>CM064876.1:53186524-53805733 GCA_032719365.1 Prinsepia uniflora
GGCATGGTAGGCCGCGATTATGGCATGTCGTGGTTGACCAGATATGGTATGGCCCTGCTCCGTGCCAAGTTTCTTGTGGGCCCGACGGCTGGAAGCCGTAGAGTTACGAGTGGAAGAGGTCCTCGGATTATGGTTATTCGTTGGTTGGATACCAGTATCGGAGTACGATGACTTTTCGGATTCGAGAGGGATAGACCGGTCATGAGCGACGTGCTGTAGTGAGCAGCCGGGTTCGTGATGACCTTAGTTTGTGATGGATTGGACAAGTTACCAGGAGTGTGGTACTTGTGGACCGGATCCTGAGGTTGACCGATGGGTGGATATTACGCATTGCGTGATTAGTATCTACGGTGAGTTGACCGCAGGGGTATGGAGTTTCGATAACGGAGTGCTTCTGAAATTGATCAGTGCAAGGTTGTAGCAGACATTATTATCGATAAGACTCGTCCATTGGATTGGTCTTCTTATCGAGTTGGATAGGGTCATGTTACCGTGACGACTGAGACGATGGGGATTCGCCAGTCGTGACGATGATACAGAGGTGTGTGAGTGTCACTCGGTGTGAACAAAGACTTCTGGATTCGACTCGGTTACGATTGAGTGCAATCACAGAAGGAGATGTTAAGTTTTGGGTGTTGGCAAGTGTGCCACACAACCTCAGTGGAGGCGACTGAGATGAGTGGGAGATGCCAAAGACGTATTGGATGGAACCCAATAGTGATTGGATGATTCCGAACGACAATGTGTGTGTCTAAGTAATGAGATGCCAGTGAGGGCTTGGATTGCGACTAGTATGGTAGACGTGCCCTAGAGTGGAAAACTTGTGAGTTAAATGGACACTAAGCGGGACGGAGAGGATCCCGGGTGGCTCAGTACGAGGCATAGGGTATACCTAGAATAGTGACAGGTACCCTAGCTCGCTATGGACGGCACGAGTGTTGGGTGCTGGAGTGCCCCTATAGAGTTGGGACGTTCGAACCAGTGTGCCGATGGGGATAGTGATGGAAGAAGCCGAAGAGAATCAATGGAAGTTTTAGTCTTGAGAAAAGGATTAAGCATTACAGTAACTATCAGAAAATACTCTTAGTCGGAGGAAGTGACTCCAGTTTCTCCATTTGCTTAGCCAGAGTTCTGGTTTGGCCGTCAACATGATGCGAGACTTAGGACACGATGGTGTGCTCAAGAGTTGTAACTTTAAGGCTGAAACGTGAGAATCAGGCAGTGATGGATGACATCCTTTTGAATGTGCATAAACTGTATATTGTAACAACCCGTCCCGAGAATTGGGATTAGTAGAGTGATTAAGGTGTGATTAGTAAGGTTAATCAGGGGTTAGGTGGTCCCGAGGGGTCCGGGAACCTAGAATGACGATTTTGCCCCCTACTCTGGGCAAAAATGTTGACTTTTATTTCGGGTGGTCAATTGGGGATTGACCAGTGACCGGAACGTAGTTGAGGTTGTCACGAATCCTTAGGCTGGTGGCACGCCCGATTCCGACATCCGAGGAGGAAGTTGTGATGTTCGGAAGGTCGAGGGTATTATCGGAATTTTGGTAAAATAGGGGGGAATAGTTGACTTTTCGTATAATCGAGTTTTGGTAGGTTGACCTAGGATGGTTAGATAGTTCTTGTCGTCCCGAGTTCGATGACAGGCGGCACGTGTTCATCGGACTTACGAGGCGAGAGTTACGGGTCTAGGAAGTTTCGGTAGAACCGTAAAAATGTGTTAAAAAGAAGGGTATTTTGGTCATTGTGGCACATTGGGATTTGTGCACAGAGGAAAAGAATGGACGGCTGGGGTTTAAACAGATGGGATAAAGTTTGAAGGGATGGTGACACGTGTTGAAGGACTAGAGGATTCTGGTGGAATCCTGTGTGTTCACGGTCCTAGCTATTTGGGTGAACCCGTGTGTGTGTTGTTCTTCGACAAACACAGAGAACAGAGGGTGAGAGTCTGGGATCAGTTGTTCGATCTGGGTGCAAGGGTGAGTGATTAGGGAGTTGTGAGTGTGTTAGTGAGGCAAGGCGGAGCTGGTGGCCGTGAAATTGAGGTGCAATCGTGCACGGCGGCACGGCGGAGGTGTGGAGGAATTTTGGGGGGAAACAGGGAGCCGTGAGGATGAGGCGGTGGCTACGCCGTGAGGCGAGGCAAACCAAGGCCAGGGGAGGCTGAGGAGACTGCAAGGAGTCCAACGACCACCGTGGTAGGCGGCAGTGCGCACGGCGGAGCTGCAATCGAAGGGTAAGGTTTCTCTGCTCTGTTTTGCCGTGAAACTTTAGTTGGAAAGTCGTGCGTCTAGGGCTAGAGTCGAGGGAGTTTGAGGTTAGGGTGAGACTTCTGAGGGTCCTAGGAACCGGTTGAGTGTGCTGCCGTGATGGGTGGTGCACAGTGGCGGCCGGCACGACGGAGTGCACTTGTGTGCTCTGTTTTAGCCGTAAGGTTCGAACGGCAAATTGTGCAGCTGGGGAGTGAGTCGACGGTTCTGGTTAGCTGGGTTAGGTTTAGAGAAGTCCAGGGGAGAGTTTGGTGTCACCACCGTGACGGGAGGTGACCGGAGTTGAGGAGTCGTGAAACAGGGGATGTAGGCCGTTTGATTTCGAGCTTCAGTCGACGGTGTAGAGGCCGTGTCGAGGTGAACGGGGTACGGGAAGAGATAGGGCAGGTCAGGACGAAGCTACAGGTGAAAGAAGGGATCGCATTGGTGGCCGGACGGCGGAGATCAAGTCTCGCCGGTTCAGCCTGCGACGGCCGGTTCAGCACGGGTTGAAGACGGTACTGTAGCTGGCGCGTGGGGCCACGCGCAGCCACTTTGGGCGGCGCGTGGAGGCGCGTGCGGCGGTTCTGGGAGAAACAGTCAACATGACTTTTGGTCTAGGAGTTGTGTTGAGTTTAATGGAGTTGGTTTCGGGTTAATCGGAAGTCGTTTGAGTGTAGTTCCGCGAGGGTGAAGGTTTAGGGTCCCGGGGTTCTAGGTCTTCGGTTCGGGGATTTTTGAGGAAATTTAGGAGAGTGTTGGTCGATGTATTAGTGACGTAATTTGACGGTGTTTGACAGGATCGGGATTTCTCGAGGAAGCCGAGGAACGGGCTGGACGTTCGGGACGCGAGTAGGGCTCAGTACTGTGAGTGGACCTCTTCTCTAAACTCAAGCATGCATAACTGTTTTCTATAATTGTCTTATGATTAGATTATGATTCTATGTTTATTGAATATGTTTTGGTTGGTTTTACATTGTTGCACGTTTTTCGAGAAAATACGGTATTTGGCACGTTTTACGAGAAATGTCAATTTCTGAGGAAAATGCCAGGGTTTTGGGATTTTTAAAGGATAACTAGTTTGATTGTTTACAACGGGATTTTGCAACATGAATTGGTGATTAAATGATTTTCGGAAAGTGAATTTCCGGATTTGGGTTCGGAATGACGGTTCTGAATGCCGGAAAGGGCATCGGACCAGTGATTTCGGATTCGGGTTTGGATGTGGATTGGTAAATGGTTTTCAAATGGTTTTGGGATTGGATTTGCTGGATCTGGTTATTGGGTTTAAAGACCCGGATATATGTGACGGGGGACCGGCCGGATTGGGTTTAAAGACCCGGATTGAGTTTAAAGACTCGGGAGTTTAAAGACTCGGATATATATTGATTTTCCCCCGTAGGCCTTGAGTTTAAAGACTTGGGAGTTTAAAGACTCGGATATGATTAAGGCCTGGATTGAGTTTAAAGACTCGGGAGTTTAAAGACTCGGATAGATCCAGCAGGTTTGATCGGGACATTTATGAGTTAATGTTCATGGTTTATGATACAGTTTTCTGATACTCATGTTGTGGTTTCTTATGATATTTTATAGTGTTTCTGTTTCTTATGATTTTTAAGAATGATTCTTTTATTCATGTGTTTATAACTGCTGGTTATGCATGTGGTTTCAAAACGGAGGGTTTAACTCGGTTTTCTTATAAAATGGTTTTTGAACTTTTGTACCTTCTGGTCCACTCACATTTTCTGTTTAATTGCCCTCCAGGTTGTGGAGCTAGCGCGGGGTCTTGACGTCGAGGCAGTGTCCAAGGCATAGAAGTGACGTGAGGGATCCTAGGAGGCTTCTGTGTGCGTGTACTTTCTCGGTTTTTATTTTCCTTGTAATTTAGTGCTATGCTCTGTAAACAATAAGGTTGGGATATTTTGTAAGTACTCCTGCGTTTGACTGGGTTCGAGCGAGTGTTCCTTAGGTGTTGTGTCGGGGAGTCAGACGGGAGCGGGATTTACCTCGGGTTTCGGGGTGAAACCGGGGTGGGTCCTGACAATTGGTATCAGAGCATAGGTTTGTCGAGTTTGTTGGGTCTGTCGGTTTGTGAGGTTGTGTTTCAGTTGTTTGACTACTTCTATGCCTCTTTCAGCGTGCGGTTGACGATGCCTCCGAGACGTAGACCCTCTCCACAACCTGAAGAAGTAGCCAGAGAGACGGAGAGTGCCACGATTGAGCGAGCCCAGCGGCTTGGGGCTACTACTTTTAGTGGTGGGGCTGATCCTGAGGAAGCCCAGAGGTGGATTACCCGACTTGAGCGGATTTTTGCGGTGATGCATTGTCCGCCGGAGGAGCGAGTATTGTTGGCTGCATTTTTACTGGATGGTGCGGCGTATGAGTGGTGGTATACCCTCGAGTTGTCTGGCTGGGATGTCCATAGTGTGACCTGGGAGACGTTCAGGGAACGGTTTCTGGAGCAGTATTATCCTCGTTCTTTCCGGGATGCCAAGGAGGCAGAGTTTTTGCATCTCCAGCAGGGGAATATGACAGTGGCAGAATATGAACGGAAGTTCCAGATGTTGTCTCGGTTTGCTCCTGCTTTTGTGGCCACTGAAGCCGAGAAGTGCCGTAGGTTTGAGTTGGGTTTGCGCGGTGAGATTCGAGCCGTAGTGACAGCTGGATCTTTTGCTACCCTTCGAGACTTGTCGGATGCTGCGGTGCGAGTTGAGGCTAGTTTGCCGGTGCGACGCCGGGAACCTTCTATTCCTGGAGTTTCGAGCCAGCGGACACCGAAAAGAGGTAATTTCGGTGGATCGTCCTCGTCGGGCGATGATCGTTTTGGTAGGCCTGGTAGTGCCCAGAGTTCAGGATTTTGGGGTTACCGAGCACCGCCGACTCCGCAAGCGAGTGCGACCTCTGTAGCGTCCACAGGGAGACCGAGCAGTGGACCTGGCTGGAATGTGTGTTTCTACTGCGGGGAGCGAGGTCATTTCCGACGTGAGTGTCCACTGTTGCCACAGGAAGGTGGTGTAGGCAGAGGAGTAGCGGAGTCCGGACAGAGTACAGCATCGGGGACAGCGGGCACTAGAGGAGGTGGTGGCACAGCCACGAGTAGTTCGAGGGGACGTGGTAGAGCGTCAGGATCTCAGGCCCGGGTGTTCTCGATGACTCAGCAGGAGGGTCAGTCGACACCAGATACGGAGACAGGTACTTGTTTCACTTTTGGATGTTCTGTTGGTTTGGTTTTTGGATTTCGGGGTAGAGTCTAGGAGTTTTCCTAGAGGACTTGGAGTGTACAATAAGTTCCGTAGCAGGTTGACGGGAAGTATAGGAAAGGAGTGACTATAATTGATCGATCTGAGCCTATGGAAGGAGAGAACCCACAAGCTAGAGGTTGCCTTTAGGACTTTATGAAGTTAGTCCGACCGTGGCCGGAGTAGTAGCCGAGGGAGATGGGTGGTTGTATACGAGGATGTACTCTATGATTTCTGTCGGGTACTGTGAAATGAGGTATTTTATAATACCTTTGTTTTCTGTTCATAGAGTTTCCCTTGCGTACACCATGTAGTTGTTACATAGCTAGGGTTGGCTGTGGTAACAGTAGATGGGGATGGAGTGAAATACCCAAGGTGGAGATGATAGACAGGAAACCTAGGAGAGGTTGTTCCTTAGGAGACCCTAGGTGTTGGGAACTAGCTGTGGAATTTCGGGGACGAAATTCTTTTTAGGTGGGTAGATTGTAACAACCCGTCCCGAGAATTGGGATTAGTAGAGTGATTAAGGTGTGATTAGTAAGGTTAATCAGGGGTTAGGTGGTCCCGAGGGGTCCGGGAACCTAGAATGACGATTTTGCCCCCTGCTCTGGGCAAAAATGTTGACTTTTATTTCGGGTGGTCAATTGGGGATTGACCAGTGACCGGAACGTAGTTGAGGTTGTCACGAATCCTTAGGCTGGTGGCACGCCCGATTCCGACATCCGAGGAGGAAGTTGTGATGTTCGGAAGGTCGAGGGTATTATCGGAATTTTGGTAAAATAGGGGGGAATAGTTGACTTTTCGTATAATCGAGTTTTGGTAGGTTGACCTAGGATGGTTAGATAGTTCTTGTCGTCCTGAGTTCGATGACAGGCGGCACGTGTTCATCGGACTTACGAGGCGAGAGTTACGGGTCTAGGAAGTTTCGGTAGAACCGTAAAAATGTGTTAAAAAGAAGGGTATTTTGGTCATTGTGGCACATTGGGATTTGTACACAGAGGAAAAGAATGGACGGCTGGGGTTTAAACAGATGGGATAAAGTTTGAAGGGATGGTGACACGTGTTGAAGGACTAGAGGATTCTGGTGGAATCCTGTGTGTTCACGGTCCTACCTATTTGGGTGAACCCGTGTGTGTGTTGTTCTTCGACAAACACAGAGAACAGAGGGTGAGAGTCTGGGATCAGTTGTTCGATCTCGGTGCAAGGGTGAGTGATTAGGGAGTTGTGAGTGTGTTAGTGAGGCAAGGCGGAGCTGGTGGCCGTGAAATTGAGGTGCAATCGTGCACGGCGGCACGGCGGAGGTGTGGAGGAATTTTGGGGGGAAACAGGGAGCCGTGAGGATGAGGCGGTGGCTACGCCGTGAGGCGAGGCAAACCAAGGCCAGGGGAGGCTGAGGAGACTGCAAGGAGTCCAACGACCACCGTGGTAGGCGGCAGTGCGCACGGCGGAGCTGCAATCGAAGGGTAAGGTTTCTCTGCTCTGTTTTGCCGTGAAACTTTAGTTGGAAAGTCGTGCGTCTAGGGCTAGAGTCGAGGGAGTTGGAGGTTAGGGTGAGACTCCTGAGGGTCCTAGGAACCGGTTGAGTGTGCTGCCGTGATGGGTGGTGCACAGTGGCGGCCGGCACGACGGAGTGCACTTGTGTGCTCTGTTTTAGCCGTAAGGTTCGAACGGCAAATTGTGCAGCTGGGGAGTGAGTCGACGGTTCTGGTTAGCTGGGTTAGGTTTAGAGAAGTCCAGGGGAGAGTTTGGTGTCACCACCGTGACGGGAGGTGACCGGAGTTGAGGAGTCGTGAAACAGGGGATGTAGGCCGTTTGATTTCGAGCTTCAGTCAACGGTGTAGAGGCCGTGTCGAGGTGAACGGGGTACGGGAAGAGATAGGGCAGGTCAGGACGAAGCTACAGGTGAAAGGAGGGATCGCATTGGTGGCCGGACGGCGGAGATCAAGTCTCGCCGGTTCAGCCTGCGACGGCCGGTTCAGCACGGGTTGAAGACGGTACTGTAGCTGGCGCGTGGGGCCACGCGCAGCCACTTTGGGCGGCGCGTGGAGGCGCGTGCGGCGGTTCTGGGAGAAACAGTCAACATGACTTTTGGTCTAGGAGTTGTGTTGAGTTTAATGGAGTTGGTTTCGGGTTAATCGGAAGTCGTTTGAGTGTAGTTCCGCGAGGGTGAAGGTTTAGGGTCCCGGGGTTCTAGGTCTTCGGTTCGGGGATTTTTGAGGAAATTTAGGAGAGTGTTGGTCGATGTATTAGTGACGTAATTTGACGGTGTTTGACAGGATCGGGATTTCCCGAGGAAGCCGAGGAACGGGCTGGACGTTCGGGACGCGAGTAGGGCTCAGTACTGTGAGTGGACCTCTTCTCTAAACTCGAGCATGCATAACTGTTTTCTATAATTGTCTTATGATTTGATTATGATTCTATGTTTATTGAATATGTTTTGGTTGGTTTTACATTGTTGCACGTTTTTCGAGAAAATACGGTATTTGGCACGTTTTATGAGAAATGTCGATTTCTGAGGAAAATGCCAGGGTTTTGGGATTTTTAAAGGATAACTAGTTTGATTGTTTACAACGGGATTTTGCAACATGAATTGGTGATTAAATGATTTTCGGAAAGTGAATTTCCGGATTTGGGTTCGGAATGACGGTTCTGAATGCCGGAAAGGGCATCGGACCAGTGATTTCGGATTCGGGTTTGGATGTGGATTGGTAAATGGTTTTCAAATGGTTTTGGGATTGGATTTGCTGGATCTGGTTATTGGGTTTAAAGACCCGGATATATGTGACGGGGGACCGCCGGATTGGGTTTAAAGACCCGGATTGAGTTTAAAGACTCGGGAGTTTAAAGACTCGGATATATATTGATTTTCCCCCGTAGGCCTTGAGTTTAAAGACTCGGGAGTTTAAAGACTCGGATATGATTAAGGCCTGGATTGAGTTTAAAGACTCGGGAGTTTAAAGACTCGGATAGATCCAGCAGGTTTGATCGGGACATTTATGAGTTAATGTTCATGGTTTATGATACAGTTTTCTGATACTCATGTTGTGGTTTCTTATGATATTTTATAGTGTTTCTGTTTCTTATGATGTTTAAGAATGATTCTTTTATTCATGTGTTTATAACTGCTGGTTATGCATGTGGTTTCAAAACGGAGGGTTTAACTCGGTTTTCTTATAAAATGGTTTTTGAACTTTTGTACCTTCTGGTCCACTCACATTTTCTGTTTAATTGCCCTCCAGGTTGTGGAGCTAGCGCGGGGTCTTGACGTCGAGGCAGTGTCCAAGGCATAGAAGTGACGTGAGGGATCCTAGGAGGCTTCTGTGTGCGTGTACTTTTTCGGTTTTTATTTTCCTTGTAATTTAGTGCTATGCTCTGTAAACAATAAGGTTGGGATATTTTGTAAGTACTCCTGCGTTTGACTGGGTTCGAGCGAGTGTTTCTTAGGTGTTGTGTCGGGGAGTCAGACGGGAGCGGGATTTACCTCGGGTTTCGGGGTGAAACCGGGGTGGGTCCTGACATATATTCAGACATGCGAACTGAGCATTAGACAGTTTACGAACACATAAATGGAAGTTGTCCAAGTGAGTTTGGGGATTGGAAAGTCCAATAGTTGGAAAAGATGGATATGCTTCCAACATGGTTGCAACTTCTCTTGATTCCGAAGTCGGTAAAGGAGATTATCATTTTCGGCTATGTATCAGATGATGTTGGGTGTCACCAGTATGGTGATCACGTATTGATTGGTGGACCCAAGATTGGCTTTGGGTCTGGGACAAGAGAGGTTGTGATTAAGACAAAGAGAAGAGTGCTTGATTCCGCATTGGTAATGGGTATTCTGAAGTCGATGAAGGTGACTTCTCGTTTTCTGCTCTTTATCAGATAGTGCTTGGTGCCGCAGGATGACATAGGATGAATTTTGATGTCATCGTCTTGGATTCTTCTTGATTCTTCCCTAGGAGGGATGAAGAGGAGTATGATGACAGTTAAAGTGTTCAAAGAGGGTGTAAGAACTGAACACCTAGGCTGTTAGTCAAATTTGAGTAACCTGAAAAGCAGATGGTATTTAGCGTCACCAGATGTGACGAGTGAGTGTCCGAGGTAGTGGACCCATGTTCGTATTATAGGTCATGTTATATTGGCTGAAAGAGCTAGTATGGATCTACCTAGGATCAAATGGATTCAGTCATGTAGTGACAATCAAGATGATCGAGATAATTGAGATGATTGTGGAAACCGTGAGTCGAGTAAACCGAAGTGAGTTTGGATCGCAAGGATGATGAGGTATGAGAATACAAGACAGAGGCTGGATATGTGAATAATTATGAGATGAGGACGATATGTGGGTATCGATTAGGAAGAGATGAATAACAGATACCTTGAGTTGGATATGAGAACAGAGATTGTGGTGGATTGATGTTAGCCTTGTGACGGACGGTTGAGGTCCGAGTCGTGCTTGGAGCATGGACGGTAGTATGTGGTTGGACGCATCCTGAGTGCAGTCCTTGAGCAGGCGGGGTAGTGCCTTGATGATTGACATGATGTGGGTGCAGTTGTGAGTAGTGTACGTTGGACGACGAGATTGACCACAGTTGACTAGTATGTTTCGATCTGAAGTTACCAGAGAGGATGAATTTTTTATCTAATGGATAGAGTCCTAGATGGACATGAGATGGTGATTAAATTGGATCTGATGGTGACAGTTCGACGAGGACTATGATCGGACGTGGTCCGACATAATGAGATGTTTACTTGACATAATACTATGTGCTCGAGCAGAGTGGATTGAAAGGGTTCAGTGATTATGTGAGCCGAGAGCTCAGGGCCATGTGGGCCAGAGGAACCCTAGTGATTATGCATGTGATTATCCCTGCTGAGGCAAGTATTCAATGGGGTCAAGATACACCCAAGATGGGTGAGATGTTGATTGGTGTGTCGACAGGATGAGTGATGTGACAGTTTGGGAATCAAGATGAGCCAAGATTTCAGCGTAGGTCGCTGAGTGACATGAGGTACGATGTGGGGGCTCGAGAGCGACTCGAGATCAGAGTAGCGCAATGAAAGCGTAGTGAGCTGGGAGTTACCGGACGGTCACGATAGTTGTCGATGGGATTGGTTTTCGTACGAAATCAATATGGCATGTTATGGTAATTGAATGAATAGGTATTCGACGGGTTCGGATTAGTATGTAGTGATGGGACTCGAGTGTGAGTCAACATGAGTATGGGAAAATGAAGGAGTTGGCAGATGTGAGTACCAAGGCCGATAAATGTCGTAGATTTGTGTATGGCCTGTGAGATGAGATTAGTGGCATTGTGATGGTAAGATTTAGAGCATGTTTGTCTGATCGAATGCTGAGTAGGATGTCAGCTTCGATTGTCGGATGAGAAGAGTTGTCAGGCTGAAAAAGCCGATTTGATGTCAGCTTAGTATAGCTTACTTATCAAAGTGAGTGACAGGTGAGATCGACGAGTATTGGTGTTTCGAGTGAGACTTACGAGCCGACTTCTGGTTTGTGTTGGACGTGTACTTTTACACGAGAGTGCCCGAGATGGAGGCAGGATTGGATTTCCACGGTTTGGTTGTGGAATTTAGGTCAGTTTGAATTTCGGGGACGAAATTATTTAAGGAGGGAAAATTTTAACGACCCGTCCCAAATTTTTGGGATTAATTAAGATTAATTTGTGGACTGGCGAGGCTAATCAGGGATTAGCCGAGGATTTTTGGACATCCAAGGTGAAATTACGATTTTGCCCATAGACGAAGGTAAAAAGTTGACTTTGACCAGAGAGGTCCAATGTACGAGGACCGAAGACTGTTATGTAGATCGAGTTGATACGAGTCCGTAAACAGGTGTCACGTCGAAATTGGACATTCGACGGGAAAGTTACGGGTCACGAAAGTTTCGAGGTACTATTGCACGTTTTACGAGACAGGTGGACTTTGGTCTTGAGTGGGCCCCAGATATTTTCCAAGGCTCAATGGATGAGTGACAAGTGTCACCAAACCCAATTAGCCACATACATGCACCATTCATGTTTAACACCCACATACAAGCATCATCCATCCTTATATGTTTCATTCACACCAAACCTGAAACCCCATCAAACCACAACCCCAATCCCTCCCCCTCACATGTGCTAACTGAGAGATACTGAGAGTGAGGTTGAGGGTGAGTCGATGACGGCGAGGAGAATGACTGAGCCGCCGTGGACGACGGTGGAGTCGCGGGAAAAATGTATACATGTAACCCCGTGAAGTTTGAATTTTGGATTTTTGGTTTTGAATGTTTGGGGCTGAATCTAAGCATTGGGTTTTGTTTCAGGGACCTGTACGAGCATGGGGAGATGATGTTGGATAGAGAATGATGGCGGAGTAGCCCAGACAGGGAGGCTGGAAATCCCAGCCACTGTTCATCGATTGCAACAGGTAATTCTAGGGTGTTCTTCATCATTTTGATTGCATAGATCCCTCCTTGCGATCGAGACAAAACTATAGGAATCAACAGAGTAGAAATGTCAGGACCCACCCCAGTTTCACCCCGAAACCCGAGGTAAATCCCGCTCCCGTCTGACTCCCCGACACAACACCCAAGTAAAAACTCACTCAAACCCAGTCAGACGCAGGAGTAATTAAACAAAATATCCCGAAGTTGTCATTTACAGAGCATAGTACGAAAATACAAGGAACTAAAAACCGATAAATTACACGCACGCGGAAGACGTTGAACTATTCCGGGATCCCTCACGTCACTTCTATGCCTCGGACTCTGCCTCGACGTCAAGACCCCGCGCTCGCTCCACAACCTGGAGGGCAATTTAAAACAGAAGTTGTGAGTGGACCATAATAAAAGAAAAGTTCTAAACCATTTATCAGAAAACCGAGTTTAACCCTCCGTTTTGAAAACCACATGCATAACCAACAGTTAATAACACATGTCTAACTCAAGTCTCATAAAAACATCATAAGAAACAGAAACACTATAAAACAGGTATGGAAATCATGGCATGAGTATCAAAACCCGTATCATAAACCATAAAGCTCAAATCATCATTTCCCGATCAAACCTGCTGGACCTATCCGAGTCTTTAAACTCCCGAGTCTTTAAACTCAATCCAGGCCTTCATCATATCCGAGTCTTTAAACTCCCGAGTCTTTAAACTCAAGGCCTACGGGGGAAATCAATATATCCGAGTCTTTAAACTCCCGAGTCTTTAAACTCAATCCGGGTCTTTAAACCCAATCCGGCTGGTCCCCCGTCACATATATCCGGGTCTTTAAACCCAATATCCAGATCCAGAAAATCCAATCCCAAAATCATTTGAAAACCATTTACCAATCCACATCCAAACCCGAATCCGAAATCACTGGTCCGATGCCCTTCTGGCATCCAGAACCGTCATTCCGAACCTAAATCCGGAATCCACTTTCCAATTTTAAAAACAAGTTTAGCTTTCCGAAAATCATTTAATCACCAAGTCATATTTCAAAATCCCTTTGTAAACAGTCAAACTAGTTATCCTTTAAAAATCCCAAAACCCTGGTATTTTACTCAGCAATCAACATTTCTCGTAAAACGTGCAATAACGTAAAACCAACCAAAACATATTCGATAAACATAGAATAATAATTAAAACCATAAAACAATTATAGAAAACAGTTATGCATGCTCGAGTTTACAGAAGGGGTCCACTCACAGTACCGAGCCCTACTCGCGTCCCGAACGTCCAGCACGGTCCTCGGCTTCCTCGGGAAATCCCGATCCTGTTCACAATCACCAAAGTACGTCACTAACACGTCTACGAAGATTCACCTAAATTCCCTCAAAATTCCCCGAATCCTAAACGTAATAACCCGGGACCCTAAACCTTTACCTTCGCGGAACTAAACTCAAACGACGTCTGATTGACCCGAAACCAACTCCATTGAATTCACCATAACTCCTAGACCAAAAACCATGTTGATCGTTTCCCCCTTCGCCGCCGCACGCGCCCCCACGCGCCGCCCAAAGTGGCTGCGCATGGCCCTCACGCGCTGCTACAGTGCATCCCCTACCTCGAACAAACCCGGTTCGATACAGTGTCTGTAATTCGAACCGGCGAGAGCGGTTCTCCACCGTCCCGTCTCCATTCCTTCCCTTCCTTCACCATTCTCATCGTCCAGGCCTACCCTATCGATTCCCCAACACTCCTAACCTCGACTTTGTCCCTAGCCCGTCGACTAAAGCTCAAACCAGACAACTCAAAACCCCTGTTTTCCTTTCCGGCCACCCACGACTTCCCCTTCATGGTGGCTTCACCAACCTCTTCCTAGGACCCTTTTAAGCCTAACCCGACTCATCTTGACCGTCGATTCTTACCCAAACATCACGACTGGCCGTTTGAACATCACGGCAAAACAGAGCATACAGGTACCCCCGTCATGCTAACCTCCGCCGTGTACACCCCCGTCACGGCGACCATCCTAGTCGACGCCTAGGACCCTCCTGAACCTCACCCTGACCTCCATTTCTCTCGACTCTAAGCCCAACCTCACGACTTTCAAATTGAGCAGCACGGGAAAAACAGAGCAAAAGATCTCACCTTTCGATCGCGTCTCCGCCGTGCGCACCACCGCGTGCCACGGTGCTCGTTGGACTCCCTGCAGCCTCCTGCAGCTCCCTCTGCCTTGGTTTGAGCCACCACACGACGTAGTCACCACCCTTGTATCACAGCCTCTCTGTTTCCCCAAAACTGAAACCGTGCCACCTCCGTGACGCCGTGCACGATGTCGCCACCAAAACACGACCACCTGCTCAAACTCTCCTCCCTGTCACTCTCACAAGCACTCTTCACTCCCCCCTTGGGACCGCGCACATACAGGATTCCACCAGAATCCTCTACACACATGCCACATGTCACAATCCACTCCACACACTCCCACATGGCCCAATCCCAGCCGTCCATTCCTTTCCTCTGTGCACAAATCCCAATGTGCCACAAAGACCAAAATACCCTTTTTTTAAATTCATTTTTACGGTTTTGCCACTACCCTTCTAGACCCGTAATTAACACCTCGTAAGTCCGATGAATACGTGCCGCCTGTCATCGAACTCAGGACGACGAGATCTACCTAACCATCCTAGGTCAACGTACCAAAACCCGTTTCTACGAAAAGTCAACTATTCTCCTTAATTTACTCAAATTACGGTTATGCCCTCAACCTTCCGAACATCACAACTTCCTCCTCGGATGTCGGAATCGGGCGTGCCACCTGCCTATGGATTCGTGACGTTCTAAACTACGTCCTGGTCACTGGTCAAAGTTCATCCGACCACCCGAACTAAAATTCAACGTTTTTGCCCAAACCAGGGGCACCGATTAACCTCACTAATCACACCTTAATCAGTCTACTAATCCCGGCTTCCGGGACGGGTTGTTACAAGAAAAAAGTTGAGAATTAGCGGAGAATTGGCCAGGTCGGTTCGTCAGTTTGATCGACCCAGAAGAACTAGTAAACCGAATTCGACAGAGGTAGACCATGACATTATTCCCGGCACGTGGGCTTCACTCGCAGTCGGTTGCAACGGTACGTGAGGGCGCGTAGGGTAGAGTTGGGGGTCATGGTCAACTAGTGTTTTCATATTTTCAATGTAACGAACACTTTGGCACAAGTTTCGAGTCTATTGGACACCGTTTCAGGGTAGTTTTTGGTGTCCGAAGGTTTAGGGTTTATTTTAAATACGTTTAAAAAATACCAAAAAATTGGGGGATGTAATGTTAGGTTATTGGAAGTGATAGTGACCTTCGAGTATGATTTGGATAGGTCTAGGAGAGGCTTATCGAACGCACATCGAGGCGCAGCATGGACGGTCTGTGAGTGGACTTTGTTTTATGAATATGTTGCGTGCATAAATATTTTTTTTAAGTACATGTATTGAGATGCCATGAGTGCATGTGATTTAAAAATGATTTGTTGGGCATTTTCAGAGGAAAATGCGTTATTACACGTAGTTCGAGATTTCTATTTTATATGGTATTTGGGCTTCGGCCGAGTGTACTATGTGCTTGTGTTTTATGTGATTCTGAAGGTTTCACGGAGAGGCGTGAAACTGAGGAACTGGTTTACGATTTTGAAGATTTCACGGAGATGCGTGAAATCGAGATTCGAGCACGAGTCCTAGTTGAACTATGATTTGATAGTGTTTTGGAAATGAGAACTGATTTTCAGATTTGGAAAATCTTTCGGGCGTTTGGCCCAGTTGATTTGAGGTTTGACTCAGAGTATAGTCAAACGTGAGATAAGTCGGGCTGTGACCAGTTACGAGTTTTATGAAAAACAAATTGGGCATGAGACCTAGTTGTAGAGTTGATAGGATTCGAGGAATCCTGGTATATGAAGTTTCATAGGACACTAGTTTTCGAGAAGCGACCCAGTTAGTGATTTTTTGTATGTATGATGATAACATTCGGGTTTATCCTGGGTGTTACGGCGCTCACCTCCGGACTGCGATGTGTTCCTTCGGGAGAGGTCACAGTGCACTGCATGTTGTCGAGCAGCCGCGAGAAGTAATTACCGAGGGAGGCTCAACTTAGGAGTACTGATGAGATACTCTATGATCGATCAACAATGTGTTCTCGATGATCTAGAGACAGTCGCGACTAGTGATGTGTTCACGGCGACATGCTAGGATTGTGAGCGGTCTTGAGCTATATGCACATGTACTAAAATTAGAATCGTGACTGATATTGGGATGAGTTCCCATGGGATGTGTTCCCACGTGTTCTATGGATTGGGCCGAGGTTCTATTTTTGTATTCTATTTGGGGCTGAGGCTCCGTTCTGGTTTTCCTTGATTTTGGTTTTGGGCTGTGACCCTACTGAGATGATGGCTTCGATTGAGAAGCATTTTTCACTGGTTTTGATTTGGGAAGCAATACGTCTTGCTTCCAAGAAACCATTTGAAATAATTGTTTTATGATGCATGCATGCTTTTACGTGAAGAGTATAAACATCTTTTTGATATAAATGATTTTTATAAACTGTTGTTTTGTCCACTCACAGATTTTATGGTTTTAATATCTTTCAGGTTGATAGCGGATGCAGGCTGTAGTAGAGATCGAGACATCACATGCCACCGCTGATCCTGGTGTACTCTGATGGACCCCGAGTGGGTGACGAGTTTATCCCTGGTCTGACACGCGGTGTCAGAAGGGAGCAGGCACTTCCCACGATAATCCAGGGGGATTGGGATAGGTCCTATCACCCTTGCCTCATTTTTCTTCGTTTTCTCTGTCAACACCACCCAAGCTTACTTCCTATCCACATTCGAGTTCGCTAGGACGAGCTTGTGTGTTTTTGGGCCTATAACTCCATGAACCGATGTCTTGGGCCCATAGGGTATTTTTTCGGGTGTAAACATTACCCTTGAATTTGAACTGCTTTAGTTATAAACCATTTTAATTTCACATGATCGCATCTTTTTCCCTTATTTTCGCTTAACCTGTACCTTTGGCGGTTTTAATTGAAGCTCTCCATAACTATGTCTTTCTTCCTGCAAACTCATCGTTTCTTCTTGGCTCTGGAAAAATCATGGTTTCCAAACTGGCTCCGTAGCGACAAGATAAAGACGATTCTTTAGACTCTCCAACTCGAGCTTTGAACCTCATTCAAGATCTTTTTATGAAATCTTGGGGCCCCTCAAGGATGATGCTGAGGTCGCTCAAGGTCCTTGTCTCATAATTGATTCAGGTCGTCGTTTAGCTCTTGGCCCTTGGTGGAAAGGCTTTCCTTCGGACAAAGCGATGACTTACAGCCTTCACCTAAAAGATTTCCAAGCTTCTCCCATATATCAGTGGAGATCGTTTCCATGGGCAAACCTGGACCCTACAAGGAAGCATCTTTTCCCTTTTTCTAGGTCATGCGGGTTTTGAGCGTCCCTGAGGACAGCAGGGTTAGAGGATGCAACAAATGTATCCAGAGGAACTCTGGAGTAACGGCGTATATCACTTGGTGAGCCTTTCCACTATGTCCATCACCCATGATCCTGGTCTTCTACGCTCAGCTCTATGCTTCTGGAACTGCAGCACAAACACGTTTGATTTTCGAGTCGAGCCTATGATGCCGACCCTCTTGGATATGGTTGTTCTGTTCGGGTTGTCCCTATCAGGAGATGTGGCTGACTTTACATTTTCCTTTTTGTCTAACTCTGACGCAAGTCATGGTCCTCCAATCGTCAGGTTGGCTCCAGATGTTCCTTCAATGCTTATTCTTTACCAATTCATGTATGTTTTCTATCCATTTGATGGAAACAGATAGCTCAAGATTGAAAATGAGTTTGAGAATTTCAGTCATCCCGGTCCTTACCTAGGCTCTGTTTATGAGAAAATCTAGTTCTACTGCTTGTGGGTGGATTGGTTTGTGTTTCCTAACACCATGAGGAGTCGCATGCTGGAATAGGTTCCACTAGCCGAAGCATTGGCATCTTGTTCAAACATAGCCCCAGAGCCCCATAGTTTTTTATCCTGCGAAGGCAATTCCTATGAATAGTCCCCTTTGGATGGTCCAAGTATGGTTCCATTAGGAGTTCCTTTAGTTTCAAATTTGTACCATAGAATACCCAGATGATGTGGTCCCGGCTTAGTTGCCGATGCCTTTGCCTCCTTTCTCCTTCTCCATGATACGCTAAAACTAAGCATTAAAGTAAACACAAAGTCACACTCAACACTTAATAAAAACATATGCAAATTAAAACCCTTTTTTGTAGATTTTAGCATTGATAAGTAGGGATCGTTCTTAACCGGGAATTGAGGGTACCTAAACATGATTATCGTTTGATTAATTAATTAGGGGGTAGTTGATTGTTTCTATTATCCTAAGTGATTAACTAATCTAAACTAACCTAATTTACCCTAATTTATTATTTATATGGTCAACTCATCTTTAACCTCAACTCATTCATTATTGTATTAATTCCAACCTACGTAATCCTATAATTTTAATCTTACGAGTTACTTGCATATTCTCTTAACTATGTGCCCAGGGCTCCCGACTACACTTTCAATGATTTAGACTCGGGACTCCCTATATCTAGTCAAGCATTAAGCGCTAACACACAAACATAACAAAAACTAGAATCATAGAACACATAGAATATTGAAACAATGAAAATCATAAAACCAAGAATATTGTTAGAAATCAATCCATATAACCAATATTCAAGCATAAGAAATAACTGCAAGGTAAAGAGACTGTGTTACACTTTTTCTCTTCGGGGCTTCCTATGGATACAAAGTGATTGGGCACTCTTTGGTGAGACAAGCGAGGGCTCCTCAACTTAGTCACGAATGAAGGTGTAGAAGGTGAAGTATGGTGTAATTATTTTTACACTTGAAAACTTGAATATGATGAAAATGGAAAATTGGTTGAGCAGAGTTTTGGTACAAAAATTGGCGACCTTTACAAATATCCTAAGCCTCTCTATTTATAGGAGAAAATTAATCCCCAAATAAATAGAACTTTACAATTTAAATTCTAAAAGAAAAAGGATTAAACTAATTAAATTAAAATCTTAAAAGAAAAAGAAGAAGATAACAAAATCTTAATTAAAAAGGAAATCTAAATCGTAATTAAAAAGGTAAAACAAAACTTAATTAAATCTTGAAAAATAAAGGAAATATTATTTCCTTTCTTTGTTTGCAAAGTTGAAATTGCTCTCTGGAAAATTCAAACAACAGCTGAGCTTGCTTACTAGCCATGTGGGTCGGTGGATTGGGCTATATGCACGAGTTGGGCTTCATGATGGACTGTCTTTCTCGCTGGGCCGAAGATGCGTGGAAGTGGGGACTGACACGGGAAGGGCTGCAGATGCATGAGGCGCAGGCTTAGGTAAAGTGATGGACGCTGCGCTGTTAATTATTGGAATGTGTAGGCTCGTCGAAGTGCGCGCACACTGGGCCGAGAAATGGCGCTGGAGGTAGGCGTACTGGAGTGGGCCTTGCTAAGACGAGTGGGCTGGGATGTCTGGGCAATGCGGAAATGGAAGGACGGGCTGCATTTAACAAGTATTTATTAATTATTAATCCTATAATTAGTTACTAATTAATTAGTTATTTAATTTAAGTATTAATTATGTAATTGGTTATTAATTAATTAACTCTCGTAACTAATAAAAGAAAATAATAAAATGAGGTAGAATGAATATAATTAAGATTCAAACAAAATAAAATATAAAGGAAATTGATATAAAAACGTGATGAAATATGTGTTTATCACTCCACTAGAAATTACATGTCCTTCTTTAGTTCGTTATTTTCTCTCCCCCGAGAACATTGAGCGGTTAGTGTGGTTAGGAGATTTCCATGGTTCTAAGAAGAAGGTTTCCTTTGTTTGTCGACAAACCCATCACCCAGGAGAGTTCAAGCTCGTGAATTAATGAGTTGCATCCTTGTCCGAGATCTTCTAAAAGGTGGTGCTTAGACCAATAGATCGTCCCCTAGCTTCAAAGTGTAGTAGCCGAATTACAGTGCTCCTCAGCTCGGTTTCTACCAAGCTGTCCCTGTGCCGCACGTGCGAGCCATGAATGCTGGGTCATCATTTTGTTTGGGGACTTTTGATCCGAAGCTGGCCAACACTGCTCGCAATTTTCTGTCCAATGTTCTAGTGGTCTTACTAGTTTCCATGGAAGCCTTTTAGGGGTGTACAGCTGTTTTTGACACGTGATGGACTTTCCACTTTAAGGAAAACTTCAACTTAAGGACGTGCCAATTCTTGATGTCGGAGTGTGCCATAAGCCTTAACCCGACTATCTATGTTCTAGTCGAACGCAGGAAGTCGGAGGACAACCACGTTCCCTAGGTAGTACTCTTCACAGCGCATGTGCTATATTCTTTGTTACCTCATGTCCTCTAATCTGTGTATTTATGCATATATTCTGAGCAGGGAATGGTTATCAGAGGTCCCAGTCAATAATTTCCTTTCTCAGATTGAGGATGTTCCATATAATCCCCTCATTCTTCACCATATGGTGGTCGTAAGATGTCAGAGATCTCTAGGCACCACATCCCTAACAACATCAACATTTGTAGTTGTGTTCCCGGTTCCTTCTGGATCCCTGGCTCCTCTATCCCCGGTCGGTGCTACTTTAGTCATGCCCTTGGTACGTCTATTCTCTTGACTTTCTTGCTTCATGAAGAATTCTCGAACTGATTCCTCCATTTTTCAGGCTAGCCCCTCTACAGAACTCGAGCATTTGGATTCAGATGCGGCTTTCTTTGCTTCACTTACCCTTAATATCGTACACTCCTCAAGTCTATAACCAGTTGAGCATGAGGTGGCCAAAAATGTGATATGCTCTGCCATGGCCAGAGATGAATACTCTGATGTGGGAGAGTTAATCCGAGCAATGGAAATCCTCTCCCTATCCACCCATGTGGCCGTGTCTGCCTCTCGCTTGTTGGTGCCATTATTGATGGGAAAGCTGCACCTCATTTTCATCCTTTTGAACCTAGTATTGAAGTCATCCGTTGTCTCATGTTCACCTTGTTTGAGAGCCGTTAAGTCACAAATAGTAACTTCAGGCTCGATTCTGTTGAATTCCTCATGGAATTTGGCCTCCATTTGCCCCCAAGTGTGGACGAAACCTTCTGGCAGTGAAGTGTACCAAGAGAAAGTATCCCAGGATAGAGAGCTACGGAAAAACCATAACTTAAGGTAAGGATTTTCTTCAACACCCACACATTGGGACGAGAACCTCCCAACATGTTCTAAGGACGATGTGTTGCCATCTCTGTTAAAGAGTTTGAATGCTGGCGGCTTGAAATTCCTAGGGAACGGGTTGTCCTGATCGATATAGGCCGGATAAGGCTTTCTATAAGTCGGGATGTTGATACTCCGAGGAAGTGTTGGTTGACCAGTTATCAAGCGCCTTAGCTCATTCATCTCGCCCATAAGGGCCTGGTGCTCTGTAGCTCGAGACGGTCTTCTATCATGCAGGAACTGTTCATCTGATCTTGGTTCGTCGGGGTCAGATCTCCTCTAGTTGTTAAATACGTTTCTATTCTTTGGCGGGAACGTGGGTCTAATTACTCCCCGTCCATTTGGCGGCTGGTTCCACGTGGGGTTGATCTCTCCGTGGCCATTAGGTGGCTGGTTCCTAGAAATCAAACCATGATCAAAGAACGGAAACTCCTGTCGAATTCTACTTGACTCTGTGATCTCGATGCCTGTTTTCTCTAGGAAGGTTAGGACCTGAAACAAATGTTGACAAAATAATGCTTCTGATTCCAATTGGCCATTTCCTTTGTCAGGTCTCGGGGTCTCAAAGAGTGTTGGAACATTGGTGTTCCTTGAAGCCGTGTCACGATTAGAAAGCTCCTGAACCTGGCAATTCAAAGCATCGACCTACAAACTAATAGGAGTAAGGATATCTTTAGAGAGCTGGGAAAGTTCACCTTTATCCATTTATTGGCTAAGGAAAACTTCTTTTATCCCTTCATGTCTGGGCTCCATTCGAGTCTGCAAGATCATTACTTCAGGTACCATCACATGAGGAGAATTCTTTACAAACCTTCCTTTAGCATCACGGTGTTGCTGAGTAGACCTGTGTTTAGACATGCACTGCAAAGAGTCCCATTGGGCGTGCCAGATTATGTTCTTGCTCGAAATCGTTTGCTCATTTTAGGAGTTGAGACGCCTTGAGGAAACGTTAGCTGAACCTACGTGAGGAACCTTTTTTCTACGGAGCGAGGGAAGCGGACCGTTCGTGGGATATCTTTTGCATTAATGCATATGGAGATGCTAGATAGGCTGAGCGTGACAGACCTTAAGCCACAATCGATTCCTAAATGGGTGAACCAAGAAGCAAATGGGTCTTTCAACTCAGGTGCAAGCGTGCCACCAGTATAAAAACTACTACTGGACAGTTTAATTAGGTTCCTTTTTCAAGGACTTAAAATATTTTCTTTCCAGTGATGCCCAAATCAGAAGTTATTCTGCTATGATATTCAAATATGTCGACGTTATTTCACCACTTAAGTGGGAGATGGTCCTAGGTTCCCTCAAGTTGGGATCAAAGTACTCGAGCCAATGCACATAGATGTTGTCCCAACGTGGTGAGTTGCGAACCACACTTATGTAACGACCCATCCCGGAACTCGGGATTAGATTGGTAATTAATCATGATTAAAGAGGGTTAATCGGTGGTCAGTTGGGTGGAAACGGACGAACGTGGCAAAATGACCGTTTTGCCCCTAGTCGTGGGTGAAACGTTGACTTTTTATTCGGGCGGTCAAATGGACCTTGCCCGATGACCGTGATGTAGTTTGGGACGTCACGAGTTCATAGACAGGTGGCACGTTCGATTCGGACGAACAGGGTGAAAGTTATGACGTGCGGAAGTCCAGGGGCATTATCGTAAATGGGACGTTGTAAGGGAAAAAGTTGACTTTTTGTTTGACAATTGATATCCATATGACTCGAAGACCGTTATGTTCGTCTCGACGCCCCGAGTACAACGACAGGCGGCACGCCGAAAACGGACATCGGGTGACCGAGTTACGGGCATGGATGCGTGAGGGGCATTTTGGTAATTTTCTGCACAAGGGCAGAATGGTAATTTCGCAAGGGCTGTTTGAACGGTTACTGTAGCACCTGTTAATGGGAGACATTCCAGTGCACGGGTGGTTGGTTTTTGGGGCAAATTGGATGGGCTAATTGTAGTTTAAGGGTTATTGGATTGTTTAATCTTGTTAGTGGGAGACATGGCCGTGTGGACGGTGGAAATGGGCAACCAAAACCGTGGCCGGTGCACCTGAAAATAGAAGAAACAGGGGATGTTCCCCACGCCTAATCGACCACCTACATGACCTGTGAGAGGAGTATTGGGCTGATGAGTTGTTTATTGGCTAAGGGATTGTTTATGCGTCAGCTGGGAAACAAGAGATTGTGGGTGTGTGTAGGCAGTGCACGAGAAGAATTTTTAAAATTGGTCTGGGCTTGTTTGCGGGAAACAGAGACTCAGTGAGTCTGAGTGAGGTTTCCACGGGTGTTGGGTCACAATTCATATACCAGGGAGCCTTGGGAGTGAGAGTGATTCTTTTGGGTGTCTGAGAGCGGAGGAATGAGAGGAATTGGTGAGGGAAATGCTTGAGAAACCCGAAACTGTGTTTGAGCAATTCAAAAATATGAACTCGAAATGTAGGCCAACCCAAGCCAATTCAAGGCTCAATTCAGTCTTCTGGGACTTCATTTAGTCGATCCAGATCAAGGGGACCGAAGCTCGAAGCCTGGGAGCCATGGACAGTCACGACTGAGTTGCAGAAAAACCGAGCTTGGAGTCGTGGTCATGGAGGTAAGTTCTTGTGAAATTGAGTTCACAAACATCGTGTGGGTGAGTCTACGATGCTTCCCCACTAATCAATTGAAGGAATCAGTGACATCGAGTTGAACTGGGATGATGAACTTCAAGTACGATTTGAGTTCGGTTGAGTTGGTTTTAGACCGTGTCGATTTGAATGAGTATTACAGACCCCTAATTGAGTGTATTGCGAGTCTAGTTGTGGGATCAATTGAAAAATTTGGATGGTTTCTCGCAGGAATTTGATCGGGTCGAGTCGCGGGTGAAAGGGCCTGTTTACCAGCAATCCGGGTTAGAACGACGACTGTACACCGCACTGTAGCTGGCGCGTGGCTTTCACGCGCAGCCGCTTGCGGCGGCGCGTGAGGGCTCGTGGGACGGTTTCTCAAGGTGAGTTAAACGACTTCTGTCCTACACGGTATGACGAACATTTTAGCGTTGATTTCGAGTTTATCGGACCCCGTTTCAATATGGTTCCGAGGGTCCGAAGATTTCCGTTACGTTTGTAATTAACGATTAATTCCCGGAAAATTATGGGAAATTAGTATGTTTTTATGTAAGCCCTTAGTGACACTAAAGTGTGTTTTCGAACAGGATTTGGAATTTTTGGAAAATGTCGGAAATTACGAAACCGCGTGCAGCGCGAAATCGAGCTTTAAAATTGGTGTGTGAGTGGACGTTGCTTTCAAATTTATTGCATGCATAAATTATTTCTATGATTTTATGATTATGATTATAAGTTGTGATTGAGTTGATTTTCGTATTTATACGTCTCCGATTTCCGTGTTTATACGCATTTTTACTATGCATGTGAAATTACACGTATTTCGAGACTATGGTCACTCGTGTGCTTAATGATAGTTTAATGAAAGAAGTTATATGAAATGAGTATAAAATGATTTAATAAGGTTGTTTATGATTTGCGAGTGTGACCTACGATTTTGATACGTTTTTCGAGAACGTTCCGGATTTGCACGTTTTATGAGATTTCGAGTTATTGTGATTTGATCACTGTTGATGTTTGAATTTGGGGATTTAAATGAGACTTGTGATTTTGAGGATTTTAAAAATGGGTTTTGAGTTTAAAGACTCGGTTACTGTGATACCCCCGAGGCCTATTGATTATGTTATGAGTTTAAAGACTCGTTGATATCCCGGGAAGGCCTGTTTATGCGCATGGTTTTGAGTTTAAAGACTCGGGCGCACTTGATATCCAGCAAATGATTGACTTGTGATTTATTGATGATTTCTGATGTTTCGGTTGAGTTGGGCAGTGGCCCCGTATATGGGTGTTGTTTTTGGATCATGTTGTGCAATTGTCTTGATTCGTGGTTTTGGGCTGAGGCCCGGTGTTTATGATTGCGGGCTAAGACCCGATGGTTGAGGAAGGGAAATGATTTTGAGGTTCATACGGGTTTTTCCTTATGTTGAAATTTGATACACAGTTTTCTTATGTGGGAAATCTTAACCGTTTGCGAAATGATTTTTGTATGCATGCATTCGCTTTTACGCGGAGGGTAAAAACGCTTGTTGTAACTGCTTTTGCTAAACCAATTTATTTTTGTCCACTCACACCTTTTGGTTTTATTGACCCTCCAGGTCGTGGCGCGTTGTTCGAGGCTGTACGAGGGGCGGAGGCATGAGTAAGTACTTGTGGCTATCCCTGGTCTGGCACGTACTGAGGGTAATTTGGGTATTTCAGTCGACTTGCCAGACGGGAGCAGGACCGGGCGCGGTTATCGATGCCCCTTCCGGGGGCGGTCCTGACACTTGGATAGTATATTCCGAGCACTAATCACTACTTAAGAAAATCTAGTTGTATTGAAATGGAAATGGAAGTACAAGTACATGAATGTAAAGGTACTAGAATTGAATAACAACTGAAATTACAAATACAAAAACAGTAAATTATTTCTTTAACATTTCAAACCTGTAAGGAGCAGGAAATTCGGGAAATTTTCAAATGAGATAAATATCAGTTGGAAATCATGCCATGAGATGGCAGAGCACTCAAATACGACGGTGTGACTTCAAAAATGGAGGTTTGAGTTCCTCGGTAACCTTTCGTATGTTGGTAGTCGGGATGGCTATTTCTAAGATGGTGGCCAGAGATTGTCGTGAACCGGTAGTCAAAATGATTGTCCGTGAGCTGGTGGTGGGGATGACTGTCTGTATGTCGGTAATCGGGATGACTATCAGTATGTTAGTAGTCAGGATGGCTATCCGTGTGATCAGTGGCCAGAGACTGTTCGTGAGCCGGTAGTTGGAATGATTGTCCGTGAGCCGATGGTCGATAATATCAACCTTTATGACACTGACTGGTTAGAAAGAAGATTGATCTTCTATGAACCTCAACCGAAAGTCCAAGAACTGGTCAGTCGAGAAGAGGGTGACCCTTATGAAACTTTAGTGGTCAGAAAGAAGGTCTGTGCAGGGATGGGAAGCCTACCATTATGACGCTGTTTGGTTAGGAAGACGGTTAGGCAAGTGCATAAATGTCTGGAAGGGATGAGAAGAGAAGCTGGATCCTGATTTTCTAGTTCGAATGAGCAGTTTTTGCCACAAGGGCAAGCCGTTTTTAAACCGTTAAACCATTGTTAAAGGTGGTCATAGATTCAGAAATTGATGGAGATCAATTTGCTGAGGTTGATTAGTTAACTAACTATCCTTTGAGAAGTTAGGTTGTTCTGTATTTATAGACAATGAAGGAGCTTGCCATTTGTAGATAAGAGTTTTTCAGTGGGTCCCGCTTTGTCGTTTATCCTGTTCGAACACTCCCCCAGACCTCCTTTTTCTTCGTTTTCTTTGTCACCACCACCCAAGCTTACTTGTGTATTTTTTGGCCTTTAATTCCATAAGCCGATATCTTGGGCCTAGAGAGGATTTTTTCGGGTGTAAACAATCTCGTAAAAGTATTTGGTTATCTTTTCAAAGTGATTGACTCGCAGGGATCATTATGATGTATCCAACAACGTTTGTTGGGATTGTATCGGTAGTATCATTTTCAATCCTTTTTCAATTAATACTGTTTCCTCATCCTCTCATGCATTGTTTGACTTTCAGCTGCATGCAAATTACGCAATTGGGAAGGATGTTCAGGTAATGAAAGCTGTGGTTGGAGAGAAAGCACTTTCTTCCAAGGACCTGCTCTCTTTCTTTTTTCTATTTTTCTATTAATATTCTTTTGTTTATTAACAACCAGCCTTAGGGAGACGACGTTGATGTGCCTTTTCTGTTGAATGAAACAACACAGCTCTACCTGGAGTTCTTGGACAATTTTGAGAAGAATGTTGTGAACCAAGGTGCCTACGACACCGGCAATATCTTCCAGTCCCTTGATTTTGCATGGATGTTACTTCACCCAGTATGTGTTTGTAAGCTTTCCCTCTACTTCTTACTTCTTACCATTAATTTTTGGAATAGTTTAGTGATAAAGAAATAGAAGGAGATCTTACATCTTCAAGAGTAAACTTAGCAATCATGTGTGTGTGTATATATATATGTATAGTTATGCATGAATTAAGATCAATAGTGTTTCATTTAAAAAAAATAAAAGATTTGTTCTTTTGATCAATTTGTGAGTTTCTATGGTGTCCATGTTGAGTTGCCGTTGGAATTTGAGAAGTGAAAACATCAATGTGATTTCGGTCTAGTCTGAAGTGGCTTTGCCATCATTTAGGAACCGAAACTGCATGAAGCATGAGTTTCTAGTTGATTTTGTGAATACACGAACAAATTGGATATATGGACTGTTGGGAGGATGGTCGAGTGAGACCTTGCAAGTGGTGGCTACAAGGACATCTAATCTGTAATTTCCAGCTTATATTTTCTTCCTTGACTATGAGTCTTTTCTAAATAATATTGATTAAATTTGGATTTGTTAATTTAGCCACCCATTCGGTAATTTCCAGCTTATATTTTCTTCCTTGCTTATTTATATTTTCTTCTGTTGTCTATTTATATTTCTTACATAGTATTCGAAGTTTGCAAATAAGCCGAAAATTCATTACACTTATAATGACCTTGATGAGGTGCGAGAGGAATGAGAAAATCATTTAATATCAAAGTGTGTGTAGCAGTGGTGAAAGTATAGGCGTATAGCTATGTTAGCATTGATTCTTATATTGTGTTTTTGTTTCTTAGTGGCTAGAGTTTTAGAACTTTTATAACATTTTCTATTTCAATTAAGACATATATATTTGTGATTTCGATCAGCTTTGATCGAACTAGGATGCAGAATGTACTATGACTCTTCATATCTTCATTTTGAACTTGATTACTCAATTATGTATTTATACGATATTGTTCTTTTCCATTTGGATTGGAGAATGGTTTTAATATGAATTAATTTTATGTTATGATACAGAATTTTGATATGATTTTTGCAATGAATGATTTTTGTAAGGTACTTTAGACAATGATATTTTTATAAATAATTGTGTAAAGTATCATTTAGACAATGATATTTCCTAATAAAATGTTGTGTAAAGTACCCTTTGAACAACTGTATTTTTGTATAAACCGTTGTTTAAAATACGCTTTAGACAGCGGTATTTTTGTATAAACTGTTTGTAAAGTACCATTTAAACAACGGTATTTAATAATAAACTATTGTGTAAAATACCTTTTACACAACAGTATTGTTGTAAAAATCGTTGTCTATATGTACTTTATACAATGGTATTTTAAAGTACACTTTAGACAACGATATTAAGTTAAAATTGTTGTTTAAACGGGGTTTAGACAACAGTTTTCATAAAATACCGTTGTCAAAAGTAAGTTTAGACAATGGTTAGGGTTTAGACAACAATGTGTCTAAAGGGAGTTTAGACAACGGAGAAAAACCGTTGTCTAAAGACCTCCCTTTAAATAATAGGGGCAATTACAACGGTATTTTTTGGGAATAGACAACGGATTTTCTCTGTTATCTAAAGGAAAATTTGTTGTAGTGAAAGTTCCCTAAAAAAATAAAGATGGTGGTTGTACAAATTGTTGGAAGAAAAATCGATTTTCTTTGACCTTCCATATTGGAAGTGCCATTATGTTAGGCATTGTCTGAATGTGATGCACATCGATTTTTTTTTTAATATTCCAAGAAGGTCAAAAGATAGTGTGGCTTCTCATTTGGATCTTGTTGAAATGGGGTTAAGAATTGACTTGGCACCCGAGGTTGGGGAAAAAAAATTCTTGCCTCCATCAATATGTACATTGCGAAAGAAAGATAAAATATCAATTTTCATAGCATTAATGAGTGTAAAAATACATGAAGGCTACTCTTCGAATATACGAATCCTTGTATCAATGAAAGATTTGAAATTAGTTGGTCTAAAATCACATGATTTGTCATGCATTGATGCAACAGTTGTTATCGATTATACTATGTGGTGTGCTGCCACATCGGCATGACATAACCCAGTTTTATTTTTTTCTTTAATGATTTATGCAAAGAAGTGGTGGATGTACTTAGCGTAGATAAGATACAAACAAATCTGGTTTCCACATTTGCATGCTTGAGTAGTTCTTTCCCCCATCATTCTTTCATCTGATGGTCCATCTAATTGTGCACCTTATTAGAGAGGTTCGTTTTTGCATACCCATTTTTTTAGATACATGTACCTGTTTGAAAAGTACATGAAAATTCTGAAGAGCTGTGTTCGCAATTGAGCTCGTCCGGAAGGTTGCATTGCTAAAAGAAAACTTGTTGAAGATTCTTTGGAGTTTTGTTCAGAGTATATGGATGAGTTAAATACAATCAGGGTTCCTACATCCCACGTGGAGCTAGAAAACACTACTGAACCTTTATCAAGTGCAACATTAGAATCTGTTCCACCGGATGAATGGGAGCAATCACATCGAACCGTCTTGGCTAACCCAAATGAAGTGGATCCTTACACACTATAAGTTATCCAACTTTATGTTTTTAAGGTTCAGAAAAATTTACTCACTTCCCTAGTGAACAACAGCTACACTTAACACTTTGTAGTGAACACATGGTATTTTTTAAGGACACTAATCCTACAAAAGCAAATAATGAAAAGTGGATACAAGATTAGCACAAGCCAAGGTTTATTGGTTGGTTTCATGATAGGGTAAGTTTACTCCACTTTTGTTATGGTCCTAATTAAGACTGTCTACCACTGAATATTTTATGCATTCTAGGTTGTCGGGCAATTAAATGTATACAACAGTGAGGTGTCAAACACTATGAAGTGGCTAGCTCAAGGACCACAAAATAGTGTTTTTTTTTAAAAAAAAATTAGAGGTTATGCTATAGATGACTACCATTATCACACCAAATCTCGTGATATTCAGCGTGCTGATCAAAATAGTGAGGTATGCATAGTGGCAAGTACTATGCAAGTGTCGAGTGGAAAAGATAAAAATCATGTTGTTGACATTTTATGGTGTTATTGAATAAATATGGGAGCTAAATTATCATTGGTTTCAAATACCATTGTTCAAGTGTGCATGGATTGAGAATGAAAAAGGTATAAAAACTTATGGTGGGTTAACTTTGGTTAGTCTCAATCGGAGAGGATTTAGATATGATGAATTTGTAATGGCCACCCAAATGAGTAAATTGTTTTACATTGATGACCCATCAAATGAACGTTGGTCAGTGGTCCTTCAAATGCCGACTAGAGTCTCTATACACATGGCGATGATATCAAAGACGCTATACTTGAGCACCATTCTTTTAGCCAACGCTTGCCACCAGTTGATGAATAAAAATATGATATTAGTAAGGGATGCTCTAGATATGTCCGAAAAGATTGTGAGGATATTGGATTCCAAATACGAGAAAAAAAAATAAAGGTCTTCACTACTGGTCTACACTAGTTTCCTAAAAACAGTAAGTATATTAGGAAGAGATTGGTGTTTTGTTCATATATAGGTTTTGGAATATGTATTTTCTGACCCACTAGTTTCCTAATGTAATTTTCTAAAAACAAATAACAATCTTGCATACCAAATAATCATTTTGGGCACTATTTTCTTCTTCTTGCAAAACACTTTCCCTTAGAAAAAACTTATCATCATGTTCTTGACTCTATTTCTGGTTCATTTACTTCTTGCTGGGATTTGTACATGTTGCATTTGATTTAATTTAATCTAATTTATTGTGCAGTGGAAGCATTAGCTGAGATAGCAGAGACATCGAGGAAGCCGTGCACAAAATATTTGTCAATTGATTATGATGCATGCTTGCTGCTATATTTCTGGTTCATTTACTTCTTGCTGGGATTTGTACATGTTGCATTTGATTTAATTTAATCTAATTTATTGTGCAGTGGAAGCATTAGCTGAGATAGCAGAGACATCGAGGAAGCCGTGCACAAAATATTTGTCAATTGATTATGATGCATGCTTGCTGCTATATGAAATTTCTTTGGGGCTATGGGAATGGGACATGAATGTACCATTCCGAAATATAGATATTCCATTTTCCAAAACTAATGAAGAAATTCGCTAAAATGGTAATTGATGATGAGGTGGTGGATAATAAATATAAGTATAAACTCATCTTGTATACTCTTGAGAAAAGGGGCTGTGTTCGGGTTGAGGTTGATGGGATATCTCTCATGGTTGAAGCATTTGTTCATGTACCAAGCTTTGTTTCTCTAAATGATGCCATCAGGGATTTGATCTCAAAGGTAATATCTTTCGCATGTAGTTAAGCTTTGCCTTTCTTTCTTTTTGCAAATTGACAGTCGTTTTTATTTCTCAAATAGCAAACAAAGCAAATGATCACATATAGATTCTGGCTTAATATTATCAAATTGTATGCTTGCTGAAATGAAATTATCCTCTTCCATCACTTTCCAAATTATCAAATTAAAATTACTTTTGTTCTGGTTTAATGTTCATTTAATATCTGTTATATTCCATCTGCCATCTGCTTTGCTCTTGAATTTGAAAACTGCCACAAAAATCAGTCCAAGTTGAAATATATATATATATATATATATGTCTTGAGTATGATGTATTGTTTCTTAAGATAAGTTGGAATGTCTTAATTAGTTGCATTATGCTATATTGTTAAATGATATTTTTCATTTCATAAAATGATTAGGCAAGTTAGTTCAATTGCCATTTCCTAGCTTACTTTATATTGAATTTCTATGGGTTCTCCAAAAAAGACCGAGGATCCAAATAAAGGAACATGATAATCAAAAAGATTAATGGAAAGAGTTGTACCACAACCTTCAGATCCAAATCAGTTACAACTAATTATACGCTAGTGAGTGATGGTCGATCAACTCATAGACCGACCTCAATGCATCGATTCAGATGGAAAAAAAAGGAAAAAAGTAGTAGTCACATACAATGAGAATGGGCAAGCATATGGGAAGATTGCATGTAATTTTAAATCATATATAGGCGTGATGACTCAAAATTTAATCTCCATCTCCTATGCTTCATGGGACGAGGTGGATGTTTCCTTAAAGAAGACTGTTACGACCCATCCCAATCCCCCTGGGATTATCACGGGATGTGTCATGCTCCCGTCTGATACGAAGTGTCAGACAATGGATAATTCAAAACCTTCAGTCCGACTGGCTTCCAGAGCGCGCTAGGATCCGATGGAGGAGTGTGATGTCTCAGTCTCTGCTACAGCCCGCATCCGTGATCAACTTGAAGGGTGTTAAAACATCAAACGTTGCGAGTGGACGAAAATAAATAGTTTAATAAAAACTCATTTAATAAAAAGACCTTTATGCCCTTCACTAAAAAGTATGCATGCATATGAAAACTATTTATCAAACCATATATTCAAATAACCATTATTAGGGTCTCAGCCCCAAATTCCGTAAATCCAAATCATACGGGCCTCTGCCCAAATCTATTTACACAAATTCATAACATATCAACCATATGTGGGAACTCGGCCCAAAACCGTAAATCCGAATAAGTGGTTCATTGCCCAAATCCATAAAATACAGAAATACCATTTCTGAAATCCAATTACCATTTCATAAATCCAACAAACCATGTTTACCAAATATCATATAACCAATCCTATCACGGTTTCCAAAGTTACATGCATGCTACCCGGGGTCTCAAATCCCAAGTCTCCCCAAGGTCCACCCAAGTCAATGTCCGCAGATAAATGACCCTCCATGTGGGTTATAATTCATATATGCCTTCCTGAGTGTAAGGTACCCCACGAGAGCGACTCCACTCAGTTAGTACTCCGTGACTACTCCGGGGTCCACTCAGGCCAACGTCCTTCCCCGGAGGGGACAATCCATAAATGAAGGATGGTATATGAAAAATCATTTTGTAATCATTCTCAAAACCTTTCAAACCTTTCAAAGGATCCATGCCCGGTCCCCATAAAGCGTCATAAAACCAGAAATCCATTTTCTCAAATCCAAATCCATTTATGGGTCTCCGAACCCGAAATCACCTTGATAAACCACAAGTGGGACTCATGCCCGATATCGTAACCAATTGGGCTTCAAGCTCGATCATGTAAACCAACTGGCCCTCAAGCCTGATTTCGTAAACCAACTGGGCATCCTACTTGATGCCTCATTAAATCAAATGGACTCGAAGTCCGATAGTTCGTAAATCAAATGGGTCTCATGCCCGATTCCATATTTCCAAATTCGAAATCAATCCACGAACCAATTGGGCCCCTAGCCCGATAATGTAACTAAAATGGACTTCAAGTCCGAGGGTTTCCAAAACAAATGGGGTCTCATGCCCGATTCCATATTTCCAAAACCATTTCATTAAACCATTACTGAAACCACAAGCACGTATAATTAGTGTAAAACCAATACCCTCGATATACGTGTAAATATGTAAATCGCCTCAAAATACGTGTAATCATGTAAATCACCAATACCAAAATCATCATGATAGAAATCATATATATAAAACATTTATGTATGCATCACAGTTTAGAAATCAAGGTCCACTCACAGACCGTCCTAACTGCTGCCTCAATATGTGTGCCATAAGCCTTCACAGGCTAATCATCGTCATTGGGATTCCCAAACCTGTCCAAATCATACTAGATGGTTACTAAGTACCTTATTAACCTCTCATTGAAGTCCCGTAATTTTCCCAAATTTTTACCTATTTTTAAACTCGATCCTAAACCTTTGGACATCCTGAACTATATTGAAACGATGTTCAATCGACACGAAACCAGTCCCAAAATGTTCGTTACATCGAAAGGATGATTTCATATGTTAAATACTTCCCCAAAAAATGGCCCACACGCTCTCACCCGCCGTCCAAAGGGGCTGCACTTGAAGTCCACGTGCCAAGCACATTTCATCCTTGTCCTCTCGCAGACCAGCCAGTTCGGTCCAACTGTAAATCCGCTCTGACTGGACCGACGTGACCGGTCCAGACCCTTATCTCCTCTATTTTTGGTCCGTTTTTCATTCTTTCAATTCCTATAGGTTCCTATCATCATTCCCTATCGATCTATGTCCTCAAAACACGTGAAAACGATCAAGAACATACCTCTCATGATCAAACTGTGACAACGACTTTCCTCCGCTGTTTCCAGCCATTTCCAACCACCACTGCTATCAAAAATAGTCCCTACAAGGTCGTATGAATCCTAAGAATAGGTTAGAATCGAACTAAGCTTCCAACAACGTTCAAAACTGATTTTTCTAATTTTGAATCAAACGAGTTCTCGGGTTCTTACCTCCCTGTGATCCCCGCCGTGCTCAGCTCATCGTTGTCGTCCCTTCCGCCTCTCTGCCACTCTCAGTCCCTCACAACTAACAAAAGAGGGTGATGGGGATGGGGTAGTGTTTAGGTGTTTGGGTTTGGGAAGGGTTTTAGGTTAGGGAAACAAGGGAGATGAAGATGTGATCCCAAGTGTTTGGGTTAATAGACCTATAAGATGGGTGACATTTGTCACTCATCTGGTGGTCCAATCCAGATATTTCCACCAACCAACACCTACCACTTGTTCTCTTTTCTCGGTTTGCGTGAATATTGCCATTAAACCTTCTAGACTCATAACTTCTTCGTCGAACCTCCGTTTTCGACGTGCCGCCTGTCTACGGACTAGTGACGTCCCGATCTACGTCACGATCATCAGTCCTTGTACTTTTGACTTCCTGAGTCAAAAGTCAACATTTTTCCCAATCCAAGGGCAAAATAGTCATTTTGCACCGTCCGTCCGATTTCGCTCAACTAATCACCGATTAATCTCACTAATCCTTCATTAGTCACTAATCTAATCTCGGAATTCGGGACGGGTCGTTACAGAGACAATCTAGTTTGAGATTTCAATAAACATCATTTAATCATATTTCCAAACTTGTTTTATTGCTATTGATATATATCATCATTATTCATGAGACGTCGTTGCTTACGTAGTCAGCATTTGAATTAACCCCTGAATGCAAAAAAAAAAAAAGATTGTTGACTATGGCTTCATACCGATGGAGAAAATGTAAATCATGTTTGACGACAAATTCCGTGCTACCATACATAGGTGATAGGTGGCAAGAAAGAACTCAATAAGCCACCTGTCTTTTATGAATTTATAGACCAAGAACATTGGGATATATTTTTGAAGCCATGTTAAACACCATAATGGATGGTATCATGGGTTTTCATTAGATTATATTTTATTATTACTATGATAGTTGTAATTTAAATAATAAGGTCATTTATATTATGCAAATAATTTGTGTTAGAAACTCCATGAAATGCAGTCGGCAAGGCATGATCAAGTAGAATGTTCTCATAGAGCAGGTCGAAAGGGGTATATGGGTGTGGAGGAAGAGTTAGTAAATATTCACTATAGATGGCTCTAAATAATTTCAATATGTAACGACCAGTCCTAAATATCGGGATTAAGTATTAGTTAATTATGGATTTAGTATGATTAATCGGGGATTAGTTGAGAGAATTCGGATGAACGGTGTAAAATGACCATTTTACCCCTAGAATTGGGCAAACTGTTTACTTTTGACCCAGAGAGTCAAACATACGAGGACCGATGACCGTGACATAGATCGGGACATCACGAATCTGTAGACAGGCGGTACGTCAAAATCGAAGGTCGAACCGGGAAGTTATGGTCACGGGATCAAAATCGGGTTAATTAACGTCTTGGGATTCGAATGAAATATTAATGAAATCTAATTGGCTAATTAATTAATGTGAGGCCCTTGGATGAGTGACAAGTGTCACTCATCCCATTAGTCATCTCCCCTAAAAAATGGATCTAAGTTCTGATTGGATGGTTTTATATTAAAATATTAATTATTTTATTTTATTTTATTATTTTTCCCTCCTCATCTCTCTCTTCCCTTGCCGTGTATTACCTTCACCTTCTTCTAACTCAAACCAAAAAACACACGTACCACCCCACCACCATACCCCTCTCTGTGTTCATGTGAGAGACTAAGAGAATGAGTGTGACTGGGAGGCAGAAGGGACGACGGCGACGAGCTGGACACGGCAGGGACCACATGGAGGTAAGAACTCGAAAACCCAAAAAACCTAGTTTTGGGTCAAAATGGTAGGTTGGATTTTAACGATTGCTTACCGTTTTGATTGATTCAACGAGGTTTCTAGTGGTTGTACAAGTTCAAGGGAGTTGGAATTGTGATCAACGGTGGCCGGAATCGTTTGGAAACATATGTGGAAAATCTAGGCTACTGTGCCTCGAATCAAGGTAAAAAAACTGGGCTTGATTTCTTGTTTTTGGGCTCATAGATCGATTAAGGACATTTAGGCGAGTTAGTAGGAAGAAATCCCGTTGAAAATGGTTGAGAATCTAATGAGTATTAGTTACGTCGTGTCATGACCCGTCCCAATCCCCCCGGGATTAACGAGGGACGCTCATGATCCCGTCTGATACGAAATGTCAAACTAGGAAATTTTTTAACCTTTAGCCTGACCGGCTTCCAGAGTACGCCAGGATCCGAAGGAGGTATGTGATGTCTTGGTCTCTGCTACAGTCCGCACCGTAAAGATCTTTATACCCTTCACTAAAAAGCATGCATGCATAGGAAAATCATTTATCAAACCACATATGTTTTAATAACCAAATCCACACGGGCCCCTGCCCAAAACCATTTATAGAAATCTAGAACATAATAAACATATGTGAGATCTCAGCCCAAATCCATTTATCATCATAAAACACAATTTCGCAAAACCAAGAAATTATGTTTATCAATATCATATCACCAATCCACTAACGGTATCTAGAGCTACACGCATGCTACCTGGGGTCTCAAAACCCAAGTTTCCCCAGGGTCCACCCAGGTCAATGTCCGTAGATCAATGACCCTCCCTGGGGGTTATAATTAATAGCCTTTCTGAGAGTAAGCAATCCAACGAGGGCGACTCCACTCAGTCAGTGCTCTGTGACTACTCCGGGGTCCACCCAGGCCAACGACCCTCCCCCGAGGAGACAATCCATATATAAAGGATGGTATACGAAAAACCATTTGAAATCATTCTTAAAACCTTTTAAGGTTTCATGTCAGTCCCCATAAACCGTCATGAACCATAAAAACCTTTCAAGGGTTCATGCCGGTCCCCATAAACCGTCATGAAATATAAATCCATTTATGGGTCCCCGACCCGAAATCAAAATCTTAAAACATAACTGGGCCCTAAGCCCAAATCCACATACAAATTGGGCCTCCAGCCGAAATCGTAAACCAACTGGGCCTCGTGCCCGATTTCATAAACCAAATGGGCCTTGTGCCCGATACGTAAGTCAATTGGGCTCCGAGCCCGATTTGTAAACCAACTGGGCCTCGAGCCCGATAAGCAAACCAACTGGGCCTCCATCCCGATGTCTTGTTAAATCAAATGGACATCAAGTCCGAGAGTTCGTAAATCAAATGGGTTTCGTGCTCGATTCCATATTTCCAAAATCGAAATCAATTCAAGAACCAATTGGGCCTCTGGCCCGAGAACGTAACTAAATGGACTTCGAGTCCGAGGGTTTCCAAAACAAATAGGTCTCGAACTCGAGTTTATCTTTTCAAATCCAAAGCCATTTCATGAAATCATTTCCAAAACTATAAGTACAGAAAATCAGTGTAAAACCGAAAATCTCGATTTACGTGCAAGCATGTAAATTGCCTCGAAATGCGTGAAACCATATAAATCACAATCATCGAAATCATCATCATAGAATAATATCTATAAACCATATAAAACATTTATGGATGCATAACAGTTTAGAAATCAAGGTCCACTCACAAGCCGTCATAAGCAGTCGTCTCGATTTGTGTGCCGTAAGTCTCATCGGGCTAATCACCGTCTCCAGGACTCCCAAACCTGTGCAAATGAATCTAGAGGGTTACTAACTACCTTATTAACCTCTCATTGAAGCCTCGTAATTTTCTCGAATTTTTAGGTATTTTTAATCTCGATCCTAAACCTTCGGATGTCTCGAACATTGTCGAGACGGTGTCCGATCGACACGAAACCAGTCCCAAAATGTTCGTTACATCAAATAGAGTATTTCGCATCTTGAAGTCATCACTAAAGGATGCTTCACGTGCCCCCATGCACCGCCCAAAGGGGATGCGCGTGAAGCCCACGCGCCGCACTATTCATTATCTTCAACTTTCAGCCAACCCAGTTTGCCCGGTTCGAACCGGACCAGACCGGCCTGGACGGGTCTAGGGTCCTATTTCATCCATTTTTGCTCCATTTTGTTCCTTTTTTATTCCTAAAGCTTCCCTTACTCAAAATCTAACTTCCTACGGTCTCAAAACACGAGAAAAGCCTCGGAAATTACCTCTCCGATCGAAGAACACAGCTCTATTTTTCCAGCCGTCCGTCTGGGCTGCACTGCCATCCCCAACCACTGCTTTTGATCCCAAATGGTCCTTATGATCACCAAAAAACCAACCCATACATTAGAATCGACCCACAAGACCAAAAGCCTAAGTTTGAATTTTCAAACCGACTCACCTTGGCGGTTTTCGGTTCTCCTCAACTATGGCCACCGCCGTGGCTCGGTCGTCACCGTCCAGTCCTCCTGGTTCCACTAGCCTCACCCTCCCTCTCAGTCACACTCAATGTAGCTCATACACAAGATGGATAATGGTGGTGGGGTGGTGTGTCGTGTGTGGTTTTGTTTTGGAGAGAAAATGGAGAGTGAAGGGAGTCTGGTTTGTGAGAGAAACAAAGGGGATGGCTGGTGATCAGAGGAGAGGGAAGATGGTTTGGACGGTGAGGATGAGAGTGTGAGGTAGAGATGGATGGCTAGGATGAGAGGTGTGTGAATTAAATTATAAAATAATATAGAATAATAATATTTAATTAATTAGATCCACATTTTAGGGATAATGACTAATGGGATGAGTGACACTTGTCACTCATCCATGGGTCCCACCTAAATATCTGCCCAATCAGATATTGTCACATCATCAATGCCTCGAAATGCGTGCATAGTAATCAAACTTTCGTGACCTATAACTTTCTCGTTCGACTTCTGATTTCGGCGTGACGCCTGTCTATGGATTCGTATCGACCCGATCTATGTAACGGTCCTCGACCCTCGCCATCAGACCTCTCGGTTCAAAATTCAACTATTTTTCCCTTTTAACCAAATTACCAAAATACCCATGAACCTCCGAACGTCATAACTTCTTCCTCGAATGTCGGAATCAGACGTGCCAATTGTCTATGAACTCGTGACGTCCCGAACTATGTCACAGTCATCGGCCAAAGTCCATTTGACTGCTAGAACAAAGAGTCAACATTTCACCCATTCTAGGGGCAAAATCATCATTTCACGTCGTCCTTCAGAATGTACCCCACTAATCACTGATTAACCTCACTAATCCTTGATTAGTCACTAATCTAATCCCTAAATTCGGGATGGGTCGTTACAACCTTCCCTCCTTAATTAATTTTTTTCCTCGAAATTCCAACTATACCGATTCGACAACCACCTCGTAGAAAGCAAAATCGACCCCACAACAAATGTACACTTGTACAACCAATAACTAACTGGATCAATACCTATTCGCACCCAGACGTTCCACTAACGCTCACGTCACATCGACTACATTCGACCACGTCGAATGACAGTAATTGTACGTTCCGAGTTGATACCACTTATCAAATCTACCATTTCGCTGACACAAACAACTCGGTGGTTCCTTGCCTCAATCACCACTCTATCCTGATGTCTGCTCCCACTGGGAGTCACCAGACCTCACACAACGATCCATGCTAACACATTCGACAAACTGTCACCACTTGACAGTCGCCAGTCGAAAACTGACACTATATTCACTTGTGGTTACACTAACCACCAACTCACTCAACCTGTGTGTAACTGGACCCATCAGAATCACTATGACCCAGTGCACAGTATCTAATGTCCAGTCCACGTCCTAGACTAATCCAATGGTATCGGAACTGAGATGACTACCAACACGCTCACCTACGTACCTCTGGTATATCTTATATACCGTCACCAGGCACCACAAGTCTGCCTTGTATCGTACCTCGAACGACGTACAGGGTATGTACATCCATCCATCAACCAGTCTACAACAACCTAGGTCGTAGCCAATCACATTTCAATTCTGGAGTCCATCTGTCCAATCCAGTACCAGACAGATCAAGACTCCAACCCATCATCCATTTCGAGTCCCATGGTCACCTAACCAATAACACGACGTCTACTCCCAATCACATAATCCAATACGTACCAATCTGACTCACGCCTACCAAGGTGCACCCACTCATGCCAACTGGCATTTAATCTCACCCACGTCTACCGAGATGCACCAAATCCGAACCTAACGGTTACCTGCTCATTACATTCGATTGATATCATAGGGAAGCCAATCCCATCATTTACACATCTAAGGCTGACCAAATCCGACCCCGTCGAACACCTACTTGTTCGATTACTATACCATACAGCATCAAACTCGAAAAGAAGTTCAGTCCCATCATCCTCAACTCAAAATCTCGATCCACCTAGGATCCACACAAGCTTACTCAGCTATCAACCCACCTGAGATCCGATCATAGGGTCCTACACCCTTTTGAATCTTTTCTCTATCACATCACTCCTCAACCAATTCTCACATCTAAACCGATCAGTCAACGACGAGACACATCGAGACTGTGGGTCCTCTCTAATTACCACATATCAATCCTCGTCATCTCACCTAGGGAAAATCAAGGATGATCCACGACGATGACATCCAATTCATCCTATGTGAATGCAACCAAAACTCGCTGCACTCACCACGCCATGTACCCTAACATCGTCTGCCACCAAGCAGAAGATGAGAAATCTCATTCACCTAACTTCGATATACCCAACTCCTCCTGATGACCCAGAACAAACCTCGGGTCCACCAACCAATACACGATCAATGTATTGGTGGCAACAACCATCATCTACCATGGTAGAACCTGAGAAGTCACCCTAATGACTTCAAAATACCCATTACCAATGCGGAAAACCCACACTCCTCTCGTCACCTCAATCGCAACCTCTCTTGATTCCAAAGTTCCAACCATGTCGGAACCAACACACTCGGACATCAACCACGTGTTCGTAGCCAGTCTAACTCTATCCGTGACCCATTCCCGGACCACAGATAACGAACACATGCCCAACTCCACAGAGTCACATCCCGTCTCGTGACTCATCGTCATCACAATCACCAGCACCAGCACCAGTACCAGCACACACTATGTGAATTAGACAACCGTGGATCTCCGTTGATACCGAGCGACGACCCCGTACCTCTGCTCGAATGGGATAAACTTTGTCTCCCTAGTAGGTAACAACTCTGGGTATAATCACCCTGACATCTCATACGATAAAAGGAAACGTTCCTCGAACGTCACCCGATTCCCAACAACCGTAACCACAACCACTCTCGGTAGTAGTGCCTGCCACAGACTCGTGTAGACCTAACCACTAGGCATAACTATCGAGACTCCACATCCAACGGAATCAACCGCCCGTACTATCTACTCCGTATCCCCACTCCAGGATTCCATCAACAAGTACCAACCCTGATAACTTGTCCAACCAAACTCTAACTAGTCGTAACTCGACTCAACCAATGTCATCTACCAGGTCGTCCATGACCTTAGTTGTACCAACAATCCATCACAACTAAGTAGCACGACAAACAACTAGGTCCAACCGATTACTACAACCTCGACTGCGGAGTGTAGTCTCATCACTAAAACTGACATGACTAGACCGACCGATGGTCTCGACTCCGAAAAGTCATCAAAGTCAAACTACTCACCAACTCACGTTTCTAAACAATACTTCATTCCTTAGGATTCCAATATCACTACCTAGGGTTCCCCTGAATCCAACTACAGAAGGCAGTATAATCCACAATCTGACCGACCCCGCGGTCCCGACATCGTATGGATGTCAATCCAATCTTACCATCAATTTAACTAGGGTTCTTCGAACCCGGCTGCTCCTAACAGCATATCCATCTAACTCAACAAGATCCGACCATCTAATGGTCATAACTCCTAACCAATCGTCATAACTGTTCCTACAACATCGTGAAAGATGATCCCAACTAACCGTCCCACGATCAAAACTCTAAAGTACTATTACATTCATCCTTCTGTAAGATCCCACAATATCAACCATGACAGAACTATGGCAATCCCGGTATCGAATGCCGAACCAAAACGATCTACAATTCAATCCTACTAACTATCATACCGGCATCCTAACTATCAGGTTGATAACGAACTGCCGCCCATAGAGACATTACATCCTCGACCAGCGCACAGAGTGTCGCGCAAAATGCGCTCTGAATTTCAAAGTAACATAAGCAAACCTGCTCTGATACCACTTGTCAGGACCCGTCCCAATCCCCCCGGGATTAACGAGGGACGCTCCTGATCCCGTCTGACATGTAGTGTCAGACCAGGGAAAATTTGAACCTTTAGCCTGAACGGCTTCCAGAGTACGCCAAGATTCGGAGGATTTATGTGATGTCTCAGTCTCTGCTACATTCCGCACTGTATTCAACCTGAAGGGCATTGAAAACCAAAAAACTGTGAGTGGACGAAAAGTATTAGTTCATAAAACACATTTTTATAAAAGACCTTTATGCCCTTCACTAAAAAGCATGCATGCATAGGAAAACCATTTATCAAACCACATATGTTTTAATAACCAAATTCACATGGGCCCCTACCCAAAACCACTTACAGAAATCTTGAACATAATAAACATATGTGGGATCTCAGCCCAAATCCATTTATCATCATAAAACACAATTTCGCAAAACCAAGAAATCATGTTTATCAATATCATATAACCAATCCTGTCACGGTATCTAGAGTTACGTGCGTGCTACCCGGGGTCTCAAAGCCCAAGTCTCCCTAGGGTCCACCCAGGTCAATGTCCGTAGATCAATGACCCTCCCTGGGGGTTATAATCCATAGCCTTTCTGAGAGTAAGGAACCCAACGTGTAGCAACCTGTCCCAAAAATTGGATTAGATTAGTGATTAATGACGAATTCGTGAAGTTAATTGGTAGTTGGATTCGTACGGACAGACGATGTGAAATGACGATTTTGCCCCTAGAATGGGCAAAAATTTTGCCTTTTCATTCAGGCGGTCAAATGGACTTTGACCAATGACTGTGACGTAGTTCGGGACGTCATGAGTTCATAGACAGGTGACACGTCCGATTCCAACATCCGAGGAAAAAGATATGACATTCGAAAGTTCGAGGGCACTTTGATAATTTTGTTGAAAAAGGGGCGATTTGTTGACTTTCCATACGACATGGAATTTTCACAAACCTCGAGGACCGTTAGGAAGGTTTCGATTCCCTGAATACAACGATAGGTGGCACGTTGTCATCGGACTACAAACGGTTTAGTTACAGGTCTAAATGTAAGAAGGGCAAAATGGTAATTTGTGCAAGGAAGGGCTATTTGGTCATTTGGGGGCCTAGGGATCTATGCCCAATTAGAGAAGGACGCTTGGCTTATTTTGGGAAGTGTGCCCACCCGGTTTTGGACACCTGGCTGGGTCTGGATGGTGGTAGAACCACCTCCTTCGTTCAACGGTTTACGGTATGGTTTAAGGTGGGAACAGAGGAATACAGAGAGGAGATGAGAGTAGGAGGCTAGCCTTTTAAATCCTCAACTTGAGATGAGAGTTGTGAGAGTGAAGGAGAGTGACAGACCAGAAGGTGAGGTGGTGCTGGTGCTGTCACAAGGGCCACCGTGGGCGATGGTTTTCGAATTTGAGAAATAGAGAGGGAAGTGTGATTTTAACTCCAATCTCCCCCAATTCTCATCAATTGCATATGTTTTGTGAAAACAAAATTATAAAGAAGCTGAGAGGAACTCAGCGGGCTTAAAGGCACGGTTCGAGAAGGATGGTAAGGTAAGTTACCCGTGAGCTTCGATTTTGAATTAAAACTGGTGAAGTTGTTTTCATGCTTCTTACGGTATTTGGGTTTTTGGAATGTCTTTTGGATGGTTTAAAACGTTGGACCACCTGCGCCGATTTGGCTGGACCGAGCTGAACCAAACCGGTCTGGACCCGATTCGGCGTGAGGTTGAACTCACCTGCTGAGGCGCGTAAGGCCCACGTGCAGTCCCTTTGGGAGACGCGTGGGGGCGCGTGGCACGCCTTCTGAGGATGGTTCCAACATGACTTTTAAAGTATTCATTGTAACGAACATTTTGGCACTGGTTTCGAGTCGATCGGACATCGTCTGTATAGGTTTCGGGATGATCGAAGGTTTTAGGGCTCGTTTAAAAATAGTTAAAAATTCGGAAAAATTACGGGGCTTTAGTAGAAGCTTTATGAAGTAGTTAGTGACCTTATTCTAGAATTTGGATAGGTTCAGGAAATCGGATGATAGCGGATTAGCTGAGAAAGCATAAGTGCGCGCTTATCGAGACAACGGTACAATGGTCTGCGAGTGGACTTTTCCTTCGAACTTATGATGTATGCATATATTTTTTTATATGTTTTCTATACGTGATTCTATGATTTGATTTATGATCTTGATGGTTTACGATTTTGCGCGATTTTCGAGATATTTACGGAATTGCACGTTTTACGAGATTTCGGTTGATCTTGTGATTTGATCATGGTTTTAAAGATTTGATTTCGAGATTTGAAATATGATTTGTTTTCAAGGATTTGAAACGGATTTCGGAAAAGTGATTTCGGGCTTGGAGCCCTGTTCATGAGATTTTGATATACGAGATTTTGGTTTTGAAACTGGATTTCGGAAATGATATTTCGGATTTGGTTTTGAGATTTGGAAGGGAAAATCTGGATTTGGGTTCGGGATGATGGTTCAGGATGCCAGCTTATGGAATCATTGTTGCAAATTCGGAAAAGGATTTTCGATGGTTTTCACTACTGATTGAAAAATGGTTTAGGGTTTAAAGACCCGGAAAAGGAAAAGAAAAACCGCTGAATCTGGTTTTGAGTTTAAAGACTCGGTTGACTGACGGGGGGAGGGCCCTGGATTGATATGTTTTGAGTTTAAAGACTAGGTATATGTTTTGAGTTTAAAGACTCGGTTATGATACCCCCCCCCCCCCCCCCAAGAAGCCTGTTGATTGTGGTTTGAGTTTAAAGACTCATTGATATCCCGGGAAGGCTTGATTATTCATAGTTTTGAGTTTAAAGACTCGGGCGCACTTGAGATCCAGCAACTCGCATGATTGATCTTTTTCACTGGTTTTCAGATGTTTTGGGTAGTGGCCCGGATGATTTGGTTTTAATGAGTTTTGGGACTGAGTTCCCGTACTTTGAGATTGATTTATGATTTTGGGATGAGGCCTTGACTTTGAATGACGGTATTGATTCGGGTTTTAAATAATGGTTTTCATTAATGGTTTTGAATATGAGATGGGTTCATAACATGAATTGATATGGATGCATTGGTTTTTACGTGGAAGGTATAAATGTACTTTTCTATAAACTGTTTTATAAACTTATACTTTATTTTTGTCCACTCACAGTCTTTTTATGTTTTCGATACCCTTCAGGTTGTTGCGGTGCTAGCTATTGGTCGAGAGAGACGAAGACATCACACGTATGATCCACAGTAGATTCTGTGCACTCTGGGAAGTTCGGATGCTGTTGGAAGGTCGACTCGAAAATCCCTTGTCCTACTTACATGTCACGTGGAGGTTGGACGTCGGTTTAGCCTTCGTGTTATGCGTAAGTTAGAAGGGAGCAGGATTTAGCCCTTAATCCCGGGGGATTAGGGGTAGGTCTTGTCACAATGGGGGCGACTCCACTCAGTCAGTGCTCCGTGACTACTCCGGGGTCCACCCAGGCCAACGACCCTCCCCGGAAGAGACAATCCATATATAAAAGATGGTATACCAAAAACCATTTGAAATCATTTTTAAAACCTTTTAAGGGTTCATGTTGGTCCCCATAAACCGTCATGAACCATAAAAACCTTTCAAGGGTTCATGCCGGTCCCCATAAACCATCAAGAACCATAAATCCATTTATGGGTCCTCGACCCGAAATCAAAATCTTAAAACATAACTGGGCCCTAAGTTCGAATCCACATACAAACTGGGCCTCCGGTCCGAATCGTAAACCAACTGAACCTTGTGCCCGATTTCGTAAACCAAATGGGCCTCATGCCCAATATCGTAAACCGAATGGGCCTTCTGCCCGGTACGTAAGTCAACTAGGCTTCGAGCCCGATTCGTAAAACAACTAGTCCTTGAGCCCGATACGTAAACCAACTGGGCATCTAGCCCGATGCCTTGTTAAATCAAATGGACTTCAAGTCCGAGAGTTCGTAAATCAAATGGGTCTCGTGCCCGATTCCATATTTCCAAAACCGAAATCGATTCAAGAACCAATTGGGCCTCTCGCCCGAAAACGTAACTAAATGGACTTCAAGTCCGAGAGTTCGTAAATCAAATGGGTCTCGTGCCCGATTCCATATTTCCAAAACCGAAATCGATTCAAGAACCAATTGGGCCTCTCGCCCGAAACGTAACTAAATGGACTTCAAGTCTGAGGGTTTCCAAAAAAAAGGGTCTCGAATCCGAGTTTACCTTTTCAAATTCAAAGCCATTTCATGAAATCATTTCCAAAATTATAAGTACGGAAAAACAGTGTAAAATTGAAAACCTCGATTTACGTGCAAGCACGTAAATTGCCTCGAAATGCGTGTAACCATATAAATCACAATCATCCAAATCATCATCATAGAATCATATCTATAAACCATATAAAATATTTATGCATGCATCAGAGTTTAGAAATTAAGGTCCACTCACAAACCGTCCAAAGCCGTCGCCTCGATTTGCGTGCCGTAAGCCTCCCCGGGCTAATCACGGTCATCGGACTCCCAAGCATGTCCAAATCATTCTAGAGGGTTACTAACTACCTTATTAACCTCTCATTGAAGCCCCATAATTTTTTCGAATTTTTAAGTATTTTTAATCACGATACTAAACCTTCGGATGTCCCGAACATTGTCGAGACGGTGTCTGATCGACACGAAACAAGTCCCAAAATTTTTGTTACATCGAATAGAGTATTTCACATGTTGAAGTCATCCCCAAAGGATTCTTCACGCGCCCCCACGCACAGCCCAAAGGGGCTATGTGTGAAGCCCACGCGCCGCCTAAAGGGGCTATGCGTGAAGTCCACGAGCTGCACTATTCACTATCTTCAACCTTCAACGAACCCAGTTCACCTGTTTCGAACCGGACCGGACCGGTCTGGACCGTTCCAGGGTCCTATTTCATCCATTTTTGCTCCATTTTGTTCCTTTTTGATTCCTAAAGCTTCCCCTACTCAAAATCTAACTTCTTACGGTCTCAGAACATGAGAAAAGCCTCAGAAATTACCTCTCTGATCGAAGAACACGACTCTGTTTTTCCAAACGTCCATCAGGGTTGCACTGCCGTCCCCAGCCACTGCTTTTGATCCCAAATTGTCCTTATGATCACTAGAAAACCAACCCATACATTAGAATCGACCCACAAGACCAAAAGCCCAAGTTCAAATTTTCAAACCGACTCACCTTGGCGGTTTTCGGTTCTCCTCAACCGTGGCCACCGCCGTGGCTCGGCTGTCACCGTCCACTCCTCCTAGCTCCACTAGCCTCACCCTCTCTAACAGTCACACTCAATGTAGCTCACACACAAGATGGATGATGTTGGTGTGGTGGTGTGTCGTGTGTGGTATGGTTTTCGAGAGAAAATGGAGAGTGAAGGGAGTCGGGTTTGTGAGAGAAACAGAGGGGATGGCTGGTGATCATAAGAGATGGAAGATGGTTTAGACGGTGAAGATGAGAATGTGAGGTAGAGATGGATGGCTAGAATGAGAGGTGGGTGAATTAAATTATAAAATAATATAGAATAATAATATTTAATTAATTAGATCCACATTTTAGGGATAATGACCAATGGGATGAGTGACACTTGTCACTCATTCATGGGTCCCACCTAAATATCTACCCAATCAGATATTGTCACATCATCAATGCCTCGAAATGCGTGCATAGTGTAATTGAACTTCCGTGACCCATAACTTTCTCATTCGACGTCCAATTTCGGCGTGTCACCTGTCTATGGATTCGTATCGACCCAATCTATGTAACGGTCCTTAGCCCTCATCCATTGGACCTCCCATGTCAAAAGTAAACTATTTTCCCTTTTAACCAAATTACCAAAATACCCATGAACTTCTGAACGTCATAACTTCTTCCTCGAATGTTGGAATCCGACGTGCCACCTGTCTACGAACTCCTGACGTCTAGAACTACGTCACAGTCATCGGATAAAGTCCTTTTGACTCCCAGAACGAAGAGTCAACATTTGACCCATTCTAAGGGCAAAATCGTCATTTCGTGTCGTCCTTCCGAAAGTACCCCACTAATCATCGATTAACCTCACTAGTCCTTAATTAGTCACTAATCCTTGATTAGTCACTAATCTAATCTCAAAATTCGGGACGGGTCGTTACAGGTCGAGTCGCAGGTACTGTGCGACCCCGGTTGCAGGATCCAACTGAGGAAGAAGACGATGACATCATCAGTGATGTCATCAGGGTGATATCATCATATCAGGGATGACATCATCATCTGACATGTCAGGGGGTGGACCAATGGCAAGTCGGCACATGGCACTGTTAGCATCTGTTAATGGTGACTTCGGTAGGTACTGTTCACGCATTGACTTTTCATTGACCAGGCGCATGGGGGCGCGTTGGCCAAAATTTCGAGGTGGGCCCAATGTCATTTTAAAGGTTTCGACGATCCGGATTCAATGATGGTAGTTTCGGGTTGATCAAAGATTGTTAGGTGGGTTAAATCGAGGTTTTTCACCTCGAAAATCGTGTCTAGAACATGTTGACTTTTTCGGGAGTTTTGGGTTTTGTCCTATGGACTTAAACAGATGATTAGTGACCTTCAGGTGTGATTTGGACAGGTCCAGATGTTCCAGTGATGGTGATTTAGCCCTTGGAGAATTATGGCACGCATATTGAGGCGGTTGTTAAGACGATTTGTGAGTGGATATTGTTTTCTAAACTGTTATGCATGCATAACTATTTTATATGTTTTACATATGTGATTTCTATGATGATGATTGTGATATTGGTGATTTATATATTTGCACGTATTTCGAGGTGATTTACGTATTTGTATGTATATTGAAGTTTATGGTTTTATATTGTGGTTATACGTGCTTATGGTTTCAGTGATGGTTTGATGAAATGGTTTTGGATTTGAAAGGTGAACTCGAGCATGAGACCCATTTGCTTTGGAAACCCTCGGGCATGAAGTCCGTTTGAGTTATATTATTGGGTTAGGGGCCCAGTTAGTTTACGAAATCGGGCATGAGGTCCAATTGTGTTTTATGAATGTGATTTCGGGTCGGGGACCCATAAATGGATTTGGATCAATGTATTTGGATTTGAGAAATCGAATTTGTGGATTACGATGGCTTTATGGAAATCCCGAGCATATGTCCATTTGAACGAATTGAGATGATTATGAAATGTTTTCCATATACCATCCTTATGATCTGATATCGCCCCTCTAAGGAGGGTCAGGGACCAGGGTGACTCTGGGGGAGACTTGGCTGAGACCGAGGGGCACGCATAGCTCTATAAATGACATCTGGGATGTCAGGCATTGTCTGCGAGGGGTTATTCTACGAAGCGACCAGACTGTAGAGTAACTCAGGAGCAGGATTGTTATTATTGGACGTCTGGGACGTCAGGCGTCTAGGATGCCAGGCATCTGGGATGCCGAGGATTGGTATGTAACGATGATTGATTGGATTTTTGATCTATGGATTTACTGGACATTTGGTTTGGATTTATGTGTTATGGATTTGGGCAGGGACCCACATGGTTTGGATTTACTATTTTGGGCTGAGTTCCCACATATTTGGATTTATGCCCTAATGATTTATCTAAAGTAAATGGTTTGATCATTGGTTTTCGAATACATGCATACTTTTTAGTGAAGGGCATAAATGTCTTTATGAAATGTGTTTTTATTAAATTATTGATTTTTCGTCCACTCACAGCTTTTAATGGTTTTAATGCCCTTCAGGTTGATCACGGAATGAATCCTCACGACTCACTCACAATTATTTAATCCAAATCAGTTGTTTAAAGCACCCCAATCATTCTTCAATCCTCTGTGTAAAGTTTCCCGCACTGGCCCGAAACCATTAAACAAAACCAGTCCATGTTGTGCAATCAATTGCCAGCTCCCCACATGTGCGATCACACATCAAAGCTGCTCCAAAACAGTCCACTAATTGATAAACAATCCCTGGAACCGATCACACAAAACATCCATCCACGGCTGCTCGATCAAACAGTGCCCATGAGAAATTACCATTCTGCCCCTGTGCAGAAAATTACCAAAATGCCCCTCACGCATCCTGACCCGTAACTCGGTCATACGGACTCCGATTGATGCGTGCCGCCTGTCTACGAACTCAGGGCATCGAGACCTTCCTAACGGTCCTCGGTCCTCGGCCATCGGACCTCCCGATCAAAAAGTCAACATTTTCCTTTATTTCGTACAAATTACGAAAACGCCCCTGAACTTCCGTACATCATAACTTTCACCACGAACATCAGAATCGAACGTGCCACCTGTCTATGAACTCGTGACGTCCCGAACTACGTCACGGTCATCGGTCAAAGTCCATTTGACCATCCGAATTAAAAGTCAACGTTTTGCCCACGCCCAGGGGCAAAACGGTCATTTTGCACAATTCGTCCGAAATCACACAACTAATCCCAGATTAGTAAATCACCATTAAATATTATTAAATTCCGATATTCGGGACGGGTCGTTACAACCTTCCCTCCTTAAAGAATTTTGTCCTCGAAATTACCAATAACCTTATTCCCCAACCACCACGTGGAAAACATTTCGACCACACATCTGTGTACACTTGTACACCCACATACTGGGACAACACCAGCCTCGTTTGTACCCAGACATCCCATCACAGTCATACGTCACAATCAACAACACTCGACCACCTCGAGTGGACATAATCACCTGATTCGCGATAAAATCGCTTAACCATTTAGCTGACTCCTTCAGCTAGACGGTTCCTTTCCATTGCCAATAAATCCTTACATTTGCTCCCATTGGGAGTCACCAACTCTCATTTGTCAGTCCATGCTGACACCATCAGTCAAACTGTCACCACAAAGCTTTACCACCCTAGTAAAGCCCCAACCATCTGTCCGTCCGTGACAACACCACGTACTACATCACCCTCGATGTAGCGTAAGATCAACCACATGATCTCAATTCGCAGGGCAAGCCCAATCCTGCGACACAAAATAATCTCAATGTCCATAATCGCCGACTCCCTCAGCGAACCAAAACGCTGGGAAATCACGGTGTGATAAAATCACACAAGGTTACTCGTGGTTACTCAAACCACTAATTCACTCATCCTGAGTGTACGTATACCGTCAACTTACTCCATCAAGTGGTGTAACTGGAACACATTGAATACCAGCCCAGCAGTGAACACACATCTCAATACTAGGGTTCCACAAGCCAACCATGGCTAAGAGCACCTGCTCATAAAATCACTGAACCCGACAAGATCAATCTGCCCAGCGCACAGTATCCAATGTCCAGTCCACAATACAGCCAAACAAATGATATCATAACCAAGCCGATTACCAACACATTAGTTACACACCACTGGTACATCCCATGTACCGCCATTAGGCACCACTCAGCCTAACCAGTATCAATCCTCGTACAACGTACCCTGTACGTACCTCAACCCATCAATCTGACTATAGCCACCCAGGTCATAGCCAAACACGTTCTAGTAATGGAGTACATTTGCCCAAACCAACATGAGACAAAACGAACTCCACCCGTCATCTAGTTCCAATTCCGAATCCGAATTCGCAATTTCGTAAGAAATCCCGAATCCGAACCCAGACATCATGTTTTTAATCCATGTCCAAATCCGAATCCGAAATCATTATTCCGTAAGCTAGCATTGGAATAATCATTCCGCACCCAAATCCAGTAATCCATTTTCGAGCTTCGCAATCGAATCCTGAATCGTCACCCAGAAATTCGATTCCAAAACCCAAAATCTCGTTTACGTCCATCAAGACGTAACATAACCGAATCTATCGGTTGCCTGTACAAAACACTCGATTGACTTCATAGGGAAGCCAATCCCAATATTCACACGTCAAAGTTTGACAAAATCCGACCACTTCGGAAACCTACTCAACCGAGTAACAACCATATGGACTCCGCTCCGAAAAGAAGTTCAGTCCCGTCATTTACGACTCACATATCAAGGTAAGAGTGATAAACTCTCCACCCATCTGGATCATCAAGATCACAATCCACATCCATCGCTACGTCACCCGACAAGTAACATCACGATCCTAGATCGTCACATCGACCAAAGTCGACAACATCACAAATCAGATCCACCTAGGATCCACACATGCTCACACAGCTAACAATCCATCTGGACGCTGATCGTAGGGTCTTACACCCTCAATGAATCATTTGCCAAATTTCCCTAGGTGGAAAGATGACCACGCATTTCACCACCAAGTCCAAATCACACACAACTTCTTATGTCCAATGACCCAAGCCAAACATGGGTCCACTTACCAATACACGCTCAACGTACTGATAGCAACAATCGTCATCCGCCACGGCAGGAAAATATGAAGTCAACCCTAATGACTTCGGAATACCAATCACTGATTCGGAAACGAGCACTCCTCTCGTCTCCTAATCACAACTCTCCCCGAAACGGGAGTTCCAACCATGTTGGAAACAGACATGCTCCCAAAGAGATGTCAAGTCCAACCACTGGACTGCCCATGTCCATACCTTACTTGGTCCACCACGTGTCCAAGATCGATTCATTACTCGGACCTCACGTCCGTCAATAATCATGTATGCACACACCCCGATTCCGAACGGAATATCCACAATTTTGCCTGAATGTGCATACCATACTGCCTTCGTTTCACATCTCAACCTAAACAGGTTCAATCCTCAGGTTCCAAGTGATTCACAATCACAAAATCCCACATCCATACCACGAATGGTTTTCCCCGACTTTTCCAATCTCAATAATTTCCTTGTACTCTCAGGGGATATAAGCAGTACACAAACTTACCAATCTCGGAGTTGACCACAACTCCCCAAATCCATCAATTCTCATGACATAGGGAACATCATCCCGAGATTCCCCAAATTTTCAATCATACCTTTTGATCCATTCATCACTTGTCATCATAAATCTGTCGGAACTCATCCCAACACGACTCAACCTCCACTGGATCCCATCCAGTCCAAGACTCAACCACCACTGAGTCGCAGATACCAATCATCTGTTCATCATGACAGAGTCACACCCCAACTGGTGGCTCAACGTCATCACAATTACCGTCCCCAGCACCAGCGCTAGTACCAGCACCAACATACCATCATCCACACTAGTATCAGCACACAGGCATCCATACTAGTATTGGCATATAGGTACCAACATCCATACATAGCACACGAACACCCATGCTAGCACACGAACATCCATGCTAGCACACAGTGTGCAAGGTTGTTACCCTGGATCTCCGTTCATTCCGAACGACGATCCCGTAACACCACTCGTTCCCCACGACTATGGGTACCTCCAACTTTTGCCATCGGCACATCAGGATAATGGACGTTCCCTAAACATCCCCTGATCCCCAAGTGTCAAAACCACACTGAATACCCTCGATAGCCAGTTATCTCGACACAACTGTCGACCAACAGTCATCGTTGTCAAGATCTGTAACCACACCTCACACTAATATTCGATCCAACACGGGATTCCATATTTTCTCATAACCACATCCGTGGATCGAAACCCATAAGACTCACTAGAGTCATCCACATGGTCATCCACGACCTCAGCCGCTCGTCGCAGCACAAGTTCTCATTTAAAGTTCACTTTTCCTGTCCATCGTATAAATTAGGGTTCCAAGATCACACCCTAGGGTTCCACCGAACCCAACTGCCTTCTGCAGTAAAATCCACAATCTGACCGACCCCGCGGTCCTGACATCATATAGACGTCCAATTCAATCCAATTGTCAACTCAACGTGGGTTCCATCGTGGGTTCCACCACGAAGGTCATCGGCTAACTCCGATGCACCAACACCCCGCACACTAGTCAACACTACTAGGGTCCAAAACATAGACCAATACTCAACTGAGTTTCGTTTTTCCATAACATTATTCAAATGGGGTTCCCTGAACCCAGCTGTGCCCAGTGGCACAACAATCCATCATCACATGACCGAACTGACGGTCCCACATTACCAGTTAATCGTATACAACACCACTTGGGTTGAATCGCAACAATGCACGGCGTATCGGGCCAAACATACCCAATTCACCATACAAACCCAAAACTCTCTATCAGGTTGACAACGGAACAGCAGCCCAAAGAGACATCACACCCTCGTCCTTCGCGCACAAAAGAGCAAAACCTGCTCTGATACCACTTGACACGACCCATCCCAATCCCCCCGGGATTACCATGGAATGTGACGTGCTCCCGTCTGACAAGAGGCGCCAGACAAGGGATAACCGATTGCCATTGCCCAAACGGGCTTCCAGAGTGCGTAAGGATCGATGGAGGAGGTGTGCGATGCTCAAGTCTCTGCTGCAGTCGTATCCGGAATCAACCTGAAGGGCATTAAAAAACAAAAGCTGTGAGTGGACGAAAATAAACAAGTCTGTTTAAAACATTTATAAGACATTTATGCCCCTCAGTAAAATCATATGCATGCACCAAAAACCAATAATCCCATATTTATTTAGAAATAACCATTAGGGCCTTAGCCCGGAAACCAAAGCATAGTTTCAAATTCCAAAAGTCAATCCAAGAGTTATTTCATCAATCCAGTAATATTCATTTATCATTTTTCCATCTCCGGCATCCCCGATGCCTAGCGTCCTAGACGCTTGACGTTCCAGACGTCATATCTCACGGTATTAAGCAACGCGTGCTGCCCGGGGTCTCACCGGGTCCATATCTCTGACATCCCCGATGTCTGACGTCCATGACGTCCAGCAATCCTGCTCCTGGACCACTATACGGCCCGGTAGCTCCGTACAATGAGCCCTCGCAGGCAATGCACCGTGACTTCTCCAGTGTCCCCGACACTTGGAGGAGACCAGGATATAAATATCCTCATATCGAGATGGTTTTATGGAACACATTCAATTATTCATTTCCAAAATATCACAAGGGCCCTGCCCCGAATTTCCATAAAACCGTTATAAGTCCAAATAGTTGAATCAAATCCAAAATAGTTTATTCCATTCCATTTTAGGGTCCCCGACCCGAAATCACATATATAAGTCAACTGGGCCCCTGGCCCGATTCATAAGTTAACTGGACCCCTGGCCCGATTCATAAGTTAACTGGACCCCTGGCCCGATTTATAAGTTAACTGGGCCCCTGGCCCGATTCATTTTAACAAATCCGTAACCGTTTCATGAAATCATATCCAACCACATTTATGGAAATCAGTGCAAATCCAGAAAACCTCGATCCACGTGCAAACACGTAAATCGCCTCGAAATGCGTGAAAACATATAAATTCACTGATATCCAACATAAATCATATAATCACAATTATAAAAATCATGAAACAGTTATGCATGCATCGAATTTATAAAACCAATGTCCACTCACAGACCGTTTAACCGAGCGCCTCGATACGCGTGCCATAGGCCTTCCTGGGCCACACCACTAACACCGGGACTCCCAATCCTGTTCAAAACACATTAGAGGATCACTAACCTCATCATTAACATCCTATTCAAGTCCCGTAATTTTCCCGAATTTTTAGTTATTTATAACCTCGATTTAAAACCTTCGGACATCCCGAACAATAACGAAACGGGATCCGATCGACACGAAACCAATCCCAAAATATTCGTAACATTGAATAGGATAAAAGTCATGTTGACCTCACCTCGAGATTTGTGCCCACGCGCCGTCACGCGCCGCCGTGAGTGGCTGCGCGTGAAAGCCACGCGCCTGCTACAGTGACTGCTACAGTGTTCCTTCTTCACCCGAATGACTGGTAAACGGGTCTGATTACCCGCGATCTGACCCGGCCAGAAACCTGTCAATTCCCACTTAATTTCATTAATTCAATCAGCCAAAAGGATCGTCCTGTGTCTAATTGTGGTTCTGTAAACTTAATTACACCCATAAATCCTTAATCCAACAATTCTCTCGAATTCAAACTCACGGTCATAACATTCAAAACTCACACAAATCATCCTGGTTTTCAAATTAAAAGATACAGAAGCTTCGTATGACCCAACCAATCATTAATCCGTAACTAATTTCAGGAATTCTTACCCGTAGATGGTCGCCCTCAAGCTCCAAATTCCCCAGAAACTGGAACCTGCGTTCATGGCCAAACCGTGATCGATACCCTTGCCAATCGATACGGTTGAGTTCGTAATGAACCCAGAAGAGTATTACAGCCCTTGGTTTCATCCAAAACACCACACATTTTAAATTCTGATTTTCCCTCAATTTTTCCAGATTTCTCCAATCTCTGTTTCTCTCCAATTCGACAGTCCTCACTTGCCCAGAATGAATCCTCACGACTCACTCACAATTATTTAATCCAAATCAGTTGTTTAAAGCACCCCAATCATTCTTCAATCCTCTGTGTAAAGTTTCCCGCACTGGCCCGAAACCATTAAACAAAACCAGTCCATGTTGTGCAATCAATTGCCAGCTCCCCACATGTGCGATCACACATCAAAGCTGCTCCAAAACAGTCCACTAATTGATAAACAATCCCTGGAACCGATCACACAAAACATCCATCCACGGCTGCTCGATCAAACAGTGCCCATGAGAAATTACCATTCTGCCCCTGTGCAGAAAATTACCAAAATGCCCCTCACGCATCCTGACCCGTAACTCGGTCATACGGACTCCGATTGATGCGTGCCGCCTGTCTACGAACTCAGGGCATCGAGACCTTCCTAACGGTCCTCGGTCCTCGGCCATCGGACCTCCCGATCAAAAAGTCAACATTTTCCTTTATTTCGTACAAATTACGAAAACGCCCCTGAACTTCCGTACATCATAACTTTCACCACGAACATCAGAATCGAACGTGCCACCTGTCTATGAACTCGTGACGTCCCGAACTACGTCACGGTCATCGGTCAAAGTCCATTTGACCATCCGAATTAAAAGTCAACGTTTTGCCCACGCCCAGGGGCAAAACGGTCATTTTGCACAATTCGTCCGAAATCACACAACTAATCCCAGATTAGTAAATCACCATTAAATATTATTAAATTACGATATTCGGGACGGGTCGTTACATCGTGTCACAATATTATTGAATAAATGGTAGAGATAGTGAGAAAAACAGCACATTAGAGATAGTGCTTGTTCTAAATAATTTATATACAGGGAACAATAAATGCTAAATTAGATTGAGATAGTATTTGTTCTAAATAGAATATTAGAGATAACAATTTTTAACAATATCCAGGGAACAGTAAATGCTAAAGCAGATTTAGTATAGACTAGAAAGAAGCCCGCGCGATGCCGCGGGTAAAAAAAAACTATTTTCAAAGTAAATTTCCGTAATAAATAAGTTGAAAGTAGATTTTTACAACTGATAGTAAATTTAACACTATTTAAATTCAGTAAATCCAAAATTTGCTATTAGCAATCAAGAAAATTATAATCCAACGAATCTAAAACAGAATTGGAACCACATATGAGCAGCGCAGGTCAATTAAAATTGCAGACTTAAGAAATGGAATTATCTAAATAACTGAATACAAAGCAATAGAATTCGAAAAGTGGTTCGATGCTAGAAGGACGAAACCTTCTCCTAGGCAGAAAATTATAATCCAGCACAACCAAAATCGTCTAATATTTTAAATATTATCTGAAGCTTAATCTCAATATAAATTGAAACTACAATTTGTCCCTTCTTACGTATGATCAGCATTAATCGAGTTGAAAAACTCACGCATACGCCTTCCTTATTTTTCATTCGCTAATAGTCATGAAAAAATGAAGGAAATTAGATGGTTCCGAGAGATTGAGAGAAACAAAAAAAATTATTGCATCATCATGTCATCACTCTTAACTCAATCCAAGAATTGTGGAGAATGTGTGAACTCATATGTATCACTCTAGAATAAAAAAACTATCATTATAACGATTGTCACTCTACACAATTGTGTTTGAGACATTTCGTTAAACACTTATAGAACACAAAATAGAGAATTGTTCATTAAGCATTTCTCAGTAAATTTTAACAGCCAATTCTCTTCAAATACAAAGAATTCAATTCTAATCCATCCCTTTCAGGTATTATGAAAGTTAGAATTACATACCCTAGTGATGCAGCTCATAACTTTTTACTCGCCGTAATAATCTCTAGGCTGCAAGCTGCAGAAAAACAACCAAAAAGTTCAAATCTTGTAAATCAATAGAAGAAAGGAAATTAAAAAATAAAGCTTGGCTAAGCCTTCATCAAACTTTAGAAATTAACAGGCAATAGAAAAACCCAATCAAAGAATCGAAAATGTGACCTAATCACAGAAGACAACAACAAAATCAAATCAGAAAATCCATACTGAATAATAAGCTTACTAAAACAAACATAACACTTTAAATCCTCTCAAAGGCATTTCATCAAACACTTAGAATGCACAAAATAGAAAATTGTTTGTTACTCATTTTTCTATGAACTTCATCTTGATCTGTTCAAATACAGCGAATTCAATCCTAATCCATCCATTTTAGTTAGGAGGAAAGTTAGAATTACATACCCTAGTGATTCAGCTCTCAAAGACCAAAGGTTGCATGGAGATTAGAGAAGTCTTTCAACCGCTGGATTAGTCTTTGCCTAAAACCAGATTGAAAAAGAAATCAGCTAAAGCACCAATAGTAGATTGATCTTCCACCAAGTATTCTATTATTTGAATTTTTTTGAGGTAAGTTTGTTGTACAAAGTAAATTTTATAATATAGGATTTTCTAAGCAGAATATTGGAGAAAAAAACAACATGAATATAATGCAAGAGTCCATTCTACAACAGAGGTAGATCTCCATTTATTGACTCCATTTTGGTCTGACTGAGAATTATGACTTGTGATTGTTTCCTACTTTATATCCAAAGTCTACGAGATCTTAACAAAAGACCTAGTAATATAAACTAACTGATATAGAAAAAAAAAACATGCCAAAGCATACCCACATTGCTATACAAACATAAAATTAAATTTACGGAGAAAAATCTTGAGCAATAATGGTTGTGATTTGATTCCAAAAAAATGTAAAAAAAAAGAAAGGCATAATAAAATCCCATCAACTTAAACACATGTTCAGTATAATGCAAAAAGAAAAAGGAAAACGCAGATAAATACTGGTGCAAAACAGGGTCAAACAAAAAAGAAAACTAAAAAAATAAGATGGAAAATGGGTAGGGAAGCAAGCATATTCATGCCTGGTTGCTGGGAGGTTGAGAAACGAAAATAAATCAGGAAAATCTATATCCAAACTCAGCATCCAATTTACACAAAACAGTCAATTTTTTGAAAGTTGTTCATCCAAATTTCAACAAAGTCAAATCTCCTTGAAAATTAGCTAGGTCTTGCATGAACCATACAGCTATTTGATGTATTCTTGTATTAAACGAAAAAACCCATAAGCAGATAAAATGAAGTAACCTCTCCAAGGAAACTTTATGAACCATAGATAAGCTCCAAAGTGCCAAAGAAATAATAACATTCAACAATTGACCGTGGTGGTGGTGATGATGATGATGATGTAAGAAACAACCCAATCAGTTAATCTATTGATGGCACCCAAGCTCAGATACAGTTAGTCAAACCAATTGGGTAAATAAGCCGCAAAACGTGAGACTCATGCTCAACAGTATCTACCAACTCGCACAATTAGAGGACATGTTTCCATGCTTCTAGAATGGGATAACTAAGTATGAGATGAGAGTAATAACATAAATAAAGTAAATTAGCTAGGCTAAGAATAGATGGGTTGTGGGCTGCTACAGGTGAAGGATTGGTCTGATCATCAGTTAAAAGCGAAATCAGATAACCCAACTAAACCCATACCCAAAAATTAACACTTAAAGCAATCAATATCCAAGCATAGCTGAAAGTAAAGGGTAAATACAAATCGAGTACATAAATTTTTGGTTTGTCCAAGAACAGTAAGAAATAGAAATTACCACATCAACATGACAACTGAAATTAAGGAAGGACAGGTTTCGATACCTGACAAGACCCGCCCCCGAAGGACTTAGATAACCGTACCTGGTCCTGCTCCTATCTGACAAGTCAACTGAAGTTCTGAAATTACCCTCAGCACTTGCCAAACAAGGGATAACCGCACCTGTGCCCACTCATGCCTCCACCTCTCGAATAGCCTCGATCATCGCGCCACGACCTGAAGGGTCAATAACACAGAAAAGGTTTTGGTGGACAAAACAAATTTTTAGAAATACATTTATCGAAATACATTCTTACCCTCCAGTTTCACAAACATGCATGCATATAATAAAACATGAGTAAAATATATCTGAGCACAAATGTTTGTAAATCACAAATCTCAATAAAACTACGGGACTCATTTCCATATCCAATATCATTAGTCGCATTATCCCTGCAACGCGTGCAAATCAATAGGCTAAAGGACCACTCAAAATCTGAGCATGTCATTGTGAACACATCACCAGCCGACAATCCAGATCGTCGTGAACACATCACCAACCGATCTCCACATAATTCAGCACATCTGATCTGAGTCGAGCCTCCCTCGGCTGCACGATAATAGACCGTGTTATGTGACCCCTCCGGGCGAACACATCCCATCCCAGAGGCGAGCGTTATCTCCAAGGTTCATTCCGGGCAAACACATTCCCAAGCGGAAGCCCTAATATCCACAACACAGGGTACACTATGGGGGAAACATATTCCCAACAGCCTTAAATATCCGCAACATATCACCACCATGAAAACCAGTGAAAAACAGTTGCATTTGAAATCAAAACTATTTTCAACACAGGGTCTCAGCCCAAAACATAGTTTCCTCAAAATCCGTAAAACCAGAGCCCCGATTATTTCATAAATCTGAAAACCATCAATATCATCATGTAATCACATGGAAATACCAATACAAGCAAAATCACATTTCCATTGGGTCTCAAGCCCAAAATATCATTTTCACGTAAATCCGTGCAATCGCAACCTCAGTTGCCATTTTCACATAAATCCATAAAATATATCCAAAGGGCATTATAAGTCCATCAAATCAATCCCTGACTCATAATCCGAGTAAAAACCAATCTCAAATCCCGGGCCTTCGCCCAAAATAACAATTTCACAATTTTCTGGGAAATCGTGCCCAAAACAATATAAAACAATATAATATTCCCAAAATCCAGAAATCATCATATCAAAACATTAATCATGCCAAATCATTTCAAGTCGTATAATAAAGCATTTAAAACATATATGCATGCATTCTGGGTAGAAAACAAAAGTCCACTCACCCATTGTCCATATCGCTCGCTTTCCGAGCTGCACGCCTTTCCGTATTGTTCGACACTTTCCAGGAATCCTAAGTCCTATCCAAAATCATCGTTAAGGGTCACTAATGACTCAATTAAGATCATATTAACTTCCCATAATTTTCCGGGAATTAAATAAAAATTTAAAACAAAACATAACACTTCGGACCCTAGAAACGTATCGAAACGGTGTCCGATCGACTCGAAACTAATGTCAACATGTTCGTTGCATTAAAAGGAACAAGTTTCATGTTAAACTCACCTCGAGATAAGCTACCACGCGCCCTGATGCGCCGCCGTGAGTGGATGCGCGTGGGTGCCACGGGCCTGCTACAATGCAGGGTACTGTTCATCTTCTCAACCCGGTTACGTGTTAAATGGGTCTTGCAACCCGTGATATAACCCGACTCAATCCCTGTCAATTTCCACTCGTTTTCTTCAATTGATCCATCTAATAGCATCGAAATCACCTTAATTATGGATCTGTAATGTCAATTTCAATCCTAATTACTTCAAATACATTCAACTTACTTCAAACTTTCGAAGACTGTTCATCGCCTGAGTTCATCAAATCATCATTGAATCCTTCAATTAATTAGTTAGACAGCATTATAGACTCATTTTAAAGATGATTTTGAATTCAATATCGAAAGCCTTTACCTCCAATCACCTGAACTCAGCCATGGAATTTCCAAACTATCGCGGGTCCAGTTCTTGATCAATTCTTGATCAATTCTCTTCGATTTTGATATGGTCATAATCAGAAGGGTTCCAAAAAGCTCATACGATCCTCAGTTGTAGTCATCACAGCCTACAAATTCGAATTCGATTTTTGGGAGCATTTGAATTACTACGGGTTTGGTTCTTCGGGTTTCCTGTACGGTTCCAGGTAATCAACTTCTTCTCATTCCTTGTTTGCCCTCTCTCAATCCTTCTTAATATTGATCGATCAGAGGAGAATTGTTGATGGCTTTGTATGGGTAAATTGAGGTCTCTTTTTTTCCTCCAAGACACACACGGGGGTCTAATTCCCCCTTACTCTAGCTAATTCACACCACCACACACACATCCACTTGCCACTAATCTTCATTAACAAGGTGACAAATGTCACTTAACAACCTAGGTGAGTCATAATTGTACTGACTCATCAAAAAGCCTAGTCAAATTACCATTTTACCCTTCTTTGACAAATTATCAAATTGCCCTTCGCTGTCTCAGACCCGCAACTTTCACATCCGACCTCTGATTGACGCATGTCGTCTGTCTATGGATTCAGCGTCTCGAGACCTATCCAAGGGTCCTTACGAAAAGTCCAAACAAGGTCCCGATCAAAAAGTCAACTTTCGGCCTTTATAATTAGGGGCAAAATCGTCATTTCCTTCAAATTTTCCAAATTTTCCTTTTTCGAATTTCCGGGTCGTTACAATACCTTTATTTTGTTTGATAAAAACCCTATGAAAAGTAAACATTCACTTTTTCTGAAACACATACTTAGCGTCTGTTGACAAAAAAAAAGTATGAGTTAGGTATTTTCCCATTAGACCATCTTGGAACAACAATGAGTAAGAAGACATGGATAAACTATCCTGGATTAAGCTCTAACCACATATAGATATTTAGAAATTTCCAATGCTGTGGGTATGTGGTCATTTTTCAGAGGTGTGGTATGGGATAGACATTTGAGTGTACTTATAACCATATCAATGAGTGCGCATATCCCAAAATTAAGCCCTATCATGGATTAAATAAAGTATATGGTCTAAGTATATTATACCTGTTGGAGCATGTCCTCCACTAAAATCAGCCCCAAGTTACAATCCTCGCGAAGCGCTGCTTCTAAAAGAGATTCCACATCTTCTTGTTGAATTAACTTATAACCAACCTTAGTTCCGAAAGGAAAATGTTTATCAGTTCCTTTCTTGGTGATGAGGTTGAAAAACTCATGAATGTTTGTCTATCTACTTCCTGTTTTGATTTGTATGTATCCATTTCAATTGCTAACAGGATAGCAGCAGCATTATCAGGGCAAGAAATCTTTTATCAAATACTCTAAAAATATAGTATATGCTCTTCTCTAGAAGAACAATTTATATTTTCAAATGATTGAAGACAAATTTCATCACTGAATATGAAAAGAACAAAAACAAAAAAAAAATAACTAAATCAATGAATTCAGGATCTTTTTAGATGTCCTTCCACTTTTCGGTGTTGTGCTTTAGACGCATAGGTTTCACCAAAAATCGATGAATGATCAAGCATGTAAACCCCAAACGAAAAACAAAAGAAATTCTAGACCAGAAAATCATATATTCAAGAAAATTCGAATACATAGAGAAAAAACCCATATACAAACCGAATTAAATTGTGTTACCTTTGGGTGCTTCACAATCATTCCGAAGTCCAAATTTGATTTTTTCGGCTTCGATGGCATTGTCGATGAAGATGATGATGATAACCAATTTGATTGACGAAATTTTGTTGGCTTCGAAGGCATCGCGGATGTTTTACCTCACAATTCACCCAATGCCAGCTGCTTCTTCTTCTTCAATCCTTCCAAAAAGTCAACATACAAAGCAATTAATCCACAAACCTGAGTCAACAATTTAAGTGAATCATGTATTAATTAAATACCTTGATACGACCCACCCCCAATCCCCCAGGATTAAGGGATAAGTCATGCTCTCGTCTAACCCACGTGCGACACGAAGGCTAAACAAGGGATACCCAGGTCAACGTACCAAAAACCAACTTGAGTTAACCAGAGTTCGCAGCATCACTGTGCATCACGTGGGTGGTGTCTCCGTCTCACTAACAACAGCCCGCACCGCGTCAACCTGGAGGGTATCAAAAAACATAAAAGACTGTGAGTGGACAAAAATCAATATTGAGTTCATAAAACATTTCATAAGAAAAGACATTTATACCTTCCACATCAAACCAATGCATGCATTCGAAAACCATTTTATTTCTGAGATAATAAAAACCGTTTACAAAAACCAGAAATCATTTCTTTAATCAAATCCTGTTTCTCAAATCCAGGGCCTCAGCCCAAAATCATAAACCAACATCAAGGTACAGGAATTCAGCCCAAAAATCCACATGTCCAAAACATCCTGGCCACTTCCCAAAACATCTGAAAACCACAAGAAAATCAATAGAAAAAGAAAGTCAATCAATCTGCTGGATCTCAAGCACCGGGTCTTTAAACTCAAAAAACATGTGCATCAGACCTTCCAGGGATATCAACGAGTCTTTAAAATCAAAACACAATAAATCAAATCATAATTCAAATCCCAAAATGAAACCATCGAAATCATATCAAATCACAACACAAGACAGAATCTCATAAAACGTGCAATTACGTAAAATTCCTCGAAATACTTGTAAAATCGTAAATCAAAGATATCACAATCATAAACATAGAAATCACGTATAGAAAACATATAAAACATTTATGCATGCATCATAATTTAGAAAGCAAAGTCCACTCACAGACCATTCGCGCTACCACCTCGATATGCGTGCAATATGCCATTCACGGCTAATCCACTATAACCGGACTTCTCAAACCTGTCTAAATCACATTCTAAGGTCACTAACCACTTTATAATGCTTCTACTAAATTCTCGTAATTTTCTCAAATTTTTAACTAGTTTTAACCTAGCCTTTAAACCTTCGGACATCCTGAAACATATCGAAACGATGTCCGATTAACTCGAAACCAGTCCCAAAATGTTCGTTATATCGATATGATAAAAACACGTGTTGACAACTTCCTCAAATACTGCACCACGCGCCCACACGGACCGCCCAAAGGGGCTGCGTGTGGGCCTCACACGCTAGGCAGTCACCTTCAACCTCTCGTCGAACCCAGTCTAGACCGGTTCTGTCCAGCCCAGTCCAGACGAACTAGCGTTCACGGTTTTCGTCCATTTTCAGTCCATTTTCAACCATGTTTATCCTATTAGCTTTGTCTCAGTGTTTCTAGTCGATCTATAATGTCCAAACATGAAAAAAAAAAAAAAGTCGAGAAACTACCTCCCAAACCAAGGATCGAATCCAGTTCTTCCTTCTCTCTGTTTGTGTGATTCCGGCCACCGTTGGCCGTGGTTCTTGTCCCAACCGATTCCTAGGATCTCCAGGAACCTCATCCAAACAACCAATTTGATTATCAATCACTAAAACTCAATTTGCCATTATCGATTTCAAAGAAATGTTCACGGGAATGTAGCCTTACCTCCACCGTCGTGCCCTGCCGTGGCCACCACCATCATCAGCTCAACTCCCTCTCTAACTTTCCTTCATTGACCACTCTGCTTCTCATGGTGTCGTGGCCACCATCCACGACGGTCCGTCGTGATAGCACCACCACAATCCTCATCGTCTGTTCTCTCATTTTCATTCACAGCTTACGAGCATTTGATGAGATTTTAGGGAGGTTTGGGGTTCACGATCACACTCTGTTGCTCTGTTTTCAACCGTGCAACACAAATAACACCCACTTTTAAAATTGTGTAAGGCGGTGCTGAGGCTTCCACAGCCTTCCAGTGAGGGACATGTGTCTCAAAACCATTGGGCACAAATTCCAAGATAACAGAAGAACTAAAATATCCCTAATGCCAAATTACCAAAATGCCCCTCAAATTTCGAAGCCCGTAACTTCCTCCTCGAATGTGGGAATCAGACGTGTTGCATGTCTAAGGACTCGTGACGTCCCGAACTACGTCACAGTCATCGGCCAAAATCCGTTTGACCGATTAAACCAAAAGTCAATAGTTTGCCCATTCTAAGGGAAAAACCATCATTTCGCACCGTTCGTCCGAAATCACCCAACTAATCACCGATTAACTTCACTAATCCGTCATTAATCACTAATTTAATCCCGGTTTCCGGGACGGATATCGTTACATACCTGAGGCAACAAAGCCGAGAAAGAGTGAGTGAAGTGAAGATAATTAGCAGAATTTCATCAGATCTCTAAACAATTAAAATTCAATGCCACAGAGAGTCGCAATAAAGGCTTCAAGAGTGAAGGCGTGCCGTTAATCGAAACCGTAAACCCAGAGACAGTGAGAAATTAGGGATTTTGATATTGAAGTCAATGACGATGAAAATGGAAATACTGAAAGGTAATATCGAATAGTGAAGAAGTCGTCAAATTGGATGTAGCAACAATAACAATTGTGTACGCCAGATTGGATGGACATTGATCGAAGACGTCGTCAAAGCGGGGAGGAAGAGGAATACCCTAGAAAAGAGAAGAAGATGCTAAAAATAACGAAGAAAGACGTGTGAGACGGAAGGAAAAAAGAGGCGGCAGAAAGAGGGGCAAAATTGGAAATGCACTGCTCGTGAACAGTGCTGGGAATCTAGCAGTTTTAGTATATAGGTAATTAATACAAGGAAGCATAGATAATTCTAGTTAGATGGGAATATTCTTATCTATGACTTTGCATTTATCATATACAGAGAATCCAGAATGATATTCCAGAAGACGGCTGAAGTGTTCTGTAACGACCCAAACTTTCGTAATTCTTTTTTATTGTAAAATGACCGTTTTGCCCCTGAGGGGGGAAAAAGTTGACTTTTACCTCGGGAAGTATTTAGGACTTTGACACGTGACCGTGACGTAGTTTAGGACGTCACGAGTTCATAGGCAGGTGGCACGTTCGATTCCGACGTTCGAGGAAGAAGTTGTGACGTTCGGAAGTCGAGGGGCATTTTGGTAATTTGGCCATTTGGGGGCCAAACGTCGACTTTTGACCCGGGAAGTCCAACGGACGAGGGACAATGACCGTTACGTAGGTCTCGTCAATACGAATCCGTAGACAGGCGGCACGCTGAAATCGGACTTACGACGAAAAAGTTATGGTCAAGAACGTAACCGAACTAACCGTGACTCGGAACTTAAAATAATAATAAAATATTAGAATCTGATTTACTTTAACCCAATCAATCTGGACCCTTGATGAGTGACACATGTCACTCATCTACCTCATCCACATCATCCCCAACAATCTGGATCTATGTCTGTCTTTAGATTAATTAATTAATTTAATTTCCTTAAATCCTCACCTTTCATCCTTATGTCAGGCTCAATCCTAGCCGTTGGTTTCTAATGCCTATTCTGTTTTAAACTCATCAAACCATACTCCCACATTTTCATTCTCTTAACCGTGCACCCTCTCATCCTTTGAACAATCACTCCAGCAGCTCACCACCCAACCTCCCTCACCAGGCAGCACCAGGCAACCACCAGCAACCTCCAGACGGCCATCACCACCACCACGGCCACCCTGCACATCCGGGCAACCCACAAACCCGAGAAGGAAACCAAACCACCCGAAACTGTCCAATCAACCAAACCATGACTTCTGGGCTTGAACAAACGTAGGGTTAGGATCAGTGTGACCTCTGGACGACTCAGGACCGGACTGGGCAGCCCACGGCGGCGACACGGCGGCGGTAAGCCTGCAAACCCGAGAGACACCGATTTCCTTCCCTGTTTCGAAACTTCCGTTTTTAACGTTAGAATTGTTTGGTTGCTTTTGAGACATAACCTAGGGGACTAGACGAGCATTTTGGACCAGAGTTTGTGGCTGGAAGCTTGACGGCTCGCCGGAGAAGACGAACCAGAGCCGGCAACCGGTTTCCCGTCGATTTTCAGGTGGTACCTTCAACTTAAAAACCTGTTTTAATTACACAGAGCCATAGAACATGTTCAGACGAGTTCATAGGAACAAATCCCATCGATTTTGGTGGTCGGGTTGATGAGAACTGGTCGGGTCGAACCGTGGGTCAGCGGTGACCCGGTTCTCAGACCCGGTTATTGTAGCTGATGACGTCATCATGCTGACGTCAGTAGTGACGTCATGATGACGTCATCATGTCAGAATATTGTCAGACCAGGGACCAATGGGTTGTTGACACGTGTCCTCTAACACTGTCAGTGATGACGTCATGCTGACGTCAGCAGTGACGTCATGCTGACGTCAGCATCACTGTAGCACTGTTGACCAGAGGGTTGACCGGCGCGTGGGGGGCGCGTGTGAACAGTATTTTGTGTGGGACCAGTGCCATTTTCAAGGTTTCGACGATACGGATCCAATGGCGGTGGTTTCGTGTCGATCGAAGATTGTTAAGTTGGTCAAATTAGGGTTTGACGCCTTGGGAAGCGTGTTTGGACGGCTTTCCCGGGCCGGTTTCAGTCTAGGGTTTCTTAGTTGTTTAGTAGGGACTTAAAGTGACCTTTACGTATGTTTTGGGCATGACATGAATTGTACTTTAACCCTTGGACGGGGCTTTACGCTCGGGATTGCAGCGGGATTGTACTGTGAGTGGGCCTTTGATTTCACTAAACTTCAGCATGCATAACTATTTTACTTTTTACTATATCTATATGTGATTCAAGTAAAAGTATCTGTTTATCTTGTGTATGATTTATGGCACGTATTACGATGTTTGGGCATGAGACCCGTCTGGTTGTTTATGAATGGTTTGGAGTCATATATATGTATAATGGATCTCGATATTATCTGTGGTACTGCACTGTATAGATCTACCCTAGGATTCTATCTCCTCCGGATGTAGGTACACCGGTGTGGTCACGGCGCATTGCCTGTGAGGAGCCATTCTACGGAGGGACCGGACCGTAGAGTGACTCAGGAGCAGGATTGCTACTATTGGACGTCTGGGACGTCAGGCATCTAGAATGCCATGCTCGGACTAGGTTTGGGATTTGGACTCGGGATTGAGACCCCGGGTGGCACGCGTAGCCTTGAGACTGTGACCTTATTGGGCGTCTGGGACGTCAGGCATCTGGGATGTCAGGGTTGGGATGTATAGTGCAGTGACTAAGATTATATTATGTTGATATTATTCTGCTTATGACTATATGTTTTTGTGGTTTATGATACTATGCATGTCTTTTCGGAAAACGGAGGGGAAAAGCTATATGTTTTCGAAATGGTAAACTACTTTGTAAACCTTGAGTTTCGGCCCACTCACCTTTGTTGTTTTACTACCCCTCCAGGTAGTGCTATCGAGGAGGAGGATCCCGAGGAGGAGGAAGATGAGGATCTCGAGGTGGAAGAGGCATAGGTTTACGTTGCGTACCTGAACCCTACTGCTGGGTAGGTAGGCACGTAGTGTGTCTAGAGTCGTGCTCAATAAACTGTATTCGGGAACTATCCCTTGTCTGACACTATTTGTATTCGAGTATTCGTGTGGCGTGCTATGTATGACTTAACTATGGTTTTTCTTTATGCATTTTATCTTCAATAAGGGTATTTTTGGTATTTTAATGTCGGGTGTCAGACGGGAGCAGGGCACGTCCCGGGTGGTCCCAGGGGGATCGGGGCGGGTCCTGTCAACTTGGTATCAGAGCACTAGGTTGTGGTCAGCATGCTAGACTAGTGGTCAGTACTTAGTTTAAAAGATGTCAGTATCTAATCTATGCCTCTTAACAGTGGGTTATGCCTCCAAGGAGAATTCCTCAAACACGAACTGACGAGGAAATCGCGAGAGAGATGGAATGTGCTAGCATTGAGCGGGCTCAAAGGTTGGGAGCCACACCGTTCAGCGGGGGATCAAACCCCGAGGATGCCCATGAGTGGATTGCGAAATGGGAAAGAATCTTCACCGTGATGCACTGCCCACCCGGCGAGCGGGTGGCATTGGCGGCCTTCTTACTCGAAGGCGGGGCTTATCAATGGTGGCATGGTCTTGAGATGTCCGGGTGGACTGTTCACACCACCACATGGGAGGTCTTTCGTGCCCGATTCTTAGATCAGTATTACCCGCGTTCATTTCGCATGGCACGAGAGGCAGAGTTCCTGCGGCTGGAACAGGGAGATATGTCCGTGGCAGATTACGAGCAGACTTTCGGGAAGCTTTCCCGTTTTGCCGCAGCTTTCGTGAGTACTGAGGAGGAAAAATGTCAAAGATTTGAGTTGGGACTCCGAGGAGAGTTACGGGCATGTGTGACGGCTACTAGTTACGCGACTCTGAGGGACATGGTCGACGCTGCAGTTCGTGTCGAGGCCAGTCTGGCGGCACACCAGGCGCGACAATCATCAGGCGAGGGGCAGCGCCGGGATCGTCCACATCCTGGACCAACCGGCCCAAAGATCTCTAAGGGGGGAAATTACCGAGGAGCACCCTCATCTTTACGTGGTCGTGGCTGGTCAGGTCGACATGGGAACTCTCAGAGGGGCGGATCGAGATTCAGTTCTGGACAGCATCAGGCTTGGAGTGGTGCATCAGGAGGGTCTTGGGATGGACCGAGGACAGTTAATTGCTTTGCTTGTGGAGGAGCGGGCCACTATGCCCGAGATTGCCCTTTACTGTCAAGGAACAACGAGACTAAAGGTGTTAGTGTGACACAGAGTTCGGCTTCTCACCCTTCCAGAGGCCGAGGACAGAGTGCTGAGCGTGGCGCACGTGGGCGCAGACAGACTACGGGACCCAGAGCTCGTGTTTTTGCAGTGACTCAGCAGCAGGCGAGGTCAGCCCCTGGTGTGGTTACAGGTACTCTTCATATCTCAAATATTGTTGTACGGGTGTTAATGGATGCTGGGGCTACTCATTCTTTTATTTCGAAAAGTTGTGCGGGTATGTTAGATCGCGAGGTGTCAGCCTTGGATAGTGAAATGGGTGTTGGTACACCGATGGGCGTTGTGTACATAGTGAATCAGGTGATCCGGAGATGCCCAGTAAGGGTGGAGGATGTAGATCTGCTAGCTGATCTAATCCTTATGGATATCCATGACTTTGATGTTATCTTGGGAATGGATTGGTTGACTGAGCACGGTTCGCTCATCGACTGTTGTAGTAGGCGGGTGATTCTGCGAAGTCCGGGTTTGCCGGAGGTTACTTTTCAGGGAGAGCGCGACGGTTCGCTACCTGAAGTAATTTCTTCACTTGCCGCTACGAAGCTTCTACAGAAGGGATGCCAGGGTTATCTGGCGCATGTTGTGACGACAAAGAGTGATACTTCGGGTGCCGATGATATACCTGTGGTGCGAGAATTTCCGGATGTGTTCCCGGAAGATTTGCCTGGTTTACCACCACATCGGGAGATTGAGTTCACGATTGAACTACTTCCCGGCACACGACCTATATCACAGGCACCATATCGGATGGCACCAGCGGAGTTACGGGAACTGAAGATCCAATTGTAGGAGTTGGTGGACTTGGGATTCATCCGACCGAGTACATCACCGTGGGGAGCACCGGTATTATTTGTGAAGAAGAAGGAGGGGAGCCTCCGTTTGTGTGTGGATTATCGACAGCTCAACAAGGTCACGGTAAGGAACCAGTACCCCTTACCCAGGATTAACGATCTCTTTGATCAACTGCGGGGAGCACAGTACTTCTCGAAGATTGATTTACGATCTGGCTATCACCAGTTGAAAATTGCTGAGGGGGATGTCCCGAAGACAGCGTTTCGGACCAGATACGGGCATTATGAATTCCTTGTGATGCCTTTCGGCTTGACGAATGCTCCAGCAGCATTCATGGATTTGATGAATAGGGTCTTCCGATCTTATTTGGATAAGTTCGTGATCGTGTTCATTGATGACATCCTCGAGGAGTGCTCAAGCTCATGAGGAACACTTACGTTCGGTGTTAGGGAAGCTGAGGCAGAACCAGTTATACGCCAAGCTGAGTAAGTGTCAGTTTTGGCTAACCAGCATTGGTTTTCTGGGACATGTAGTGTCAGCAGACGGGATTAGTGTGGATCCCCAGAAGACCGAAGCGGTGACAAATTGGGCTAGACCGACAACCGTGACAGAGGTACGGAGTTTCGTTTGTTTGGCAGGATACTACCGGAGATTTGTTGAGGGCTTCTCTAGTATTGCTGCACCGTTGACTCGTTTAACCAGGAAGGGAGTAAAGTTTGTTTGGGATGAACGGTGTGAGCAGAGTTATCAGGAATTAAAACGTCGGTTAACTACCGCACCTGTTCTTGCTTTGCCGGATAACAGTGGAGAGTTCGAAGTCTACAGTGACGCATCGTTGCAAGGTTTGGGTTGCGTGCTGATGCAGAATGGCAGAGTTATCGCTTATGCATCGAGAAAACTAAAGACACATGAGCTGAACTACCCTACGCATGATCTGGAGTTGGCGGCGGTGGTTCATGCTTTAAAGATCTGGCGACATTATCTGTACGGGGTGACTTGCAGGATCTTCACCGATCATCAGAGTTTAAAGCATTTGTTCACTCAGAAGGAGCTGAACGTGAGGCAGCGACGGTGGTTGGAACTAATCAAGGACTATGATTGTACGATTGAATATCATCCAGGGAAGGCGAACGTTGTGGCAGACGCACTCAGTAGGAAGTCAGCAGGATCGATTGCACACCTGAGGCTGGTGTACCTTCCTTTGCTAGTGGAACTCCGAAGAGCTGGAGTTATGCTGGGGATGGATGAGCAGGGAGCTTTGTTGGCCAGTTTTCATGTACGACCTGTGCTAGTCGATCGGATTATCGAGGCACAATTGGAGGATCCGACACTTTGTATCTACAGGATCGAGGTCGAAGCGGACAAGAGGCAGGACTTTACTATCCGACCAAATGGAGCTCTGGTGAAACTGGGCCGTTTGTGTGTTCCTGCAGTGGCAGAGTTACGGGCAGAAATTCTCGAGGAGGCCTACAGTTCGGCTTATGCCATGCATCCGGGAGGTACAAAGATGTACCGTACCCTCCGGGACCACTATTGGTGGGCAGGAATGAAGAAGGATATTGCAGTGTTTGTGAGCAGATGTTTGACCTGTCAGCAGGTCAAGGCGGAGCGGCAGAGACCGTATGGAGCTATGCAACCGCTTCCGATTCCCGAGTGGAAGTGGGATCACATTACCATGGACTTTGTCTTCAAATTGCCTAGGACTCAGAGGGGATGCGATGGAGTTTGGGTGATTGTCGACCGATTGACCAAGTCAGCTCATTTCTTACCAGTACAGGAGACATTTAAGCCAAACCGACTGGCTCAGCTGTTTGTGAAGGAGATCATTCGACTTCATGGTACGCCGGAGTCGATAGTGTCTGATCGAGATCCGCGTTTCACATCTAGGTTCTGGCGAAGTTTGCAGAACGCTTTGGGTACAAACTTACATTTCAGTACAGCGTTCCACCCACAGACCGATGGGCAGTCAGAGAGGACTATCCAGACACTGGAGGACATGATGAGGTCTTGTGTACTGCAGTTTCAGGATTCGTGGGATACTCATTTGCCTTTGATGGAGTTCGCATACAACAACAGTTATCAGGCAAGTATCGGGATGGCACCCTACGAGGCACTGTATGGCCGACAGTGCAGGACACCTATCTGTTGGATGGAGGTAGGAGAGCGAGCAGCTTTAGGACCGGATTTGATGGACATGACCCTGGAAACAGTTCGAATCATCAAGGAAAGATTGAAGGCAGCACAAGATCGCCAAAAGAGCTATGCGGATCGACGAATTCGAGACTTGGAATTCGAGGTTGGAGATTTTGTGTTCCTTAAGTTATCTCCATGGAAAGGAATTATTCGTTTTGGCCGACGCGGGAAGTTGAGTCCACGTTATTTTGGGCCGTTCGAGATCATTGAGAGGATTGGACTAGTGGCATACCGGTTGGCATTACCTCCAGAACTTGCCAGAGTGCACGATGTTTTCCATGTGTCCATGTTACGGAAATACCTACGGGACGATTCACATGCCTTGCCGGAACAACCAGTAGAACTGATGACTGATCTGAGCTTTGAGGAGAAACCAGTGCAGATTCTGGATCAGAAGAACAAGGTTCTGAGAAACAAGACGATTCGGTTGGTGAAAGTGCTATGGAGGAACCATGACGTCGAGGAAGCGACGTGGGAACCCGAAGACTTGATGAGGGAGCAGTACCCGTTTTTATTCGAGTAAATTTCGACGACGAAATTTTTGTAAGGTGGGTAGATTGTAACGACCCGAACTTTCGGAATTCTTTTTTATTGTAAAATGACCGTTTTGCCCCTGGGGGAAAAAAGTTGACTTTTACCTCGGGAAGTATTTAGGACTTTGACACGTGACCGTGACGTAGTTTAGGACGTCACGAGTTCATAGGCAGGTGGCACGTTCGATTCCGACGTTCGAGGAAGAAGTTGTGACGTTCGGAAGTCGAGGGGCATTTTGGTAATTTGGCCATTTGGGGGCCAAACGTTGACTTTTGACCCGGGAAGTCCAACGGACGAGGGCCAATGACCGTTACGTAGGTCTCGTCGATACGAATCCGTAGACAGGCGGCACGCTGAAATCGGACTTACGACGAAAACGTTATGGTCAAGAACGTAACCGAACTAACCGAGACTCGGAACTTAAAATAATAATAAAATATTAGAATCTGATTTACTTTAACCCAATCAATCTGGACCCTTGATGAGTGACACATGTCACTCATCTACCTCATCCACATCATCCCCAACAATCTAGATCTATGTCTGCCTTTAGATTAATTAATTAATTTAATTTCCTTAAATCCTCACCTTTCATCCTTATGTCAGGCTCAATCCTGGCCGTTGGTTTCTAATGTCTATTCTGTTTTAAACTCATCAAACCATACTCCCACATTTTCATTCTCTTAACCGTGCACCCTCTCATCCTTTGAACAATCACTCCAGCAGCTCACCACCCAACCTCCCTCACCAGGCAGCACCAGGCAACCACCAGCAACCTCCAGACGGCCATCACCACCACCACGGCCACCCTGCACGGCCGGGCAACCCACAAACCCGAGAAGGAAACCAAACCACCCGAAACTGTCCAATCAACCAAACCATGACTTCTGGGCTCGAACAAACGTAGGGTTAGGATCAGTGTGACCTCTGGACGACTCAGGACCGGACTGGGCAGCCCACGGCGGCGACACGGCGGCGGTAAGCCTGCAAACTCGAGAGACACCGATTTCCTTCCCTGTTTCGAAACTTCCGTTTTTAACGTTAGAATTGTTTGGTTGTTTTTGAGACATAACCTAGGGGACTAGACGAGCATTTTGGACCAGAGTTTGTGGCTGGAAGCTTGACGGCTCGCCGGAGAAGACGAACCAGAGCCGGCAGCCGGTTTCCCGTCGATTTTCAGGTGGTACCTTCAACTTAAAAACCTGTTTTAATTACACAGAGCCATAGAACATGTTCAGACGAGTTCATAGGAACAAATCCCATCGATTTTGGTGGTCGGGTTGATGAGAACTGGTCGGGTCGAACCGTGGGTCTGCGGTGACCCGGTTCTCAGACCCGGTTACTGTAGCTGATGACGTCATCATGCTGACGTCAGCGGTGACGTCATGGTGACGTCATCATGTCAGAATATTTTCAGACCAGGGACCAATGGGCTGTTGACACGTGTCCTCTAACACTGTCAGTGATGACATCATGCTGACGTCAGCAGTGACATCATGCTGACGTCAGCATCACTGTAGCACTGTTGACCAGAGGGTTGACCGGCGCGTGGGGGGCGCGTGTGAATAGTATTTTGTGTGGGACCAGTGCCATTTTCAAGGTTTCGACGATACGGATCCAATGGCGGTGGTTTCGTGTCGATCGGAGATCGTTAAGTTGGTCAAATTAGGGTTTGACGCCTTGGGAAGCGTGTTCGGACGGCTTTCCCGGGCCGGTTTCAGTCTAGGGTTTCTTAGTTGTTTAGTAGGGACTTAAAGTGACCTTTACGTATGTTTTGGGCATGACATGAATTGTACTTTAACCCTTGGACGGGGCTTTACGCTCGGGATTGCAGCGGGATTGTACTGTGAGTGGGCCTTTGATTTCACTAAACTTCGGCATGCATAACTATTTTACTTTTTACTATATCTATATGTGATTCAAGTAAAAGTATCTGTTTATCTTGTGTATGATTTATGGCACGTATTACGATGTTTGGGCATGAGACCCGTCTGGTTGTTTATGAATGGTTTGGAGTCATATATATGTATAATGGATCTCGATATTATCTGTGGTACTGCACTGTATAGATCTACCCTAGGATTCTATCTCCTCCGGATGTAGGTACACCGGAGTGGTCACGGCGCATTGCCTGTGAGGAGCCATTCTACGGAGGGACCGGACCGTAGAGTGACTCAGGAGCAGGATTGCTACTATTGGACGTCTGGGACGTCAGGCATCTAGAATGCCATGCTCGGACTAGGTTCGGGATTTGGACTCGGGATTGAGACCCCGGGTGGCACGCGTAGCCTTGAGACTGTGACCTTATTGGGCGTCTGGGACGTCAGGCATCTGGGATGTCAGGGTTGGGATGTATAGTGCAGTGACTAAGATTATATTATGTTGATATTATTCTACTTATGACTATATGGTTTTGTGGTTTATGATACTATGCATGTCTTTTCGGAAAACGGAGGGGAAAAGCTATATGTTTTCGAAATGGTAAACTACTTTGTAAACCTTGAGTTTCGGCCCACTCACCTTTGTTGTTTTACTACCCCTCCAGGTAGTGCTATCGAGGAGGAGGATCCCGAGGAGGAGGAAGAGGAGAATCCCGAGGAGGAAGAGGCATAGGTTTACGTTGCGTACCTGAACCCTACTGCTGGGTAGGTAGGCACGTAGTGTGTCTAGAGTCGTGCTCAATAAACTGTATTCGGGAACTATCCCTTGTCTGACACTATTTGTATTCGAGTATTCGTGTGGCGTGCTATGTATGACTTAACTATGGTTTTTCTTTATGCATTTTATCTTCAATAAGGGTATTTTTGGTATTTTAATGTCGGGTGTCAGACGGGAGCAGGGCACGTCCCGGGTGGTCCCAGGGGGATCGGGGCGGGTCCTGTCATGTTCAATAAAATTGTAAGTTTGCATCTATATTATTATGTTTCCTCGATGCTCATTTATGTGATGCAAATTTGGTTTTATTTTTTGAGGATAAGTTGATGAAAGAAAAAAAAAAGGCAGGTCTTATTAAACTATGTGGAAGTAATGAAGTATTGATAATGGAATTGGGGAATGATGAACATCCGGGGAGGGTGAGGGGTGTAGGAGTTTCTGTGAAGCCGAATGTATACTTCAACATACCAAGAAAGATGAGGGATTGTGTGTCCAAGGACATGTTGAGAGAACGTGATATTTTACTTGAGGAGACAAAGAAAATGTTGGATGAGCAACAAAAAATAAATTAAGCAAATCAACGAGCTATGAAGAAGGGAAATGAAGCAAATAAACTAGATATGCAACGAAAAATAGAGATGTTAATGGCTAAAATTGAGAAATAGGGAGAAACCCACATCACACTTGATGCATCTAAGATGAAGCCTACATCTCCTATAGCTTCTGAGAAAGCGTCAACAAGTAGACTACAAGAAGGACAAGTTAATTTGGAGGAACATTTGGACGAGGAATCAAATTTTGTGGGCTATATGAAGGTAAGACCTAATTGAATGTTTGTTGTAAGAGTGATATTGAATTGGTTTATGCGTGTTAAGCATTACATGCTACTTCTCTCCTACATTTATGTTTAGGGGAAATAATGCTTATTGGCTCAAGGATCTAAAGCCAATATAGTTGCAAGTGGCATGATGGTTGACACCAACATGCCAAACCAGAAGGTTCATAATGTTCCTTTAGAAGTAGGAAATGTTTGAGTAGCTGTCAATGTTTGCATAAACCCAAGTGCCGAAGTACCAATCCCCATAAAGGGAGTGCTAGATACTGTTAAGGTTGCCATTGGTTCTCATGTTGCTTGGTCATTGGATCTTATTACCATTTAAAAAGCTAAGGTAATTAATGAATTTGCACCTCTTGTTTTCTGACTTTGCACCTATTGGTATCTGACAGGAAACATTGCAATGTGGATAAATAGAAACTGTGAACTGTCTTTTCTCTTTCTCTGTTTTACATTTTTTGTTTAGATCTGAATAATTATACATTGCTACTTGATCCGTTAGCATTGGAGTCTTAAGATTGATAGCTTGCTCTTTCACCTCTCTTTCCTACTTAGCACTGGAGTGTGATAATTGATAGCTTGCTTGCTGCTATATGCTCATCTGAAATCTTTTTCTTATCCTCTTCATTTATGCCATATTGAGATCACTTACTTGATAGCTTGCTTGCTGCTATATGCTGATATTTGATAGCCTACTTGCTGCTATAGCTATATTAGTGTAAAGTGAAAGGTGGAAACCAAGACATTTCATCTTTGATCTTAGCCATGAGGAGTTTTGAAATCTAGTGCTCCATAAATTGTGTCAATATATATATATATATATATATGTGTGTGTGTGTGTGTATGGATGGATTCTTGTGTCTCTTTATCAAGTGAAAGGGGAGCCAATATGTTTTTAATTTACTTGTGTCCTTTGATTCTGTTTGGTTTGAGTTTGGTCAGCCAGAGCTTATGATTTGACATAAAAATATGTCCTGCAGTATTACCATGTATCATAATTACTCGGCATTTTCACTGGTTTTTGTTTGTTCTTAATTTCATTCCAATTGTGTGGTGGAACTAGAATTGTAACAGCATACGCATCAGTCGATCTCTAGTGTTTAACTAAGAAACAATTCCCGCAACAGAAGGTCCTTCCAGTAGATAATTTTCTTTTAATATGCTCTCAACTTTTCAAAAGTATGAAATGAAGGAATTCTCACATACTGTGTATTCAAATTTTTTTGTGCGGGTTTTGTGAAGTCCAAACAGGTAGGAGATAAAGCGCATGAATTCAAACTAAATTGAATTCAAAAGCCCCTAGATAAAGCCTCTTTTTTATATTCTTGTAGAATAAGAAGATGAAACCAAGACGAAGTGTAAAGTAGTAAAGTCATTATTCACATCAAAGGAAACAACATAGGAATCAAAACTATCTCCATTATTCAAGGCTTTGCTTTCAATTATGAAGAGAAAGCTAGGAGTAGAGAAACTATTGTTGCACATATTCGCAATGAAATATTTAGCTATAAAAGGGTTGTCTACATTCTCTCAGAAGCGATTATTGCCGCTGCTAGAATTCAGTGAAATAGCACAGCTAACAATAGTGATTTACATCAGGTAATATTAAATAATTTGGTATTTGCTATCATAGGATATATGCATGCATTTTCTAACTAATTAATTATGTTTGCAGCTACCTATATGATAAGATTTTGCAGAATGGAATGAGTGAAATGATTGGCTTCATGGACCCAGCTCACATGGATTTATTTTTGGACCAGCCTTTAGGAAGAGCGAAAGTCATTGCTGAAGCATTAAACCAAATAAGTGTTGATAGTATTCTTTGGATCACAGATAACCCTTAATAAGCCATGTAGTTTTTGTGATTTCTCAACTATTAAATTGGTTTACCACAAAAGTACTTGATTTTAACTAATAGGATAATATTTCACTATGTAGTACGCATTGGATCCTAACAATTATTAACGGCACTAAAGACAATGTATATAACATGGATCCACTTAACAATCGGTTCAACGATAAGGTGTGAAGAGAAGTTGTAAACTTGTAAGTTGGTTTATCTTACTAATTTCAAAGTTGATTCCATATTGTTTTGGTCATTTTGGCCAAATAATTCTAATCTGAAATAAATTTTTGTTGTTGAAGTGGGATCAAACAATTCAAGGCTCAAACAGGTAAGCTTAGTATAAGGCTCGCAAAGTGACCTGGCTTGTGCTATGGGCGATGATTTTCTATTCTTTTTATCATATTATCTATGAGCTTGTAAGTTTTGATCAAATTTACTCATATATATATATATATATACATATATATATACACACACACACACACACACACACACACACACATATATATATACTACACGAAAACAAGGTTTTAGGGCGCACAATGCACGCCCTAAAAGGCCATGCCAAAAATACCTGTATTATTCGAAGCACACATTATGCGCCGTAAATGTTGACATTTAAGGCACGCAGTGCACGCCCTAAATACTCATATTTAAGGCACACAATGCACGCCTTAAATATGAGTACTTATGAAGCGTACATTGCACGCCCTGAAAAATTTGGCGCCATCTATTCAAGGCATGCTTTGCACACTCTTGTTTTAAATTTCTTTTAGGCATACATTGCACACCTTAAAAGGGTATCGTATAACTTATGAAGGTGCACATTAAAACCCTAAAAACTTTGGCACCGTCTATTCAAGGAATGCTTTGCGGGCTCTCGTTGTAAATTTCCTTTATTTAACATTCAATCAGTAATTCTTTTAAATTTCCATTTGCAAACTCAATACCTGTTACATATATTGTATAGTAGATTCAATAAGAAAGAAAGAAGTAATTTACACATGAGTATTCAATAGAAAAGAAAATATACCAAAACTCAAAAATAATAATTCATAGATAGCAACTTGGCAAAGAAAATTAGCATAAATTATACTTATCACACAATCTCAACGTACACTTATCCAAATTTCAAAAAACCACAAAAATCCATAACAAAAAATTATCCTAATAAACATTGAAGATGGTTTACAAGAAAATACTATATTATTCCATAAACATATATCAAGTCACTAGTTGCAAGTTCTTCCTCTTAATCCTTCATGCGTATTCTGCATCGGCTTCCCTAGTTCATACAAAATCCTTCCATAAACATATGCCAACTCCTGCAACATTATTATGAATAAACAAGCTTAGTTTCACACTCACAAAATGAGTTCCAAATGCAAGTGAAGAAAATATGAAGTTTATGACAATTTAGAGTATGGGCTAATAGCATAGGATTCATTTTGCATGTTTCTGTGCAAGAGGGCAGAAGAATTCAGCTAATCCTATAATTCAGAGTTACATAAGCATCATCCTATCCTAACAACTTGCAAAGGGGGTTTGAAGTGATGCATGATATTGAACATGAAGGCATGTTGATAGTAAAACATATATATAGAAATACAATTCTTAGAATATTAAACTTGCCTTAAGTAAAAAAAGCCTTCTTTGAAGTTTTTTGACAAAGATGGAAGTCAGAGAAGCTGGAAAAATTTACAGCAAAATGATGAAAAATGACCTCTATAAACTGATCATACAATTGTATTTATCAGTGATTAAGTAAAGGAGAGATAATTACCTTTATGTCTTGAATAGGTCAAGCAGCCGTACTGCCTAATGCTTGACGAAGCAAAAAGAATTCTCGTGTTGGTCGATACATAGGCGCATCGTCATCTAGTACATCGTGCACTGCAACTTTCCAAAAAAAAATTCCAATAGGCACAAAATGAGCCAATGCAAATGAGCCTATTGATGAGCCAACTGCGATGGTCTAACACAAAAGCACAAAACATTTCCAGAAAACCCCAGCCAAGAATTCCAGCAAACCAATCAGATATTGAACATGAAACTAATAGGGCTTTTAGGGTCCTAAGACCAAATGACAAATGATGCTATGATGAATTATGATCTTAGAATTAAAGGCATAAAATCTGGGAAAGCGGAAGAACTTTTACCGTTAGTTAATTAATTATCTCAAAAGGGTCAGGGTAGAGCAGATTTCTTTCAAGTATGAATTCCTTCCGATGTTTCCTCTCATCAAGCCTGCAAAAACATTTCCACATTTATTTGAGAGTATCAAGAGGGGAAAGGAAAAAATAGACAGCAAGTGCAACTTATATTAAAAATACAAATATCATTTACATGGAAGTATGCATGACTTTTCGGACTACTATTTGCAATAATTATGAAAGAAAAATGCTGAATAAATCATTAAGACCAAATTGACCAAAATTGAACTCTACTGACTTCTGCAAAACAATAGTAAGGGACCAATACTCTCTGTTTAGTTTTATTAATGAGTGACGGGGTAGCATAGTCAGACATCAATATAGTAAGGCGAAGAACTCCTGTCCATTAGATTTCCGGCATGTGGGGTTGTTTCCATCATAAAGGTCAGAGTGTGGGACAACAGAATTTGACAACATCCCCAAGGATTCTCATACCACTTCAAATCAGTGAGAATCCAGAAGAAAAATAATGGGATTTGAAATTAAACTGCAACTTGAACGATGAAAAAGAATTGATAGATCAGCAAACGTGGTCCCAACAGAAATCAAAACTTTATTTTGGTATACTTTAACCTTTTCCCCTTAACCTTTTGGAATTAGAAAATTTACCTAACAGCCATGAACCAATAAAAGGAACCTTATAAATACCTCTTTGAGTAGACGTGGAGAACTCGTAGTTTTAAATCATAGTCAGCATGAGTGTCAGTATCCGTAAATTCTATATCTGCCAGTATCTGTTCAGCATCATTATCATATTCCATTTCAAACTCTTGCCTCTTGAAATTGTAGCCACTAAATTCTGTAATAGAAGGCCCCTCTTCTCCTAAACTACTCAGTTTTTTTCTCTCCAACACTTCGGTCAACTTGAGATTTTGCTGATAGTAGTACATATAAATGAACATCTCTTTAAAACCAATACATGATTAACAAGTAAAAATCATGTATGATATGAATATTTAAGCTAGTTAAATGTTCTATGGGATATAACATATTGGCAAGGAACCTAGTTTCAGAGATGCATAAATGGATGATTGTTAAAATTAGAAAATGTTGCAATTAAATCTCTATAACGGATCAAACTTGTAAGCTTCAATTCATAAATCAAACAACCCATAGACATCCACTTCACACATTGAATATCCGGAGTATTTGTTTTGCTCAAAGACCATCAATTTCTTCATTATGAACTTTTATCAAACAGGTGGTGAGCAAAAAATTCAGATTCACCATCACATTCAAACATCAACTAGCATACATAAAACTATGTCAAAACTTCACCAACCAAAACAGGAGAAAAGAGAAGACACACCTTGTATGTGCGTTGAAGGAATTCATCCTTGGTCTTCAAGCACCATGTCTTGAGCGACTGACTTGGATAGGTCTGGGAAGTGAGAGCTGAAGCCGTGGAAATCTGATAGGTCTGGGAAGTGGAAGGCTGAAGCGGTGGAAATCTTGAGAGTTTAGCTACATGAATTTTTAATACCTTACTCAGCGGAGATGGAGGAGATGGAGGAGTCGTATGATGGCAAAGATGAAGAAGATGGATCAAATCTGCTGAAAATGGTGGTGGACTTTGTCTTGGCGAACAAAGAAGAAGAGAACGAAAATAAAAAAAAAAATCCGATAACAACTACATCGAGCTTGACAGCTGCAGAGGGTAACACGGCTTTAGGAAAGGTTCGAAATCTTAAACAAAACATTTAAGCAAGCGGAAACTAAAAATTTTGAGGTTCGAAATTTATAAGTTTTTCTTTTGTTTTAAGGGCAGGGTAAAAAAGTATGTATTGCACGTCTTAAAAATCTTTGTAGGGCACATATTTAAAGTGTATGGTAATTAAGTATAGAAGAAGGCACATACATAATGTGCGCTTTAAGTAGTTTAAAAATAACATTTTTAGGGTGTGCAAAAATGCACACCCTAATTTGCACGCGCCTAGAAATCTTGTTTTGGTATAGTTATATATATATATTCTACGTACACAAGGTGCTCCAAAGCAATCAGATTATAAAATATATGGTTATTGCATAATGAAATACATGCAATAAATTTGTGGAGATTCAGATCTTTCATGCTTTATCAAGGTAAATATACTTGAAGTCTTTTACAACTTTTATCATGACCATATATGTTGGTTCAATTTCTAATTAAGTAGATATGTTTTTATTTTCTTGACTAGTATATAAAGCTTAAAAAAAGGTTGGATGCTTGTCGCACCTATAAGGATCTTGATGAAGTGTACGAAGAATGGACAGATCATGTCATATCATATTGGGTGTAATGATGAGGAAAGTATTGCTCTATTGGTGCTATTTTGTCGTACATAGCTAGTTATTTAGAATAGCTATTGTTTCTTAGTATGTACGTAGCTAGTTATTGATATGTGACTTCGAGATTGAGGTGGGGAGCGTACAATACTAAATAATACCTTTCATTTTCTTTGTGAACTTGATTAATGATTTATGTATGAGTAGTTTTGTTTATCATGGAGTATTGTAGTATAATTTGGATATGTATTATATATTGTTGTTAAAACGAAAAAAAAATGTTAGAAACTGATATTAAATAGTGTTGATATATACCATTGCATAAGCCAGCTTTAGGCATCAGTATAATATTGAAACCATTGCGAAAAATAGCAATAGGCAACGGTAGTTATAAAAAACTGTTGTGAAAAACCACTTTAGGCAACGGTATTTAAAAAAATCCGTCAGTATAATATAAAAACACTATTGCGAAAACTGCTATAGGCAACGTTTATTTATAAACACTGTTGCAGAAAAGTAATTAAGGCAACGGTATATATTTTATTAATACTACCACGTAAACTCACTTTAAGCATCAGTTTTCAATTATGTCGTTGCATAAAGCAGTTTTAAGCATCGGTATAATATTTAAACCGTTACGAAAAACCCCATAGGCAACGACATTTTAGCAACCCGTCAATATTATATAAAAACCGTTGCGAAAAATCCTATTGGCAACGTTAGGTTATAAACATCGTTGCAGAAAAGTACTTTAGGTAATGATAAAGCTTAAACTACGCATTAAATTAAATACGTAATTTGAGTATTATGCAATTTAAACCCTTTTTGTGTAGATGTAGTATTGGTAAATATGGATCTTTCTTAACCGGAGAAATTAGGGAATATTAATAATATGTTAGTAAGAAAGAATAATGAATAAATAATCAAAGAATAATGAATAAATTAATAAATGAATGAAAGAATTAATGAATTAAAGAATTAATGAATTAAAGAATAAAAGAATAAAAGAATAAAGAATAAAGAATAAAAGAATAAAAGACTAAAAGAATAAAATAATAAAATTGGGGGTTTAAAAAGATTGTAGTAATAAAATAAAGAAAACAAGTAAAAACAATTAAGAACTTAATTATACTTCTACTTTAACCTTTGTACAAGTGGATTTTCTTCAAACACAATTTTTACCAACACTCTAACATTATGTTCATATTGAACCAATCACAAAATCGTACTTTCATTATCTCAATTACATGCATATATTTTTCATATTATAAATGCACCAAACATCGTATTATTACTTACAATATGATCCACCTTAAGTTTGTGATTTAATGCGCCGAATAACGATCAAACATTAAATCTGTTCAATTCTTTTCTAAATGCCCTGAACAGCGGATCAACATTTAGCGTTGAATTGAAATTTAAGCACTAAAACTTATGAAGTGAAAGAAATTCAAAAATTAAAACACATGGAGATTGCATTCTTACTTACAAATGTTAGAAAGAAAATACCAACACATATATTCAATTATAAGTAAAACCAATAACAATAACAAGAATTTAAGTAGAAAAAGATGGGTTTTCACAAGAATCACAGAATAACGGCAGAAAACTTGTGAAGATAGAAAAAGAAATACGAGGAATTCGGTTTTAAAAACTCTTGAATTGCCTTAGTATTACTCAGCCTAGGTATTTCTTAAGGAAGGCATAAAATTATGTCTAAAAGCTCTCAAAGAATAGTCACATGAACAAAGTCAAGAAGAAATGAAATTAAGAAGCAAAATAAAAAGAACATACATTAAGAACAAGATTAAAAACAAAACTTAAAAGAAATATAAGAAAAACAATCTACAAGAAGCTAAAATGATCCCCAAAATGTCTCTCAAAAGAGAGAAAAAAGAACTAAACTAAATAAACTAAGAAAAGGGAAGAAAAGGGAAAAATGGGGACCCTCTGCAAATGAAATGGGCTCCCTATTTATAGAGGGAGTGCCAAAATTCAAATAAAAAAATACAAAAAAAAAATAATACAATACAAAAAAAAAAGAAATGATGAATAATGATGAATAATGATGATTTTGGGGTTAATTTGTGCAGGAATCTGCACAAAAGTGGGCAGGTTGTAGTAGTAGAGGAGTAGGTAATAGTTCTGCTGGAAGCTGCTATCTCTGCATGGCGCTGTAGAGCAGGCGTGAAGTGACTTGGCAGGTGCAGGCGGATAGCCGCACATAAATTCAATAGGCGTGCGCTGACATTGGCGTACGGACGTCGCGCGAGACGCGCTGACATTTGGCAGGTAACTGCAGAGCACGCGAGCCGAAGTAGAAGACAGCGATTCGGCCAACGCCTGTCGACCGCTCTGACTTGGATTGGGCTGAATTCATGGGTTGGGCTTTGATTTTTCAGCTGAATTTAATGGATTTTAAGTTTTGAAAATGGATTTATATAAATTCACCAAATTTCGTATATAATTTCTTCATTTGAACTCCGATCGAGACGATTCTTTCATCAAAACGCTTCAAATTCCAAACTTTATTTATTTCTACAAAAATCCCACAAAATATATTATTTTCTCTAATTTTATATTATTTTAATATTAAAAGTCAAGTACAAATGGTATAAAATAAATATAAAATAATATTTAGTTAACGACCTATCAGACAACGGTATTCAATCAATACCATTGCAAAAAACCACTTTAGGCAACGATATTCAATAAATACCATTACAAAAACCAAATTTAAGCAACGGAGAAAATCTGTTGCTGAAGCACCCCCAATAAGAATTACTGAGCAATACCACAGTAAAAATGGAGAACAGGCAACATATTTTCTCTGTTACTTAAAGCCTTTTTTCACTAGTGCAACGCGTCATATGTATTTAATTTCACAAAACCACCTAGATGAGGAGACCAAAAATTAGACATGAGGGTCCCTCTCTTCAGAATTCATTCCCATTCTCTCTAAACGACATATACATGTCCAGATACTCAACATCCAGGCCTTGATGCCTTCGATGATCTAGACAAATCAGCTTTGACAATTCAAGTGGCTTCCCCATCTCACTAAAAGAAAAACAGCTTAGTACACCAATAATTATATGTGTTTTTTGACTGTATAAATACAAATATTTGTGTAACGACCCGTCCCGAATATCAGGATTAAATATTAATTAATTATGATTTAGGATGACTAATCCCTTATTAGTTGAGTGATTTCAGACGGACGGTGCGAAATGACCAATTTTCCCTTGGTCTTGGGCAAATCATTGATTTTTTGTTCGGGCTGTCAAATGGACTTTGACCGATGACTGTGACGTAGTTCAGGTCGTCATGAGTTCACGGACAGGTGGCACGTCCGATTCCGACGTTCAAGGAGAAAGTTATGATGTTGGAAGTTCGGGGTATTTTGGTAATTTGGCTAAAAATGGGCAAAACATTGACTTTTGACTCGGGGAGTCAAACGTACGAAGACCGATGACCGTGAGGTAGATCGGGACGTCACGAGTCCGTAGGCAGGCGGCACGTCGAAATCGGAGGTTCGACGGCGAAGTAATGGGTCTAAAATGGGTAACGACGCTATTGCACAAAAACGAGAACCGGGGACAGGTGGCAGGTTCTAATTGGGGGAACCTTCTGGAAGGGACCACAGATGAGTGACAAGTGTCACCCATATGATTGGTCAATTTCCTTAAAATGGGGATCTTGTCTCATTGGTCAATATATTTATATATATTTATACTCATCCAATCCTAGCCATCCATCTAAACCCCCATATTGCATCTACACCATTAATCTCATTTCCTTTTCTTCTTTTAATCGATCAAACATGTCCTTCATCTCTCTCAGTCTAATATTTTCCCCACCCGTGAACACACACACACGCACACAGCTCGCCATTGTGAAACAAACACACATCACCACCATATCTGTATCCATGAGGCCGTGTGGAGAACTGTGAGAGACTGAGAGTTCGTGGACGACACGACGGTGAGCTGGGCACGACGGGGACGACGACGGAGAAAAAAAACAGAGGAGCTTATAAATTCAAAAATTGGAAAGGTGATGTAGGCTGGTTGTTGGTCGCGTTGAAGGGGTAGATGAAGTCCCTGAGGTCAAGACAAACGAGGTGGTGGCCACGGTGGTAGCCCACAGCGGCGAGGTAAGCCCCCAGACCCGTGACCCTGTTTTCGGGTAGAAAAATGGCAGGATGGGTTTTAACGTATTTCAATCGATCTGGTGATTAGGATGATGATCTTGAGGATGAAACGAGTCTATGGGATCGTTTGCGAAGGAAATGTTGGTCGGAGCTAGGAGCAGTCGACGGAGGAGTTTTGGCCGTGAGTTTCTCGATCAGGGAGGTAAGTTAGGAGTCTGTTTTTATAGTTTTGAAATCATGGATCAATTGAAAATAGTAAGACGAAGATGTAGGTATAATTAGGATCGAAAATGGTTAGATATTGGCTGAGAACCGGCTGGGTTAGATCGTCGGTTCGGTTGAATCGGACCGAACCAGTGAACCAGTTCAGACCGGGTTCGCTGGAGCTTGACGATGAACAGTACCCGGCACGTGGGTTTTATGCGCAGGGACTGTAGGCCGCACGTGGGGGCGCGTGAAGGGGAGTTTGGGGAATCTTCTAACATGACTTTTAATCTATTCGATGTAACAAACATTTTGAGACTGGTTTCGTGTCGATCGGACACCGTTTTAATATGTTTCGGGGTGTCTGAAGGTTTTGAATCGAGTTTAAAATAGCTAAAAATTCGGGAAAATTACGGGGCTTTGATAGGAGGTTAAGGAAGATGTCAATGACCCTCTAGTGTGATTTGGACAGGTTTGGAAGTCACGGTGATAGTGGTGGGGCCCAGGAAAGCCTATGGCATGCTTATCGAGGCGGCAGCGTAGGACGGTCTGTGAGTGGAATTCGTTTTCTAAATTGTGATGCATGCATAACTATTTTATATGTTTTACATACGTGATTTCTATTATGGCAATTGTGGCACTAGTGGATCATACGATTGTACGTATTTCGAGGTAAATTATATTTGCACGTATTTCGAGGTTTACGAGTTTATACTATTGCTATGTGAATGTGAGTTCAATAATGATGCTATGGCATGGTTTTGGTTTTGGAAAGATAAATTCGAGCATGAGACCCATTTGATTTATGTGATCGGGCAGGGGCCTAGTTGGTTTACGAAATCGGGCTATGACCCTTTTGAGTTTTGTGGTCGGGTCGGGGGCCCAATGGTTTACAAAATCGGGTATGAGGCTCAGTTGAGTTTTATAATTGTGATTTCGGGTCTAGGACCCTATGTTTCATAAACGTGATTTCGGGTCGGGGGCCCTAAATGGATTTGTGATGTTTTATGGAGATTTCGGGCAGGGCCCATTGAGATGTTTCGAAATGACTTTGTAAAACTGTTTTCCATATACCATCTTGATACGAGGATTATGTGATGGTCTCCTCCAGTTGTCTCGGACACTAGGGAAGTCACGGTGCATTGCCTGCGAGGGGTCATTATACGGAGCTACCGGACCGTATGATGACTCAGGAGCAAGAATGTTATGATTGGACGTCTGGGACGTCAGACATTTGGGATGTCATAGATATTGACCTGGAGAGACCAAAGGTAGCACGCGTTGCTTATTACCGTGAGATATGACGTCTGAGACGTCGAGCGTCTGGGACGCTAGGTATCTGGGATGCCAGGGATTGTTATATGGTAAATATGGATTGTTGAGGTCATGAAATGGTATTTTTGTCTTTGTGGATTTGTGGTTATGGATTTGGGCAGTAGCCCACTTGGTTTTGGATTTACGGTTTTGGGCTAAGGCCCTAATGGCTTATTCGAGTAAATTTTTTATTACTGATTTCCGATGCATGCATACTTTTTAGTGAAGGGCTTAAATATCTTTTATGGATGAGTTTTTATGAAATTGTTGATTTTCGTCCACTCACAGTTCTGAATGGTTTTAATGCCCTTCAGGTTGATCACGGATGCGGGTTGTAGCAGTGAACGAGACATCGCACTCCTCCACCGTTCCTGGCGCGCTTTGGGGGCCTCGTAGGGCCTAAGGTACATAATATCCTTTGTTTGACACTCAGTGTCAGACGGGAGCATGGCACATCCCACGTTAATCCCGGGGGGATTGGGATGAGTCGTGCCAATTTGTGTCCTATAATAAAGGGCACGCTGCAACTACTATTATTTATCTTTGCGCAGCACTAACATGCATTTTGATCAAAGACACAAATAACTTACTTTGTGACCAATTATCAAAGATCAAAGGACACTGATGTTTTTCGTCTTTGTTCTGACAGTGGGCCCACGTATTTTGGCGAACTCATGGATACAAATATATTATTGTGTCCTCTATTTTATTTCTTGAATAAAATAATCTATGATATAGTATACAATTGTTGTAGCACGAATTAGGCTTCTAGTACCATCTTACAATTATATCATAAGCCGAAGCTTAATAATAGTAGGACATTCATATTTTTCAAAAGCAAAATTGAAAATGACGAAGAATATAAACTGAAGTTTAAATATTACCCTATGTTTGAACAAATCAAACTATATTATTCGAGCACGGTACCTCTAAATCAAGAAAATGGCTTCAAAGGCATTTTATGAAATACTTAAAATGCTCTTGAAGGCATTTTACGAGTACTTAAAATGCACGAAATAGAAAATTGTTCAATAGTCATTCCACAGTAAATTTCATCTTCCAAGAATTTGAGAAAAAGTACAAAGAAATTGAGAAAAAAAATTAGAGAACAACATATTAATATTTCCTCACCCAGAATTTTATGGAGGAGTTGAGAAAGCACCTACAAACTGACATTCATGAACGTATCGAAATATTAATCGACATCCAACAAAGAACAACATAAAATTAGCAGAAAGGAAAAAAATGTACCTCACAATGCCGCCAACACCCTGCAATGTTTTATCCAGTCCCTAACAAAAAAATTCACATGCCAAAGTTTGAAAACAGCTAAATAAAACACTTGAATTTGAAGCAGCAACATATAGCAAAACAGAAGCAAGTTCTGCTCTTTAAACTTTAATTTAACATAACATTGCAGCAACAGAAGTAGGACCATTAAATTAAATATCCATTAGGAGTTTAGGGACAAAACTTTCTCTATCCTTTCCAGCTCTTAATACAATCCATGAATGATATACAAAGTCACTGTATGTTACATGATCAATGTCTTCAGTTTCATAACTTATGTCAGAAGAATTCCTACATTTCTACTTTGGGTTTTCCAATGATGTACATACCAAATTACCAATGCTCCTCATATAAAGGGTTACTTTGTCAGATTTGGAAGCAAGTGAGCAGAAACTAAAGCTCATGTAATTTTCCAATGAAGCATGAGTTGACTTGGATTGAATCCACATCACCCCTTGTGATTCAAGGTTTTTCTATGAAGGATTTGCCATCAAAGTTTCTCACTATAACAAGATAGTATAGAGCAATGTTCTTTTCTCAGTATGTTTTGTTTTGCATTTACTGGCAATTATCAGACCTTAAAATTGTGAGAACGAAAAGCACAAAATGTACATGAAGCATCATGTTAAACAACTGAATCAGTATGTGCTCATTACAAAATCTTTATAGAACAAGGATTTACATAGAATTGCAAGGCTCTCAACAAATCATCCCAAACAATGACAAAAACTATATATATATATATATATATATATGCATAGTGATCAATGTATATATACATGTTATGATGAAATTAAGGAAGACTAGGAGGAGAAAGGGAAGGCTTTGCCATCTTGAGTTCACCAGTCCCTGATATAAACAGTTTTGAGTGGCTTGTTCCACAGAGCCTGAGCATTCATCGCTCTCTCATCCCCAAGAAACTCAGAAAAGTCACTAAATTTCTGTATTTTCTCAGATGATATGTATGTAGGTATAGCAGTTATGGCCGTCACAACATGCAAACCTTCGTGTTGAAGCGTTAAATGTTCTAACTGTCGATTACCCGTTGCCCAATCACCAAACGACGCATGTCCCTCTTGTGACCTGTCAACTTGAGTGGATCGTGGGTTTCCGTTAGTACTGGCACCGGTGTGGTGCCGGCCTAAGGCTCTCCGACGATCAAGTCAGTTACTTTGTTCGTAAGAGGAAATAGTAAATGGTAAGTTTGGTAAAGTAATAGTGAATAGTCAATCTTAGTTACCTTTATTGGGAAATGTGTACCTCTTATGTATGGGTAGGTGGGATGTTCAATTCCCAAAGTTTCGATGTGGGATAAATGCTCCTCGATTTACGTGCAGACACGTGTTACGTATATCGAGGGTGGATACACTTCCACGTGGCATCCCGTATTGGGCCCGGCGTTAGGGCTGTTGTAAGTATGGTAGTTTTGGGCCTTGCACGGAGTCTGGGTTTTAAGTATACGGCCCAGTGGGTCTGGTCAGATATGGTGTCAACAGAAGTCCCCCAAGTCGTTGACTGAGGTGGAATTTCTTAGTCGGGGACTTGTTTCATTCTCCCAGACCCTGGTGGGAAGTATACCCGTAGTCCCCCAAGTCCCCTAGTGGGAGAGTCCGCCGAGACATGCTCGGTCACGGCGAGGTAGTTGCTAGTGGTCGGTCTGTAAGGGAGGTAACTCGGCGAACCAGTGTTTCAGTCGGTCATGTACGTGCACATGTAGTCGGTGGTGGTGCCATGGTCGGTGACGAGGACCAAAAACTGGATTGGAGGTTCTGATTCTAAGCGGTGTTCGTGGGTTGGTAGCTCCCCGGTACACTACCTATATCACAAGCACCATATCGAATGGTACCGGCTGAGTTACGGGAGCTGAAAACCAAATTACAGGAGTTGGTGGATTTGGGATTCATTGGACCAAGTACATCACTGTGGGGAGCACAGGTGTTATGTTTGAAGAAGAAGGAGGGGAGCCTCCGATTGTGTGTTGACTATCGACAACTCAACAAGGTGACGGTAAGGAACCAGTACCCCTTACCCAGGATTGATGATCTATTTGATCAACTGCGGGGAGCACGGTACTTCTTGAAGATTGATTTACGATCTAGTTATCACCAGTTGAGGATTGCTGAGGAGGATGTTCCATAGACGGCGTTTCGGACTAGATACAGAAATTATGAGTTCCTAGTGATGCCTTTCGGCTTGACGAATGCTCCAGCAGCATTCATGGATCTGATGAATAGGGTCTTTCGATCTTATTTGGATAAATTTGTGATCATGTTCATTGATGATATCCTAGTGTACTCGAGGAGTGCTAGGGCCCATGAGAAACACCTACGGTTGGTGTTAGGGCAGCTGAGGCAGAAACAGTTATACGCCAAGCTGAGTAAGTGCCAGTTTTGGCTGAACAGCATTGGTTTTCTGGGACATGTGGTATCAGCAGACGGGATTAGTGTGGATCCCCAGAAGACCGAAGTGTGACAAATTGGGCTAGATCGACGACCGTAACTAAGGTACGGAGTTTCGTTGGTTTAGCAGGATCCTACCGGAGATTTGTTGAGGGCTTCTCTAGTATCGCAGCACCGTTGACTCGTTTGACCAGGAAAGGAGTAAAGTTTGTTTGGGATGAACGGTGCGAGCAGAGTTATCAGGAACTAAAACGTTGGTTGACTACCACGCCTGTTCTTGCCTTACCTGATAACAGTGGAGAGTTCGAAGTTTACAATGACACATCATTGCAAGGTTTGGGTTGCGTACTGATGAGTAGAGAATACCTGCCATCTTGTCCATATCCCCTTGTGTAGTTGGGCATAACCTTCTGCTTAACTTGAATTGATTACCTAGAGGTGAGTTCACTGGCTTAGCTTCTTTCATGTTGAACCTCTCAAGCACTCGTTCAACGTACCTTTCCTGTGACAACCATAGCTTCTTCGCCTTCCTGTCACGAGTGATCTCCATGTCCAAAATCTGCTTAGCTGGACCTAAGTCTTTCATATCAAATGATTTTGACAAATCTGACTTCAACTTGTGAATCATAACAACATTTTACCCCACAATCAACATATCATCAACATGGAGCAATAAAATGATGAAGTTACCTCTGGTGAACTGCTGGATATACACACATGGATCGGAATCTGTTCTCTTGTACCCATGACCCAACATGAATGAGTCAAACTTCTTGTACCATTGCCTCGGTGCCTGCTTTAGCCCGTACAAGCTTTTCTTCAACTTACAAACCATGTGTCCTTTTCTCTCAACTTCAAAACCTTCTGGTTGCTCCATGTAAATTTCCTCTTCCAAATCACCATGCAGAAATGCTGTCTTCACATCCAACTGCTCCACCTCAAGATCCATGCTAGCTGCCATGCTCAGAATAACTCGGATAGAAGTCATCTTAACCACTGGTGAGAATATCTTGTCGAAATCAACTCCTTCCTTCTTCCCAAAACCCTTGACAACCAAGCGAGCCTTGAACTTTGTCAACTTCTCATTCTCGTCCCTCTTTAACTAGAACACCCACTTATTTTTGAGTGCTTTTCTGCCTTTAGGAAGTTCCACCAACTCATAGGTGTCATTCTTCAATAAAGACTCCATCGCAGACTTCATTGCCAACATCCATTTGTCATTGTCTGCATAAGTCTTTTCCTCCTCAAAATTTTCAGGCTCTTCATCGCCTATCAACATAATGTATCTGGAATGTGGGTCATCCCCATCACTGGTCGTGAGAATATACTATGAATAAGGATACTTAGTATTCGGCTTTGGCACTCTGTTTGATTTAAGAACTGGTACTTGGGAAATCTCTGGTTGCTCTTCCTGGCTTGGCTCCCCCTGAATTTGATCGTCCTGATCATCGTCTTCAGGTTCAAACACTATCTCAGCACCTCGTGCTTCAGCCATATCAGGAACGTCTTCATGTATAACCTCTTGAGCTCTACTACTGGGTTCTTGTTGCAGCGGTGATGAATCATAGGTGAGTTGGCCTGCATTTTTAACTGTCTCCTTATCAAGATCTGCCACGGTCTGATCTTCAAAGAAGTGTACATTTCTGCTTCTGAATAGCTTGTTGGTCTTTGGATCCCACATGGGGTAGCCCATTTCTTCATTGCCGTACCCGAGAAAGATGCACGGTGTGCCTTTGTCATCTATCTTCAATCTTTTCTCGTCGGATACACGTGCAAATGCTTTGCACACAAAAACTTTCAAGTGTGAATATGAAACGCTTCTACCGGTCCATACCCATTCGGGAGTCTCAAAGTTCAATGGTACACTTGGTGATCGATTGATAAGGTAACAAGCGACTGACACAGCTTCGGCCCAAAAATGCTTTGATAGATTGGATGTCTTCAGCATGCACCTGAACTTCTCCAGAATGGTGTGATTCATCCTTTCAGCTACACCATTATGTTGTGGGGTGCCAGGAATTGTCTTCTCATGCCTAATGCCATACTTCGAATAGTAATCTCTGAACTCGTTCGAAGTGTACTCTCCGCCACTGTCGCCACGGGTACATTTGAGGGCTCTCCCAGTGTCCCTCTCCACTATGACATGAAACTGCTTGAAGGTTTGGAATACCTGGTCTTTTGATTTCAACAAATATACTCAAACCTTTCATGAAGCATCATCAATAAAGGTGACAAAATATCTATTACCACCTAGTGATTCAACTTCCATAGGGCCACAAACATCAGAATGTACAAGGTTTAATATTTTTTCTTTTCTTGCGAAGGTACCAGAAAAACTGACTTGATTTTGTTTGCCATATAAACAATAATCAAAAGAGTCGAGTGAGGTACCTTTGGCAAAGGGAATGAGAGACTTATTTGCCAAAACTTGCAATCCCTTCTCACTCATGTGGCCTAATCTCTTGTGCCATAGATTTGGAGGAGAATCGTCCGTGAAATTCAACTCTCTTTGGTAAACCTTCCCATATACGTCTTGTAAAGGGTGCATCACAACTTCCCTCTAGCGATGACTAGCGATCCATTGGCAAGCCTCCACTTTTGATCTCCCCTATGATGATGGAACCCTTTTTGATCAAGCACGCCGGTTGACATTAGATTGAGACGTAAACCAGGAACATGTCTCACATCTTTCAATAACAGCTTGGTGCCCAAATCAGTCTCGAACAAAACATCACCTATTCCTGATATCTTGGAATAGCTATCATTACCCATCTTCACTTCCCCAAAGTCTCCGGCTTTGTATGTGGTGAAGAACTCCGAGTGCGACGTGGCATGAAAAGATGCTCCAGAATTAACTACCCAAGAAATGCTTTTATCTTCATCAGCATGTAGGCAATCACTGTCAAGAGACAACAACGCACATGCTTGACTGGACACAGTAGCGGTACCTGCAGTATTAGTTGTGTCCTCCTTCTTTTTGTAGGTTGAGCCATCTTTCCCATCCTTCTTGTTATTCTTTAGTTTGTTGAAATTCTTCATCATGTGTCCATAGAGATTGCAATTATGACACCTTCCATTGAATCGTGTCCTCCAACGGCTTGCACTTCTTCCACGATCTCTACTGGGACCTTTACTCTTGCTCCTTCCTCTATTCTCCACCACAAAGACTTGGCTACTATCGGAACTTGAGGACTTCCTCCTAGTCTCTTCATTTAACATGTTGTCTTTAACATTATCCATAGATAACACACCATTGGGAGCAGAGTTACTTACAGTAATGACAAAGATCTCCCAGCTTTCGGGCAAAGATCCAAGAAGCAACCACGCTTGAAGCTCATCCGTGATCTTCATGTTCATCGTGGTCAATTGATTGACAGTGCTTTGGAAGTTGTTGAGGTGCTCAGTCACCCTTACGCCCTCCGTATACTTCATGTTGACAAGCTCCTTAATGAGAAACGCTTTCTTTGAGGCGGTCTTTTGCTCGAACAATGACTCCAACTTCAACCAAAGAGCATGGGCGTTAGTCTCGTTGGACACATAGTGGAACACACTATCATCCACCCATTCACGAATGTGACCAATAGCCTTGCGATTCAACTTCTTCCATTCAGCATCTCTCATATTCTTAAGCTTTCCTTCCTCTCTTTCTATGGGCTCATGCAGATCCTTGCAATAGAGAATGTTCTCCATTCTCGGCTTCCATGTAATCCAATTGGAGTGGTTGAGTCGAACCATGGTACTCCTTGAGCCTTCCATTCTAACTCTCAACGAACCTGGAGCTCTGATACAACTGTTGGGGAAATTAGTAGAATGAAAATAATAACTCAACCCACAAAAAAGATAAATAAATATGCAAGGAAATAAAAGAGTAAAGAATAGAGAACACCGGATATAACGTGGTTCGGCAATATGCCTACGTCCACGGGGCAATAACAACAAGAAGCTCCACTAATGAAATTAGGGGTACAAAGAGATGCACAACTTCAAGAACACTACTTGAAGGAAACACTCTCTCACACACTTGTTTTGCTATCAACACTACAACACTCAACACTCTCAAATTGTAGTGGGCACTCTTCACTAGCTACTTGGAGGAAGGTGTTTCTCTTAGAAGAGATTGATGGAATGAGCAAATGACCTCTCCTTATATAGGCCAAGGAGGAACCATCTGGATGCTTTCATTAATGCTTCATCCACCCACCTACTTCATTTATGGATCTCACTTACCCTTACTTCATTAATGCTCCAAACAACATATTGTAAATATATTTGAAGTTTGAGCCTGGATATTTTACAACACCGACCAAGTCGGCTCGAAATCACGTGCATCCCACTATTGCCAATCGTCTTCGTCTTCCTCTAATTCAAAAGCACCAAACCATATTTTAATTTCAAACTCACGTTAGGTATAGTGGTACGTAGACATTGTTCCAAAGTTCCAAACTATAAACATGACCTAATCAAATCCATCCTTTATATTATTACCATTGTTGATGGCACTCTAGTTTGACATGTGGAAGTTCTTTTTTTTTTTTTTTTTAGGAGACATGGAAAACCTTTGTTTACTACGTAAACCACTTTAGTCTCTGTAAATACCTGTTTCCAAACTAACTCTTAATTGAAAATTACGAAAGTAGACCCATAGTTGTGGCTCTGAAGTTTTTCTCATCAAGAAGTTAAACTAACTAGAGAGCAACAACCCACTTGCCAATTCCACCCACACACACACATATATATATATATATATATATATATATGTTTCCATGTTTATTCACATGGATTTTTCGAGTTTGTTTGGCTTACAAGATAAAGAAAATGAAATGCAATAATTGCAACTTAACTTGGATACAAAGGTCAATTCGATCACCAAACAGCCTCAATTATCTTAATTTTAAAGCAAAAATTTGTCACAAATTAGTACGTGCATGTAGTTTACATTGAATAGACTGATCAAATTGTCAAAAGAAAAAAAAGATAAAAAAACAACTGATTCATCTCAACTTTTGCAAAAATTATTAATTTTTATTTACTTTCACGCACTTTATATGGTTAATAATACAACTTTGTAAAATTAAATTCTTCATAAATTCCATATTGAGTTATATTCTGATGTCACGTATGAAAACAAAATATCCTCTTAAAAAACCTCTTCTTCGGCGGCTCCTCTTTGGCTCCACGGGGCTTATCCTAGATCCAAAGAAACGTGATTAATAAATTTAGATAATTCAACTAACCTCGATGCTAAGTTCATCGAGGTCCATGCATTTCCAAGCTTTTTTTAAAAAAAAAAATTATTGTTCCAGTGTCATGGGTAATACTATGATGGAAGAATGTTTTGATCCATTTTGATCACTCAAACATTGACTCTTCTATGGTTATGGAAGTGTTGGTCATAAATACGGGTTTCAGTATCATCACAAGTCAAGTTTCTAGTGAAATTCAGGGATTTGATTTGCCTTTATGGGATTTCTAGTCATGGTGTGGGGATGTTATGTTTTGATTAAGGGGGCATCATTCTGCATTGGTAGCACGCAAGAACCATAATTGAAAATAGAGGTGAGTTGAATTCAGTAATGAAAATAAATATGGGCTAATTTAAAACCAATTATCTTAGTAAAATAATTTTTAATAGAAATTTAATATAAAAAAAATTAATTTTTTCCTATTTTTTTCACATTTGAACTGAGATGTAGCTCACCTAAAAAATAGCTGGGTATGTGCCTGATTGGTATTAGTGCTGATCACGGTGGAGCGAAGGATCTGTGATATGCCAATGGACGATATTCCTCATTGTATTTTGTACGTATTTCGAATAAAAAAACATTGGCGACATATGATGGGTGCCGACAATGATTATTATTTGTATCTTTTGCTAGGTCAATTGTTTTTAATTGTAGTTTTAGTTTCACTCTTTATTTTCCAAATAAGTTTTTTGATCATTTATTAGGTTGGGTGTGTTAGCTCACTTTTATGGGATTGCAAAGATTGATTATAATAATCTTGATGATGCGATGAAATTTATTATTTTGTTTGTGGATTCTTTTAAATTGTTTTAACAATGTCAAATTTAATCATTAGAGGTATTGATATTTATGGCTAATCTAATACGGTTAAATTTTTCTTTTCTTTTTTATATAAAAAGAATAATTAAAAATTTAGTTTGGTAATTAGGCATAGGTTGGGAGGTGAAAGTGGGATATCGATCAGTTTGAAAAGGCTGGGTTTTGCAGTTGTGCGGGAAGGGTACAGTGGTTCCCAACAAGGGCAGGGAAGGCCTTTAACAATTAACATGGCGAAAGTCAGGCGGAGCAGGACATGGCAGCTGGTGGCCCTTGGGATTTGGGGAAGGGCAGTAAAATCTAAGGTTCAATAACGACAGATGTGATTGGATGAGAAAAGCCGAGAATCTGTGTCGTTGGCAGCAGTGTCGTACCTACGTAGGGTCGTTTCTAGCTTACGGGCTTTGCGTTTCTGACACCAAACGCAAACCAATTGCGTAATCATTGTACTCTCCCTCATTTCTAATTTTCTATTTTCACCCAGTATTTTCTTCTTTATTATGTCATGCACCCTAACTCAAATCCAAACTTACTTCCGCATCCAATCAAACCATGTTCATTTATGCAATTTGCGCCCTTGTAAATTTTTAACACTACTCAAGTGGGTTAAGCGGATACAATTTGCATTCTGTATCAATTTATCTGCTTTATACGCTAAATAAATAAATAAAGATGTCAATTATATATATAGATAATTTTATATGGATGAACAAAATGTTAATAAAGTTTCTCAACATTTATATTCGTTTTGATTAATAAATTTTCTCCTTTTAACAAAAATAAAATAAAATGAAATGTTAATGGGAATTGTGGAATTTTGGAAAATTATATTTTGGAAAAGGTTTCTTAGTGACCAAATTATATGAATATTTAACACACCCAGACTTGGAAATTCAAGGAAAATCTGTGGTCAAGGGATGTCGACCGACACGTGAACGTGGTGACTCACGGGCACATGCAGGGGCGTGCGGGCGCGTGCGAGCGCTTGCAAGCACGTGCTGGAGCATGACTGCTTTTGGTCGCGCATGACGGTGCATGGCAGCCCTTGCCGACGAGTGGCAGCGCGCGGTGGCTCTAGAAGACATGTGGCAACGCGTGGTAACCTCCTAGGGGCGCGTGAAGCATTTTCAAACCCTACTAGTCCTAATATAGCCACGAGTTTCTAGAAACTCGCCCTAAATCCCTTGTTGAGTATTTAGACATTAAGAAATCCTTATTTTAATATCCAAAAATTTTAATTAACTAGACCTCACCCGAATACACACGAATAGTACAAATGGGCCTTGTTCCCGTTTGGAAGATACATTGTTAAACAAGGAATAAATACCAATTCCGCTAATTCATGCCTCCGACTCTCGAGCCTCGAATCTCGTGCAATAGCCCTGAAGGGTTACCAAACTAAGAAAACGTGCGAATGAACAAAAAGACACAGTTTAAACACATAATTTGAAAACATCCATCTTTTACCCTCTGTTTTCCAAAACCATGCATGCACACGAAAATCATTTCAAAACTGTAACACTTCGTTTAAAACGAGATACAATTTACCAAACTCGAAGTACGTGAAAACGTATATAAAGCAAGTATCATCACAATGTCAAACAACAACCACTACCCTCTAGGCAAGCACACCACAAATTCACTCGGGAACCGGAGCCCAGCTTGACGTCCGAGACTAACCATCAAATAGGCATAACCACAACATACATCACATCTAACAAGTCATAACATGTACCCACACAATCAATCCATAACCATTATCATCACAGAACTCACATATAGTCAACTCATCATCAATACACAAACACAACATCAATCATCACACCAAAAGGCACTACCGATAGGCCATCACATACACACTTGCTTGGGAACCGGAGCCCCAGGCTCGACGTTCGAGTCATCACAACACAGTCTCAGGAAACAAAGCCCCGAGCTGGACGTTTGAGACTCACATCCAATCAATATAATCACAACAACATTTCACACACCACATGTAACATCCTGGACATTTGAAAATATAAAAATTACCCTTTTGCCCCTAAGTCAAAGGGTTGACTTTGACCAAGGTCAAAGTGTTGAATTTTTAGCGGAAACTTTCCGGGATAAGTCAAGAAGATCGTCACAAAGGTCTCGGCCTTCTAAATATATAGACAGGCAGCATGCCGAAAACAGAGATCAAATTAAGTCAGTATGGGTAAAAATGCATACGGATATTTTGGTAATTTTCTTATAAGGGCAATTTGGTAATTTTTCTAATTTAACATGTGTTCCATGTGCTATTTTTTGGAAAATTCTCCAGCCTTCTTTCTAAATGATTCCACCGACTTACCTTTGGTTATATAAGGGTTATGAGTGTTTGAAAAAGAGGAGGCCTTTGTGTGAAGATCTGAAATTTTGAAAAAGGAAAAACTGGAAAAATTTGAAGGAAATGACGATTTTTCCCCAGGTTATAAGGTCAAAAGTTGACTTTTTGCTATGGACCTTATTTGGACTTTCTGTGAGAACCGTTGGATAAGTCTCGAGATACTGAGTTCGTAAAAAGGTGACATGCATAAATCGGAGTTCAGATGGAAAAGTTACGGACCTTGGAACACTAGGGGCATTTTGGTCATTTGTTAAGGAAAAGGTAAAAAGGTAAATTGGTGAGTATTTGGCTGATTCAGCGCACAGATTGGAGGGGGAAAAGGCTCCTCAGGCCTATGGCCCTGATAGACCCATGAGGGTTTCAAAGAGGTGTGATAAGTTGTGATATCCCGCAAGTTCTCAACACAAACTGAGGATCACAGTGAGTTATATGAACTCCTTTGATCAAGTTAAGTGAAGAAAATAAGAGTTCGGGCTCGAGGAACGTCTTCTGATAAACTGGGAAGCCATGGTCGCAACATGAAGGTATGTATACTTAACTATTCGAGCGTTTCATGCTTTTCCATGTCTATAGGGATGTTTCTGGGCTCAAAACAATGCGAATTCATATATAAATCATAAGAAATTGACGCAAAATGAAGCAAAGAGGACCGGGTCCACCAGTTTGGTCGAAAAACTCGAAACCAGCGAATCGGGTCGACCCGTCACAAGGTAAAGGATGACCAGTACATGCGCGTGGCCACCACGGGCAGGGGGCCATGGTCGGCGCGTGGCAGCGCGTGCAACAGAGATGGGCGGTCCAGTATAAACGAAATATTTTTCATTTAATTTTCTAAGTTTAATCATATAATTTATGGAATTATTGGACACTATTTGGGACATAATCCTAATATCTAGTGAAATTTCTTTATTAATTAAGTATTCTTTAATTAGTTCCTATTTTTTCTTTAACTAAAGAAACTAGGTGGATAGTGTGCTAATTGAGTTTGTTATAATACATGAGGGTACTCCATACAGACAATGGATTGGGTATTAAGGATTAACTTTTGTAATATTATATTATGGATTTGTCTTAATAGAATATATTTAAGGAAAGGATTAGTGGATATTATGATGTTCAAATTTAAGAAAATTGGGCTATAATAAAGACATACTTAGTAAATATTACCACCTGCCGAGAAGCGGGTTGGATGTGGGCGGAAATCCCACAAGGTGAAATCAATTTGGTATATTCGAATCAAGATCAAAGTTATAAAATCCCTTGTCTGACACAAGGGCATCAGATGGGAGCAGGATCGGTTCGGCTTTCCTTGAAACAGGGGATGGGTCCTGTCAATTTCGTACCAGAGCACGATTTTGGGATTAAGAAATTTCCGAAATACGTTGATGTAATTAATTTTTTTAGAATGATCGTTCTAAATAGAAATTGCTTGAATACTTATTTAAATGATTTGCTAATACCTTTGTGGAAATTAACTGCATTTGTTTATGTGATTCATATAATAAACCATAATGATAGACTAATATTTGGACATCCTCATAATTTTTTTTTGATTATCTGGACCTAAATGTTTTATGAGTCTATGAGAATTGTTTTATGAAAATATGGATATCTTCATAAGAACTGAATTTGGGTTTTAAGATTACTTGAAGTCTGTGGATTATGTTGGGTTTATTCCTATAATGATAGAATAATGTGAAACGCCAGCGTGTTGATTAAAACATTGAAATGGTGAGTGAACGTTTACATTTAAAGATTATGTATGCATATTCATGGGTTTTCAATGTTTTATTATGTGTTTTGGTGGAAATTTTCTTGGATTTTTGTTGGTTTAATAATTTATTGCACGTTTATTTCCGTAAATTCTGTTAGGGTTCTGTTTCGAATATAGTTATGAGATTGAGCATGAACTATGATTTGAACTATTGTCTTCAAAATGTGAATTATATATAACATATTTTAATTATTACATGATTGATATGGTAATGGTTTGGAATATGGATTGTCTTAAACATTAAGTCAAGGTCATAGTATGATTTATATGATAACAAATTGAATGTACCTTTTGTATAACTATTGAGGGTCTTTGAGAATTCTAAAATTACTTTTAAACACTCGTTATTCGGAATTTTATGGAAATGATGTGATAGAGAAGGATGATGTACAGACGTGATGGTTTAGATGTTAAGATGTTGAAATCAGTCTTGCAATATTGATTCAAGTTTTTATTTCAGTGTGGGTTATGGAAATTGATGTTTGTATGCTTACCCATAATTTCTCTGAATTTTAAAAGTTAATTTATAAATCAATTGTGAATTTAAGGAAATAGAGTTGGAATACGGGATGATATTCGGATGAAGCAGTCCGAGCAACTATGTGAAATGGTGGACTGTCTCGGACGTCGAGGTAATGCTCCGTCATTCCCGAGACTCATCTCAGATGTTGAGTCGGGGGCTCATTCATTCCCGATTGATTAATTCTTGAAACTAGGGCCGTGACTTAGACGTCAAGTCTAGGACTCCGTAATTCCTAAGCCGGTCCACACTTGGACGTTGAGCTGGACTCCATAATTCTTGAGTGCATAATCTACTGGTAGAATAAATGTGACCCCTGATGGAAAATTTGAGATTATGTGTGATGATTGATGTTGTGTTGTGCATTGACGTTGAGTTACCTATGTGTGGAATACATGATGTGATACGGGATACGAATTGATTGTGTGTTGTTAATGAAGACTTGATTGTGTAGTTGGTGGATGGCATTGCGATAAGGATAGGTTGCTTGTATTTGATTGATATGTTAACCTTGTGTTGATGGTTGTGATTTTGTGTGGATTCTGTGCAATTGTTGCGGTGATGATGAATAACTTTTGTGTAGCCCTGAGCATGATTCAGTATGGTTCGGTATGAAGGTGATATCGGAACCGTACCAAATAATCTTAACCAGTTCGGTACGGTATGATATTTCTAAATATAAAAATTATACCGTACTGTACCGATTATGTTCGGTATGGTTTCGGTACGGTTTCGGTTTTGAAGCGAAATTCATAATTTAATTTATTTATTACTTGATTCAATGTCTAAAATCAACATATTGATAAAATTGAAAAATTAGGACTCTTGTTGGGTAAAAATATTGTTCAAAATGTATAGAAAATTCATAACCTAATCAATATCAATACATCAACTAAAATTAACAACATTAACTAAAAAACTCTAACAAACTATTAAATCTATCAACTAAAAAACTCTTAAAATACAATTAAATCTATCAATTAAATTAATATACAATTAAATCTATCAACTAAACTAATATACAATTAAATCCATCATTAGCTATTAGATTATTAGGAGTTTTTTTATTGTTGAATTTAATTTAATTTTTAATTAATTAAAAAAATTAAAAACGGTTCGGTTTCGGTATGGGACGATATTGCGTAACATCGAAACCGATCCCGTACCGATTTAAACTGGTACGATATCAGTACGGTACCGATCATCCTTTCAGGTTTACTATTCAATTTATTTCCGGTGTGGTGTGATACGGGACGAGATGGTTTCAGTATTTTCGGGACAATATGCCCACCCCTATTTTTGTGAGAACTTTATGGTCACAATGCGTTGAGTCTATCTTGAATCTCTTGGTAATTGATGTGAGGACTTTGCCATCGTTGGACCCGTGGGGCAATGATTCGTTAATTAATGAGTTGTCTACTAGCTATGTGGCATTGTTTGATGTTGATGACTGCGGCTTGAATTTTGTGTTAAGTATTGTAGTGATCTATGTGCCATATGTTGTAACTTCCGTTGCTTGTAGGTTGTGACTTGAGATTATATGATGCGAGACTGTGGTAAGGGTTAAAATAACTTATATGATCCCATACATATATATATGGCAGACCTAAGTTATAAATGATTTGAACAAAGTTGAACTCGAATTTTAATTTAGTCTATTTTACTTGGAAATTGGGTAGTTACGCCCTAGAATATTCCTGACTGTAGGAAGGTGATGCTATACTTGTTGTGCCATGTGCATTACTACTAATTGAGAAATTGGGCCCAAATTTGAGATTTATTATTTGATTTGAATTTTTTACATTTAGTACAGATTGTGGAATTGTTTCCTTAATCCAAGTGGCATGTAGAAATATGATATAAATTACATGTGTGACATGATACATAAATATTGAAATAATTATGAAACTAAGTTTTAAGATTGAAACTTTCGGTCATACTTGCTTTATGAAGTCCTTGTTTACGACTTCCTGCACTTTCTTACCCTTTGGTCAAGAAGCACTTGTTAGGTTTTGGTTTTCATTATAGATTTAGGCTGAATAAGGTGTAAATTATGAAATGGGGTAGCTTTGACTGCATTTATAATTTGCTCATGAACCTAAATGAATTTTTTATGGAAATACTTGTATATACACTTTACAAAATTATGTTACTCAATTGTCAATTGTCTATACATAAGACAAGTTGACTTGATTATCAATTTCGAGGACAAATTTTTTTTTTTTTTTTTGGGGGGGGGGGGGGGGGGGGGGAAGAGAATTTTAACACCCCGGACAACGGGGAAAATATAAAATGACCATTTTGTCCCTAAAATTCAAAGAGTTGTCTTTTACCTTAAAGATGTTGACTTTTTGATCCGGACTTCTTTTAGAAAATCCGGGAAGACCATTACGAAGCTCTCAATCTCCTGAACACATTGACAGGAGGCACATTAAAATCGGGGTTGGGGGTAAGAAATTTATGGATATAGAATATTCAAGGGTATTATGATCATTTGGTCCAAGGAAAAATTAGTAATTTGTCATTTAGACATGTGATGCACATGGCCAAGGCCTAGAAGATTCTATATTTTTCCCTCCACCTCCTTATCGACTTGTGCACATTATATATACACATGTGTGTGTATTATGGAGGAGAGAGATCAATGGTGGTAAGCTTGAAATGAGAAATTAGAGAAACCTCTATCGGGAGGAAGAATGAAAAAGAACCAAGAAGGAATTTGAGGGATGGAATGAGGAACAAAGGGATAGAGAAGGAGTTTGGTGAAATTGGAGGAGGAGAAAGGCTCCTTAGGCCTACGGCCGTGACAGACCCTTGAGGGTTTCAAAGAGGCGTGACGAGTTGTGATATCCCGCGAATTCTCAACACAAACTGAGGATCTCAGGGAGTTATATGTCAGGACCGGTCCCAAATCCCCCGTGATTAACGTGGGACCCGCCTGATCCCATCTGACACGAAGTTTGAGACCAGGGAAAATTCCATCTCTAGCCCTCGCCGGGGCTATCAAAGTGCATCAGGATCATAGGAGGAGGGGAGTGATGTCTCGTCTCTGCTACAGCCCGCATCCGCGATCAACCTGAAGGGCATTAAAACATTAAAAGTCGTGAGTGGAAAAAAACAATCATTTCATTTAAAAACATTTTCACATAAAGACATTTATGCCCTTCATAAATACATACGCATGCATTCAAAAACCGTTTATCAAGACGTTCATAAAAACCTTTGTCAAACATATCAAAAACCTTTCAAGGGTTCATGCCTGGCCCCATACACCGTCATGACCCATAAATTCAATTGGGTCCTCGACCCGAAATCACAACTCAAAAACCCGTAAATCCATACATGTGGGAACTCAGCCCAAATCAAAGTACATGGGTCTCAGCCCAAAACCATTCTCAGGGAAATACCAAAACAACGAATACGGGGTCTCGCCCCAAATCACTTTCCGAATCATAAAACATGGAACACGGGGTCTCCGCCCCCAAATCACTTTCATAAAACCTCATACGTACATATACGTATAACCCATCCGCGGCTCTTCCGAGAAGATGCCAACTCGGGGCACACAGCTCCTAGGGAACACATCCCCGATATAAGTCATGATATCGAATCTATACTAGTGTGCACACTACTCGGGGTCTCACTCCGAGTCTTCTCTCAGGAATCTCCATTTGGGAGGCTCAATCTCTAGATCTAGTCCGAGCTCTCTCTCTAGATCTAGTCCACATATCTCTCCGGAATCTGGTCCGGGACCACAACATAATAAGTAACCACCACTCTTGGAACGGGATCCCTATGGGGATACCCATTCTGGTCTGTGGATCGTGACTCTCCAGGTCGACGTCTGGAGGAGACCATATAATCATATGGAGGGTTCATTCATTTCAAATTCTTTCTTTCTTTCTCAAAACTCATTTCTCAACTAGGACTCATACCCGATTCATCTCAACGGGATTCTTCGAATCCGATTCAAATCCATTTCACAGGCCTCGGCCTAAATCCTCAGTTCAATAGGGTCTCATGCCCGAATACTCATTTCATAAATCGAACTGGGACTCAAGCCCAATGTTACAATTAATTGCGCCCTAAGCCCGATACCACGACTAATTGGGCCCTAAGCCCGAACCATAAAGCAACGGGACCTCACGCCCGATTTCACAACCAATAGGGCCTCAAGCTCGATACTACAGTCAAAGGGGCCTCCAGCCCGATATTACAACCAAATGGGCCTCAAGCCCGAACTCGTAAACCAACGGGACCCTCGGTCCGATCGTATAACTCAAATGGACCCTCAGTCCGATTACTTGTCAAATCAAATGGACTCCAAGTCTGAGAGTTTGTAAATCAAATGGGTCTCGTGCTCGATTTCATATTTCTAAATCCGAAATCCATTTATTAAACCTTCGTTGAAAACCTAGAACGTATATGTATCATATAAAACCGTAAATCTCGAAATACGTGAAAATACGTAAATCCTAGGCTACCACAAACAATTACACTTATGGAAACACAAAATATGTATTAAAATTATTTATAAACATTTATGCATGCATCAATTTCGAGAGAAGGGTCCACTCACAGACCGTCCGAAGCCGCGCCGCGATACGCGTGCCAAAATGTCTTCCCGGGCCAATCGTTGCCTCCGGGATTCCTGAACCTGTCCAAATTCATTTAGAGGGTTACTAACTACTTATATAACCCCTCACTAAAGTCCCGTAATTTTCAGGAATTCCTAACTATTTTTAAACACGAACCTAAACCTTCGGACAGCTCGAACTATGTCGAAACGATGTTATATTGACACAAAAACCAGTCCCAAAATGTTCGTTACATCGAATAGATGATTTCACATGTTGAAACCACCCTCAAAAGACGGCTCACGCGCCCGTACGCGCCCCTGTAAGGCCTGCACATGGGCCTCACGCGCCGTGTGAACAGTGATCGTCTTCAACCTTCCTGGCCGGTTCACCTGGTTGGCCAGTCCAGTTGGACTGGCGTGACCGGTTCAGGCATTTTCCCATCTTGTTTTTCGTCCAATCTTCTTCTTTTCAATCCCAATCTTCCTATTTTAATGTTTTCTATCAATTCCAATTAACAAAACTAACTAAAACACCTTAAATACTATCCAAGAACAAAGAGGCTCACGACCTCTGTTTTCACGGCCACCCTCACGGCTCCCTCAGCCGTGAACCGCCCTCATAACCATCTTAAAACTTCCCTAGCAACTCAATAACCAACCTCTAATCATCCAAAATCATCCATAATATCAAAATCAAATTAAAATGGGAATTGGACCTTACCGCGAAACATGTTCGGGTTCAAGGCCGCCGTCCACTGGCCGGCGTCGTTCCTGGCCGGCCACCAGCATCCCCAACTCCTCTCAACACTCTCTGGTCCCTCAGGCATGATCATGGGGTTCAAGGGTTGTGATTTGGAGGTGATAGTTTTGATCGGTTTTGGTTTAGGAAAAATGAAGAAATGATCGATGAAGGGGCAGCTGAGATGCATGAAGGGAAGATGATCTCCAGTGGATGGGTGACACTTGTCACTCATCCATTGGGCAGCACAGAAATATTTGGGCCCCACTTTAGTCCAAAAGTCCTTCACCTCGTAATTCGTGCAATAGTACTTTTATACTTCCGTGAATCGTAACTTCTTCGTCGAACGTCCGAATTCGACGTGCCGCCTGTCTACCATTGGACCTCCTACGTAACGGTCTTTGGCCCTCGACCATTGGACCTCCTTGGTAAAAAATCAACTTTTGGCCCAAATTACCAAAATGCCCTTGAACTTCCGTACGTCATACCTTTTTCCTCGGACGTCGGAATCGAGCGTACCACCTGTCTATGAACTCGTGACGTCACGAACTACGTCACGGTCATCGATCAAAGTCCATTTGACTGCCTGAACGAAAAGTCAATGATTTGCCCATTCTAGGGGCAAAATCGTCATTTCGCCCCGAACATCTGTTAATCCTCGTCTAATCTCTGATTAGTCTTCGATTAGCGAGGCTAATCCATCATTAGTTCTTAATTAATCCCGCTAATTTGGGACGGGTCGTCACATTATATGAACTCCTTTAATCAAGTTAAGTGAAGAAAACAAGAGTTTGGGTTCGAGGAACGTCTTTTGATAAGCTGGGAAGCCATGGCCGCAACATGAAGGTATGTATACTTAACTGTTCGAACTTTTCCTGCTTTTCCATGTCCATAGGGATGTTTCTGGGCTCAAAACGATGCGAATTCATATATAAATCATAATAAATGGACGCAAAATGAAGCAAAGAGGACTAGGTCAACCCACTGGGTCGGTAAACTCAAAACCAGCTAATCGAGTCGACCCGTCGCGAGGTAAGGGATGACTTGTGCAGGCGCGTGGCCACCACGCGCAAATGGGTTATGGCTGGCGCGTGGTGGCGCGTGCGGCGGAGATGGGCAGTCTGGTTCATTTAATTTTCTGAGTTTAATCATATAATTTATGAAATTATTGGACACTGTTTGGGGCATAGTCCTAATATCTAGTGACATTTCCTTAATAATTAAGTATTGATTAATTAATTCCTATTTATTCTTTAACTAAAGAAACTTGGTGGTTAGTGTGCTAATTGAGCTTGTTATAATACATAAAAGTACTCTATACAGACAATGGATTGGGTATTAAGGATTATGTTTGGTAATATTATCTTATGGATTTGTCTTAAATAGAATATATTAGGAAATGATTAGTGGATATTATGATGTTCAAATTTCAGCAAATTGAGTTATAATAAAGAAGTACTTAGTAAATATTACCACCTACCGGGAAGTGGGTTGGATGTGGGCGGAAATCCTACAGGATGGAATCAATTTGGTTTATTCGAATCAAGATACAAGTTATAAAATTTCTTGTCTGACATAAGGGCGTCAGAAGGGAGTAGGACCAGTTCGGTTTTCCTTGAAAGAGGGGACGGGTCCTGTCCATATACGTATTTAAAATCAAAATATAAACACTTCAAACACACAAAATTACCCTATATGATTTCCAATTGACTCAAAACCTACTCCAAAATGTCTATAACTGCAAGTAGAATAAAACACATATTGGTCGGTATCAGAGGAACTCAGCCACGCACTGCCACACACTGGTGGATGGCTGGGAGTCCCTCCCTCATGCGCCACGTGCAACACGCATTAGAGGTTACCTTCAACCTCTAACCGGGTCGACCCAAAAGTCTGCAACTAGGTCCAACTCGGGCGACCCAACCTGATCCGAAATCTGCCATTTTCACACCAATTTGAACAATTTGAACGTCTAATTGAGTCTAATCACGTCCAGAAATGGTTTTATGATTTCAAAATGTGAAATCTTACCTTGAATTCGAAGACTTAATTCTTGGATTTTCAGCCAACCTTCGAGCTTTCGTCCCCAGCACCTCCTGCATTCAAAACCTCAAATCTTAGCTCATTTGTCTGTAGGTCTACGAAAGTTGTTCAGAAACTCATTTTCAAGAGACAAAGTCTAGAGAAGGAATTGAGTTCACGGGATAACACGGGTCTATTTCTGGTTTTTGGTTTTGGTTTAGTTTTTTTTTTCTTTTTGTTTCTCTCTTTGTTGTTTCTTCCTTTTCTCTTCTTCTCACTTTCTTTTTTTCTCTCTTGTTCCTTTGTTGTTCGGCTCCTCCAATTGCAACACAAAATGATGAAGACAACTTTAGCAATTAGGTGGTAATGCTACTAATCAAAACCAAATGGTGACACATGTCAGCATCCCGCAAAACCCAAGTGATGACTCATCACTTTAATGAATGGACCAAAATGGCATTTTACTCCAAATTACCAAAATGCCCTTGGGTATTTTAGACCCGTAATAATCACATATGAACTATAATTTGGATGTGCTACTTGTCTACGGATTCAGGATTTCGTAACCTGTGTAATGTTCCTCGATAAATGTTCAAAAAGTTTTCCGATCAAAAGTTCAACTGCTAACCAAGTATAAATAAGGACAAAATAGTCAATTTACATTTAAAATTTCCAGAATTACATTTCTCGAACTTTTGAGTTGTTACAATTTATCATCCTTTTATAAAGTCAAATGAACATATAGAAGACATATTTTCATAATAAGAGGAATATTATTGGAAAAAAAAAACTAATTGTAAAGCGCCCTCAATAATACATCTTGAATGATATGAGGATTTTAAGATCACAATAGTGGCTATTTATAAATTTAGAACAATTTAGTCTTTGATCAAAACAATAACTTTAAAAAAAACAACATTAAAGTTTAAAATAGTGAAACTTGATAGCATTCATCAACTAAATCCTTACACAAAGTATGATTTGAGAAGCCCATAAATTATCTTGAGCACTAGAATCTTTTGGTAATTACCCAAGGAATAAGGTAATTATATGCACTAAATTTCTACCATTTATTTTCTTTTGTAACATCTGATTAAATTATTCCCACTTGTTCCAAAAGTTAGTACTTTCCATTCCATTCCAATCCCAAATGCTCCACTCATTTCACTCACTCCTCATAAAAGAGATGCCTTTTTCATTGTTAGTTTGTTACCATCTAAAAAATAAAAAATGCAAAAGGGAGAAAACTAAAGGTGGGAGAATACAAATAAGTACTGCCACACTAGTGGGTTAGGCAAGTGCCATCTAGATACAATGCTCCAATGGATCACATCCCCATCATTTTAATGGAATTATTATTAGGATATAAAATTTATTTCTTTTTAGGGTAAAACAATAGTGAGATGCTTTTACAATACCATGTAAATTACTTTTTTAACTTTAGAAATCCTCGAGAATAAGAAACTTTATTTATTTTTTTAATCATGATTAAATAATCTTCCATTTTAAACTTAAGAGAAGGCGCTGAAAATTTAACTCTACCATGCATAAATTTAAATAAATCAATGATCATTAACATTAAAGTAGTCTATAAAGATTTCTTATTATTGTTTTTGAAAATTGTTCATACAAATTTTTATCAGTTATCTGCCATTTTTCCTTGATGCAAATACTGGTTTCTATATCTTCGAAAGAAAAAGAAAGCATTTTGCCCCCACCACATTAACAAAGTATTAATAGCTAAAACTATACAAAAGGGAATTTGGATGATGGTGACAAAAAAGCAATACCATGAAATTAGGGAAACAACTAGAAATACACAAAGATGGCTGGACCCCCAGTGCAAAAATCCCAGATTAGTTGGCACTAGAATACAAAACCAGTGATATGGGCACCTATTTCAAAATGGTGCACGTCTTAAATTTTTTAAAAATTAAAATAAAAAATATTTTATTGAAGAACAAAAATTAAATAATTATCAAATGCAAAATTCCAAAAGAGAAGCTTAGGGGTTAGGACCAAAAAAGAAAAAATTAGAAATAAATAAATAAAGAGGAAAAAGAATAGAAATATACTTTTATGGTGGATATTTGCAGCAAACCCAGACCTTCCCATGCTCAAAGGGATGGAGAGGGACAGCCATAGACATTGAAGTTAGATAGAGAGGGGGAAAAAACAAAGAGGAAAGAAAAGAGAGATTAGGATGGTGGGAGAGGACATGGGGGTATAGGAGAGGGTTTTAGGTCCACCAACTGGTGGTTAGAGATTGAGCTTCTTAACGCAAACACTTGATCATTCATCACCACCCAAAGAGTTAGCAAATCAAAATGGAATTGAATTGAAGAAGAGGAAGAAGAATAACCAAATAGCAAAGTCAAGTAGCCAGCAACTTTTCCTCAACTGGCTTTCAAGCAAAAGCACTTCAAAAAAAAAAAAAAGGCAGAAGAAATCCCATCACAGCCTCAAAAAGGGAATCCCATTTCTGAAAAAAAGAGAGGGTCATCATTTTTCTTGAGTGACTCAGTGAAACACTTGACTCTGTTTTTGTGTGCGTGTGCGTGTGAGTCTCACGTGGGATTTAATTCAATGATGGATGGAGAATATCTATGATTGCAAAAAAAAAATAAAAAACAGAGCAAAAGTGAAAAATTTATAGCTTTCAACTCATCTGCTTACTCAGAGGAAAAAAAACACAGATTCAAATTTTATTTGTGGGTTATTTTGTTGTTAAATAGTAGAATTGTTGTTTGTGTTCTTGGGATCGTAAATTGTTTGGTTCTGAGAGGATTGTGTTTTGGCGATCGGGTGATGCTCCCTAAGACTTTTCTGCTCCCCACACAACCCACAACTGTTGCTGGTTTCCAGGTATTTTTTTATTCTGACTTTTTATCTCGCTCTGTCTCACTCATGGATTATTATTATTTTTTCTTTCTATTTTTTTCAATGGTTCTCTCTTTCTATTTCCTTAGATGATGATCCATTATTTCTTATGAACGTTTGCAGAATTAACAGGATTTTTTTATCATCATTTTTCTAAAAATCTTGTTTTTCATTCAGATTTATATGATTTTCTTTTCCTTTCTTGAACATGGTTTTCACTTCGACTTCCATTTCCCTCTCTTGGGTTGATTTCTGATTTCGGCTTCTGTTTGCATGGAGTTTCTGGTATTTATTGCTCATTAGTTACTTGAATAATTCCATTGTCAGAATATATATGTGAATAAATATAATTTTCTTCCTTTTAAGAAATTTCTGTAATCAATAATCAGGATGTAATTGGGAACTGCCAAATTGAACTCCTCTATTCTAATTCACTTCTTTTTGTTGTCTTCTGGAAAAATTGTATCAATAAAGTTTCTCCTAATAGATATAGGTCTAAAAGTAAATCCCTTGCCAGGAACTTAATATGTTCATATATTTTACGCAATAATTATCTGTGCTCTCTATAATTATAAGCTTCTGTTTGTGGTGGTAATTTTTGCAATCAATTTCTGTATCTGCAAGTGGTGGCTTGCTTGAGTAGTTTTCCATGATTCACAGTTAAAACTCGTACGAATTACTGGTTTTTCGCTAAATTACTGATGATCGAAATTGTACTCTTTCTCAGTGTTCATGATGATTATGTAATCTGATTCATATATCTGGGCAAGAAGGACTTTAAGATATGTCATCTTATTATAGTAATTCGAATAATCAAAAAGATGCCACGCCAATGCTGTATTTAAGGGAACCATTGCCTAGTGCATATCCAGAAGCACCTGCTCTTCCTGGCAACATCATGATGTATATGAACCCTGGGTCATATTCAGATGCATTGGCTGGGAGCTCTCAGCAGCAAAACAACTGCATTGAAGTAGTTTCCTCAGCTGGGGCTTCGGATTCCAATCAACAGCAGCAGGATGTGTTATCGCATCTTGGTGGGTCCCGGATTGGAGAGCAGGGATTCAGTCCATGGAGGGAGGGTAGAAATGAGATGCTAGTTTCGCACCCGATGGGTGATTCTGCTGCAATTCTTCATGGCGGAAGGAGCTTGCAAGGCCAGGGATTATCCCTCAGTCTCAGTACACAAATCCCACCAGGAATGCAAATGCAATACCGCAATCCCAATATGGGCATTGCTTCTTTTTTAAGTCCTAATCCATCAATCTCAAGTGAGGGGGACTGCAGGAATGGCTCTTTTCGAGATGAGCAACCAAGAAATGTTGAATATGTGCAGTCTGGTTTTGGTGGAGGTAATCCAGATGCAAGCAAAGGGGATTTGTCTCCATATGGGATGCCGAGTATTGCAAGAGCTGTTCCCAATAATAAATATCTCAAAGCAGCACAGCAACTGCTTGATGAAGTTGTCAATGTCCAGAAAGCACTGAAGCAGCAGGAGAGGGAGAAGAACCAAAACGCACACGAGCATCAAGATGATGGATCAAAGAATGAGCTTGAGAGTGGAGTATCTTCAAACCCTCAAGACTCAGCCAGCAACTCACAAACCGAGCTTTCACATGCTGAGAAACAAGAGTTGCAAAGCAAGTTGACAAAGCTTCTGTCTATGTTAGATGAGGTATGAACAAAATCCATGGTAGTTTTATGTCCTGAAAAAAAAACTCTCTTTATGCAGCAATTATAACTTATAAGTTCAATCTTGCTAAGCTGGTCCTAATGGTTAAAACCATAACTCAGTTTGGTTGCAAATCTTTGCTAGATTGGCATGCATTTTAAGTTCTTTCCATGCATTTATGATTTATTTATGAATCATTTTGTCGATCTGATGGCAGCATCACCTTTCGTGTCACTTACACGTTTCTTTGATCAGGCAGTTGATGTTTATTGTTTAGTTGATTGTTCCTTGGGCATCTAGTAAATCGAACAAGATGCTATCTGATGGAAAATAGTACCGTTATATGTTTTTGGACTCTGAGAACCCAAAGATAAAGGCAATCTTCCAATGTTGGTAGAAATTTCTGGTTTGTTTGCTTGTCTCTTGGGGACCACCTTCTGGTATTGGACAAGATATTACTCAGTCGATGTTAGTTGTCTTCGCGGGACCCAGTATTAGTCTGATTGGAAGTTATGATCCTTTGGATTATCTATAATGTTAGATACAATAGTTGACCTTAATGTACAACAAAATCAGTTTCTCATTTGGATTATCCTTTGGGTAGTATTGAATTTGATAACTCATGAAAATTAAGGTATTAAAGCTAAAAGTAAATGTATTTTCATAGAGAAGGGATTAGATATAAAGGCCATGGTGAGTCATTGGATTAGATTAGAGAACTCGACAAATTCAATGTATCTTAAGAATAGAAGAATGTGTTTTCATGGTAAAGGGATTAGGGGATTTTATATTGAAAGAAACTTGCATTTTCAAATCCTACTATTTTGAGTGGATTGTATTGGATAAATTTCCTTCTACGTCTAATCTCATCTAACCTCCTTAAAATGAAAACATATTCACCTCTACCTTCAAAAAACATTGAAATTGATGAATTATCCAATGGGAACCTCCGAACTTGACCAAAAGGACACTTACCTCTCCTAATCCCACTATTTAAGGGAATTTGATTGGATGATTTTCTTTTCCGTGTCCTTTCCCCTCACAATTAAAAAAGTCACTTCAACACTCAAAATACATGGAATTTGATGACAGTACATGCGAAATGAGCCTTTAATTTTCAAAGTTTAAAAAGTCTGAGATATGTCTGTTTTTGATTTTGGAGTTCGTCTTTTTCCCCTTGAGTGATAATGAATGATGAATATATTACAATTACAGGTTGACAGAAGGTACAAGCAGTATTACCATCAGATGCAGATTGTGGTATCATCGTTTGATGTGATAGCTGGGTGCGGCGCAGCTAAACCATACACAGCAGTTGCCCTGCAGACTATTTCGCGCCACTTTCGGTGCTTGCGTGATGCAATTGCAGGGCAGATTCGAGCAACCCGAAAAAGCCTTGGGGAGCAAGGTACATCAGGAGGCATCAAAGGAGTTGGAATATCTCGCCTCCGTTACGTGGACCAGCACCTCCGGCAACAGAGGGCCCTACAGCAGCTTGGTATGATGCAACAACATGCATGGAGGCCACAAAGAGGTTTGCCAGAAAGCTCTGTTTCAGTTCTCCGAGCATGGCTGTTTGAGCATTTTCTGCATCCGTAATCCTCTCAACTATGTTTCCTAAATATCGTTGTTCAAATTGTATATTGATTGGAATCTATCAGAGTTCTTGACTTAATTTACTGTCTATTATCAATGTTTTCCAGCTATCCGAAGGACTCTGATAAGATCATGCTAGCAAGGCAGACAGGCTTGACTAGAAGTCAGGTAATGAATGACTGAGTAAATGAATTTTAAGTTTTTCAAATAAACTTGATTTTGTTTTGTTAGTAGCTGGATGAACAAGTAACAGTTACATAATTTTACGTCTGATTTGAATGTAACTTGGGATCTCAAAATTCATGTACTATTTCTTTGATTGTCGCACAGGTCTCAAACTGGTTTATAAATGCCCGGGTGCGTCTCTGGAAGCCCATGGTCGAGGAGATGTACAAAGAAGAGGCTGGTGATGCAGAGATCGACTCGAATTCTTCTTCTGAAAATGCAACTCAACAGAAGAAATGTGACATGAGGACTGCTGAAGATGGGATAGAAGATATGCAGCCTAGTGCAAGTTCGACTGGCACTGAGAGATGCAGCACTGGACAATTTATGGACTCCTCCAAATCAGACCATTTCCATGATATGGAAATGGCTAGATCCGCGGGGTCTGCCAATTTCCAAAATAGTACTCGCCGTGAAGCTGAAGCTGAGTACGGGCTGGTGAAGCTTAGAGAGGGGCAAAGACCTGCAATGGACGACTGTAATCTCTTTTCTGATGGTATTGTTCAATCTGATAGGAACAGTGAGAGGTTTGTGGCAGCTGCTGCTGCATACCACATTCCGGAGTTGGGGAGATTTGGAAGTGGAAGCGGGGTGTCTCTAACGCTAGGGTTGCAGCATTGTGATGACGGTAGCCTGCCCATCTCCAATGGGACACGCCACAATTTTGTTGCCATGAGAGGGGATGATTTATACAATGGTGCAGCTTCTTCTGTAGGATCTGAGACAGCAGATTTTGAATGCATGGATTCCGGGAACCAGCAGCACAGATTCGGTTCTTCCCATCTGTTGCGTGATTTCGTAGTGTGAAGAATACTTCGTTGCATATCCACGTTGGTTATTTTCAAACTATTCTTAGGGGGAGAAGGAAACAGAGTGGTAGGCTATAGCCTATTTGTTTACGAACATTCGTCTTGCTTGCAAATGGTGAAAACAAAAATTGAACTCCTCCTGACATGGAAACATACTACTAGTACAGTTGTAATATATGAAGAAATTGACTCAAGACGAGCATATTTGAAAAGATAAGATACATATTTTTTTTTGTTGTCAAATTTGTGGTACGGGAAATTGTACAATCAGTGCCAACTCTGTGGTAATGGTATTTGAAGAAACGAAAATATATTATAGTTTGCAATAAAGCTTCATTTAGTGTTGGCTGACTTGTTATTCATTAATTATATCGTTGCCAGTCAATTCTAAGCAGCAACAAAGTCAAGTATTAAGTCTTTAGTAGATGAATGTCTGTCTAATGAAGAGAACTGCACTTATGCACATATATGATCAGTTGAATGGAAATTTTCTTAACCGTTTATGAATGGAAATAACCACACCAGACCAGTCATTAAATGGATTGGTTTACTTTGATTTAGTTATGCTACTAGATTGAGGACTCAACTGACCCAAATCAAACCATGATCTTAACATCTCTATATAAATTGGTTTAGTTTCGGTTTGAGGCATAAATTGAACCGAACTGGGTGGCAGCTACACGTAGTTGCATCTCTATATAAGTTGCTTATACCACGTCCTCATCAATATTTTTTGTTAACTAGGCTTCTCTTCAACTATGGATTAGCTATAAGAAGGAAAGATCTTTGGTTTCACCAATGAGTTTGAAGGCTGCAAATGATCATCAAGAAGATAACAAACAAATCATAATTTTTTTTGATCAACCAATTAAGTTCTTCATTAAAAAGGAAAAACAAATACACAATATTGAAAGCCCAATAACAAAAAGAGCTTAAGAGAGATAACAAATACACATAGATTTCACAAGACTCATGTGCATCAGAAAAGTCTAACAACTTCAAAAATAAAAAACACAAAAGAAACCCTAGATCTAAAACATGAAGAGCCCACTCGCCGCCTCCCAAAGCAGGTCTGGCTGCCGCCCACCTGTAAACACAAAGCCACTGGAAACAAGAAAAGTGAAGGTGATACCAAAGAATCCAACGGAGAATGGGGGTCAGCAGACCACCCGCGCAAGAAGCGCTCCCATAGTCTATTCAATGAGTGCAAAAAGCATTTTAAAATCAACCCAAAGCCCCGGCCGACCGAGGAATCTTAGCAGCTGAAGAAGCCTCTGGGTTGAAAGGTGGAAGATGGTGGTGGCGCGTCCATGGTGGTACAGTAACGAGAGCCATTTGTGAGGGTTGAGTAGGGAATAAAGGCATGGTGGATGAAGTTTGAGGCGGAAATGGGAGACTAGATCTGGGAAAAAACTGGGAATCTCCAAAAAAGAAGAAACATAAGCATCCACAAAGGGAGGGGCCAAAAATAAACCATAAAGGGCAAAGAAAAACATTGCAGAAAAAGGGAAATGGAAATGAAACAATGCAGAAAAAGAAAAAAAGAAACAAAAGGAAAAGGAAAAAACGATGGAGGGAAGGGGGAGAGGAAGGGAAGGAGAGGAGAAAACTAAAAAGAAATAAGAAGAGGAGAAGAAGAGGGGAAGGGGTGATGCCACCAGCCCTAGAAGGGGGCGGCGACAGCTAGGGTTGCAGGAGTAAAGGGGGCTTAGAGAGAAGGGAGAGAAAAGATTTTGTAGTTTCTAGAGAGAGAAGGGGCCTTTGGCACAAACAAATAATAATAGGCATTGGATTCATGAAAGGCAAGAAATTATAGTTCCTGTAGGACTTTATTGTTAAGCATTTCGGGGAAGATAAGAACAAGCCACTCCAACATTATTAAACTGATTGTTCTCTATTGCTTTCGTCGCCTTTGAAATCTTTATAATTTAATTACTGTTGGATCCTTAACTACTTTTCTAAAGATACTTGATGTATTGTTCTTTTCTTGAAGCTCTTTGCCTCTAAAGCTAACTAGCATATAAATCAGCTAACGATATCCAAGTCCACAGGTATTTTCCAACAACTTCTCATTCTTCAGATACATATACATAAGAAAGAGAAGTCAAGGAAAAACTTGCTTACCTATCAACAACATTGTTTAAAATGGACTTGCTCATAGGTATCATTGACTGGATTTTCAAAATATGAGCAATATTGTAAATATGTTAAAGTGTGTGGCTATTCTTGTAAGTTTACGAAAGGTAGTTTAATCATTAGTAAAAGGATAGATATGTCATCTTGTACATTGTATGAAACTCTAATCCTATCTCTATATAAGAGTTGGTTAATAGATTAATAAGAGAACATTTCGATCGATTTCATAATACGTATTGAATAGGAGAAAATTTTAGGTCCAAAATTGGCACTCCAAAAATAGGAAAATTGTTTTTTCTTTTGATCTTTCTTCTTGATTTTTCCTGATCTATTGAATAGGAAATATCTTTCCACAAATTACTTACCCCCCCCCCCCCTGTAATGATCCGTCCCAAATTCCATGATTAGATTAGTGACTAATCATGATTAGTGAGGTTAATCGGTGATTAGTTAGGCTAAATCGGACGAACGATGCAGAATGACCGTTTTGCCCCTAGTGGTGGCAAAACGTTGACTTTTCGATCGGGCTGTCAAAGGGACTTTGACCGATCACCGTGACGTAGTTCGTGACGTCACGAGTTCATAGACAGGTGGCACGTTCAATTCCGACGTTCATGTAGGAAGTTATGACGTTCGGAAGTTTAGGGGCATTTTGGTAATTTGGGTGAATAGGAGGTCAAAAGTTGACTTTTTGATCGGGAGGTCCGATGGCCGAGGGCCGAAGACCGTTACGTAGATAAGGACGATACGAATCCGTAGACAGGCGGCACGTCGAATTCGGACGTTCGACGGCGAAGTTACGGTTCACGGAAGTTCCCGGTTACTATTCACGACGGCACGTTTTACGAGACAAAAAGTGCAGTTTTGTCTCTAGTGGGCCCAGATATTTAATGGAGGCCCAATGGATGAGTGACACTTGTCACCCATCCACTGGCCAACCCCACCCACTCATGCACCAAACCCTTCCCCGTTCATCCATTTCTCCCATTTTCTTCCCAAACCAAACCGATCACCATTTCCTCACCCAAACACCAAACCCTTCCCTTCTAGCCATAACTGAGACCAGAGGGCGAGAGAGGAGGACTAAGGACGGCAGCTGGTGGCTGGAATCGCCGTGGGCGGTGGCGGGAACCCAGAACCCGATCGGGTACCCGGTAAGCCCATTTTCAATTTTTGTGTGGATTTTGTTGTTATGGGTCGATTTGGACGATTGGTTTGAGTTAAATAGGTTGCTAGGGAGTTGTTAGGGAGGTTTTGGTGGTGGTTGGACGTCGGAGGAGCCCTGGGAGGTTTCGGGAAAATTGAACCGTGAGGTTCAAAATTGAACCGGTCGGATTTCGAGGGTTTTAGGTAGTTTTGTTAATTGGGTTAGATAGGAAATGAAGAAATAGGAATTTAGGAATTGGAATGGATGAAATCGGACCGAAAATGAGGGAGAAGGACACCTGGACCGGTTACGCCGGTCCAAGTTGCAGGAAAAACCGGACCGGACCGGTTCAGACCGGTCTGACCGATGTAGGGGATGACTGATGATGTCATCCTGATGACGTCATCATGTCAGGGATGACGTCATCATGTCAGATCTGACAATGTCAGACTGACATGTCAGACAGTGGGCCAATGGGAGCGTGACACGTGGCACTGTCAGGGGCTGTCAGTGATGACGTCATGCTGACGTCAGCGATGACGTCAGCAGGTACTGTAGCAGGCGCGTGAAGCCCACGCGCAGCCACTTCAGGCGGCGCGTGAGGGCGCGTGGCAGGGAATCTGGGGAAGGTTCCAACATGTGAAATCTTCTATTCGATGTAACGAACATTTTGGGACTGGTTTCGTGTCGATCGGACACCGTCTCGATATGTTTCGGAGCATCGGAAGGTTTAGGTTCCGGATTAAAAATAGTTAAAAATACGGAAAAATTACGGGGCTTTGGTAGGAGGTTAATTAAGTAGTTAGTAAACTTCTATTACGATTTGGACAGGTTTGGGAGTCCCGGTGACGGTGATCGGCTCGGGGAGCCGTATGGCACGCAAATCGAGGCGGCAGCTCGGACGGTCTGTGAGTGGACCTTGTTTTCTAAATTGGTGCATGCATAAATGTTTATTATATGTTTTATTACTTGTTTGATGATGCCATGGGTGCATTTGTATGTGGTTACGTATAAGCACGTATTTCGAGGTTTCGACCTTATACGGTTCTTATACGGGTCTGTATTTCTTTATTGATTTAAATGATTTGATTTTGGATTTCTAAAGGGATAAACTCGGGTATGAGACCCATTTGGTTTTGTCTCGGGCATATGACACTATTTACGACCTTCGGGTCTAAATCGTGGTCGCGACGGGTGCTATGTGCACGGCGATCGACGATACGACGCTCGCCTCCGGATTTGGATGTGTTCCTTCCGGAGAGGTCACGATGCACGATTCGTTGTCGGGTAGCCTGGGGAGGCTCGACTACGGAGTGCTGACGGTTCAGGATAGCGATCGGTGATGAGTGCACCATGATCTTGCGATGGTCGCGTCGGTTGATTCGTTCACGGCGACATACCAGGATTGAGGGCGGTCCTGGATGGATGGTTGCACGCATCACTATGATCGGAGTCGTGACTGACCCTTGGATATCGGGCACGGTGCCCAGTTGAGTCATATGTTCGGGCACGAGACCCAGTTACTTTATGGTTTATGATTTCGGGTCAGGGACCCTACGGGGATTTCCAAGTTCATGACGGTTTATGGGAACCGGCATGAACTCTGGAAAGGTCATTGTGGTTCATGACGGTTTATGGGAACCGGCATGAACCTTTGTCAGGTCATTCTGGTTCATGACGGTTTATGGGGACCGGCATGAACCCTGGTTATGTTATTACGGTACATGACGATTTATGGGAACCTTCATGTTACCTGATTATGGAGATTATGGATCATGACGGTTCAGGGGAACCGGTCATGAATGTTTATGTTATGTATATATATGTTCGTCTACCTTCCTTTACTTCTATTATCTCCTCCGGGGAGGGTCGTTGGCCTGGGTGGACTACTTCTATTATCTCCTCCGGGGAGGGTCGTTGGCCTGGGTGGACCCCGGAGTAGTCACGGAGCACCGACTGAGTGGAGTCACCCCCCAATTGGGTTCCTTACTCTCAGGAAGGCTATGGTTACTATTACCTCGGGTAGGGTCAGTGGTCTGCGGACATTGACCTTGACTTTGAGAAGACTCGGATTGAGACCCGGGTAGCGCGCGCGTAGCTTTGGATACCGTGACAGGATTGGTTGTGTGACTTATATATATGATATGTGGTGTGTACAGGTGTGCACAGGATTTGGGCAGTGGCCCGTATGGTCATTTTTATTGTGGTCCTTTCGACCTTAGTTTATATCTGCTTTGGGCTTAGTCCCACATATGGTTGTTTTGGATAAATGGTTTTCGAATGCATGCATGCTTTTTAGTGGAGGGTACAAATGTCTTCCTTATTAAATGTTTTTATAAACTCTTTGTTTTGTCCACTCACAGTTTTTAATGTTTTGAGTGCCCTTCAGGTTGACATCGGATGTGGACTGTAGCAGGGACCGAGATATCACATGCCTCCTCCGGATCCTGGCGTACTCTGATAGCCCGGGAGGGCAAAGGACAAAAATATCCCTTGTCTGACACTTCGTGTTAGACGGGAGCAGGGTCATCCCGCACTAATCCCGGGGGGATTGGGATGGGTCCTGTCAACGTGGTATCAGAGCGGGGTTGTCTCTATTCGAGCAACCGTGTAGCTCTTGGAGTATGTACGCAGGTCGAGGATGTGATATCTCAAGGGGCTGCAGTTCGTGGTCAACCTGATTGTTGGGGTGACGATACGATAGTTAGTAGGATTGGATCGTGGAACGTCTTGGTTCGGCATTCGATGCCGGGGTTGCCATAGTTCTGTCAAGGTTGGCAGTGTGGGACCCTACAAAGGGATTAACGTGTTCGTATTTTGGAGTGAGATCGTGAGACGGTTAGTTGGGATCGTCTTTCACGATGTCGTAGGATCGATTCCGACGACTGGTTAGGAGTTGTGACCATTAGATGGTCAGATTATGTTGAGTTAAATGGATTTACTGCAGTTGGCAGTTAGCAACCGGATTTGAGGAATCCGAGTTGGATTGACGGTAGGATTGGATTGACGTCTTTATGATGTCCAGACCGCGGGGTCGGTCAGATCGTGGATTATACTGCTTTTCGCAGTTGGGTTCTGGGGAACTCTAGGTGTGATTGTGGAACCCTACCTTGGTGGGTATGGTTCGGAAAGGCGAGTTGACGAGTAGTTTGACTTGGACGACTATTCGAATTTGGATTCGTTAGTCGGTCTGGTCATGTCAGCTTGTGTTGGGACTGCACTTCGCAGTCGAGGTTATATTTATCGGTTAGACATAGTTGGTTGTCGTGGTACTTTAGTTGTCGTTTGGTGCAACTAAGGTCATTGGTGACCTGGTAGAGGACATTGGTTGAGTCAAGTTACGATTGGTTAGTGATTGGTTGGACAAGTTATCAGGGTTGGTACTTGTCGATGGAATCCCGGAGCGGGGATACGGAGTAGTTGGTACGGTCGATGGATTCCGTTGGATGCGGAGTCTAGATCGCTATATCTGGTGGCTTGGTCTGCACGAGTTGTGGCAGGCACTACTACCGAGAGTGGTTGTAGTTACGATTGTTGGTAATCGGTGAAGTTCAGGTGACGTTTCTTTTTCTCGTATGAGTGTTCAGGGTGACTGTACCCAGAGTTGTTGGGTACGAGGGAGGTAGAGTTTCTCCAATGTGAGTAGAGGTACGGGATCGTCGTTCGATATGAGCGGAGATTCAGGGTTGTCAGTTTGCACACGGGGTACTGATACTGATACTGGTGTTAGTATGCTGCTACTAGTGTGGATGCCTGTGTGTTGATACTAGTGCAGGTGATAATGCATTGGTGTACTGGTACTAGTGCGGGTGCTGGTGCCGGTGATTGTGATGACGGTGAGTCACGAGTCGGGATGTGACTCCATCGAGTTACGTATATGTTCGGTATCTGTGGTCCCAGAGTAGGTCTCAGATAGAGTTAAACTGGTTAGGGGACACGTGGTTGATGTCCGGGTATGTTGTTTCCAATCTTGTTGGAACTTCGAAATCGCGAGAGGTTGCGATTGAGGTGACGAGAGGAATGCGGGTTTTCCGTTTTGGTATTGGGTATGTCGAAGTCATTTTGGGTGACTTCTCAGGTTCTACCATAATTGATGGTGGTAGATGACGTTGAAGATATAGATGTTGTTGGTTGCCACTAGTACACTGATCGTGTATTGGTTGGTGGACCCGGGATCTGTTCTGAATCATCAGGAGGAGATGAGTATAACGAAGTTAGGTGATTGAGATTCCTCATTCTCTACTTGGTGGCAGACGATGTCAGGTTACCTGACGTGGTGAGTGCATCGAGTGCTGTTTGCATTCACGTAGGATGGATTATTCGATCATTCTTGTTTTTCCTTGGTGGAATGACAAGGATCGATACGAGGGAATCAGTGAGTACCCACAGTCTCGGCGTGACTCGTCGTTGACTAATCTATTTAGATGTGGGAAAGGGTTGAGGACTTTGGACATCGTGACGATCGGGGATCGTGACGTCTATGGTCGGTTGACGTAGTGTGGGATATGGATCGTGATTTGGATATCCCAATGGGTGGAGAGTTTATCACTCTTACCTGGATGTTGGAGTTGAGGATGATGGGACTGAACTTCTTTTCGAGGTAAATCCTATATGGTATATTACGCCTGAGTAGGGGTCTGACGAGGTCGGATATTGTCAGACCTAGTGTGGTGTTGATATTGTGATTGGCTTCCCTATGAAGTCAATCGATTGTATTGTGTAATCATTTGAACGGGTATCCGATAGGTTCGGATATAATGCGTCTTGGTAGACGAGAACGAGATTTCAGGTTTTGGAATCAGATTTCTGGATGACGATTCAGGATTTGATTCTAGAGCTTGATTGTGGATTTCTTTTATGGATTTGGGTTCGGAATGGTTATTCCAAATGCCGGTTTACGGAATAATGATTTCGGATTCGAATTTGGACATGATTATAGATATGATTTCTGGGTTTGGATCCGGACTTTCTTACGAAATTGCGGATTCGGATTCAGATTTGGAAATAAATAATGGGTCGGAGTTTCGATTTGTTTAATACTGGATTGGATAAATGGACTCCATCGTAAAAACGTGATTGGTTATGACCTAGGTGGTTGTAGTCTGATTGATGGGTAGATGTACGTACCTTGTACGTTGTTCAAGGTACGATACTAGGCAGACTTGTCGTGCCTGGTGACGGTATATAGGAGATACCGGTGGTGCGTTGGAGAGCGTATTGGTAGTCGGATTGGTTCTGATACCATCGGATTAGTTGAGGTCGTGGACTGGACATTGGATACTGTGCAGTGGGTCATGGTATTTCTGATGGGTCTAGTTACACACAGGTCGAGTGAAATGCTTGTGGTTAGTGTAACCACGAGTGTGTGTCATATCAGTTTTTGACTGGCGACTGTCAAGTGGTGGCAGTTTGTCAGATGTGTCAGCGTGGATCGTTGAGTGGAGATTTAGTAAGGAACCGTCGAGTTGTTGTGTCAACGAAATGGTAGATCTGACAAGTGGTGTCAGTTCGGAGCGTACTACTTCTGCTATTCGACGTGGTCGAATGTAGACGATGCGACGTGAGCGTTAGTGGTACGTCTAGTAGCAGACGAGTATCATTCTGGTTAGTGGGTGTACGAGTGTACACGAGTTTCGAGGTCGATTCTACTTTCCACAGGGTGGATGTGGAATCAAGATAATTGGAGTTTCGAGAATGAAACTAATTAAGAAGGGAAGAACGGTTAGGTTTAGGTCGGTTGGAATTTCGGGGATGAAATTAATTAAGGAGGGAAGGTTGTAACGATCCGTCCCAAATTCCATGATTAGATTAGTGACTAATCATGATTAGTGAGGTTAATCGGTGGTTAGTTAGGCTAAATCGGACGAACGATGCGGAATGACCGTTTTGCCCCTAGTGGTGGCAAAACGTTGACTTTTCGATCGGGCGGTCAAAGGGACTTTGACCGATGACCGTGACGTAGTTCGTGACATCACGAGTTCATAGACAGGTGGCACGTTAAATTCCGACGTTCATGGAGGAAGTTATGACGTTCGGAAGTTTAGGGGCATTTTGGTAATTTGGGTGAATAGGAGGTCAAAAGTTGACTTTTTGATCGGGAGGTCCGATGGCCGAGGGCCGAAGACCGTTACGTAGATAAGGACGATACGAATCCGTAGACAGGCGGCACGTCGAATTCGGACGTTCGACGGCGAAGTTACGATTCACGGAAGTTCCTAGTTACTATTCACGACGACACGTTTTACGAGAAAAAAAGTGCAGTTTTGTCTCTAGTGGGCCCAGATATTTAATGGAGGCCCAATGGATGAGTGACACTTGTCACCCATCCACTGGCCAACCCCACCCACTCATGCACCAAACCCTTCCCCGTTCATCCATTTCTCCCATTTTCTTCCCAAACCAAACCGATCACCATTTCCTCACCCAAACACCAAACCCTTCCCTTCTAGCCATAACTGAGACCAGAGGGCGAGAGAGGAGGACTAAGGACGGCAGCTGGTGGCTGGAACCGCCGTGGGCGGTGGCGGGAACCCAGAACCCGATCGGGTACCCGGTAAGCCCATTTCCAATTTTTGTGTGGATTTTGTTGTTATGGGTCGATTTGGACGATTGGTTTGAGTTAAATAGGTTGCTAGGGAGTTGTTAGGGAGGTTTTGGTGGTGGTTGGACGTCGGAGGAGCCCTGGGAGGTTTCGGGAAAATTGAACCGGTCGGATTTCGAGGGTTTTAGGTAGTTTTGTTAATTGGGTTAGATAGGAAATGAAGAAATAGGAATTTAGGAATTGGAATGGATGAAATCGGACCGAAAATGAGGGAGAAGGACACCTGGACCGGTTACGCCGGTCCAAGTTGCAGGAAAAACCGGACTGGACCGGTTCAGACCGGTCTAACCGATGTAGGGGATGACTGATGACGTCATCCTGATGACGTCATCATGTCAGGGATGACGTCATCATGTCGGATCTGACGATGTCAGACTGACATGTCAGACAGTGGGCCAATGGGAGCGTGACACGTGTCACTGTCAGGGGCTGTCAGTGATGACGTCAGCGATGACGTCAGCAGGTACTGTAGCAGGCGCGTGAAGCCCACGCGCAGCCACTTCAGGCGGCGCGTGAGGGCGCGTGGCAGGGAATCTGTGGAAGGTTCCAACATGTGAAATCTTCTATTCGATGTAACGAACATTTTGGGACTGGTTTCGTGTCGATCGGACACCGTCTCGATATGTTTCGAAGCATCGGAAGGTTTAGGTTCGGGATTAAAAATAGTTAAAAATACGGAAAAATTACGGGGCTTTGGTAGGAGGTTAATTAAGTAGTTAGTAACCTTCTATTACAATTTGGACAGGTTTGGGAGTCCCGGTGACAGTGATCGGCTCGGGGAGCCGTATGGCACGCAAATCGAGGCGGCAGCTCGGACGGTCTGTGAGTGGACCTTGTTTTCTAAATTGGTGCATGCATAAATGTTTATTATATGTTTTATTACTTGTTTGATGATGCCATGAGTGCATTTGTTTGTGGTTACGTATAAGCACGTATTTCGAGGTTTCGACCTTATACGGTTCTTATACGGGTCTGTATTTCTTTATTGATTTAAATGATTTGATTTTGGATTTCTGAAGGGATAAACTCGGGTATGAGACCCATTTGGTTTTGTCTCGGGCATATGACACTATTTACGACCTTCGGGTCTAAATCGTGGTCGCGACGGGTGCTATGTGCACGGCGATCGACGATACGACGCTCGCCTCCCGATTTGGATGTGTTCCTTCCGGAGAGGTCACGATGCACGATTCGTTGTCGGGCAGCCTGGGGAGGCTCGACTACGGAGTGCTGACGGTTCAGGATAGCGATCGGGGATGAGTGCACCATGATCTTGCGATGGTCGCGTCGGTTGATTCGTTCACGACGACATACCAGGATTGAGGGCGGTCCTGGATGGATGGTTGCACGCATCACTATGATCGGAGTCTTGACTGACCCTTGGATATCGGGCACGGTGCCTAGTTGAGTCATATGTTCGGGCACGAGACCCAGTTACTTTATGGTTTATGATTTTGGGTGAGGGACCCTACGGGGATTTCCAAGTTCATGACGGTTTATGGGAACCGGCATGAACTCTAGAAAGGTCATTGTGGTTCATGACGGTTTATGGGAACCGGCATGAACCTTTGTCAGGTCATTCTGGTTCATGACGATTTATGGGGACCGGCATGAACCCTGGTTATGTTATTACGGTACATGACGGTTTATGGGAACCGGCATGTTACCTGATTATGGAGATTATGGATTATGACGGTTCAAGGGAACCGGTCATGAATGTTTATGTTATGTATATATATGTTCGTCTACCTTCCTTTACTTCTATTATCTCCTCCGGGGAGGGTCGTTGGCCTGGGTGGACCCCGGAGTAGTCACGGAGCACCGACTGAGTGGAGTCACCCCCCAGTTGGGTTCCTTACTCTCAGGAAGGCTATGGTTACTATTACCTCGGGTAGGGTCAGTGGTCTGCGGACATTGACCTTGACTTTGAGAAGACTCGGATTGAGACCCGGGGTAGCGCGCGCGTAGCTTTGGATACCGTGACAGGATTGGTTGTGTGACTTATATATATGATATGTGGTGTGTACAGGTGTGCACAGGATTTGGGCAGTGGCCCGTATGGTCGTTTTTATTGTGGTCCTTTCGACCTTAGTTTATATCTGCTTTGGGCTTAGTCCCACATATGGTTGTTTTGGATAAATGGTTTTCGAATGCATGCATGCTTTTTAGTGGAGGGTACAAATGTCTTCCTTATTAAATGTTTTTATAAACTCTTTGTTTTGTCCACTCACAGTTTTTAATGTTTTGACTGCCCTTCAGGTTGACATCGGATGTGGACTGTAGCAGGGACCGAGATATCACATGCCTCCTCCGGATCCTGGCGTACTCTGATAGCCCGGGAGGGCAAAGGACGAAAATATCCCTTGTCTGACACTTCGTGTCAGACGGGAGCAGGGTCATCCCGCACTAATCCCGGGGGGATTGGGATGGGTCCTGTCACCCCCCCCCCCCAACCCACCCCCCAAACCATGCCTTTGGCAGAGAGATGAGGAAGACGACGACTCAACCACAGCTGTTTTCTCCTAGAGGCTTCTCTGCCACCTAGATCTTGCCCTCGACCACCGTGAAAATTGTTTGCTTACAAAGAGCTTGTCAGCGGGATCAAAACCTTTGCGACCAAAATGCCAATACTATCCATTGGCGCCAGACCTCATCACCAACAGCGACCTCGAGGCAGATGGGATTGGGCGTGTGCGGGTACCGCATATGAGCATCAGACCTGACCCAAATTCGATCTGAGACCTCTTGATTCATCTAACCACCTGGTCATGCCTCACCGCATCTAGAAGAATCTCTTGATGTTGGTCCCAAAGTCTGAGGAGGATGACCAGTGTGTTGCAGATCAGAGTTGTGGCTTACATCGAACCGCCTGGTGAAAATGATCAGCCGTGGCCTCTGAATTTGAAGAAGAAGACGATGGCAGGATTTTCTGCGAGAAGGAAAGGTATATATGATGATGATGATGATGATGTAGATGATATGATGACATACATGATGATATATTGATATACATGATGATATGAGATGTAACAACCCGTCCCGGGAGCCGGGATTAGTAGACTTATTAAGGTGTGATTAGTGAGGTTAAGTGGCGGTTAGGTGGTCCCGCTAGGTCCATAAGTGTAGAATGACGATTTTGCCCCTAGTTCAGGCAAAAACGTTGACTTTTAGTTCAGGAGGTCCGATGAACTTTGACCAGTGACCAGGACGTAGTTTAGGACGTCACGAATCCATAGGCAGGTGGCACGTCCGATTCCGACATCCGAGGAGGACGTTGTGATGTTCGGAAGGTTGAGGGCTTAACCGTAATTTGGGTAAATTAGGGGGAATAGTTGACTTTTTGTAGAATCGAGTTTTGGTACGTTGACCTAGGATGGTTAGATATTTCTTGTCGTCCTGAGTTCGATGACAGGCGGCACGTAGTCATCGGACGTACGAGGTGTGAGATATGGGTCTAGGAAGTTAGTGGAAAAACCGTAAATGTGAGTTAAAAAGAAGGGTAATTTGGTCTTTCTGCACATTGGGATTTGTGCACAGAGAAAGGAAATGGACGGCTGAGATTGGGCCATGTGGGAGTGTGTGGAGTGGATTGTGACAGGTGGCAGATGTGTAGAGGATTCTGGTGAAATCCTGTGCATTCACGGCCCAAATAATTGGGGTGCACCCGTGCTATGCATTCTTGTTCTTCGACACACAGAGAGAAACAGAGGGAGGAATTTGAGAGAATTGGAAGGCTGATTGTGGTGGTTGATGCGTTCTGGTGAGTGAGTGAGGGACGGGAGGTCGAAGGGAAGCTGGTGAGGTGGTTGAGAGGTGCAGCGGGTGTGTGTGTGTGTGGTGTGAGCCACGGGAAGTGCTCAAAGGACGGAGGAAGACATGAGGAGCTACTACCTCACGGCTGAGCTCACGGCGGCGATAGGAGGCAGGTACTTTCCTCGTACCCATTTCGGTACTCTGTTTTCCCGTTGAGGTTCAACGTGAAAGTCGTGAGGTTGGGCTTAGAGTCGAGAGGAATGGAGGTCAGGGCGAGGTTCAGGAGGGTCCTAGGCGTCGACTGGGATGGTCTCCGTGACAGGGGTGTACACGGCGGAGCTCAGACGATGACATGCACTCTGGTGCTCTGTTTTGCCATGATGTTCAAACCCAAAGTCGTCGAGGTTGGGGCTGAGTCGAAGGTCTAAGGGTGTTGGTTTAGGTTCAGTAAGGTCCTAGGAAGGGTCTGGGACAGCCACCGTGAAGGGAGGTGAGCTGGGTGGCTGGATCGTGAAACAGGGGGAGTTTGGTCGTCTGGTTTCGAGTTCCGTCGACGGGTTAGGGACAGTGTAGAGGAGAACGGAGTTGGGGAATCAATAAGGTTGGTCTGGACGATGCTGTTGGTGAAGAAAGGAGCCGTTTTGGTGGACGGAAGAAGGAGAACCGTGCACACCGGTCTGAGTTGCAGACCACTGTGCTAAACCGGGTTCGTCTGAGGAAGACGGTGCACTGTAGCAGGCGCGTGAGGGCCACGCGCAGCCACTTTGGGCGGCGTGTGGGGGCGCGTGCGGCGGCGATGGGGAAAACAATCAACATGGTTTTTGGTCTAGGAGTTATGGTGAGTTCAATGGAGTTGGTTTCGGGTCAATCGGAAGTCGTTTGAGTTTAGTTCCGCGAGGGTGACGGTTTAGGGTCCCGGGTTCTTACGTTTAGGATTCGGGGAATTTTGAGGGAATTTAGGTGAACTTTCGTGAACGTGTTAGTGACGTAATTTGATGATTGTGAACAGGATTGGGATTTCCCGAGGAAGCCGAGGAACGTGCTGGACGTTCGGGACGCGAGTAGGGCTCAGTACTGTGAGTGGACCCCTTTAGAGTCGGGAGTTTAAAGACTCGGATAGATCCAGCAGGTTTGATCAGAAAATAATGAATTGCTGTTTCTGGATTCTGATACAGTTTTATGATATATATATATGCTGTGATTTCTATAAATGTTTTATCGTGTTTCTGTTTCTTATGATGTGGTATATGGTACTTTGGTTTCTAACTGTTTTAATAACTGGGTTATGCATGTGGTTTTCAAAACGGAGGGTTAAACTCGGTTTTCTGATAAATGATTTTAGAACTTCTCTTTCATTATGGTCCACTCACATTTCTGTTTAACTTGCCCTCCAGGTTGTGGAGCTAGCGCGGGGTCTTGACGTCGAGGCAATGACTGAGGCATAGAAGTCACGCGAAGGGTCCCGGAGTAGTTTAAAGTCTTCCGTGTGCGTTTAATTTATCGGTTTTTATTTTCCTTGTATTTTCGTACTATGCTCTGTAAACGATAACTCTGGGATATTTTGTTTAATTACTCCTGCGTCTGATTGGGTTTGAGTGAGTTTTACTTGGGTGTTGTGTCGGGGAGTCAGACGGGAGCGGGATTTACCTCGGGTTTCGGGGTGAAACCGGGGTGGGTCCTGACATGAGATGACATGATTATAGTAGGTTTGCAAAGGTCGATCCCTCCAGGACTTGTTTCAACGTAATTCCACTTTAACTTGGTACTCAAGTAACTCGGTTTTAAAATGAATGCAATTGGGGGTTTGTAAGATAGGTTGTTGTCATGAAATTAAAGTGCAAAACAGAAAGTAAAGTGATGAAAACTTTATTGTTTTTAAGATTGATTGATTAAGATAAATTAGGGCTTACTATCCACAATTACCAATTATAGTTCTCATTCGATTTTCTTAACCTAATTACTAGGTATGATCTGAATTAAGAGCCTGTGCAGGGATACGACTAAGGCCCCATGACACACCTCACTCCAGAAACTCTAAAAGGAATGGAAATTGAGGCGTGTTGGCCGACATCTGGACGATGACGTCCAGATGATGAAATCCATTTGAATTAAAAACATTGTTTTTCATAAAGGTCAGGTGAAACCTAACCGGTGAAAACCAATCACATTTCACCCAACAGCGGAACCTTGGAGCATGGACAACAAAATCGATGATCATACACTTCATACTACATGTAGATACCTGATTACCTCACCAGTTCACTCCAAGCCCAGGAGAGAGTGTCAGAGCAACATCCGAGCCTCATTGAAGTACGTGCGCACCAACTAAAACCTGAGGGTTTAAAACACAACGGTGAGTGGACCCGAACACTTACTTTAGTGTAAAACCACAGTTTAATAAAAACATATTTTAACCCTCCGTTTTGATTAAAATCCCAAAATAGTATTAATGTACTTGCACGTAATACGAGAAATAATAATATCAAGCATTTAATAATAATTTAAATAATGTGACTAGATGAGCCATGCAGAAATCATAAATATGCCACAATGTCAACCCACATCAAATTGCTCATGAGTAGCTCGAGTCTCACACTTGTAACTAAAACTGAGTATCTTTGCTCAGTACCTCGACCACATGAAAGCTGGGTGCCATGCACTATCACCTCATGTCCCCTAGAGCTCGGGGAACAAGTTGGTGCACTTTTAACTAGTATTATGACCGACGCGGGTGATCAATCACGTGGACACTAGTATGTGGCCATACAGACGGGTACTAAATACTAGCGACTCCTAAGTGGGTTCTAACATCTCAATCTCATTAATATCCTGGGATTCATTTGCAATGCAACATGTGACTCGATAACATACGACTATGCATAACCATTATATCACAGTATACCAAAATAACCGGGTAAGCATAGTAAACCAATCATCACAATCAACATACAACGAGTAACACATAGTAAGTTATGCATGCTCAACAATGATCACAAGTGTAAACGTCGTAAAGCGTGCGAGCATCAACAATATAAAATCATTTTAGGGAAGGGGGTGCACTCATACTAAATGGGGAGTCGGGTCAACTGGCAATCAGGCTACTCTTAGGCTCCCAAGTCCCTTTTGCCCTATACAATCACCCATAAGGTCTTAATTATTAACAAGCCAATACATAATTCATAACACTCAAGAGTGGCCCAAAACGAAGCCTAGAATTACTTAATATGGGCCTAAACACTTTTGAAACTATCATGTACTCCGGAAACAACATCCACACGCTGCCAAAATCCAAAAAATAGTGCCTATATGCTGCTGGGAGCCCCAAGCGCTAATAAGAGCCCCCACGCGCTCCGCGTGCGAAGTTACAGTGACTCACATGTGTGGGAATATTCCATCCATGCACCATTAGTTGATTGTTACGACTAATAGTCTATTAACGGCTGGCTAACGGTTGACCATTAACCCACCATCGTTGGAGCTTCGTCGGAGACGGTGATCAAACCATCACAGTGCCGCCGTCCATGGTGGCCAAAATCCGAAATTTTCACCGAACAATTTCCAGATTCTAGAGAGATCCAATCTTCACCATTGCCCGCATGTAAGCCACATATCCTATTCTACAAACCAAGAATCTAAAAATCTAGGTTATGGGTTCAAGTTCTACATGCTTTGGTTGTGAAGGCACCGAGAAGGGCTCGGTTCTGCAACTCTAGCCGCCGTGGCCTCCATCGCAACCTCGCACATAACCCACATGCAACAAGCTCAAAATTACGCCCTAAATTCAACTAGCTAGGTTAGTACACTAAAAAAGTGATCTTTACCTCCACAACCCGTTCGAGTTGAACGATTTTCTAGACAGGTTCGAAGTCGGGTAAAAAATGGGTAGGCGTCCCTTCACATCAGAGACCACATGAAATCGCACCATTAGCACCCAAACACAGAGACGATGGAGAATATGGGATTATAATCATGAAACACTACCTCACCTTCAAATCAGCATGTAATTTATTATTAGAGTCAGCTCAACCCAAGGAACCCATCAAGTACATAAAAGGGGTTCGATCCTACCTTTTCCTCATCTTGGTTCTTCTCGGGTTAGGATCGAGTCGCAACTGGGTCACAGAAGCGACATCTCACTTCGAAGCTTCACATGGTCTGCTAACCAAATGCGGTGGTTGCATGGTCGAGATGAGAAGGATGCAGCTCAAGGAAGGTCCATGGTTTAAGGTTTGCTAGTGGCAGGGGTGACGATCCTGACTTACATCTTCACAATCGAGTCATTCCCTGTCACCCATAGTTCTGGTAGTGATCGAATGGTCGAGAAATTCACCGAGGAGAAAATGTACTGGGGAGTAAGTATTGGAAATGGTTGAGAGGGGTTCACAATCCACGGTTGAAGCAAGAGAGTGATGAGAAGGTTTGGTTGGTTCTAAAAGTCGTCCTCGGTGTGTTTAGTTGATGAAAGGAGGGAGATTTCAATTTGGTCCTTTGATGTAATGTGTGCCTAAATCCGTAAGCCAAGTTTAGACTTGGTTATGGACTTAGGGGCTTGGGTCACACTAAACTTATTTGGAAAGCCCAATATAAGATTATGAAGCTTTTATTTGTGGATTTGAGCCCCCAAAACGGTCATTCACCAGGCCCAGTCCAAATAGAAGTCCAACAAAAGACTAAGAATCCGAGTCTGACAGAGATGGGTAAAATGGTAATTTCCAAAATTTCAATTCAAGTTATTGATACAGGATGTATCAGTCTACTTGCCTTAAGAAAATTTCATCCCCAAAATTTGGTCAAGGTCGGCCAAGGGTACAACTCCTCCGGTTCTCTAAAAATCGTTCCCTGCTTCCACAACTAAAGGTTCTACGTCCTCACGAGGTCTAATAGATAAGTGTTTCATCGAGGGATTTATTGTTTTCCAACCATCAAGCTACCAAAGTGTCACCTCATTTACCACAAGTAATCAACAAAGATTTCTCTCAAATGATACAAAAAATCAGATGCTTCCTGGATAGTTTTTTGAATGTCCTCTAAGGATTCCTTAATCAACGATTAGTCTCTACTCATCAAAGATACCGATCACTCATGAGTAGGTCGAATTTCCCTCATAAACAACCAAGTAGGTCAAGTACCAAGAAGACCTCGATGTTGCAATTTTCCTGCAATGTAATTCGCTTCAAATTAAGTACATCTAATGACCTTGACAATCCATCTGACAAGAGGTCAACGATTCCTCTCGAACTTCCCAGTGGTAGTGGTGATTCTCAACACTAAGATTCTGATGGGGTCTAAACTAACCTACCAACTAATATGATCTTCGTAATAGTTCTCCCAGGCTATAGTTTAAGGTATTCAATTAGTATTATGATAGCAAATCTCAAGTGGCCTCGAGGTTCAAAAGCAACCTGGTAATGTTCTTCGTAAAAAACAATGTTTAAGTTGGGGGTAGGAACATGCAAGCTTAAACAACATCATACAATGAGAATACAACTTAAGCGTTAGTCCCAAGGTGCTTCAAATAGCTAACACAACTAAGTGATTCTTCCGGCCCTAATGGCCCAATAGAAAAACATGAAAAACACCAAGTATAGGGTCTCATTCGTTTTGACAAGACCCGTCCCAACTGGACTTTGATAACCGTGCCCGGTTCTGCTCCCGTCTAACAAGTGAACTGAAGTTCCGAAACTGCCCTTCAGCACCTGTCAGACAAGGGATGACTGCACTGATTTCCGCTCATGCCTCCGCCTCTCGATCAACCCCGAACGTCGTGCCACGGCCTAGAAGGTCATCAAAACAGAAAAGGTGTGAGTGGACAAAAATAATATCTTTTGAAAATACATTTCAAACTGACCATTTACCCCTCCAGTTTATCAAATCATGCATGCATAGAATCAAATATATGAATAACAATCACCGGATTTCCAGCCAAATCACATGAACAGTATCAAATCCCGGCTCTCAAGCCAAACATATGAAAATGTAATCACCTGGCCACAAAGACCAAAATCCGTACTCAATACCAGTACGCAATCGCAATCAACATCAAACAGAACTATTCACAAGTGCACAACAATCAATCAATCAATCCGCACTACTCACGAGTGCACAACAATCACACAGTCACATCCACACTACACGTAGTCCAACCTCGGGAACTGCACTCAGGCACCATCCGAGTCATATCAGTCATGTCTGGGAACTGCACACACACCATCTAGACGTACCACATACTCGCGAACTGCACCCACGCAACATCCGAGTCACGTCTAGGAATTGCACTCATACCATCCAGAACATGGTCCAGTATCCACAATCACAAACACAATCCATACCACACACATATCAATCATATACATGACTTCAAACCAAGTCAAAAGCATTCCCGACAGGGTCTTAAGCCCAAATGCCATTTACACGTAAATCTGTAAAATCTCATTTGAAAATAATAAAATAATTAAGAAATCATCATTGACTCACCAAATAAGTCAAAATATCCTTTTAGAAACCTTTTTGACTCCGGGCCTAGCATAAAACATCATTCACATATTTCTCGTAAAACGTGCCCAAAAGACCAATTAAAATAATCATTAAATCACAAATAATCATACCAAATCACTATGACATCATTGCAATTCAAATAATGCAATCAATCATGTAAAACATTTAACTATGCATGCATATCAGTTTATAAAACAAACGTCCACTCACACACCGTCCAAACCGCTCAGTTTCCGAGCTGCACGCGTTTTCATAATTTCCGGTACCTTCCAGGAATTCCAAGTCCTGTCCAAAATCATCATTGAAGGTCACTAATGACTCAATGAATATCATATTAATTTCCCACAATTTTCTGGGAATTAAATATTAATTTAAAACATAACATAAACCTTCGGACCCTCGAAACAATATCGAAACGGTGTCCGATTGACTCGAAACCAACTCTATAATGTTCGTTACATTGCATGGAGTAAAACACCTGTTAACCACTTCCCTAGAAAACTCACCACGCGCCCTCACGCGCAGCCGCAAGCGGCTGCGCGTGAAAGCCACACATCAGGGAACAGTGTCATCGTTCTCACCCGTATTACTGTTATACGGGTCTGCAACCCGCGAAGCAACCCGGCTCAATCCTGTCCAATTTCACATCAATTCCTTCAATTGATTCTTTTAATCTTATCTTTGTGACCTTAATTTGAGTTCTGTATCCTTAAATTCATACAATATAGATTAAAACTACCAATTTCAAATTCGATACCCGTTAAATTCAAAACCCCAATTCGACCACTTCGACTTAAATTGTCCATTCTAATGAATCAGGAAGTTACAGAGGATCCATATGAACAAAATTTCGACATTAGTTACATCATTTCTTACCTTGAATCAATCCAACCAAACCTCAAATTTTCAGAAATGCCGCAAGGCTCATTTTCAGTCAATTCTCCATCAATTCCCTTCCCATTTGATTTGGTTCGATTCGTTTTTGCTTCCAGAAGACTTAATCTCAACTCAATTTCACTTCAACTAGTCCAATACTTGAAAATCAAGATTCAAGTGTCCAAAATCTGGTTTCGGGTTTCCTCTTGGGTTTCTGGGTTTTCTTTCAATGTTCTCTCTTATTTCTTCTCGTTTTTCACTCTACAATTCCCCTTTTATTCTCTCTATTCAGTCTCTACGCGTGTGGGATTGAATTGATCAATTATGATCAACAATGGACAATATGGATAGGTATAGGTTTATTTGTTTTTATTTTGTATTCTCAACGTTTAGCGGCAACCAGTGCCACTAATCCTTTTAATTTCAGTGACATGTGTCACTTGCTAGACAGAATGAGTCACCCAATTGGCTGATTCATCAAATATCCCAGCCAAATTACCATTTTACCCTTACTAACAAAATGACCAAAATGCTCCTCGTCCTTCAAGACCCACAACTTTCACATCCGACCTCCGACTGAAACATGCCGCCTGTCTTCGGGTTCAGCGTCCCGAGACCTACCCAACGGTCATGGCCAAAAGTCCAAAAGGCATCCCAAACAAAAAGTCAACTTTTGGCCCTATATAATTAGGGGCAAAATCGTCATTTCCTTCCAATTTTTCCAAATTTTCCTTTTTTGAATTTTCGGGTCGTCACACTTTTGGTCTTCAAGAAAGAAAAGGGCAAGACAACACGCCTCATGATGAGGATTCATAACTAACGGTTCCTCCTTAAAATCGACAAGTTTAGATTGTCACTTCATCGAGGTGATATCGAATACGGTAAGGGTCTTTCATTATCCATACAGTCATTTTGGTGTAAATTCCGAACCCCCGTTACTCAAAACACGATAACTTCTTGGAAAGAGGTTGAGTGTGGCAATGACGCCAAAATAAAATCCTTCCCTAACCTTGCAATACATGATAACTTCCATAGGGAAAGTGCCTAAATCCTCGTTCGCTACATTTCAAGAACGTCCAAGGTTGGGTCCCAATAAATCTGAGCAGAAAAAAAGGAAAGTACACTTAGGGGTAGAAACGTCACTCCATAATTTGAGTGGCGTCCAGAAACAAGAATACAAGGATAGGGTAATCTAAGAGAGAGCTTATGCAATTTTTGAAAGGGAAGTGGAAGATGAAATGATACCCCAAAACTCTAGATCATAGTGTAGTTAGAAGATCTTGAGTAAAGATTAGTAGCTTAAACAGGGAATAAAAGTTCACCCCTAATGATCTATCAATTATGCGCCCGTAACAAATCCCGGTGACAAACGTAAGTAGTGACTAATATTTCTCCATCATATGGTCCTTATCAGCGAGTTATAAGTTTCGATCGACTAATCCAACTTCCACTCGGAGCTCACAACTCAATAACCTTACCTTAGGTTAACATTCAATTGTAAATCTACAATTAAAAGTCCGTAGTAGTCCATAATGCAAGTTACCATAGTAGTAAGACCACCAAATCAACTCATTTGTTCGGCTGGTCATAGAAAGTTCCCAAAGCGGGGTCAAGAAAGTTCCTTTGTTCGAGACTAGTTTGACTGCTCCAGTCAAAAAGTAATTGCTCGTAAATAGGGTTCGGGTTAAGGAATGTGCCTTCATCACAATATGCATATCATTATTCAACACTCCATTCTAGGTCGTCCAGTCACTAGGTATAGCCAGGGTTAAGATAGAAACATCATTGGCGATTGGGAATAGGAACATCGTGTTTGTACTCAGAAGTTTAAGTACGTTACCGTAACCTATTTGATTGAAGTGTACGAAAGTGGATAGAATTTGGATCAAATCAACTTGGTCAAACGTGTTCAAGAAGATCCTCAACAAGTGACCCAATTCAAGGTACCGATTCGCAAAAATATAGAGTATCAAATTACATGGTATGGTTGGGGGAGAAAGGTCCAATTGTATGCATACCCCCAATTCTTAGTGAATCTCGCTTCTGTCACTAGGTGGTTCAGAGATACCACAAGAGTATGGTTCGAACTTAGCGTAAAAAAAATGCAATGATAGTATCAAATGAATATTACTAAAAAATGACCTAATGTTCGAGGGCAAAAGATTAATGAAGGTAGGGTAGAGTATAGAGATTGAGTCTAGTTAATAATTACCTCTATTTCGATTTTGAGATTGATGATCCAAACATCGACACATTAAGGTCCTTGGATTTCAACTAAAAGTAGAAGACTGGTATCCATGAAGTAAAGAATTTGTCACAATCTCAACAGTCATCATTTTGCGTGGGTAGCTAACCCCACGAATTCCTGACACACAGACCAAAGTTTTCAAAGGAATCTCTAATCTGCAACTACAATTGATTCGATTAGTAGCTTAGTCGGGAGCTCCAAACGGTTAGGGGATACACAAATGCGGCAAACATATCCAAGATACTCCCTCAGGACAAAGGAATGATCACAATCATCACCATTCATTCCTTTAGATGAAGGGTCTATAGCAACATCCCTGTTGGATTCTAATTGCATTAACATTTCAAATATCTCCTAAACCATCATCTTCCTCAATATCAGTTTACTGATTACCAGAGTTTAACATATCCACCAAGTCCAATATGAAACAGTCAATACAGGAAATTAACCACTTAATCTTGCTGACACAATTTTGAATCATCACGAGTAAAGCCTAATCCGAGACTCAGGGGAATTCATTCAACACACTGGTTGACAATTCAACATGGCATGGAGAGTAACGTTAAAAGATGGAGTATAAGATGACACAAAGAGTGAGAACGATATCGAAACAATAACAGTAGGATGTCCCAGAATCATATCAACATGTTCGAGATCAACAGAAGATTTGCCCTACGTAAAGCGTTCGAAGGTAAAAAAACATTAACTAGTATTCTGAAACAAAAAAAGCACAAAGGACCTCAAGGGTCAAAGTCGTCAATTCAAAAATGATTATTTTAAATAAAATTCAAATCTCAACAGTCCAAAAATTTCATTCGCAAAAACATTTGATATTTAGAAAGAATGTATAAGTTTTCAATTTCATCCCAAACTCAAGGACACGTAAACCACCCAAAAGAGGTGGGGAAAAACTTGCATAATAAACAAGTATGTGAGACAAGGCACGATCACCAAAACATAAAATCAAATTAGGGGACTTTAAAACATTTATTAAATTTACGAGATAAAATTGGTCAAATCAAAATGCTCCCAAGGGTCCGAGTAGTGACTGAAAACAATTTCCAAATCATTGTTCAAAATAGTTTACACAAAAGTTGCAAATAGAGGATGTGGTTCCCAGTTATAAAAATATGTGATTTGATAAAATATGGAAATCAAGTCGTGAAAGGTGATTTAACAGATTAATTTAGTGAAATATATGAGACTGGCATCCAAAGTGTAACATGTCATGGCATATGCTACAATTTGACACCGCAAAAACTTATTTCGGTCTAGAAAGAATTTATTGGTGCAAGTAAGAAATTCACAAGTACACACACACAAGTCGTGGGAAACTCATTAGTAGGGTGGAATCACTTGTAAAAACAGTAAATTCGTTTTTTAGTGCCAAATCTGGCATAACCCATATTTAAAACAGCACGTAAAATAAAAATGTGTTTAAAACAACAATACAAAGAATACAATATCAGATGCTTCCTATAACACGCACAATAAAGGTTGGAGTAGAATGCTACAAAACAATGATATGGTTCACTCCCCAAGACTGTTGGGAGGTCCATAATAACTTAACTGTATAGAACTACAGTATGATGTGCGATCTCGGCCCCGAGGTAAGCAGTTGAGATAACTCGTAGAGCCAAAAATATCATTCAATGTATTCCTGAGGCACCAATCACTCAAGGATAACATTACTCATAAGGGCCTCGTAGATACTCCTTAAAGAGGTCCTAGGGTCCCCCAAATAGACCAACTCAATAAACGTTTCTCATGCATCGGTTTCAAAAATTTCGTTCAAACAGAATTGGCTCAAGTGACCTAGAAGGTTATGGGGATCTCGTATCTCAAGATGGGTCACTACGAACCAGTTATTAAAAGGTAGGTTTTCCTTACATATCATCAAATGACTCATTCACACCACCCATATGAGCCCAAAGCTCGTAAGTACCACCCAAACGTGAAATTCGACGGAACAAAAATCTAACTAATCACGTCTAAAGAGTACCTAAAACTAATACAAACTCAAAGTCCACTCGTGGAAACTCACAATTAGTGTCAACGAATCAAAAGCCATGTTAACTAATGATGCTACGTATTTGAGAAGTAGCTCTGACATTGAAACATCGGGTCGTATGATCATCAAGTGTTCAAAACTAATGACATGTCCTAAACCACCGCTCTAATGCCAAATTGACACACCCTGATCTGGAAAGTCCAAAAGGACACAAAAATCGAGTCGTGTTGGCCAACATCTGAACGATGACATCCAGATGATGAAAGCCATTTGAATTAAAAACATTGTGTTTTATAAAGGTAAGGTGAAATCTAACTGGTGAAAACCGATCACATTTGGCCCAACAACTGAAGCTTAGAACATGGACAACAAAATTGATGATCATACACTACATACTACCTGTAGACACTCGATTACCTCACTAGTTCACTCCAAGCCCGGGAACCTGATGCTTACTTCAGTGTAAATTCATAGTTTAATAAAAACTTACATTAACCACTCGTTTTGATTGAAATCCCAAAAAGTCATAATATACTTGTACATAATAAGAGAAATAACAATAGAAAATATTTAATAATAATTTAAATAATGCGACTAGATGTGCCATGTAGAAACCATTAATACGCCATAATGTCAACCCACATCAAATTGCTCATTAGTTGCTCAAGTCTCACACTCGTAACTAAAACTAAGTATCTTTGCTCAGTATCTCAACCACGCGAAAGTTGGGTGCCATGCATCGTCACCTCATGTACCTTAGAGCTCAGGGAACAAGCTGGCGCACTTTTAACTAGTATTATGGGCGGCGCGAGTGATCAATCACGTGGAGGCTGGTATGTGGCCATACAGTTGGGGTACTAGATACTAGCGACTCCTAAGTGGGTTATAACATCTCAATCACATCAATGCCCCAGGGACTCATATGCAATGAAACATGTGACTTGATAACATACGACTATGCATAACCATTATATCACAGTATACCAGAACAACCGAGTAAGCATAGTAAACCTATCATCACAATCAACATACTATGAGTAACACATAATAAGTCATGCATGCTCAACAATTATCACAAGTGAAAACATCGTAAAACATGCGAGTGTAAGCAATATAAAATCAGTTTAGGGAAGTGGGTCCACTCACATTAGTCACGGAGTTAGGTCACCTGACAATTAGACTACTTTTAAGCTTTCAAGTCATTTTTTCCCTAGGCAATCACCCACAAGGTGGCCGGCAACAAAATTTTCCTTTACCTTCTTATCCTGTACGTTAATGTCAAACTCTTGGAGCAAGAGGATCCATCTAATAAGTCATGATTTGGCATCCTTCTTGGTCATCAAATACTTCAAGGCAGCATAATCTATATACACAATAACTTTGTATTGAAGTAAATATTAACAAAACTTATGAAGAGCAAAAATTTCCGCAAGTAGTTCCTTCTCAGTGGTTGTGTAGTTTTGTTGTACATCATCCAAGGTTTGAGAGACATAGTAGATGACATAGGGTTTCTTATCCTTTCTTTGTCCTAGGACAACACCTATTGGATAGTCTGAAGCATCGCACATGAGCTCGAATGGCAAAGACCAATCCGGAGCGCATAAGATTAGGCCACTTGTGAGCAACTTCTTCAACTTGTCAAAGGCCTCTTGGCATTCGGCATTGAACACAAATGGTGTGTCTTTTTGAAGTGGTCGACATAGTGGTCTAGAAATTGATGAAAAGTCTTAGATGAATCTCCATTAGGAACATGCATGGCCAAGGAACGAACGAATCTCTCTCACCAAAGTATGAGAGGGTAACTACCACACAAGATCTACTTCAGCTCTATCAACCTCTTTGCCCTTAGCCGACACAATGTGACCTAAAAATATCCCTTGAGTTATCATGAAGTGACACTTCTCCTAATTAAGCACTAGCCTAGAATCAACACCATCTTTGCAATATAAGTTCAAGGTTCTCTAAACATGCATCAAAACTGTCTCTGATTACACTAAAGTCATTCATGAATACTTCAATGATCCTTTCAACGTAATATGAGAATATGGAAAGTATAAAACGTTGGAAAGTACCTGATGCATTACACAAGCCAAATGGCATCCTTCTGTAGGCATATGTACCAAAGGGGCACATGAAAGTGGCCTTCTCTTGATCTTCCTGAGCGATGCTTATTTGGTTGTACCCTGAGTATCCATCAAGAAAGCAATAGTGGGTATGTCCTACTAGTCTCTCAAGCATTTAGTCAATGAAGGGCAAGGGAAAATGGACCTTTCTTATTGTAGCATTGAGTTTCTGGTAGTTGATGCAAACCATATGTCTGGTGATGGTTTGTTGAGGCACCAACTCATTCTCTACGTTCTTCACCACAGTGATTCCAGATTTCTTTGGAACAACCTGAATAGAAGACACCTAACGACTATCTGAAATAGGATAGATCACACCACAATCATATAGTTTGGTTACCTCCTTTTTAACCACTTCCACCATAGGTGGATGAAGTCACTTTTGTGCCTCCATAGTGGGTTTTGCATTAAAGGATACGATGAAAACAAGTATCAGGGTTGATTCCTTTGATGTCAGCAAGTGTCCATCTAATGGTTGTCTTGTACTTCCCTAGTACAGTCAGAATTTTTGTCTGACAAGACCCGTCCCAACTGGACTTTGATAACCGAGCCTGGTCCTGCTCTCGTCTGACAAGTCAACTGAAGTCCTGAAACTACCCCTCAGCACCTGTCAGACAAGGGATAACTGCACTGATTTCCGCTCATGCCTCCACCTCTCGTTCAGCCCCGAACGTTGTGCCACAACATGTAGGGTCATCAAAACAGGAAAGGTGTGAGTGGACAAAAATAATATCATTTAAAAATACATTTCAAAATACATCATTTACCCTCCAATTTATCAACCCATGCATGCATAGAATCAAACATATGAATCATTTCATAAAACCATTTTATCATAAAATAAATCACATAACTCGGGAATTACACATCTGAGGGTCCTCTGGGAATTACACATCCAGTCTCATCGGGAATTACACATCCAGTCCCTCCGGGAATTACGCGTCCGGAGTCCCTCCGGGAATTACACATCTAGAGTCACTTCGGGAATTACACATCCGAAGTCTACCCAGGAATTCCACGTCTGGGGGCACTGAACATAAATCCAAATCAAAATCTTTATTTCAAAATCATTATTAAAACCACGTCAAAATCATTTATCACGGGGTTTCATGCCCAAATACCATTTACAGTAAATCCAAAAAATCATTAAATAATTCAATGCACGTAAATCCGTAAAATCATATCCGAAAATCATTCAATTCCATAAAATCATCTTTAACTCACAATCCAATTCAAAACATCCTTTTAAAATAGTGGGCCTAGTCCAAAATCATCAATTGTACTTTCCTCGTAAAACGTGCCCAAAACACTGATTAAAATAATCATTAAATCCAGTAAATAATCGTATCAAATCATCAAGAAATCATGGCAAATAAAATCATGCCATAAATCATGTAAAACATTTAACTATGCATGCATATCAGTTTATAAAACAAACGTCCCTCACACTCCGTCCAAACCGCTCGATTTCGAACTGCACGTTTTTCCGTAATTTTCAAAATTTTCCAAGAATCCTAAGTCGTGCCCAAAATCATCATTAAGGGTCACTAATGACTCAATGAATATCATATTAATTTCCCATAATTTTCCAGGAATTAATTACGAATTAAAAACGTAACATAGGCCTTCGGACCCTCGAAACAATATCGAAACGGTGTCCGATTGACTCGAAACCAACGCTAAGATGTTCGTTACATTGCATAGAATAAAAGTAATATTGACTTCACCTGAAGATGGACCTCCACGCGTCCTCACGTGCCGCCGCAAGTGGTTGCATGTGGCAGCCACGCGATTGACACTGTTTCTGCTACAGTTGTCTCCTTTACCCGATTAGTCTGCAAATGGGTCCTGTAACCCGCGATTCAACCCGGTTAGTTCTCAGTCAATTCGACCCCAATTCATTTGTTTCTTTCATCGATTTTCATCTAATCTAACTTAAGTAGAGATCTGTCTTCTTACTTTCATGAATTAACATCATAAACGGGTCGATATCCAAGTCGATACTCGGTTGGTTATAAGTCCAATTGTATCCAATTTCAGTTCAATTTGAGAATCTAATCAACCAGAAAGTGTCTTAAGGTCATTATAAACATGAATTCGAAACCAATTTCAAGATTTCTTACCTACAATTACATGAACTCAAGCTAACGATTTCTCGAATTTCGCCATGTCTATTCAGGGCTCCAAAAGCTTCCAACCTTGAGTTTCTCGATTTGGATCGACTAATAAGGGTCCCAGAAGTCATTATCTAACCTTAATTCGACTTGGGCTGTCCTGCAACTCGAATTCGAATATTCAATTCTCCAAGAACAGGTTTCAGGTTTCTCTTCGGGTTTTCTTTCACGATTCATCTCCTATTCTCTGTTCTCCCTCTCTCAATTCCATTTAGTTTCTCATTGAGTCGAATGACTGGTGGTGATTTGTAAGAATATAGTTTTGATTCATCCGCCTTTGTTTTCCCCTTAGAACAAACAAACGGTTCAACCCATTTAAATTTATTCCACCGCCATCATCCAATTAGCACAATCACTGCCACTAATTGTAATCTGCACAGTGACATGTGTCACTTAATTACCTAATTGACTCACCCACACGGCTGAATAAGCCAATTAACCGTCCAATTCATCATGTTGCCCCAAATTACCATTCTGCCCTTCCTTGGCTAATTACCAAAATGCCTCTAGCCTTCGCAGACCCGTAACTTTCACATCCGACCTCTGATTGACGCAAGCCATATGTCTACAGATTCAGCGTCCCGAGACCTATCTAACGGTCCTTCCGGAAAGTCCAAATAAGGTCTCGATCAAAAATTAAGCTTTTGCCCCCCCCTAACCAATGGCAAAATTGTCCTTTCCTTCCAAATTTTTTTCCAATTTTTTTTTCCAATTTTTCCTTTTTTGAATTTCCGGGTCGTCACATTGTCTCTTGATCATGTTCCAAGGTGGAATAAAATGATTGGTAAGGTGTCATTATCTCCAAGGAATGCATACTTCATGTGTTCTGGAAGTACCTTATGTTCAAGTGCAGGGGCTTGGACAACAGAGGGAAGCATTTTGTTAGTAGCAAAGGTAATTGGAATGGGAGGATGAGGACTTACATATCTTGGCACCTCATTGAGGGCCATGGCTAATTCAAGGATTATGGGTTCAAGGACCTCAATCAGTGCATCTAAGAGGACATCATTCCTGAATTGGGTCAGCCCTGCTCCTTCTTGAATTGAAATTTTGAGTTCGTCATCCTGGATATGGTTCAAATGTTCATGCGACATAGATTCAACAATGTCAATAGTAAAGCAAGCATTAACACTAGTAGTAGGATACCTCATAGTTTTAAAGTTGTTGAACTCAATCATCTCCCCATCGAATTCCATCGATAGAGTGCCATTGTGGACATCTATCTTTGTTCTTGTGATCTTGATGAATGGACGTCCCAAAAGCAATGGTGTGGTGTCCAAAGGATTCTTATTCATGTCAAGAGTGTATAAGTAAGCCGAAAAGATAAGCTGATTGTCCTGCTCAAGAACAACTTCTACATATCCTTTTGGGTATGCATAAGTATGATATACTAATTGAATGATAATATTGTCTTCCTTTAACTCACCTAGGTTTGTGGATTCATATAGATGCTATGGCATAGCATTGATTGGTGGACCTAAATCTAGCATGACATTATCAAAGGACTTGTTACCTATCATGCAAGGAACTAAAAAGCTCACTGGATATTTCAGCTTTGGTGGCAATCTGTATTGGATTATGCATATTCATGGGTTGTAGAGGCATCGGTTGCCTTGGTTGGAATGGTTTCCGTTGGTATCCTTGTTGGTTTTGAGTCGGAGGGTTTAAACATCCTTCATTGATGTTCCACTTGAATCCTGGATGGTCACGGTTGCCTTGGCCATAGTTATTGAAGTTATTGTACCATTGAACCCCTTGCTATCCTCGTAAGGCATTGGCATGTTCCATTCTATCATTAGGGTTTGTAACTAGAGAGCATTGATCACTTGGGTGTCCGTCCAATTGGCACACACCATATATAGGTATGTTAGGTTTCTTGGCCCTTTTGGCTTCGAGTTCTAAGACTTGCTCAGGCATAGATTGGATTTTTTCAATCTTGTCATCCGTGGCTCCCTTAGAATTCATTGCACTTACTCCATTTCTTTGAGACATCTCGTATTAGGCATCATTAGTGGATCTATTCTCGAGTAGTTGCCTTGCTTCGGGTTCATCAAAATCCATGAATGCCTTGTGTGAAGCTGCATCAAGGAGGTCTCAGTCCAAGGGTATGAGACCATCATAGAAGTAGTTCATTAGGTTGGTCTCCAAAAAAATCATGTGCATGAAAAGTAGCACAAAGGACCTTGAAACAGTCATAATATAAACCAAAGGTTTCATCCAGTACTTGAGTAATGGATGTGATTGTCGCTTCATTGAGGTGATCATAGAAGTGGGAAAGTACTCAGCCAAGAAGAAGTCCACAAGTTGTTTCCAAGTCGTGATATGATTGGAGGGCAACTCCATGAGCCAAGATTGGGGCCTATCTGCTAAAGTGAAGGGAAAGGCCTCGAGCTTGAAAAGTTCATCATCGGCATCACTTGGTTTCATGTTATTAAACAATAATTGGAAGGTCTTAAAGTGCTTGTTCGGATCCTCATTGGGTAGCTAATAAAAGGTTGGTAGTTAGTGAAGGAATCCACTCATAAGTTCAATATCCGTCTTGTTTTCCATGGGTTTCAAAAAAGAAATGTATGATGGTCCTATGCTCTATTCTATAGAGCATGTGCGTTTGCGAAGAGATCATCATTCATTGTTGGCCATTTCAACTTTAGATTCACTCTCAGATTAGTGCTTGGGTGAAGAGGACTCAGATTCGTAGTCCCCTTCAAAGATAGGTTCCAAGATAAGTTCCTCTTGGTGTGGTTCACTTGATTCAACCCTTCCTTAATTAGGTTGCTTGTTGGGACTAGCAAAGCGTTGAGATCTACAAAGTGTTGTATTAGAAGTCACGAGCTTTGGCTTGGTCATTCAGAGAAACCTGGAGTTCATCAAACAAAAAACCATGAGGATGAATAGTATGCACGACTATAGATAAGAAAAGGGTCACGAGAGATAGATGGACTTATATATAGTGAAGAGACAAGATGTAGAGAGGGATATACACAAAACAGAATTGTACGTACAAGGAACGGGATATATACAAGTGAGAAGCAAGGTAGTATAACAATTTTAAGATTATGCAAGGTAGAATCACGAAAATGGAATGCAAAGGCACAAGTTCCAAAAACGTCCAAATTGATGCAACACATGAAGATCTACATGAAGAATGGTGTGAATTCATGAGGGAAATTGTTAGAACCAGCACAAGACATAAGAGTTACGTGACAATGCATGAAAAGAATGGCCTGCACCTTCGATCCCATTTCCCTAGATTCACTTAGTTTAGGGGACCTGGTGATGAAATTCAAGCATCATGAAATCTCAAGGAGGGTATGCAATCTACCAATGCAATAAATCGAGTCTTAAGCCCGCATAGATAACCGTCCACTTCTCATATCATAGTTCCTTCCGGGCTTATAGCCTGCGAAGACTGATAAACCTAACCTCAATTGCTTCCACTATTCAACGTTGATCATGGCTAATTGGGATAGATGTAACGAGAAAAGCCCAGACTAATTTCGAGAACACCCCGAGGCTAACCTAGCCAGGGTGTGTATTCCATTGGAGTTCTCTTTCTTATACCAAACTTTCACCAGTTATAACCCTTCTAGACACCACAACCAACCGATGGAAGTTTTCAAAGTTTGTTTGACCAAACTCAAGTGTTTACAAACTCTGCCCACAACCTCATGTCTGTACATTCACTTAATTTACAGTGTGTGGTGATGAAATCCACACATCATGAAAAGTTAATGAGAAAGTAACCAAAAGGGGCACTACCTATTCCCAGAATGAAAGACTTGAAGCAAAAGAACTTGAAACCCATGTAAACGGAAGACATTTAATAGGAGGTAATATTTACAAGTAAGGAAACTCAAAGATATATATGGTTCACATAGCATTCAAAGGTTAGATGGAGACTTCTAAGTCTGTGTGGGCCAAGTCGATATCCTAGGTTTCGAACCTTTATCCATCCCTTTGGGTAAGTTCAAAAGTGACCAGGTTAGAAAGAATACCTATAAGAGGTAGGATTATTTTGGAATTCTGAAGTCCTACTTATCAACCCTAGAATGATTTTTGAACTCCTTGAAGCCCTACTTCTCAATCCTAGGATGATTTTGGAACTTGAAGTTATACTTCTCAAGTCCAAAGCCTATCACAAGTATCGTCTCAGGGCCTAGACATTACTCACGGAAATTTCTTACTCAAGATGGATAAGTGTTTGTTCCAAGATAATTCAAGTGTTAACAAATGTAGCCCCCAACCTCATGGCTTTTAAGGGCCATGAAGGGTTTAGGTAATAAGTTAACATATGATAATTCACCTATTCCATTAAAGATCAAGATCTAAACTTCAAAGCATAAGTGAACCACATATAGCTGAGACTAATGCACGAATGCAAGATGTTATTTACAAATATGATGTTATAAACAAGTATGATATGTAAAATATAAACATATTTACACAAACGAAATCATACAAAAAATTATTTCAATCCTCGGTAACTGCACCAAAAATTGATATGCTAAACTAAGCATTAAAGTAAACACAGAGTCACACTCAATACTTAATGAAAACGTATGAAATTACAAACCTTTTTTTTATATAGATATAGCATTGGTAAATACGGGTCGTTCTAAACCGGGGATTGAGGGTACCTAAGCATGATTGTCATTTGATTGATTAATTAAGGGTGATTGATAGATTTTAATGTTCTTTGTGATTAAACTAACCTAAACTAGCCTAATCTATTATTTACATAGTCAATCTTTAAACCTAACTCATTCATGAATTACATTAAGTTTAACCCATGACGTCCTATAATTTTAGCCTTACGAGTTACTTGCATGTTGTCTTAAGTACATGCAGGGAGACACTCCAACCGCACTTCCAGTGATCCAAACTCGGGACATTCCTTTATCTAATCAAGCACTAAGTACAAACATACAAACATAAGAATCATAAAAACACATAGAATATTGAAATCAATACAAATCATAAAACCAATAATAATATTAGAAATCAGTTTATAAATACGATATTCAAGCACATAAGATAACTACAAAGTAAAGAGGTTATGTTACATTTATTCTCTTCAGGGCACCCTATGGATACGAAGTGATTGGGCACTCTTTGGTGAGAAACTTGGAGACACTCCTCTATGTCACAGATAAGGTTGTAGAAGGTGAGATATGGTGTAATTAGTTTTGCACAAGAAATCTCGAAATTTATTGAAAAGGAAAAATTGGTTTAAGCAGAGCTTTGGTACAAAGAATGAAAGAAAAAACTCAACTAATGAGAAAACTTAAGTATTTATAAGCATAGGACAAACCTTATCTCAATCCTAATTAAAATAGAAAATAAAAATCGTAATCTATGTAATAATCCCTTTTAGCTGCAAATCCTTCCTTGAGTTGCAAGGAACACTAAGTTGTTCCTTTCATGCGTTTGAGTCCAAGCTGAAGAGGAAATCTTCAAATCTTAGTCACAAATGGAGTGGGAATCTCAACCTTGTCGAGATTGGAAGGTGTTGGAGTCTTTATCGCAAAATGGCATGACTTGGATTCCAAGCCGCAATGCGAATGAATTGGGGTTCTAATCGCATTTGGAAAAGATCTTGACTCCTTGTGGCACTTGGAATGTCCTTTTAAACCTTAATTGAAAAAAATTATGTAATGGAATCCATAATTGTAAAATTAAGATCGTGAGTCTTTTTCGAAAAATGACTTGTTTTTGGGGCTGGCCGAGAAAGCTGGGGACATGTCACTGGCACGTGTGCTGGCATAAACTGAGGTACACGAGCCTGGTTCTGGGCCTAGTACTCCGCTGGGCCTAGAACTTAAAAATGTGGAACAATGATGGCACTTGATGGAACAAAACGAAACAAGACCTCAAAACATGTCAATGTGAACATATTTTGGTTCTTGGTTGGCATAGGGCTTAATCCTTGAGTGGGCATTTGCTAAAACACAAGTTGGTCTTGACTGGGAACATGTCACTGGGAACAGGACTTGGAAGAGGAGACATGTACTAGAACACAAGCTCGATAGTTGGAACGTGGCCTAGCTTTTGGACCCGATAGCTGGAACATGGTCTGGGACTGGTCTTGGTGACATTATCCATATATTTCCATGTTTTGACATGTCATAGGTTCTAGATCCTCGGTTAGGACTCAAATGAGGTTCTTAGTGACATGATCCACATATTTCCATGTTTTGACATCAAAATGTCATGTTTTTCAATGAGCACCTGAAATTCATAAGATTAGTTAGAAATGACATGACTAAGGTAATAACAAGGTAAAATGCAAGGATAATTGATATATAAGTAAGATCAAATATATGCTTATCACCCTACTCAGGATTCAAGTTTGGTTGGACGACCTCGGACATCGAGGTAATGTTCCATATTCCTGAGATCGGTAATGTCATGGTTAGACTCGGACGTTGAGGTAATGCTCCATATTCTAGAGATTGTTGAGTAGTCTCGGATGTTGAGGTCCAGCTCCGTAGTTCCTGAGACTGATATTTTGATTGGACCTTGACTTAGACGTCAAGCTGGGCTCAGTAGTTTCTGAGTCAGTCCACACTCGGAAGTAGGGCTGGGCTCCGTAGTTCCCGAGGGGTTTGGTCTACCAGTAATCCAGCTATGTTATAATGATTTGGCATGCAAGCATTGATGAAGGGTTCATTGTGTGTGTGACTATGTTTGTGGTGTTTTGATACAGTTTTATGATAACTGGCCTTCTGATGTTACTAGATTGTTTATGGGTTGCACATACGTTTGTGGTATTTATCCGTTTCCTGAAATTTATTGAATTTCCTTATGCATGCATAACTTTTCTAAAATGTACGGTATTTACTTATGTTTTTCAATTGTGTTTTTGAAACTGTGCTTCTTTTGAGGTCCACTCATACGTTTTTCTTGATTTTGAAACCCTCCAGGGTTGTTTCAAGAGAATCGAGGCTATGTAAGGGGCGGAGGTATGAACTGGCGCGAATATGAGTATCCCATGTCTGACAAGGTGTTGACGATTAATTTGGTACTTTAGTTTACTTGCTAGACAGGAGAAGGGCCCGGGTGCAGTTACGAGGTATTTTCAGGCTTAGGGCCTATCAACTTGGTATCATAGCTTAGGTTTGGGATGTGCTTTCAATTGTCGTGCCATCAAAGTGCGAGATTCATGCATGGCCTAGTAGTGAGACGAGCGTATGAGCCCATGTAACACCCTGGATATTCTAGGAAAGGAAACTTTGGAAAATTGAGTGAAAAAGACGATTTTTCCCCTATAAAGTCAAAGAGTTGACTTTGACCAAAATTCAAAATATTGACTTTTGACTCGAACATCTCTTAAGAAATCTGAAAAGACGGTTGTGAAGGTCTCGAGCCCGAAGTACATATATAGGTGGCATGCCAAAATCAGAGTTTGGACGAGGATGATTCGTGACAGGACCCACCCCGATTATCGCCTCGATAATCGGGAAGCATCCTGCTCCCGTCTGACAGTCGAACGCAAAAGACTAGAAAACCAAATTAAATTACATAACACTCACTGTCAGACCAGGGAGATTAAATAATACAACCGATTGGACACTAAGTCCATAGTTTCACAGAGCCATAGTATTACAAAACAAGAATAAGTTCAAATCCTACTCTGCGAACTAACTACTCCGCAACGGAAAACTTTATGTCTCTACCTCTAGCTCGGTGCTGGCCCCCGAACTTGTACCACGACCTGGAGGGTATTTAAAATAGCAAAGTGTGAGTGGATTAAAACAAAAGTTCACAGAAAACAGTTTAAGGAAATCGGGGTTCGCCCTCCAGTTTTATAATACGCATACATAACCGGATATTCAAAAACCTCATACTAAACATTCGAAATCCCTTTTTCCGTATCATATGGAAGACATTACAGAAAACAGTCATAAATTCGTATAAAATAATATAATATCATCAAAAACCAGAAATCTTCTTTTCGAAACATTAATCAAACCAAATCATGTAAAACAGAAATAATAATCACAATCAAACCGTTGGATCCATCTGAGTCTTTAAACTCAATATCAGGCCTTCCCGGGATATCAACGAGTCTTTAAACTCAAAATATAATTAATAGGCCTCGAGGGTATCACATTAACCGAGTCTTTAAACTCACGAGTCTTTAAACTCAATCCGGGTCTTTAAATCCAATTCGGGCCTGCCCCTTTCATCCATTAACCGGGTTTTAAACCCAAAACCAGATCCAACAATCATACCGGGTCTTTAAACCCAAAACCATTTTATAAAGCACAATAAAAGGATCCCTCGTGATCCGTTTTCCAAAAATCATTCTGAAAGCAAATATCGTCATAATAGGACTTATGTCCAGATTTCACATGCAATCTCCGAAAATTACTTCACAATATAATCAAAGCATCATAAATACGTAACATGCATAATAATCTCAAATTACTTCATCAAACCATCATTCATGCATAGGAGAAAACCGTAACCTCGAAATGCGTAAAATACGATAATTACCTCGAAAAGCGTGAAATTATGTAAAACCAAAATATCATGATTATCAACATAAAATCAAATATGAAAACATAAACAAAGGAGGAAAAATAGTCATGCATGCACAGTTGAAAATCAAAAGTCCACTCACGGTTTTCGGTCACGCAATCGCGCCCCGTGTGTTCCTCGGTAGCTTCGGAAACGTCCGGGCATGTAAAAAGGTGCAAGAAGGGTTACTAACATTCCCATAAAGCTCGTATTAATTTCCCTAATTTTTTTGGATTTTTCGACGTAATTAAACTTAAAGCCTAAACTTTCCGAACCCTCGAAACTATCCCGAACGACACCCGATCAACTTGAACTTTAAATAAAAAATGTTCAGAATGAGGAGAGGATAAAAATTCATGTTGATCATGATCGGAGATGAGGTCACACGCACCGTCACGAGCCGTCCAAAGTGGCTGCGCGTGAAGGCCACGGGCCTGCTACAGTGTCGTCCCCTTCACCTGACTGGCCTGCTAAATGAGCCTTCAGCCCGCGACTCGACCCAGCTAATTACCCTTCGATTCTAACTCGATTCCCTTCGTTTTTTATCCTAGCATCTTCTCTAACCAATTATTTCAGTTCTGTGTCCTTGATTAACCTCGACATGCCCTAAATGGATCCATCCAAACTGGAACAATCGAACGGGTCGACGCCTGTATCTTACCCAACTTAGTCCAATTCCCAAATTAACTCAGACATGAGCTTAAGGGGACCTATACGAACACTCTAACACAACCAATTGAACAAGAACTCACTTGGAAGTCGTCGTCCTCAACACTACGATTTTCCAGAAACTGGAACTTGAGTTCCTGGACAAACCGTGATCAAACTCCTTCAATTCTTTCGTGGTTGAGTTCGTAGTGAACCCAGAAGACTAACACGATCCTTGGTTTCGATCAAATGGCCTCACAAATTGAAAACCAAGTTTCCCTCCAATTCCCAGAATCTCAGTTTTAATGGTTTCTCTCAGACTCTCCGCTCTCACTCTGGTTCCAAAATGAAACTCTCACTCTCCACTACTCAGCTAATCGATCAAGGCAGACGGAAACTCGTGGGAATCCATCTGATTTCTCTGTGAAAGTTTTTTGCCGTAACACAGAACCCATAACCAAATTTAAAACTAACCCGTGCACTGTGTTCCTGCCCATACCATGACTGAATGCTTCCAACATCCTCAAAACACGTAAACAATTCACTCTGGCCAGCCACTATCAGGAATAAACAATGGGATTGCTCAGAGCACTCACGACATGGCCGTACACACTCTGTTTCACAATGGTGAACAGTAACCGCTGTACAAAATGACCAAAATGCCCTCAGTTGACAAATTACCAAAATACCCTTCAACTTCCGTGACCTGTAACTTGGTCACCCAATGTCCGTTTGACGCGTGCCACCTGTCGTTGTACTCAGGGCATCGAGACCTTCCTAATGGTATTCGAGTCTTGTGAAAATCAGTTGTCAAACAAAAAGCCAGCATTTTCTCCCTAATCGTCCAATTTACGGAAATGCCCTTGAACTTCTGAACGTCATAACTTTCACCTTGAGCGTCCGAATAAAACGTACCACCTGTCTATGAACTCGTGACGTCCCGAACTACGTCACGATCATCGGTCAAAGTCCGTTCGACCTTCCAATTAAAAATTCAACAAATTGACCACACTATTCGCAGGGGTAAAAACGTCATTTTATTTATTATTTTACAAAATTACATTTTCCGAATTTTTGGGGCGTTACAATCTCCCCCTTTAAGAAATTTCATCCAGAAATTTCAAGGAAACAAATAGGGGAACTGCTCCCGCATCTGCGCCTCGGGTTCCCATGTGGCTTCCTCCACACTCTGGTTTTTCCAGAGAACCTTAACCAGGGGAACGGTTTTCCGACGTAGCACCTTATCCTTTCGGTCCAAAATCTGTACTGGCTGTTCTTCGAAACTCAAGTCCTCTCGGAGTTCAATGGGTTGCTCCTCCAGTACATGAGATGCATCAAACACATATTTCTGCAGCATCGACACATGGAAAACATCATGGACCATAGAAAGTTCCGAAGGTAGTGCTAGCCTGTATGCAACCTTGCCAATCCGCTCAACAATCTCGTAAGGTCCGATGAAACGAGGGCTCAACTTCCCTCGCCTGCCAAATCTCACTACACCTTGCAAGGGGACAGTTTCAGAAATACCCGATCTCCGACTGCAAACTCAAGATCTCTAATCCGATGGTCCATATAGCTCTTTTGTCTGTCTTGGGCTGCCTTGAGCCTATCTCTGATGAGTTTGACATTCTCTGTTGTCAATTCCTCCAATTCAGATTTAGTCAGCTTCCTTTCCCCCACGTCCGTCCAACACAACGGTGTTCTGCACTGCCGTCCGTACAAGGCTTCGTAATGAGCCATCCCAACGCTCGCCTGATAGCTGTTGTTATAGGCAAATTCCATCAAGGCTAGATGTGATTCCCAAGTTCCTTGAAATTGAAAAACGTAGGCTCGCATCATGTTCTCCAATATCTGGATGGTCAGCTCAAACTAACCGTCAGTCTGAGGATGAAATGCAATGCTGAAACGAAGTTTCGTCCCAAACGCTTCTTGTAAACTTTGCCAAAATGGAGAAGTAAACCTCGGGTCTCTGTCAGAAACTATTGATTCTAGGGTACCGTGCAAACGGATGATCTCATTGATAAACAACTGAGCAAACTGTGTCATCCTGAAGTTCTCTCGCACCGGCAAGAAATGAGCTGACTTCGTAAGCCTGTCCATAATCACCCAAACTCCATCGTGACCCATGGGTGTCCTAGGAAGTCCAAACACAAAATCCATCGTTATGTGATCCCATTTCCATTCGGGGATAGGTAGTGGTTGCAAGGCTCCATAAGGTCTTTGTCTCTCGGCCTTCACTTGCTGACTAATCAGACACCTGCTGACAAACTCAGCAATCTCCCGTTTCATACCCGGCCACCAATACTGTTCTCGCAAAGTACAATACATCTTGGTCCCACTAGGATTCATCGCGTAGGCCGAACTGTGAGCCTCATCCAAAATCTCCTTCTTCAGTGCCTCATCGTCCGGCACACACAACCGTCCTTCTTTTAGTGAGGCTCCATCCTTTCTGACTGTAAAATCTTGCCGTTCGCCGGATTCCACTTCAATCCGAAGTACACACGAGACAGGATCTTGAGATTGAGCATCAACGATCCGATCGATTAGGAGTGGTCTCACCTGAAAACTAGCCAGCAAGACACCTTGGCTATCCAGTCCCAAATCAATGCTAGTCTTGCGGAGTTCAACCAATAGCGGGAAATGAATCGTCCGTAGGTGTGCCACAGAATGCGTTGACTTCCGGCTTATAGCATCAGCTACCACATTAGCTTTTCCAGGGTAGTACTCAATCGTACAATCGTAATCCTTAATTAGCTCCACCCACCGTCGTTGCCTCACATTTAAGTCCTTCTGGGTGAACAAGTACTTCAGGCTCTTATGGTTCGTGAACAGCCTGCAAGTCGTACCATACAAGTGATGTCTCCAGATTTTTAGCGCATGCACGACAGCAGCTAACTCCAAGTCGTGCGTAGGATAGTTGCGCTCATGCGGCTTCAACTGGCGCGAAGCGTAGGCAATCACTTTTCCATGCTGCATTAGCACACATCCCAATCCCTGTAAGGATGCATCACTGTACACCTCGAATTCCCCACTATCGTCTGGAAGGGTCAGTATAGGAGCAGATGTCAACCTTTCCTTCAACTCCTGAAAACTACGCTCACAATCGTCATCCCAGAAAAACTTGACTCCCTTCCTCGTCAGTCGTGTCAATGGGGCAGCAATGGTAGAGAAACCTTCCAAAAACCTCCTGTAATAGCCAGCCAAACCCAAGAAACTTCTGACTTCAGTGACGGTCTTCGGTTGTTCCCACTTTGCCACTGCTTCAATTTTCTGAGAATCCACATTGATTCCGTCAGTTGAGATCACATGCCCCAAGAAACTCACACTCGTCAACCAAAACTGACACTTGCTGAGCTTCGCATACAACTGGTTTTCCCTCAGGGTACCTAGCACCATCCTTAAGTGCTCTTCATGTGCTTTGATACTTTTCGAGTACACCAGAATGTCGTCAATGAATACGATGACAAAGTGATCCAAGTATGGCTGCAACACTCGGTTCATCAAGTCCATAGATGTTGCGGGTGCGTTGGTCAAACCGAATGGCATTACTAAGAACTCATAGTGACCATATCGGGTTCTAAAGGCTGTCTTGGGCACATCCTCGTCCTTAACCCGTAACTGATGATACCCAGAACGAAGATCGATCTTGGAGAAGTACTGTGCTCCCCTCAGCTGATCGAACAAGTCATCGATCCGATGCAAGGGGTATTTGTTCCTTACTGTTACTTTGTTCAGTTGCCTGTAATCAATGCAGAGTCTCAAACTCCCATCCTTTTTCCGCACAAACAACACTGGGGCTCCCCAGGGGGACACACTCGGTCTAATAAATCCCATCTCAAGCAACTCTTGCAACTGCGCCTTCAGTTCTTTCAACTCAGTTGGCGCCATACGATATAGAGTCTGAGATATAGGTTGCGTACCTGGAACCAGATCGATGGGGAATTCAACATCTCAGTGAGGTGGCAATCCTGGTAGATCCTCCGGAAAGACATCCGGGAACTCCCGTACTATCGGTATATCCTCCACCTTCAGCGGTGCAGCACTTGCGTCCATCACTTGAGCTAAGTATGAATGGCACCCTTTCCTCAGCATCTTGCTCGCCTTCAAGGCCGAAATCACTCCAACAGGAGTTGCTCGCTATATTCCCTGAAAGGTGGTTTCAGGTAACCCCGAACTTCGAAAAGTAACCTTCTTATCGACACACTCAATAGAAGCATGATGGAGTGTCAACCAATCCATTCCCAAAATGACATCAAAATCATGTAAGTCCAGGAGTATCAAGTCTGCTACCAATCCAACGTCACCCACCATTACGAGACACTCCCTCGACACTTGGTTTACCACAAATACGTCTTCTGTGGGCGTACTCACACCCATGTCACAGTCCAGTGCGGACACCTCTCTACTCGCCAACAACTCACAATCCCGCGATATAAATGAATGAGTAGCTTCGGGATCAATTAAAGCACAAACATCATGTCCAAAGATCGTGAGTGTACCTGTCACAACACCAGGTGCTCCGCTGGCCTCCTGCTGCGTAATCGCAAAAGCTTGGGCATGTGGTCCAGCTGCTCGCCCACGACCCCTGCCCCTCAGTCCACTAGTCGCTCCAGCACCTCCTCCTCTAGTACTCCCAGTCCCAGAGACTGCAGCTGTGTTCCGTCCCTGCTATGCTGCACCCCGACATGCGCCACCACCCTGTGGCAAAGATGGACACTCCCTCCGATAGTGGCCCCGCTCACCATAGAAGAAACAGATAACACTGGAAGCATCTCGAGCAAAACCACCACTCTGTCGTCCTGTGGAAGAAACTGAGGTCGCGCTCGCCTGCGGAGCCAACTGTGCTCTGGGCACTCTGAATCCGGGACTCTGAAAGTTACCAGGCCTACCATAACAATCATTTCCTGCAGACGAAGCTCCTCCATAACGTCCCTTCTTCGGGGTTCTCTGACTATACGATCCAGGAAACGAACGTTCTCGACGTTGTCCACCACCTGAGTACTGTGGACGTGTCGGGAGACTAGCCTCAACCCGCACTGCGGCATCAGACAACTCTCTGAGAGTAGTAAAAGCTCCAGCGCTCACAATGGCCCGTATCTCACCTCATAGGCCAAGCTCAAACCTACGACATTTCTCTGCCTCAATAGACACAAAGGTAGGAGCAAAACGGGCTAGCATCTAAAATTTCTGCTCATACTCTGCTACAGACATGCTCCCCTGTTGAAGCTGCAGAAACTCTGTCTCCCTAGCATCACGGAATGAACGGGGATAATACTCGTCCAGAAACCGTTCACGAAAGGTCTCCCAGGTCACTGTACGGGCATCCCAACCCGATAACTCCAGGGTATACCACCACTCATGGAGGGGGTTCGCCCAATCGAAGCGCTCTCGGCATCACTAACGACGCCATCTGCAGGACGTGGAGGGGGTTCACGTCGCGGAGGCATGGCTGATCGTCCTTTCTGAAAGAGGAATAAGTTAGTACAGTAATCGAGGCACACCCAAGTTACAGACAAAAACCGTAAACCTAGGCTCTGATACCAATTGATAGGACCCACCTCGATTATCGCCTCGATAATCGGGAAGCATCCTGCTCCCGTCTGACAGTCGAACGAAAAAGACTAGAAAACCAAATTAAATTACATTACACCCACTATCAGACCAGGGAGATTAAATAATACAACCGACTGGACACTAAGTCCATAGTTTCACAGAGCCATAGTATTACAAAACAAGAATAAGTTCAAATCCTACTCTGCGAACTAACTACTTGCCTCTGCCTCTGCCTCGGTGATGGCCCCCGAACTTGTACCACGACCTGGAGGGTATTTAAAACAGAAAAGTGTGAGTGGACTAAAATAAAAGTTTACAAAAAACAGTTTAAGGAAATCAGGGTTCGCCCTCCAGTTTTATAATACGCATGCATAACTGGATATTCAAAAATCGCATACTAAACATTCGAAATCCCTTTTTCCGTATCATATGGAAGACATTACAGCAAACAGTCATAAATTCGTATAAAATAATATAATATCATCAAAAACCAGAAATCGTCTTTTGGAAACATTAATCAAACCAAATCATGTAAAACAGAAATAATAATCACAATCAAGCCGTTGGATCCATCCGAGTCTTTAAACTCAATATCAGGCCTTCCCGGGATATCAACGAGTCTTTAAACTCAAAACATAATTAATAGGCCTCGGGGGTATCGCATTAACCGAGTCTTTAAACTCACAAGTCTTTAAACTCAATCCGGGTCTTTAAACCCAATTCGGGCCCGCCCCCGTCATCCATTAACCGGGTCTTTAAACCCAAAACCAGATCCAACAATCATACCGGGTCTTTAAACCCAAAACCATTTTATAAAGCACAATAAAAGGATCCCTCGTGATCCGTTTTCCAAAAATCATTCTGAAAGCAAATATCGTCATAATAGGACTTATGTCCGGATTTCACATGCAATTTTCGAAAATTAGTTCACAATATAATCAAAGCATCATAAATACGTAACATGCATAATCATCTCAAATTACTTCATCAAACCATCATTCATGCATAGGAGAAAACCGTAACCTCGAAATGCTTTAAATACGATAATTACCTCGAAAAGCGTGAAATTACGCAAAACTGAAATATCATGATTATCAACATAAAATCAAATATGAAAACATAAACAAAGGAGTAAAAATTGTCATGCGTGCACAGTTGAAAATCAAAAGTCCACTCACGGTTTTTGGACGCGTCAATCGCGCCCCGTGTGTTCCACGGTAGCTTCGGAAACGTCCAGGCATGCAAAAAGGTGCAAGAAGGGTTACTAACATTCCCAGAAAGCTCGTATTAATTTCCCTAATTTTTCCGGATTTTTTGACATTATTAAACTTAAAGCCTAAACCTTCAGAACCCTTGAAACTATCCCAAACGACATCCGACCAACTTGAACTTTAAATAAAAAATGTTCAGAATGAGGAGAGGATAAAAAGTCATGTTGATCGTGATCGGAGATGAGGTCACACGCGCCGTCACGCGCCGTCCAAAGTGGCTACGCCTGAAGGCCACGCACCTACTACAGTATCGTCTCCTTCACCCAACTGGCCTGCTAATTGGGCCTTCAACCCGAGACTCGACCCAGCTAATTACCCTTCGATTCTAACTCGATTCCCTTCGTTTTTGATCCTAGCATCTTCTCTAACCAATTAATTTAAGTTCTGTGTCCTTGATTAACCTCGACATGCCCTAAATGGATCCATCCCAACTGGAACAATCGAACGGGTCGACGCCTGTAACTTACCCAACTTAAACCCATTCCCAAATTAACTCATACAGGAGCTTAAGGGGACCTAGACGAACACTCTAACACAACCAATTGAACAAGAACTCACCTGGAAGTCGTCGTTCTCAACACTGCGATTTTCCAAAAACTGGAACTTGAGTTCCTGGACAAACCGTGATCAAACTCCTTCAATTCTTTCGTGGTTGAGTTCGTAGTGAACCCAGAAGACTAACACAATCCTTGGTTTTGATCAACTGGCCTCACAAATTGAAAACCAAGTTTTCCCTCCAATTCCCATAAACTCAGTTTTTCTGATTTCTCTCAGACTCTTCGCTCTCACTCTGGTTCCAAAATGAAACTCTCACTCTCCACTACTCAGGTAATCGATCAAGGCAGACAGCAACTCATGGGAATCCATCTGATTTCTCTGTGAAAGTTGTTTGCCGCAAAATAGAACCCATAACCAATTTAAAACTAACCCGTGCACTATGTTCCTGCCCAGACCATGACTAAATGCTTCCAACATCCTCAAACCACTTAAACAATTCACTCTGGCCAGCCACTATCAGGAATAAACAATGGGATTGCTCAGAGAACTCACGACATGGCTGTGCACACTCTGTTTCACGGTGGTGAACAGTAACCACTGTTCAAAATGACCAAAATGCCCTCAGTTGACAAATTACCAAAATACCCTTCAACTTCTGTGACCAGTAACTTGGTCACCCAATGTCTGTTTGACGCGTACCACCTGTCGTTGTACTCAGGGCATCGAGTCATGTGAAAATCAGTTGTCAAATAAAAAGTCAGCATTTTCCCCCCTAATCGTCCAATTTACGGAAATGCCCTTGAACTTCCGAACGTCATAACTTTCACCTCGAGCGTCCGAATCGAACGTGCCACCTGTCTATGAACTCGTGACGTCCCGAACTACGTCACGATCATCGGTCAACGTCCGTTCGACCTTCTAATCAAAAATTCAACAAATTGACCACACTATTCGTAGGGGTAAAAACGTCATTTTATTTATTATTTTACAAAATTATATTCTCCGAATTTCCGGGGCGTTACAATTCCTTTAAAAATCCTAAAGGGTATTTTGGTAAGTATTACATAAAAGGCATTTTGGTCACTTTTTCTTGAGAGATAGCTTTGGATGGGGATACCTATCTATAGAAATCTGGATCCTTCCTTTATCTTCATTTCCACCTAGAGGGAGAGAAATACAAACCCTCACCAACCGTGAAGAAAATGAGCTAGGAAAGGGAGACAATCAGGGAGAGAACAAAGGAAGGAAAAAGGGAGAAAATAACGCGAAAACGGAAAGAAATGAAGGTGAAATAGTGAGCGAAAAACCATGGACCTGTGAGGTTAGATTCGGGTTTTTGGTTTTACGAGAAGGACGTTAAAAAAAGGTAACCCCCGTGTCTTTCTGTGGTCTTTAAAGGTCTCCCTAGGTCCAAAAGTAAGGAGGTTGGGACGCTGGATCGTGCTAGAAAGGAGTTGTCGCCATAGCCGAACGTTCATGGTGTTGGTCTGTGTGCTAAGGTAAGTTTTACCTAGTTCTAACGTTACAGAAATGAAGGTTTTAAAATCATGTCGGGGTCGCCGAGTCAAACGACCCGAATCGTAGAACCCGTAAGAGGTTGAAGATAACCTCTGCGCATGCACGTGAGGCTCACGCACAGAGGCTGTCCTCAGCCTTTGACAGCGCGTGCGGGCGAGTCAACCGGAATTTGGGAATCCGTTAAAAAAAATTGTTCCTCTCTGTCTTACGATTCCATTGGTATTGAGTTTAGATTAATTGGATATCTTTTGAAGTAGTTATGGTTGTTCAAAGTCTTGTTGTTTATTTTAAAAACTCCTAAGTAATTGGGGAAAATTTAATGTGGTTATAATGTAATTAAAGGTTGTTTTGTCATAAGTAGGAAGTTATTACCACTATAATTTGGAATTGAAACCTATGCTTAATATTGATCCTTTAATGATGATTTATTCTAAATATTTTTAACTTAAATTTCTAGTTTGAATTATGGTGGTTTACTTGAATCATGGAATTTGGAATGTTAAGAATTAAGAATAATGGGTGATTATGGATGTTGTTTATATAATTAATTTAAGGATAATGTTAGTATTTTGATGAAAATAAGGATTTATGATTAAATGTTAGGAAGTAAGTTTAAGGTTCATATTGATACTAAGCCTTTATAATAGCTTATGTTAAAGGGTTTATAGGGTGATAAAAAGTTGTTACATAAAGACTTACATCCTAAACTAATACATGATTATGTTATATGTTGTTCCAAAATAAAGAGGAAAACCCAAGGAATTTATGACCGACTTTGTATTTGTTTAACTACCGGAAATTCCACTATTTGTTGTGGTAAGTGGGTAGGATGTGGGCGGTACCCCGCAAGAGTGGGTTTAATTTGGTTGCTTTACTAATTTTACCGTGGTTACAATAGTAAATTATCCCTTGTCTGACAGTCGTGAGGTTCTTTATCTTTTTCGACTTTACTTTGAGTGTGGTTAGTTGATGACTTAATTGTCAGACATGAGCAGGTCTCCTCGATTTTTGGGAGGGGTCATGTCAGCTTGGTATCATAGCGAGATTTTTGGTTATGTGATTTCTGAAATATGCTGATTCGTTTGGATTTTTAAAATTTGGTTGATTTACGTGCAACGTAATTTAAATCTGGTTTTGAATAGTCATTAATATGTTTTGGGAATCTTAAGTGAATTACTAGGACATAAAAAATTATGGAAACTAGTATATGACATATTTTACGAGGTTAAGTGTGATTTGTGCTCTAGGCCGGATTTCGAGGTATGAAAATTAGTTATGAACCAACTAAGTAGGTGATTTCGTGATATATGATGATGGTTTTTGTATGACCTTTTTTTTTATGATTCTTTGATACTTTTATATAATTCACATGAATCTGTTTTACGTGATTTTGGGCTAAAGTTTGATTTAAGATTTGGGTTTGACTTAAAAGGTGACTCGTGTATGAGGTTTGTGATAATCATTTGACTTTGATTTAAAAAGTAATAATTGATGAATTTAGAGAATCTTGGACTTAAATGTTGTCTAAGCTCCGAGACTGAAGCTGTTAAATAAGACTATTAAGAGAAGAGTATATGTGAAGATGTGGATTTTCTCGTAAGAATTGTTTATATCTTTATTCTGAGTCTAATGGTATCGGGTTTGAATCAATTGGACACCAAATGAATATTTTCCTGAATTTCCTATAATACTGGTGTTAGGCTAAACTAAATATTATCAAATTGGTCATTGAAATTTAGACATGTACTTATGTATTGGAGATTATGTTTACAATTTAATTTGAATTTCCATAAGTATATGTTTAATTTGGGATTGTAAACCATAAGAATAAGCGTCTTGAAAAGGTGTAAATGTTGATATGCTGAGGGTAAGGTGATGACTTAATGTTGATGATACGATGATGTTATGACAATGATGAGGTGATAATTCCATGACATGGTGGTACTACGATGTTATGATGAGAGTAAGGACTGACAGTAGTTTTGTATGCTTGGTCGTCAATATATGTTTCTTAGATATTGGTGCATTAGATGATGTGGACAAGCTTTTATGGATTGTTGAGTTACGCCTAAATGTTATATCCCTAGGCGGCCATTCGAATGATGTATCCCTGTATGGTTGAGTTATGGGGTTGGCGTCCAGATGTTGTATCCCTGGACGACCACTCAGATGTTGTATCTCTGGGCGGTTGAGTTATATGGTTGACACCTAGACGCTGTATCCCTAGGTGGCCACTCGAACGTCGAGCTGAGCTCCGTAGTTCCTAAGTGGTTATATGATATGATGTTTGGCCTACTGGTAGTGTCGTATGATTATATGTGTGACACCCAGATTCTGTATCCTCAGGTGGCCACTCGGATGATGTATCCCCAAGTGGTTAAGATGTGTGATTAGCGCTCAGATGCTGTATCCCTGAGCGCACACTCGGATGTTGTATCCTCGAGTGGTATCCTAGCCAAAAGTATAGTGATAACTCGGGAAATGAGTTGTGAATGATGCAATACAAGTAGTAATATTATGAATTGTGTTGAGTACTTGATTGGTTAGCCTAGTCATATGAGTTTTCGAAATAAGGTTTTGGGTGTAAATTTGATATATTATTCCTTGGTATTGGTGCAATGTGATGTGTTTTGTGCACGTGTGTAACCCTCCTCGTAATAAGTGTTGACGGGTTCGGAAGTCTCAGATGTCGAGCGGGGCTCTGGTTCCTAAGACTAGTGACTTAGACATTGAGCTGTGGGCTCCAGATCCCCGAGTGATGTGTCTACTGGTATTACAATAAACGTGATAGTTGATATTGTGCATCGAGCATGGGTTGGCTATGTGTGAATTTGTGTGATGAGAAATTGGACTAGGACTGGATATGTATGATTTTTTGTACTGATTTTGTGTCAATTATTGTGGTGATTTGCGAGCCGGTTTTCATTACTTCTGATGTTTTATGGCATTATATTTTGTGATGTTGGCTTTTGATGATTATTTTTCAGATATATGTCAATGATACGCTTTGCGTAGTTTGTGACTGAGTTTTGTTTTGGGCTCGGGTCCAAGGTTCTTATTATGAATTCGATTTGATTTATTTGAGATGAGATATGAGTTTATGTTTTAAGATTTTATCGGATTTTCGGTGATTTTATGAATAATTAATTAATATTTGATTGCGCATTTTTCGAATTCTTCCGTAAATTCCATTTTTGGATTATGATTCGATTGTGGTTGCATGATTTAGTATGACATGTGACTTGAAAGGTTATGATGTTCAATGGTTGGTGATTTTAGATGAGTTTGTTTCTGGAAGCCTATGATGGTACGTTTTTAAGAGTTTTCTTGAGTATATGTTCCAGGATTTTATTTTGATTATAAATATTGGCTGGACAAGGTTATTTTGTCATGTCTTATGCTTGGAATGCAAATAATTGTGCTTGAAGTTTAGTTGTTCAATCAAAGTATGACAATATGATGTTATGGTATTATGTGAAAATTGATACGGATATAATTCGATATGAGGTGTCTAGAACTTGGTATTTCTAGAAATGAAGTGTTAGCGTATGATTATTGAGAAATTAGTAATGTTTGTTTTATGATATTTTATACGCATTTCGGGGGCCTGAATTAAGTTAGCTTTCATTTAATAGTTTTACATGCATGTATTGAAGTTTGATTAATGACGACCCAAAATTTGATAAACAACTAAGTGAGTGTGATAGTTTAGTTGATGATTTGATAATATTTGGTATTAATTTGGACATTATTCATTAGTTTAATAACCCAAAACTTGTTACATAAATATTCGAGATACGAATAAGTATACCAGTAGGTTATGAGGATTTGAACATGGGGAAAGTGGTGTTAGGTATAGTAATTAAGTTTGGATATGTACTGAAAAGTTCGAGGAAGAAATTTTTGTTAGGGGGAAGATTGTAACACCTCGGATATTCAAGAAAAGGAAAATTTGGAAAATGGAGTAAAAAAGACAATTTTGCTCCTATAAAGTCAAAAAGTTGACTTTGACCAAAAGTCAAAATGTTGACTTTGACCAAAAGTCAAAATGTTGACTTTTGACTGAGACATCTCTTAGGAACTCTGAGACAGCTGTTGTGAAGGTCTTGGCCTTATGAGTACATAGACAGGCAGTATACGAAAATTAGAGTTCAAATGAGGATGATTCGGGTCAAAATCCTTAAGGGTATTTTGGTAATTATTACATAAAGGGCATTTGGGTCATTTTTTCTTGAGAGATAGCTTTGGATGGTGACATCTGTCTAAAGAAATCTAGACCCTTCCATTATCTTCACTTCCATCGACTTGGCTTGCTTATATATATAACTTGGGGTTTTGGTGCTAGGTGAACGTGAGTGTATTGATGGTATGTTGGACCCAGATAGATACATGTGTACGTCTCCCTTGTTAGAATATGAGGTTTCAGTCAACCAAAGGACTTATGTCGGATCCGACGCTTGTAGTAATGTTTTGGTTGCCAAGGACATGTATCTACACATGTGAGTAGTCTCAGACGTCGAGGTAAAGCTCTGTAGTTCCTGAGAAAAATATTGTGATTAAACTGTGACTCAGACTTCGAGCTGGTCTCCGTAGTTCTTAAGTCAGCCCAAGCTCGGACGTCGTGTTGGCCTACCAACAATGTTTCTATGATATGATGATTTGGCATGCATGCATCAAGGATGGGTTGATTGTGTGTGTGACTATGGTTGTGGTATTTTAATACAATTTTATGATAACTGGCCTTTTGATGTTAGTGGATTTTCTATGGGTTGCATGTACTGCGATATTTCGTATTATTTATCTGTTGGCTGAAATTTATTGAATTGTCTTATGTATGCATAGATTTTCTAAAACATAGGGTAATCACTTATGTTTTTCGATTGTGTTTTTGAAACAATGTTTTAAAATATGCTTTTTAGGTCCACTCACAAATTTTTCTTGATTTTGAAACCTTCCAGGGTCATTTCACTAGAACCAAGGTTGTTTAAGGGACAGAGGTAAGAATTGGAGCGAATATGATTATCCATTGTCTAATTGGGTGTCGACGGTAAATTTCGTACTTTAGTTTACTTATCAGACGAGAGTAGGGTTCGAGTGTGATTACGAGTTATTTTCAGGGTTCTGTCCTATTAACTTGGTATCAGAGCTTAGGTTTGGGATGTGCTTTCAGGTTTGTGTCCTATTTTCAGGGTTGTGTCCTATTACTTGTGCACTGCTCGATAGTGAGACGAGCGTAAGAGCCCAAGATAGTTGTAAGGCTAGAAGCGAATTATGATTATCAGTTGAATAGTATGAAAGTTACGTAGGTCTGGATAGAAAGTGAGCTCACTAGTAAACGTCAGTGTATTGAAGGTATGTTGGACCCAAATAGGATACATGTATATGTCTCACTGGTTAGAATAAGTTTCTGAGGTTTCAGTTGACAAAAGGCCTTATGTCGGATCCGACTCATTTAGTAATGTTTTGGTTACCAAGTACATGTATATGTACTGGTTTGGATTGTGTAGATTGAATGGGGGCTCGAATAAGAGTCAGGATATTTAGTTATGGACTGGATATGTAACTAGAGATTGAAATCGGACTTGAGAAAAAAAATCAAAGTTGAGAATTTAGGGCCCAAGTAAAGCCGAAAGGTGGAAATATTGATATATAGTGACCATTGAATAAGGCTTCGAGACAGGACCCGAAGCAAGGTTACGAGCCTTGTTAAGCTAGTTGTTAAATACTTTGCGGTTGCATTTAGAAAATATTCTAGGGTGGGAAGTATGGAATAAATACACCCTTGTCTTGAGCACTTGATTGAGAGAGGTTCGATACTTCTTGGCAATTGAACTATGCACGATGATCTGGATGTCTTAGTAAGAATACCCCAGTGAGTTTTTATGAATTTAAGGGTTTAACTATTCTTAAACTAGGTTGTGATCTGAATCGTTGTACTAATTTGGGGATCTGCAGTGTGCCCATTCATTACGCATTAGTTTGAATTGACAAGTGTAATTCCCTGAGATATGCAATGAGTAAAGGAAAAATTCTTGACCTAGGGAAACTTGGAGGAAACGAAACCCCAAGAATAAAATGGTTCATGGACTGAATTTTGAGCTATACAAAGGATTATGTTGTACTTTGAGGCATGAGTACACTGTTGTTGGTGCTCTGTTGACTAGAATGAGTGAAGTTACTGAAGTAGACCATGATGCAGATACCTAGAGTCTTTGATATTGTGGTCCATAGAGAGTGCTTTCAAGTGTGTGATGGTTGTTATGGCCTTAAAGCAAATCATGAGGCCATAGAGAGTGCTTACAAGTGTGTGATGGATGTTATGGTCTCATAGTCAATGACTCGTGGTTTGAGACATGATTTTCTATTGTTTATTTTTTTAATGTATGCTTATATGCTTATCAAACTCTGGAGGTTGTTATGTATGTGACTTTTGAGTAAAATTATTCTACATACCACTTGGAACTAGTAAGTGGTTAAAGGTTCGAAGACATAATTATTTAGAGAAAGTAGAATACTTCCTGGACTAAAGAAGGTTAAAGCATTTCTCCACCCAAATAATCTAAACGGATCTAAATTTGAGATGGCAAAGATGGGTGAAACTAGTTAGGAATGGTGAGTGCGTTAGTGAGCATTGTCTACGAGAAGTGTTTGGAGTGGCTAATACTTGAGTAGAATACTTGTGAATTCTATGATACATTTTGGAGGAATGTTATTAGTAAGTTGGCTTAAATTGATAGATGAAAGAGTAATGGAGAGTTATCGTGATATGCCAGTAGGCAAGTAATTAAGTGGTGGAAGCCAAGAAGAATTTGGCAGGTGATTAGAACCATGTGTAGCTGTTGGGATCGTTAACTGATGGAATTTTCATTTTCAGCTTCTAAGAATCTAGAAAAGTTATGATGAGGCCTAGATAATTGTAGATAGATTTATAAGTTAGTCTAAACGAAAAGTTTCATATGGTATAATTTGTGAACAGTTGATTGAGGAGGCTAAGAAGTTGTGGGCAATAGTTATCTAGAAGTTTGACAGAATGTGCAAAAGTGTTTTAGAAAGGTTTTACATGTTAGCGTAGCTAGTCATCCTCATATAGATACTCAGCCCAAAAGACTATACATATTCGGGAAAATGTGATAGAGAAGTGACGTGGTTTAGAAGATATGTAATAGGGAAAGTTAAACATTGAAGGGAAAATCGGGGAAGCTGTATGATTTTACTTTGAGATATGTGGTTGGAATGAAGGAGATATGACACGACACATCCCACTCCCCCCCAGATTAACGTGGGATGCGTCATGCTTCCTTCTGACACGAAGTGTCAGACAAGGGATAATACATAACTCAGTCCATACGGGGCTTCCAAAGCACGGCAGGATCGGTAGAGGAGTGTGATGTCTCGGTCTCTTCTACAGCCCGCATCCGTGATCAACCTGAAGGGCATTAAAACCATTCAGAACTGTGAGTGGACGAAAATCAATAAGTTCATAAAAACACATGTCATAAAGATATTTATGCCCTTCACTAAAACGTATGCATGCATCGAAAACTAGTAATCAAAACATTTACTCAAATAAGCCATTAGGGCCTTAGCCCAAAAACCGTAAATCCAAAACCAAGTGGGCCACTGCCCAAATCCATAAACACAAATCCAACTGAAAAACCATTTTGTTGGTCAAATAGTCCATATTTACCACATAACCATCCTCGGCATCCCAGTTGCTTAGTGTCCCAGACGCTTGACGCACCAGACGTCATATCTTACGATAATAAGCAACGCGTTCTACCCGAGGTCTCTCCGGATCAATATCTCTGACATCTCAGATGTCTGACGTCCCAGACGTCTAATCATAGCAATCCTGCTCCTGAGTTACTATACGGTCCGGTAGCTCCATATAATGACCCCTCACATGCAATGCACCGTGACTTCTCTATTGTCCCAGACACCTGGAGGAGAACATCACATATCCTCATATCAAGATGGTTTATAGAAAACAGTTTTACAAAGCCATTTCAAAACATGTCAATGGGCCCTACCCAAAATTCCCATAAAACATCACAAATCCATTTAGGATCCCCGACCCGAAATCAAGTTTATGAAACATAGGGTCCCAGGCCCAAAATCACATTTATAAAAATCCACTGGGCCTCATGCTCGATTTTTAAACCACTGGGCCTCCGGTCCGATCACATAACTCAAAAGGGTCTCAGCCCGATTTCGTAAACCAACTGGGCCCCTGGTCCAATCACATAATTCAAATGGGTCTCATGCCCGAATTCATCTTTCCAAAACCGAAACCATGCCATAGAACCGTTATTGAATTCTCAATCACATAGTAATAGCATAAACTCGTAAACCTTGAAATACGTATAAATACTGGATTACCTCGAAATACGTGCAATCATGTAAACTACTAGTGCCACAATCATCATCATAGAAATCATGTTTGTAAAACATATAAAATAGTTATGCATGCATCACAGTTTAGAAAACAAAATCCGCTCACAGACCGTCCTACGTTGTCACCTCGATACGCATGCCATAAGCCTTCTTGGGTCCCATCACCATCACCGGGACTTCCAAATCTGTCAAAACCACATTGGAGGGTTACTTCCCTCTTCATAACCTCTCACTAAAGCCTCGTAATTTTCCCAAATTTTTAACTATTTTTAAACTCCATCCTAAACCTTCGGACACCCCGAAACATATCGAGACGATGTCCGATCGACACGAAACCAGTCCCAAAATGTTCGTTACATCGAAGAGATGATTTCACATGTTGAAATTTTCAACAAAAGGCCCCTCACGTGCCCCCAGGCGCAGCCTGAACTCCCTGCACATGAAACCCACGTGTCGGGTACTCTTCATCGTCAACCTTCAACGAACCCGGTCTAAACCGGTTCACTGGTTTGGTCCAGCTCAACCAAACCGACGGTCTAACCAAACCTGTTCTCTCAATTCTGGTAACCATTCACGAAGGGATTTTCACCTACGGGTTCGTTTAAGCCTACCCTACCGTTCTATAACCTCAAAATCGTTAAAAAAACATAGAGATCGTACCTGTTCGAAAAGGAACAGTGACCACCACCTGCAAACGCATTCTGCCGTCGATTCTAGCCGTCTCTTTCCTCGGAATCGCGTCTTTTGCACTCGATTTGACCCTAGAACGAAACCTCACACCTTAAATCGGTCCATACATGTTATAAAAGTAAGTTTCGAAAATGGGCAACAATGGCTTATCGGGTTTTCGGGTTTTAGTCACCTCCACCGTCGTCCCCACCGTGCCCAGCTCACCTTCACGTCGTCCTAGTCTCCCTGGCTCCACTCAGATGACCATATTAGTTGTTGAAGGTAGGGTGGTCAGGTTGTGGTGTTGTGTGTGTGTGTGTGTGTGTGTTTGTTTTTAGAGAATAAAATCAAGATCGTGCACGGGTGAGAAGAGAGATGTAATTGATGAAGATGATAATTGCTGATGATAATGGACGGTGAGGATGAGAGGAAGAGATAGAGATGGACATCTAGGATGAGAGATGAGAGATGAGAGTTTAATTAATTAATTAATTAATGACCAATAGACATAGATACACATTTTGGGGGTTCCAAGCCATGGGATGAGTGACATTTGTCACTCATCCAAGGGCCCCACACTAATAGCTGCCCAATTAGCTTTAAGTAATATTTTATTCGGTTCCCTAAAAGTTAAGTCCCCAATTTCACTCCCGTGATCATATCTTTTTCGTCGGACCTCCGATTTCGACGTGCCGCTTGTCTACGGACTCGTGACGTCCCGATCTACATCACCATCCCCTGCCCTCGGCCATCGGACCTCTCGGATCAAAAGTTAACATTTTACCCACGACTAGGGGCAAAACAGTCATTTTGCACTTTCCACCCGATTTCTCTCAACTAATCCCCGATTAGTCATTCTAAACCATAATTGATTAATATAAAATCCTGATATTCTGGACGGGTCGGTACAACCTTCCCTCCTTAAATAATTTCTTCCTCGAAATTCCAACTATTCAAGTCTACATCCAAATCATGGAAAACAAATTCGGCCTCACATGATGTGTACACTTGTACACCTACAAACCAGAACAATACTTGCCTGCACCTAGACGTTCTATCACGAACTCACATCGCATCGTTCAAACTCGACCACTTCGAGCGAATTTGATCACATGTTTCGAGTTGATATCACCCGACAATCCTACCATTACGCTGACCCATTTAGTTAACACACTCGGCTTAACGGTTCCTCTCAGTCACTAATACACTCTGACACCTGCTCCCACTAGGAGTCACCAAATCCTACTCATCAATCCACGCTGACACATTCAGCCAAACCGTCACCATTTGGCTAGTCGTATATCAATCTGACATCTCTCCCACATCGAGAGTTACCCAATCTCACAATTTCTCCGCATTTTCTGAATTTTACCATGTCAACATTACACGTTCCATAACGTCGCGCTCAGCCATCACCCACGACTCCATGGTCATAATTCGAATCACCGACACACTTTGACACACTCTAGAGTCGCACCAAGGTACCTCGTACCAAAATTTCCTCATAATCCATGCTACCATTAATGAGAATCACAGAGCAGCCGATCCACGCAAAACAACCCGTGGTTACACCAACCACCAACTCACTCAACCTGGGAATACGTATACCAACATCTCACTCGACCTGCATGTAACTAGACCCCAACGAATACCTGCCCAGCAATAATACACATCCCAACTCTAGGGTTCCATTAGTCATCTAGGGCTTTGAGCACCTACCCATACAATCACTGAATCCATCAAAATCACTCTGCCCAACGCCTAGTATTCAATGTCCAGTTCACGTCCTCAACCAATCCAATGACATCAGAACTAAACCAACTACCAACACGCTCAACCACACACCACTAGTACATCCTATGTATCATCACCAGGCACCACTCGGCCTATCCAGTATCGATCCTCGCACAACGTACAGGGTACGTACATCCATCCTCTAACCAGTCCACTACATGGTTTGTAGTCAATCACGATTTAATACAAGGGTTCATCTGTCCAATCCCTTACTAGGCAAATCGATTACTCCAACTCATCATCCATTTCGAGTCCCATGGTCCCCCGACCAGCATCACATCCCAAACATGTAATCCAACACGTACCAATTTGACTCACGCCTACCAAGGCGTACCCATTCATGCCAATTGAGCATCCAATTTCACCCACATCTACTGAGACGCATCAACATCGAACCTATTGGTTACCTGCTCAATGATTTCCATACCACATTCGATTAACATCGAAAGGAAGCCAATCCCATCGTTCATATATCCAAGACTGACCAATCCGACCCCGTCAGATACCTACTAGTTCACAAAGTCAAATACCCAAGCCAAATCATAAACATCTCAACTCACTCAAGTATCATCTCATACCGGATTAACTTCAAAAATAAGTTTAGTCCCAACATTCCCATATCCAAATATTTACGACAGGGCAATAAACTCTTCACCTAACCTGATCAACAAGATCACCATCCAGATCCATCACCACGTCACCCGACCTGTAACATGACGATCCTTGATCGTCACAATACCCAAATTCCACAACATCACAACTCTGATCCACCTAGGATCCACACATGCTCACTTAGCTAACAATCCACCTGAAATCCGATCGTAGGGTCTTACACCCTCTTTGAATCCTTTGTCAATCACACTATTCTTCAACTATTTTCACATCTAATCACTCAGTCAAAAACGAAACACGTCTAAACTGTGGGTTCTCTCCAATTTTCTCATATCGATCCTTGTCATTCCACCTAGGAAAAATCAAGGATGATCCAAGACGATGACATCAATATCCATCCTATGTGAGTGCAAACACCACTCACTGCACCAAGCACACCAAGTAACCCAACATCGTCTGCCACCAAGCAGAAAATGAGAAATCTCATTCACCTAATCTCGAAATACCCAACTCCTCCTGATGACCCCAAAAACACGGCACGGGTCCACCAACCAATACACGCTCAACGTACTGGTAACAACAATCATCGTCTGCTATGGGTAGAAAATAAGAAGTCACCCCAATGACTTCAGGATACCCATCACCAATTCCAACCACGTTGGAATTAGATATATTTCCAACAAGATGTCAAGTCCAAACACTGGACTTTCCAAATCCTTAACTCACTTGGACAACCACGTGTCCGTAACCAATCTATTACTCAGACCTCCTGCCCGTTCATGACCGTTTATGCACATCCGAAAGGATGTAATTCATTACTATCTCATTCTCATATCTCAACCTTTACAGGCTCAATTCTCGGGTTTCCATGTTATTCATAATCTCAAACTCTCACATCAATACTACCATTGATTCTTTTCGGCTTCTTCCAATTTCAATAATTTCTTTGTACTTCCTAAGTATACTAGAAACGTACAATCACACAAGTTTCGGAATTAGTGACAACTCCCAGAATCCACTAATTTTCATGACGTCGCCTACGTCATCCCTAAACTCCTCATGTATCAATCGTACCTCTTTCATCCATTCATCACTTAGTCCTCTCATAACTGTTGGGACTTATCCCAACACATCACAATCCTTGCTGGATCCCATCCAGTCCATCACTCAACCACTACCGAATCTCAGATACCGAACTTATGCCCATGATGACGGAATCACATCCCAACTCCTAGCTCATCATCATCACAACCACCAGCACACAATGTACAAATCAGACAACCCTTAGTCGTTACTCATACCAAGCAACGACTCTGTGCCTCAGCTCAGGTTAAGAAAACTATGCCTCTCTTATACCTCAAAACTATGGGTACCACCATTCTGACAATCTAGATAATGAACGTTCCCTAAACGTCTCCTGATTCTCAACTACCACAACTACACCAATCACCCTCGATAGCCAGCCATCTCCACACGATTGTCGACCAACGGTAATAGCTATCAAGATCCGCATCTGTACATCACACTATTATCTAGTCTAACCCGGGATTCCACATCTTATCTCAAAATTGTACTCGTGGATCGAATCCCATCATTTCACTTCATGTCGGGCCAACCAATCACTATAGCTTTGACTAGACTCACTAGAGTCATCCACATGGTAATCCACGACCTCAGCCGTTCATTGAAGCACAAGTTCCAATCCATCAGTCACAATCTGGGGTTAGACTCGACAGACCACCCCGACTTCGGAAAGTCGTCCAATCCTCAACAACTACGGACTCAGAATTCTAATTCATCAATCACAACTAAAGTTCACCTTTCCAGTCCATCCATCATAAATTATGGTTCCACACTCAAACCCTAGGGTTCTCTAAACCCATCATAAATTTGGGTTCCACAATCTGACCGACCCCGCGGTCTTAACATCGTATAAACGTTAATCCAACCCTACCATCAACGTAACTGGGGCTCCACCACTAAGGTCATCAGCTAACTCCGATGTACTAACATTCCCCACACCAGCAATCACCACTAGGGTTCACATTCTCAGACCATCACTCAACCGTGGTTCACAATTCCTGATCATCACTCAAATGGGGTTCCCCGAACCCAGCTGCTCCCAGCAGCACCACAATATAACATCACAAAATTGAACTAACGGTCCCACATTACCCGATCGCCACATATAACCTCAATTGGGTCGAATCACACTAACCACGGAGTATTGGGCCAACACACACTATCCACTATTCAATTCCAAAAACTATCTATCTGGCATCCTACTATCAGGTTGATAACGGGATGACTACGTAGAGACATCAGATTCTCGACCTGCGCGTACCACAAGAACTACTAAATAGTGATAATCTCGCTCTGATACGACATGACACGACCCATCCAAATCCCCCCGGGATTAACGTGGGATGCGTCATGCTCCCGTCTGACACGAAGTGTCAGACAAGGGATAATTCGTACCTCAACCCATATGGGGCTTCCAAAGCCCGCCAGAATCGGTGGAGTAGTGCGATGTCTCGGTCTCTGCTACAGCCCGCATCCGTGATCAACCTGAAGGGCATTAAAACCTTTCAGAACTATGAGTGGATGAAAATCAATAAGTTCATAAAAACACATATCTTAAAGATATTTATGCCCTTCACTAAAAAGTATGCATGCATCGAAAACCAATAATCAAAACATTTACTCAAATAAGCCATTAGGGCCTTAGCCCAAAAACTGTAAATCCAAAACCAAGTGGGCCACTACCCAAATCCATCAACACAAATCCAACCGAAAAACCATTTTGTAGGTCCAATAGTCCATATTTACCACATAACCATCCTCGGCATCCCAGATTCTTAGCGTCCCAGACGCTTGACGTCCCAGACGTCATATCTTACGATAATAAGCAACGCGTGCTACTCGGGGTCTCTCCGGATCAATATCTCTGACATCTCAGATGTCTGATGTCCTAGACGTCTAATCATAGCAATCCTGCTCCTGAGATACTATACGGTCCGGTAGCTCCATATAATGGCCCCTCACATGTAATGCACCGTGACTTCCCTATTTTCCCAGACACCTGGAAGAGACCATCACATATCCTCATATCAAGATGGTATATAGAAAACAGTTTTACAAAGCCATTTCAAAACATGTCAATGGGCCCTGCCCGAAATTCCCATAAAACATCACAAATCCATTTAGGATCCCCGACCCGAAATCACGTTTATGAAACATAGGGTCCCAGGCCTGAAATCACATTTATAAAACTCCACTGGGCCTCATGCTCAATTTTTAAACCTCATGCTCAATTTTTAAACCACCGGGCCCCCGGCCCGATCACATAACTCAAAAGGGTCTCAGCCCGATTTCGTAAACCAACTGGGCCCCTGGCCCAATCACATAATTCAAATGGGTCTCATGCCTGAGTTCATCTTTCCAAAACCGAAACCATGCCATAGAACCATTATTGAATTCTCAATCACATAGTAATAGCATAAACTAGTAAACCTTGAAATACATATAAATACGAGATTACCTCGAAATACATGCAATCATGTAAATCACTAGTGCCACAATCATCATCATAGAAATCACGTAGGTAAAACATATAATATAGTTATGCATGCATCACAGTTTAGAAAATGAAGTCCACTCACAGACCGCCCTACGCTGCCACTTCGATACGCTTGCCATAAGCCTTCCTGGGCCCCTTCACTATCACCGGGACTTCCAAACCTGTCTAAACCACATTAGAGGGTTACTAACCTCTTCATTAACCTCTCACTAAAGCCCCGTAATTTTCCCAAATTTTTAACTATTTTTAAACTCGATCCTAAACGTTCGGACACCCCGAAACATATCGAGACAATTTCCAATCGACACGAAATCAGCCCCAAAATGTTTGTTACATCAAATAGATGATTTCACATGTTGAAAGTTTCACCAAAAGGCCCCTCACGCCAGGCCTGAACTCCTTGCGCGTGAAACCCACACGCCGGGTACTCTTCATTGTCAACCTTCAACGAACTCGGTTTGAACCGGTTCACTGGTTCGATCCGGTTCAACCAAACTGACGGTCTGACCCGACCAGTTCTCTCAATTCTAGCCACCATTCTCGACCGGATTTTCACCTACGTGTTCGTCTAAGCCTACCCTACCGTTCTATGACATCAAAATCGTGAAACAACATCGAGATCGTACCTGTTCGAAATGGAACAGTGACCACCACCTGCAAACGCATTCTGCCGTCGATTCTAGCCATCTACTTCCTCTAAACCACGTCCATTGTACTCGTTTTTTACCCTAGAACGAAGCCTCACACCTTAAATTGGTTCATACATGTTATAAAGGTAAGTTTCGAAAATGGGCAACAATGGCTTATCAGGTTTTCGGGTTTTAGTCACCTCCGTTCCTAGCTCACCGTCACGTCATCCTAGTCTCCCTAGCTTCACTCAGATGACCACATTAGCTTATGAAGCTAGGGTGGTCAGGTTGTGGTGTCTTTTGTGTGTGTGTGTGTGTGTGTGTGTGTGTGTGTGTGTGTGTGTGTGTGTGTGTGTGTGTGTGTGTGTGTGTGTGTGTGTGTGTGTGTTTGTTTTTAGAGAATAATATGAAGATCGTGCACGAGTGAGAAGAAAGATGTAATTGATGAAGATGATAATTGCTGATGATAATGGACGGTGAGGATGAGAGGAAGAGATAGAGATGGACGGCTAGGATGAGAGATGAGAGTTTAATTAATTAATTAATCTGACCAATAGACATAGATCCACATTTTGGGGGTTCCAAGCCATGGGATGAGTGACACTTGTCACTCATCCAAGGGCCCCACACTAATATTTGCCCAATTAGCTTTAAGTAATATTTTATTCGGTTCCCAAAACGTTAAATCCCCGATTTCGCTCCCATGACCATAACTTTTCGTCGGACCTCCGATTTCAACGTGTTGCTTGTCTACGGACTCGTTATGTCCCGATCTACGTCACGGTCCCTAGCCCTAGGCCATCGGACCTCCCGGGTCAAAATTCAACATTTTGCCCACGACCAAGGGCAAAACGATCATTTTGCACATTCCCCCCAATTTCTCTCAACTAATCCCTGATTAGTCATTCTAAACCGTAATTAATTAATATAAAATCCCGATATTCGGGACGGGTCGTTACAAGATAAAGATTCTAGTACCTTTTTGAGGACCCTATGCTTGATTAAAGGGTGAGTAATGACAACGATACCTTATGTTTAGAAAAGGTCTATGGTGTCATGGATTTAGACATCGATAAGAATCATGAACATGAGTCAGAATATTTGTTTGGGTTTTAAAAGGAGTTCAAATTGAGAACTATGGTTTGGAAGGTAGTTGGAAAGTAGAATATTAAGTACAATCTTAAATAATGAATCGGAGTTCGGAAGAAACTAAGTTGTGGATGCATGCCCAAGTTAGGTTAAGTTCACGTTGGTGTTAAGTTAATGTTTTATAAGAATTAAGTATGAGTACTTCATAATACTTCATAGATATGATGTTTGAGTTTAACTTCAGTGTGGTAATTTCTTGACCTGGTTCAAGCATGAGGTTTAGGTATGTTAATCCATAAATGGTGTTCACCAATATGGAAAAATGTTTCCTTGAAAATTAGTGTTAATAATGTTCCTAGATAGTTCATGTTAGACATGCTAGTTTGCACATGGTGTTAGTATGGAGGGTGATGGGTACTCAAATTGAGACTTGGTTTAGCCTGATTATAGGAATGGTGTGATTTACCTTATAAGCTATGTTGTTAAAATTTACACGTTACTTGGACCGTATGTGAGATAGTTTCCGCGATAGCTTATCTAGGTTGGATACTCAGATAAGTAGCCGAGCAACAAGACTTGATTTTACTGACGTGTTGGTGTCTGAATGAGTTTTGTTGACTTGATATCTACAGATTGAGAACATGTGGGGTCCAGTTTGGTTGAAGGAATTGTTATGGTTGACATGGTTCCAAGTACCAAGGTCGTGAGTGATGGTTGTTTTTTGCATTCACCTTAGGTGATGGTTAAATTACTTAGATCTTGAGGAATGAGATTTGGGGGACAAGTTCATATAGGTTATTGATGTACATTGAAATTAGCTTGAGTTGATGATCAGTTCTGTTCGGCGGGCAGGGGCCAGTTCTTTGAAGGGTAGTAAGATTTCAACTTGTCTAGATGAATTGAGCGCAATTCTTGGACGTGGCCCGAGCGGTGTTTAGCTAGCACCCTAGTTACTCACATGGTTTAGTTAGACTACCTTGTTAAAGAGCGTGATCTTATCATTCTAATTCTTTAGTGTCATTGCTATTTAAATTTTGAGGAAAAAATTTCTTTAAGTGGGGAAAGTTGTAACAACTAGGAAATTTGAGAAAATAGAAAATTGAAAAAGTAAGTAGAAATGAAAATTTTTCCCCCATAAGTCAAATAGTTGGCTTTTTATCGGGACACTTTTTGGACGATTGGCGAGTACCCCCATGTAGGTCTCAGTGTCCTGAGTTCATAGACTGGTGGCAAGCTAAAATCAGAGGTTGGATAAAACCATTATGGGTCTAAAACGAGTCAAGTGAATTTTGGTAATTGTACTTCAAGGACATTTTGGTCATTTTACTTGAGAGATATTTTGGATGGTGACAAGTGTCCATAATTTTTGTACTTTTCTCCCCTCATTTTTTTACTTTTGTCCCATTAGGTTTCTGGACCTCGTGTGACCCTAAAGAACTAATAACAAAGGATTTTGGACGTAGAGATGTTGTTTAACTGCTCTTGGACGCCATGGCCAAGAGCTTAAAACTTGAACCATGATTTCAAGGTAAGATAACTTGCTTTTGAATCCAGAGATTGACTCTTGAGATTGGTTAGATGTGTTTGGAATATTTAAACGTGAAAAGGGACGTAAATAGCATGTTTTAGGACGGGTCGAACACGCGGGTTGGATGACCGGTTTTGCAAAAATTGGTTCTGAAGTACTAGAGAAGATGATGAACAGTGTCGGCTTGAGACCCACGTACAGCACTTCTGGTGGGGCTTGGTGGCACACACCACGTCATCTCAAAATATAGCCAACATAAAACTTTAAGTTCTTAGTCCTATGAGGTTAACGGTACAATTTTCGAGAGGGTAGGGTACCATCTCAGCTCAATTTTGACTCTTCGGATATTTATGTTTGTTTTAAATCTGTTTAAAATTATGGGATTTAAGTGTGTTATTTGTGATGCTTAGTGACCCTAAAACTGAATTATGATAGGTGGGAGAGGTTTCGAGAATTGTAAGCCTGTATCGGACTGCATGGACCGAGTGTGAGTGAACCCTTTTTTTCTTAAACTTATTACGCATGCATATTTAATTGTTTTAAATGGTTTCTATGTGATTTGATGATATTTTATTGATTGGGATTTTATATGAATTTTGACAATTTTATGGATTATTTTAATGGCATGATTTATGAGGTTTGTGCTCGAGTTGTGTTTTAGGCTTAGACCCGGTATTTTGAATTGTGGTTTTGGTTGAATGTGTTTTATGTGTGTTATAAAGTGTGTTTCTTGATAATGGGGATTTTTGGATGATTTTACGATAATTATTTAATGCACGTTTTATGAAACATTCTCTTATGTTATATTTTGGACATTCTGGTGTTGGTTTTGGAATCAATTGAGTTATAAAATATGAGTTTTCCCGGTATTTGTGATTCTAGTTATATGTGGATTGTGTGTTGTAAAATCCTCCTCGGGATGCCGGTTTGGTTGGACGATCTCATACGTCGAGGTAATGCTCCGTATTCTCGGGATCGGTATTGTGATGGGTAGTCTCGGACGTCGAGGTAATACTCCGTATTCCTGAGACTAGTGAGTAGTCTCAGACATCGAGGTAAAGCTTCATAGTTCCTGAGACTGATATTTTGATTGGACTGTGACTCAGACGTCAATCTGGGCTCCGTAGTTCCTGAGTAAGTCCACACTCGGACGTCGAGCTGGGCTTTATGGTTCCCGATTTGTTTGGCCCACCAGTAGTGCATTTATGATATGATGATTTGATTTGCAGGCATCGAGGATGACTTGATTGTGTGTGTGACTACAGTTGCAGTATTTTGATAGAGTTTTAAGATAACTGGCCTTCTAATGTTACTGGATATTTTTGGGTTGCACGTAATACGAGATTTCGTGTTATTCATCCGTTTGCTGAAATTTATTGAATTGACTTATGCATGCATAGCTTTTCTAAAACGGAGGGTAATTACTTTTGTTTTTCAATGTGTTTTAGAAACTGTTTTTTAAAATATACTTTTTAGGTCTACTCACACGTCTGTCTTGATTTTGAAACCCTCCAAGACCGTTGCACAAGAACCAAGGCTGTTTAAGGGGCGGAGGTATGAACTGGAGCAAATACGAGTATCCCTTGTCTCACAAGGTGTCGAGGGTAAATTTGGTACTTTGGTTTACTTATCAGAAGGGAGCAGGACTCGAATGTGGTTATGAGGTGTTTTTAGGGTTGCTTCTTGTCATTACTTGTTGGAGTACGGTCCATAATATTCATATTGGACATTGAGTGTATGTACTTGCTCGGTACTTAAATGATTTTAAGCCTCAAGGGTAATACAAGTTCTTATGTCTCTAACATCATAGCATGCTTCTACTTTTCTTTAAGAAACTTTTGTTATCCATATCCATTCTTTCTTTAACCCCTAAGCCTTGGCCCCATTACAATTTGCAAAAGACCTTTTGATCTTGTTTGTTATGCTTATATCAATATGTGGAGATTCGAATGAAGTATGAGCATATGGTGTCACTTGTTCTTGCATTCAAGTAGTAGCATTCCTTTCATGAGATCATATTCAAAAACAAATTATGCAAGTGCCTTTCTTTCTTGTTATATCATATGTGAGCAATTTGTTTCCTTTTTACATCAATTCTCTCACATATAACTAGTATAGGAAGAGTGACTTAGCTAGAAATTATGAGGTAAAATCATAAAATATCCCATGAGATTTTTGAGCTAATTCTATTCAACATGTATGATGTGTCTCTCTTACTTTGATCGATTTAATTGTGAGCTTGTATATAATTTATATGAATGCACATTAACTCTTGAATTATATGGACCAATTTTATGCTTATGATGAATCTTAATACGTCATGATCCATTGAAAATCTCTGAGATAAAGGCTGGAATGTTTAGGTTGAATCATTGAGTTTTTGTTATTTTGTTTTGTTTTGCTCGAGGACTAGCAAAAGATAAGAGTGGGGGAATTTAATAGGGGCATATTTATGCTACGGTTTATCTTATTTTCTTATACTTTTTCTGAGCATATTTACAATGTTTTCTTAGTACTTAATTGGAGACAAAATAGTAATCTGTTGTTCCCCTCATTACTTGGAGTTATAAGGAGAATAAAGAGGAGTTATGAGGAGAATAAAACAATGGGGGTGGACTTTTCACATGGTAATAAGGAGCTCTCTTTGACACAAGAAAACAATTGTTTCCTATCTCATTAAAAGAAATAAAAGCAGCAACGTTCACAAATGGAAATGGATGTTTTTGACAAAGAGAGAGGGAGCAGCAAAATGAAGGGAAAAGGAAAGGCCGTACACATTTATTCATGATCCTCAACCATAAGTCTTTCTTTCTACCTTGGAACAGAAAAACAAAACATGAGAGATTTCCTCTCTTTTTAGCTTGGAAACGTCACTTGAAAGAAGATCAAAAAAGAAAAGTAATGGCGGCTTCTCTTTCTTTGAAGAAAAACATTTTGGAACTTTGCAACCCACCCACCCTTGTTGACTTGGAGCAGCGCAGTCCTCTCTCATAGGCAGCAGCAAAGGGAAGCAAGGAAGTCCACTTCGCGGCTGCAACACAGAATTACAGCTACAAAGCCACAAAGCTTTCACAATCACGTGCCATCTACTACTATCATTCCAAGATTGTGTCGTTTGTTACCTCTCTATCTTTTCTTTGCTTTCCTTGTTTTAATTTCATATTGAATTGTGTATTGCTTTTCAAACATAATAAATATGTCTAGCTATTTTTCTTCATAGCTAGGGGTGATTTCAAAGCCCCAAACATGTGTTTAATGGATTAATTAAATTCAGAATTTCTTTTCTTATTGGTGATTGTGTTTTGCTTAACTGTATGATGGAGAACTCATTCTTGTATGTTTGTTAGGATAGAAGCTTAGTAAGCATGCTAGGATTTCATGCTTAAATATAAGAGAATATCACCTAATAGTTATGATCTTATATTCATAAGTAGTTACTATCATTGGAAGTTGGTAATGTTAAGCAAAACTTGGGTTTAATTAAGATGCGATTCATACTTATGTTTGCCTAGATAAGGTCTAAATTTTCCATAGAGCTTAATGATCTCTACATGTTCATTTGACTTGTGGTTCATGATTGGACGATAGGAAGATAATGATTTGAAAACGACGTGAAGTTTAATTCAATAAATTCAAGGAAAATAACATGATTATTTAGTCCAGTTCACGGTTAATTTTAGATAATATACTTCACTAGTTTGTAAATAAATTTATGAAAAATTAATTCATGTGCATATGTTTGGTGTGTGGAGATTGAACCTTTAGCTAGTTTCTCACATTTTAACCTTAACTTAATTTTCATTACATTTTCTTTAGTTCTGTTAGATTGAATCCACATCTCACAACTCCCCCAATTTAATCATTTTATTTGGCCGTCATTTCTTTTTCCTTCATGTTAGTTAGCAAGCCCTCTAATCCCTAGTGTAGAACGATCATTGCTTATCTTATACTACGTACTACAACATTTGCAGGGTATTAAATGGTGTGTTAGTAATTAGCACATCACTAGAAACCCAAGCAGTGAGACACGTAGCCCCTATGCGCCACCCATAGCCTTTACGCATGGCCCTCACATGCATCCGCAGGGGTTATGACAGGACTCATTCCAACTGGACTTTGATAACCGTGCCCGGTACTGTTGAGTCATTAGTGACCCTTAATGATGATTTTGGACAGAATTCATGATTCCTGGAAAATGTCAAAAATTACGGAAAAGCTTGCAGCTCGGAAAGCGAGCGATATGGACAGTGTGTGCATGGACGTTTGTTTTATAAACTGTTATGCATGCATAGTTAAATAATTTATATGCTTGATTGCTTGATTTCGTTTGCAATGATGTCATGGTGATTTGGCATGATGACTTTTGATTAATGATTATTTTAATCGGTCTTTCAGGCACGTTTTACGAGGAAAATGCAATTGATGTTTTGGGCTAGGCCCGGAGTAAAAAAGGTTTCAAAAAGGGTATTTTGACTTAGTTGGTGAGTCAAGGATGATTTCTGGATTATTTTAATGTTTTCAAATGAGATTTTACGGATTTACGTGTAAATGGTATTTGGGCTTGAGACCCTGTCGGGAATGATTTTGACTTGGTTTGAAGTTAAGGATATGATTGATATGTGTTTGTGGTATGGATTGTGTTTGTGATTGTGGATACTGGACCATGTCTGGATGGTGCGATGTGTAAATGGAATTTGGGCTTGAGACCCTGTCGGGAATGATTTTGACTTGGTTTGAAGTCAAGGATATCATTGATATGTGTTTGTGGTATGGATTGTGTTTGTGATTGTGGATATTGGACCATGTCTGGATGGTGCAAGTGCAGTTCCTAGACGTGACTCAGATGTTGCGTGAGTGCGGTTCCCGAGTATGTGGTACGTCTAGATGGTGCATGTGCAGTTCTTAGACATGACTCGGATGGTGCCTGAGTGCAGTTCCCGAGGTGGCCTACGCGTAGTGCGGATTGATTGATTGATTGATTGATTGTGCACTCATGAGTAGTGCGGTTTGATGTTGATTGTGATTTCTTTGCGTATTGGTAATGAGTACGGATTTTGTTCTTTGTGGCTAGGTGAAGATTTGAGCTTCCACGGGTTTAGGTCTTCGGGTTTAGGGGTTAAGTCCTCTTATTTCTTTCCTTGTTTCACTCGACTTCCTCCCTTCTTTCTCCCTATTCTCTCAATTTTGTCTCCCCTTCTTCCCTGCCAATTAATAGATCATCCTTCATTTCTCTCTGTTTTTCCCTGCTCAACAAAATTGCTTGACGTTTTAAAACGATTACAAGGCATTTATGCCACCAATCCTTCAAGGTGACAGATGTCACCAGGTGACCAATCCTCTTCCAAATCAGCGAGGGGCAGGTGTCAATCCCTCTGATGAGTCATCAAACAGGCAAAAAGACCAATTTGCCCTTCCTTACACAATTACAAAAATTCCCCTCGTAGTTCTAGACCCGTAACTTCCACGTCCGAACTCCAATCGACACATACCGCCTGTCTACGGACTTAGCGTCTCGGGACCTACCCAACGGTCCTTATGGAAAGTCCAAACAAGGTCCCGATCAAAAAGTCAACTTTTGCCTCCCATAACCAAGGGCAAAATCGTCATTTCCTTCCAATTTTTCAACTTTTCCTTTTCAAATTTCCGGGTCGTCATAGGTTATCCCCTACCTTCTGCTGAGCCAACACAGTTTCCTAGTCTCGGGTTCCCCTACCCGGCAGGTTGACCTAGTGCTAACTTCTTCATTTCATGTCCATTTTCGATGTTCCAAACATCAAACTTTATCTAATCTACTTAAAGAAGGGATCTATGATGTCAAAATACGAAGAACTTACCTCGATTTTCTAGAAAATCTTGCAAAACTCTCGACCAAATTCCAAGCTTAATTTCCAAGCTTTCCCATGTCCAAACCTTCATTTTTTCTTATCCAAATCAATCCCATAAATCCAACTCGGAGTTTTGATAACTTGGTTGCAAGTTAAAGGCTTCAAATAACTCACACGATTAATTTACAGTTTTTTCGATTTACGATTTTTCGAGTTTCCTCTTCTCTTCCTTTCTCAATTTTCTTCCTTGCTTCCTCTCTAGCCATTTCTTTATTTTTCTTCTTTTCTCTCTTCCTTCCCTGGTTCTCTCTTCCTCTCCTCTGTTCTTCCTCTCGCGCGATTTTTGCTCACATGTTTTTACCCAAAACACACACATACATACAAAATATATATAACCCACACGCACTATGTCGGTGCAACCAAGTCCAAAGAGATAATGGGGGAAGGAAGATGATAAGGATGGACACTTGTCACCTTCACAAGATATGCACACTTATGAAATGACCAAAATGCCCCTAATTCCAAATGATCAAAATGTCCCTAATCAATTTAGACACGTAACAACTCATTCGATCTCCGATTCTAGCATACTGCCTATCTAGAGATTTAGGATTCCTAGACCTACATAACGATCCTTACGAAAAGTCCAAAAAGATCCTGAGGCAAAAGGTCAATCTTTGACGTTATGAAGGAAAAATAGTCCATTTACAAACAAATTTTTGACATTACATTTCTCAAATTTCCGGTTTGTTACAACCTACCCTCCTTAAAAGAATTACATCCCCAAAATTTGAATGTATTCCTCTAACAACTAAGGATACAAGACCTACGTCAACTTTATTACACAGCATCAAAACATTTCTCTCTCTCTCTCTAAGATTCTAGGAGGAACAAAATCACCCAGATCCACCTTTAGGTGCCTTTTGTGCCTCATACATATTAAGAGCAATTACCCAAGCTTGTGAACCAGAAGACCGACCACGACCTCTTTGTCTACTCTAGCCCTACTAGCCTCACTGGTAAACATTTGACAACCCTTTGTTGTACCCGGAGTTAATATAGTCCCTTGATTTGAAACATCCTAAACCATTGTACTATCATTTGATTGATGTAGAAAATCCCTACGAATGTCTCCAGGTTCCCCTCTATAAAAAATAATGACCATATTAGGTTATACAGATTCAGTATTCTGTCTGCCAATTGTTAAGACTGAAACCCCACCAGCATGGCCTGAGACGAGAGGCCTAGAGGCAACACCTCGAATGTTTTCCCACCCGACTCCATCATCACCTGCATCTGATCGGAACCCACCAGAAAATCTAGGGCTAAAGCTACCTTCGTTCGGGATTCCCTAACTCATCAATTGAAAATCCTGATGCTCTCGACATCGCCCAAAACTCGTAGACTGCTCTCGCACAAGAAAACTTGTCTTAACTCTAATGGAATCATCTAACAACTCTCTAAGCATGGTGAAGTATCCCACCGTCACAGTGTGCCTACTTTCGTCCCACAAACCTAATTCAAACCGTCGGCACTTGTCTACCTTGGTTGTCACAAACGTTGGGGCAGAACGATACAAATTCAAAAAATTTCTATTCATACTAAGACACTGTCATACTCCTCTGTTATAAATGCAAGAACTCAACTTCTCTAATATCATGGAAAAAGTGGGGGTAAAACTGATCCAAGAATCTATCCTAAAACATTTTCCAGGTTAACGTGTTGGCATTCTAGCCCGTCATTTGCAATCCACGCTACCATCATTATACATAACCACCCAACAAAAATTTGGCTATCATCACCATATCCTTCGATGAGCATCGTATGACCTTAAAGATCCTTTCTAGGTGAGTAATCAACTCATCTGCCCCACTTGGCCTTTAAAGTCAATTGTGCCCAACTACTAAGCTCTCTCGATATCCAGGCCCTTTTTATCTCTATCCATCTCATCAATCCATACACAAGGCTCACGTATTGGAGGCATGACATAGACAAACACCAATCAATACAGATATTTCTATGATACCAAGTTGACAGGACCCAATACTAAAATACTTTAATAAGCATACTTGGTCCTCTTCTTGGCTAACAAATGACCTAAAGATTCTGAATCTGTCCTTAACTCTTGTTAGACCAGGGATACTCAAGTTGACCTTCTGCTTATGCATCCACCTCATGATCAACCCCGATCTTCGTGCAACGGCCTCAAGAGAGATCAAAATAAGAAAAAGTGTGAGTGGACAAAAATAAACGTTTTAAAAACACGTTTATCGTGGAAAATAAGCATTTACCCGCCAGTTTCTAACACATGCATGCATAGAATAAAAAGTAAATGATTGAAATTGAAATCAATCAATCAATCAATCATATCAAATCAACCAATCCAATGTCAATAAGTCAAACCGACCAATCAATACTCATAAATTAGACCATCCAATCCAATACCAATCAACCTATTTATGTAATAAATGGATCAACTTAAACTCGCCTCACTGAATTTCTTCGAATGTTCTTCTCGTGGGTGTGGGACCTGCATAGAGAGATGTAAGAGCAAAGGTGCACCGATGTGGTGCTGACCTACCAGTCTTTGATGCTTAAGTTAGATTAAGTATTAAAGGTACTGTAGTAATTTAGAAAACGTGAGGGTAAGATTGTCATTACCTTTTGGAAGGGTGACACCCTTGTATTTATAGTAGCATTGAATGTTATTGTTGGAATATTTGATGTGTGATTAATGTCGTTTTCCTAGCATTAGAAAAACATGTGGCTTCTTAGGTCGAGGCACCCAAGCTGAAGGATCAGAAGCTAAAGGCGACAAAGGCTCGCAAAAAGGAGCTGGAGTCGGCCAAAGCTAGGCAAGCCAAGTAACTTGTGTCGGCCAAGCAGGTGGGCATCGAGAAGTTTAATGGCTCAACTGCCTATCATAAGGCTCTCTAGAAGTTTGGGCCAAGTTGGAGGATGGCTTGTATGAGAAGGTTCTCCTTGCCAACATCAAGAATTTGGTGCTCTTCCTCGGGCTAAAGTCTCTGCCATGGCTGGACGAATACCTGGATGAGGAAGGCAATCTATTCCTGATGATGAAAAAGATGATGATGATGATTCTAGGGAGATGGTCAATGAGAGGGAGGTCGAGCAACCAGTAGAGGGCATTGAGTAGCTTGAGGAAGAAGCCAAGTAATAGGAAGAGGAAATCGAGAGAAGCAAGATGGACCACAGGAAGAGGAGGCCAACCCATAGTAGATTTATTATGGGGGGAATGTCCCTTTGTTGTGAACTATTTTGTATTCGACCTTGGGCCAGATGTAATCGGATGCTCCACCTAATATATAAAAGGAGTTTCATTTTCCATATGAAGTATTTATTGGTCAGTTTAACAAGAGATTTGTGTTTGTGAATTTTTTGCCAAGTATGATGTGCTTAGTTAGGACCAACAATTGGAAATTCGAAGTAGCTTGTTAGGCCGATCAACAGATAAGTTGGAACTAAACCGAGAAGGGGTAAAGTTGATGGATGTAGGTTTTGACCGAGAGAAAAAAAATATAGACCTACGGTAATTTCATTTCTTGGTCGATCAACAGTATGTTCTAAATGATTTGTGATTAGGATAGGCTAAGTAATATGAAAAGTATATAAGGCTGATACCCATATGGTTGGGGCTAAAGATATGGCCAAGGGAGGATGAGTTAGGTACCTTTGGTTATGATCTAAATGTTGCTTTAGTCTAGGCTAAGGCAGATCAGTTATGAGTTGGGAAATAAAAACAGGTAATGAGTTTTGCTCCAAGTGATAAAAATCATTTATTAGATGTACTGGGGGTGCCAAGAATGATTACAAAATTTTGGCCATGAGCCTATTACCTTGTGGTGTTTAAAATTTATTTATCGATAGAAATACTTGAAGTGATCGACATCCCATGGACGAGGAAGTGCCTTACCTTCCTTGTTTTGCAACTTGTAGGTTCCTTCTCTTCATATCCTAGAAACCTTATAAGGTCCTTCCAAAGTTGGAGAAAATATTCTGGTGGACCTTTCCTTTGTTGTGAGGCTGACCTTTCTGGGTACCAAGTCTCTAACCTTGAAGCTTCGATGACGAACTTGAAAGTCGTAGTACTTGCGAAATGCTATTTTTAGGCTATGTTCTTCAGGTTTGCATGTTCTCGGCGTTCTTCTATGAGGTCGAGGCTGAGTGATACCTTCTAGTTGTTTTCATTAGGGTTGTAGGAGATGACCTAGTAGAATCCCACTTCCCCATGTACAACAGCCTCAGTGCCAAAGGATAAGGCAAAAGGAGTCTCGTCTGTAGCAGTCTTGTAGGAAGTTCGGCGAGAGCAAATGACATCGTCAATGTTGTCTGACCATTTTCCTTTGTCCTCATCAAGCCACTTTTGCAAATTTTACTTGATGTTCTTGTTGATGGCCTCTACCTATCCATTGGATTAAGGGTGAGATGGATAGGCAAAAATGAGGTTGTTGTCATAGGTTGCGTAGAATCCCCTTAGACGATTGCAATCAAATTGCTTCCTATTATCACTGATGATAGCATGCGGGATCCCGACGTGGAATATGATGTGTTGATAGACGAAGTGCTTAGTCTGTGCAACTATGATGGTTGCTAATGGTTTAGCTTATGCCCACTTGGTGAAGTAGTCCACTGCTACGACAACGTAATTGACTTTTCCATTGCCTTCTAGAATATGGCCGATCAGATTTAGTCCCCATTGTGAGAAAGGCCATGGGCTCAACATAGATGTCAGGTTTTCTACCGAGAAGTGAGGAATTTGTGCATGTTGTTGCCATTTATCGCATTTCTAAGTAATAGCATTGGTATCTTCAAGCATGGTGGGCCAATAGTAGCCTTTTCTGAATGCCTTATGTGCAAAGGTTCACGGCCTGAGTGGTCTCCACAGATTCCTTCATGCATTTCCCTGAGTACATAGTTCCCCAGGTCTAGTGTCAAACACTTCAAGAGTGAGGTGGTGAAACCATGTTTGTAGAGATGGTCATGTTTTATGGTGTAGCGGATGGATTATCTTCTGGTAATGTGCCATTTTGAAGGTAGGCCTTAATCCTATCCATCCACGTAAGAACTGTGTTGATGGTATATATCGGATGTGGCCTTGTGCTTGGCATATGTTGGACCTCGACCAGTACCTTCCATTCTTCTTTCTCATCCATTGAAGATGCAAGCTGCGCCTGAGCCTCAACATGGAAATTCTCTAACCTAGGATTTTTGTTGATTTCATATGTTGGAAAGGCCAAAAGGACTTGCTTGAAAAGTGCCAAGTATAGGGTCATGGATTCATCTTTCGGCTTGAACTCATTGTTGACTTGGCTGACGACTAATTGGGAGTCACTGAAGATTCACAGTTGCTTGGCATCTAGGCCTTTGGAAAGACGTACGCCAATCAAGAGTGTTTCATATTTTTCCTCGTTGTTGGAGGCCTTGATGTTGAAGTGAAGGGCGTATTCAAGCTTAAGTTGTTCGGGGTATGTCAGGACTAGTCTTTCTTATGGTCCGCTGTGGCTGGCAGATCCATCGACATACAGTGTCAAGCATGGGTGTTGTGGGTCAATGGTTGGTGTCTTGATTGGCTTTGAATCTCCCTTGGCAGATTGCCCTTCTTCGGGGTCTCCTCTAGTGGCATGTACTGTGTGGGTTGGTAAGAGTACTTCGCAATAAAATTGGCCACTACCTATTCCTTCTCTACTCTGTTGACTACCTATTCCTTCTCTACTGTGCTGGCAACATAGGAAATGTCGAATTCACCTTAACTCAATTGCCTATTTGATCAGGCGATAAAAGGTGTCTGGCTTCGAAAGTACTTGGTGTATTGGCTTGTATAAGGGCTTGTTGGTGACCACTTTGTTCTCATGTGCCTCGAAGTATGGCATGAGCCTTTGGGCCGTGATTTTAAGGGTCAGGGCTCGCTTTTCAAGGTTAGGATACCTAGTCTTTGCAACTTGGAAAGCTTTACTAACATAGTAGATGGGGTGTTCCGCTCATTCATGTCGGGTGCTGAGGATTGAGCTCACGGTCGACGTGGAGACTGATAGATATACAAAGAGGTGCTATATGATCTCTGGTCTGACCAGGAATGGCTTTGTACTCATGCACTACTTGAGCTCAATGATTGCCTTGTTGTATTCCTCCATCTTCTATCCAATTGATCTTCTTCTTTTTGCTCTTTAGTTCCTTGAAGGATAGGGTGCACTTGTCCGTAGCCTTGGAAATGTAGTGAGTGAGAGCAACCACTCGTTCGATAAGACTCCAGATGTCTTTGTGAGTTTATAGGGGTTGCATGTCAAGGATTTCCTTCATCTTCTTAAGATTGGCTTTGATGCATCACTAGTTGATCATGTAGCCTAAGAATTTTTCTGATCCCACGTCGAAAACACACTTGGTGGGATTGAGGCACATCTTGTACTCCTTCAGGACCTTGAACATTTTTTCCAAGTTGGGAATGTATTCGTTGTCAGTTTTTCTTTTAACAAGCACAACATCCACATAGACTTCCATTGTTTTGTCAATCTATTGGAAAACATGAAGTTGACCAAGCGCTAGTATGTTACTCATAATTCTTTAGGTCGAAAGGCATAACATTGTAACAGTAGATGCCTAGGTTGGTCCTAAAGATTGTATGGATTTAGTGACCTAGATTCTTGAGGATCTGGTTGTATCCTAAGTAGGCATCCATGAAGTTGTGGAGTTTGTGTCCTTCCGTGGCATCTATGAAGCTGAGGAGTATGTGTCATGCAATGGCATCTACGAGCAGGTCAATCGTAGGTAACGAGAATGTGTCCTTGGGGCAGGCCTTGTTAAGATCGATGAAGTCGATGTACATACGCCATAGGCTAGATGGTTTCTTGACAAGGACCACATTGGATGTCCAAACAACGTAGATGGCCTTTCTAACAAAGTGGATGGTGCTCATCTTGGTGATTTTGGCTTGCATAGCCAACGGCTTTACGGCATTTTGTAGCTCTGTTTCTTCTAGGTGATTAGCTTGAATGAGGAGTCAATGGTGAGCCTATGGCATATCACGTCGGTGGAGATGTTGGGTGATATGCTAAAACTAAGTGTTAAAGTAAACACAAAGTCACACTCAACATTTAATAAAAACATATGCAATTAAAACCCTTTGTTGTAGATTGTAGCATTGATATCTAGGGATCGTTCTTAACCGGGGATTGAGGGTGCCGAAGCATGATTGTCGTTTGATTAATTAATTAGGGGTAGTTGATTGTTTTAAAAGTCCTAATTAATTAATCTAATCTAAACTAACCTAATCTATCCTAATTTATTATTTACATGGTCAATTTATCTTTAACCTAACTTATTCATAAATTATACCAATTTCCATAATCAACGAAATTCCAAAACCTTAGTTTAACAAAAAAAAACATGTACATTATCTTAAGTGCGTGCTTGGGAATACGCTCTATACACTGTCAATGATCTAGACTCGGGAATACGCCTTATATCTAATCAAGCATAAACATAGCATGGAAGATTATTGAAATCGATACAAAATATAGAACCATAATAAAATTAATGATCAATCCAATAAACACGATATTTAAGTACAACAAGAAAACTAAGGGGTTAAGAGGTTGAGTAACACTTTGAATCCTTGAGAATACGCCCTATAGATGCTAGGTGGTTTGACACTCTTGATGAGACACTCAGGAATACGCCTTATATGTCAATGGACGATGGTGAATTATAGAGGATGGTGTAGTTTACTTTTGTAAGAGAAATCTCGGTTTAAAAGAAAATGGAGAATTGGTTTTTGCAGAGTTTTAGTACATATAATGAGCGACCATTTTACAATTAGCTTAAGCCTCTCTATTTATAGGAGAAAATTAATCCTCAAATAAATAGGAGTTCACAATTTAAATCCTAAAAGAAAAATAATTTAACTAATTAATATTGAAGTCGTAAAGGAATATGGTAATAAAAATCCTAATTAAAAAGGTTTCCTATATAAAAAGGAAACAAATCCAAGCTTGAATTGGACAATTTTCCACAAGAAAGAAGGAAAATAAGTACTGGACTTGAACATAAGTCGATTCGATGGCAGCCCACCGAAATTGGGGCTGGAAATCGGTGGTGAACGGGTGGTGAACGCGCAAGGGGGTTGGAGATTGGTTTGATGGACGCGAGCTGAAGGCAGTGAAGGGATTTCGATGGATACGCGCCGAAGTGGGTACTGTCGGTTAAGGAGGCACGCACCGAGACTCGTCTCTAGATATCGGTAGGCGTGTGTCGAAAGCTTTCTGGGTTGCCATTTTTTATTCGGTAGGCCCCTACTAGATTTCTAAGTAGTTTTTGGTGGCTTCCTTTCATTCAATCATAATTTCTTCAATATAACTCCGATTGAGGTGATTATTTCGTCTAATTTTTTGTAATTCCATGCTTAATCCAATTTTGCACATTTCTCACAAAATATGTTATTTTCTCCAAAAAATATTTTCTCCAATTTTTTGGTATTTAAACATTAAAAGATAAGCATAAAAGATATAAAATGATGCTTAATTCAAGGCTTATCATATACCCCCACACTTAGACTTTGTTAGTCCCTAACAAATACTAACACAAACTAAGGCTTTGATACTCAAAACTTTCTTTCTTTTCTTTTTCTTAAAAACAAACACTACTAAGCCCTTAACCATTCATCTCAAATTGTATCAACATAAATATGGCGTCAAAGATTTACACTAAGAAGCTATATAGAATAAGGAATTCAAAAGTTAATACATCATAACCAAATGCCTTGACAGTTAAGACAATGAGTACTTGGTGAAATGTATCTCAACATGAATAAAACAAGTATGAATCAACTCACAAGAATATGCACTCAAGATTTCCACTCAATGTTATAAGGGTTTGTGTTTGCACTCAAGATATGTGAGAAAGATGCTCACATAATAGAAAGTAAGTTACTTCATAAAAATTTCCAACATAAACCATAAGATAGTGAACATACTTGTACAAATGTACCAAAACCATAAGCTTACTCAAGTGATAGACTTAACTAATCAAAATTTACTCATCTCAAGGATCATAAGGTCTTAATTTGAAGGTTGTAATGGGGCTAGGTGTAGAGGCAAGGAATATTTAGGATAGTGGTGTTAAATTTTGTTCCAGGACTCAACCAAAGGCTCCATCACGAAAGCATAAGTATTTTCCATAGTCGTAGGCCAAGTATCAACTTGTTGGGCCTTACTCTTCATTATCCACATCTTTTGAACTTGAAATTAGAGCAAAGGCCGAAATTCTTCATGTAGGCCCTCAAACTTCATTGTTCCAAATCAAAAGTGTAGGGGACTTAGCTCAAAACTCAAATTTAGTACCTCATAGAACTTTTGTTCTTGATTCAATTTTTTTTCATCAATTTTTTTCTTTTCTTTTTTTTTTCTTTTGAGAGGTAATGCAATGAATAACGACATAGTTTGAGCAAGCCATTCCCTACACTTACATATAAGTCTTCATGCATCAAATCACTTACTTGTATCTCACGCCATCTTTCAAATCTTCAACCAAGTCCAAGGAACAAGGGTAAATGATGTCTTATACTAGGATTATGTGAATAGATGTTTAGGATGATGAAAGAAAAAGCTTAATGTAGGCTCAAAGTGAGTGATCTAGGGGGATCACACTTGTGTGATCAAGTAGGAACATGGATATTTTGATAAGCGGTGTTAACCCTATTGCCTTAATCATGTCCAAAATTAGAGAGTTTATTGACTTAAAAGCTTTGAAAATTACATAGAATAAGTTCTAGTACTATAGAGTTCATTAAAAGATATGGCAAGCAGTTGTGAGGCATATGCATATTTAAACAAAGAACTCCTATGAATCACTCAACAAAAAAGTATATAAGGCTCTAAAGCTTACATAGGGTTCATATGATTCATACAAATCTTAAAATGCTCGTTCTGTACCCTGTACCAGTTTATCATGTATCATCTACTACAAGTCATAAACATTCATTCATAAAGCATTAACAAATGAATTCAAGTTGTAGTGATCATCTGTTAGCCATGTTATCTTCATTTATCCGTCATTCTTATCATTGATAGGGACATCCTAAAACTTCTTTAAAAACATTAAATTAAAAAAAAAACTCAAGACTAAAGACTAAAACACATAAACTATTTTTGGGTTTTTGTTTTTTTGTGAATATTTTTTTTTCAAAATAAGACTCAATAAAGTGTAAACCCCTCACCCACACTTAGATCTGACATTGTCCTCAATGTATGAAAGTGAAAGCATAGAGTCTAAGTAAGGAGGAATGATTCATGAAAATAAAGCAATAAGACAAAAAGTAACTAATAGTAAAGAGAGTGAAGGGGGTAAGATCAGATTATATACAAGTGAGAAGCAAAGAAGTATAAAAAATTTAAAAGTATGCAAGGTAGAGTCACGAAAATGGCATGCAAAGGCACAAGTTCCAAAAACGTCCAAATCAATGCAACACATAAACGTCTACATGAAGAATGGTGTGAATGCATAAGAGGGAAATCGTTAGAACCTACATAAGACATAAGAGTTACGTGACATTGCATGAAAACAATGGCCTGCACCTTTGATCTCACTTCCCTAGATTCACTTAGTCATAGGGGACCCTGTTATGAAATCTGAGCATCATGAAACCGCATGGAGGGTATGCAATCTACCAATGCAATAGATAGAGTCTAAGAGTGACATGAAAAACTTTCCCACTTCGCTTTTCATAGTACTATCCTGGGCTTACGGCATGCGCGTACTGATAAATATATTTCAATCCTCTCCACCATTCAACGTTAATCATGGCTAGTTGAGATAGATGTAATGCAAGAAGCAAGGACTAATTTCGAGAACACCCTGAGGCTAGCCTAGCCTGGGTATGTACTCCATTGGAAACCTCTTTCTTAGTGCCCCACTTGTTACCAATCATAACCCTCCTAGACACCATAACCAACCGCTGGAAGTTTTCAAAATAGAGGTTTACCAAACCCAAGTGTTAACAACCTCTGCCCCACATCATGTCCATAGATTCGAGTCTATAGTGTGTGGTCATGAAATCCACACACCACGAAGGGTTAAAAAGAAAGTAAACAAAAAGGGAGCTATACAATAAAACTAAGCATTAAAGTAAACATAAAGTCACACTCAACACTTAATAAAAACATATGCAAATTAAAACCCTTTTTTTGTAGATTGTAGCATTGATAAGTAGGGATCATTCTTAACTGGGGATTGAGGGTACCGAAACATGATTTTCGTTTGATTAATTAATTAGGGGGTAGTTGATTGTTTTAAAATTCCTAAGTAATTAAACTAATCTAACCTAACCTAATCTATTATATTTTATTATTTACATGGTCAACTCATCTTTAACCTAACTTATTCATAAATTATACTAATTTCCGTAATCAACGAAATTCCAAAACCTTAGTTTAACAAAAAAACATGTACATTATCTTAAGTACGTGCTCGAGAATACGCTCTATACACTTTCAATGATCTAGACTCAGCAATACGCCCTATATTTAATCAAGCAGAATCATAGCGTGGAAGATTATTGAAATCAATACAAAATGTAGAACCATAATAAAATTAATGATCAATCCAATAAACACGATATTCAAGTACAGCATGAAAACTAGGTTAAAAGGTTGAGTTACACTTTGAATCCTCGAGAATATGCCCTATAGATGCTAGGTGGTTTGACACTCTTGATGAGACACTCAGGAATATGCCTTATATGTCAATAGATGATGGTGAATTATGGAGGACGGTATAGTTTACTTTTGTAAGAGAAATCTCGGTTTAAAAGAAAATGGAGAATTGGTTTTTACAGAGTTTTAGTACAATGAATGAGTGACCTTTTTACAATTAGCTTAAGCCTCTCTATTTATAGGAGAAAATTAATCCTTAAATAAATAGGAGTTCACAATTTAAATCCTAAAAGAAAAATAATTAAACTAATTAATATTGAAGTCCTATAGGAATAAGGTAATAAAAATCCTAATTAAAAAGGTTTTCTAGATAAAAAGGAAACAAATCCAAGCTTGAATTTGACAATTTTCCACAAGAAAGAAGGAAAATAGGTGCTGGAATTGAACATGAGTCGATTCGGTGGCAACACACCGAAATTGGGGCTGAAAATCGGTGGTCAACGCATGGTCAATGCGCAAAGGGGCTGGAGATTGGTTCGGTGGACGCGCGCTGAAGGCAGGGAAGGGATTTTGGTGGATGTGCCCCGTTCTTGTTGCTGCCACCTTCGGTACACGCGCGTCGAAGCGAGTACTGTGGGTTCCGGAGGGGCGCACCAAGACTCATCTCTGGATATCGGTAGGCGTGTACCGAAAGCTCTCTACACATTTCTCAAAAATATGTTATTTTCTCTGATTTTTTGGTATTTAAACATTAAAAGATAAGCATAAAAGATATAAAATGATGTTTAATTAAAGGCTTATCACCTGGAATATCTGCATAAGACCATGCAAAGACTTCTACATTTTTCCTGAGGAACTTGATGAAGGTTGTTCATGTGTTAGGCTTCAGCTTTGATCCTATTTGGACCATGTAATCTGTGTGCTTATCAAAAAGAGGGATTTTCTTTGTCTCTTCCACTCGTTTTGCATGGGGCATGTGTGCAAGGTCTTGTGGGTATTCCAGGGGGCTATCCTTGAGTTCTTTCATATGTTTTGGATCAATGGGATCATCTCCCAAAGCCGTCTCTATGGTAAAGAGTGTCTCTATTGAATCTAGTTGATCTTGCTTGCTAGCCTTGGTTAAGGCAATGGAGTAGCATGTCCTTCTGGAGAGCTGGTCACTCTGCACTTGTCCCATTCCAGAGGGTGTTAGGAAGTTCATCATCAGTAGGTGGGTGGATATGATGGCTCGCATCTAGTTAAGCAGCCATCTTCCAATGATGGCTTTGTAGGCAATTGGACAATTGACCACAAGGAGTGTCGTGATGGTTATTTCGGTTATGGGGACGATGCCCATGTAGATAGGAAGAGAAATGATGCATTTAGGTAAGACTTAGTCTCTTGAGAAACCTAAAAGGGGTGTGACCTTGTGGTCAAGTTCTTTTTTAACTATGCCCATCTACTTGAAGGCCTCCCAAAAGTGGACGTTGGCTGAGCTTCTTATGTTAATGAGTATCTTGCCCACATCATTTTTGTAGATGTGGGCTTTGATGATAAAGGGATCTTCATGTGGAAAGATGATGTCATTATCTTCCTTCTTCGAGAAAGTGATTGGTTCCCATCCTAGCTTAGCTACCTTACTTGCTCGGCCTGCGTCGATGCTAAGTACCTTAGTTGGCCTAGTGATGGTGTTGACTTGCTAGTGTGATGCGGCTTCTTGTGCGTACAATAAGAAATGGTCAAGTCTCCCTTCACAAACGAGCTACTTAATGATGTCTTTGAATTCATTACACTCCTCAATAGTGCGCTCATTGTACTTTTGATATTGGTCGAAAGCTTCCTTGTTGACGATGAAATGGTAGTGGGGCTTCCTTGGCTTGGCCTTAGGAATCATGTCCTCCACATTTAGCAGGACGTTATCCAGATAGGTGTCCAAGATAGTGTATGTCTCGAAGCGACGCTTGGGTCCGAGTTTTTCTCCTACCAGCTCTCGTCCTCCATGGTTGTTGTTACCACCTCATCTAAATCCCTGATCGTCATGGTCTGGTTAACTCTTTTTGTCATGGTGTTTCCCATCAAAGTTGAGCTTCCTCTTCCCCAGGTTCGAGTGGTCACTCTGATTATAGTTTCTAGAATCATGGTTGCTCTTACCCTGATGGTTGTTGCTAGGGTATGTAGGGTATGAGGTAGGCTTGGTCTCTTTGGAGGGAGCGCGAAAAAATTCAGCCTTGGCATAGATGGTTGCCCTTTTTCATGAGCTTAGTGTAGCTTCCCCAATATTCAATATGGGTTGCATATTTGAAGGGTGACTCCTTGAGGCCATTGAACGCGGACTTGTCGTCTATGTCCCTAAAACAAGAGTACTTGAGGTTGAACCTTGCAATATATTTATGAAGTGTCTCTTCCTCTCCCTATCTGATGGAGAAAAGGTCTTCCATGGAGATAGTATGTTTGTTTGGATCGTGAATTGGTTGAGTAAAGTTGTCTGCAACTTATGAAATAAGTCAATGGTACTATGAGCAAGACGATAGAACCAGTTGAGAGTGGCGTCGATGAGGGTCGAGCTAAAAATAAGGCTCTAAACCTCGTCTATCATGTTGTTGTAACCCAAGGAAAAGACATAATTTTTCAAATGGGTGATGGGGTCCTTTCTCCCTTTATACAAAGTAATCTTGAGAGCCTTCACTTCTGACCTATGTCAGGATTGGAGGATTCGGTTGCTGAAGGACCAGTGCTAATCTTCCTCAAGGCTAGCACCTTGCATTTATCCTCCATGTCTTTGAGCATGCGTATTCTTCTCAGGAGGCTTTCTACTATGTTGTCATTTTGCGGAACTTACTGATCAGATTGGTATTCTATTTGGCCAGTAATTTTGTCCTAGTGAACTCCTTTCCTTCTCAGTCCATGCGAATAACTTCCCGTTGTTGAGTTTGTTTCATCCAATACTTTATGGTTCTCTTCCCACTAACTGGATTCAGGATTCTGAGTCCCATGATGACCATTGATGTTTGCTAGGCTAGAGGTGTTTGCCACTGCATGTCGGCCATGCGAGATAGAGGGATGGTGTTGCCCTATGGCCTTATGATCAGATGCCTTATATGTGAGTCGTACATGTGCCATCTATATCTGGGGATCTGCCCGTAACTGGTGAGCATCCCACTAGATTTTGGTTCAGGAAGGACAAACATTGCTAGAAGGTTGGATGAGAAGTCGTCTAGAAAATGTGGTGTTAGCCCTAGGTTGTTGCCTTCTTAGTCTGTCGAACAATACTCATTCAAATACAGGTTTTAGGATTTGAGCATAGTCAGCCTCAGTCTGGTTGGCAAGAGTTTGATCGGTCGGACCCTTATCCCGATGGTTTTCGTGTTGAGAAATCTCTGTGATGGTGAGGTTGCTCGCATATTTTTCCACTAGAACTTAGTTCTTGACGTCACTTTTGGCATTGTGAGCCTTGAGCTCGGTCACCTCGTGTATGAGGTCTTTCCAATGTCTATCTATAGACATCGGGTATGTTGTACGCGATTCTTTTTGCCAAATGGAGTATGAGCAAGCTCTCCTTCGTCTTGTTCGTCCAACATAGTTCCAAAGGCAGTTGATGGATTTCTTCATATGCTCTTCTCGTGGTGGTGGGACCAATGTAGATAAAGGTAAGAGAAAATGAGCACCGATGTGGTGTCAACCGAACAATCTCCGATACTTAAGTCATATTAAGTGTGGAGGGTACTGTAGTAATTTAAGTAGCATAAGGGAAAGATTTTCATTACATTTTGGAGGAGAGGCACCCTTGTATTTAGAATAGCATTGAATGTTTTTGACGTAATAGTTCAATGTACAATTAATGTCATTGTCCGAGGAGCTGACATGTGCCATCGTGTGGTCCTAAGGAATATTTTTGTCTTACCTAGTCTAAAAGTGGGGCAGGCCGACCATATATGGTCAGCCTGTGCAACCTTGATCCTTTCCTAAGTTTCATGTTTAACCATCAAGATGGCCTATCCTAGCAACTTATTGGCCAACCTAAAGTGGTCGGCTAGTGGTGTGTTGTTCAGATAGAGGTTTGGACTTGTATGATTTGTCAAGTTGGGGGTTTAGGTAGTTCTATGACGAGACTGCTCGTCCTTGGTTCAAGCCGACCAGATTAGGTAAGAACACAACCAACCAATCTTTAATAATCTAGCCTCTGCCAGCTGGATATCCCGTGTATGTAGAAAACCTCAAAACCAAACTCAACCAATCCTCAACTCAAGTACCAGTCATGATGACAACAACACTACGCTTAGGCTAACTCAGGAACTACACGAAGCCCCATCTGAGTCACATCTAGGAACTCCACGTAGAACCATCCACACTATGATAAAATCCTCGAGAACTGTACTCAAGCACCATCCTAGTCTTGTCTAAGAACTCATCAAATCTTCGACCTCACAACCTCAGGATAAGCGGAGTTGAGCCCCGGACGTCTGCACCCTAACCATATACGAGGATGGTTGACCTCGGAAAACAATTCGTAAACCAAGAAAATTCATTTAACATAATCCTTGACTCCAACCAAGTCAAAACATATATAAATTCGGGCCTGAGCCCAAAACAAAAATTCCACAAACATCGCAAACTACGTATTAAAAAATCATTTGATAATTCCAAAAACATCATTAAATAATAATCTCAAAATCATAATCAAATGACTACAATATAAATCATGCATTAAACCATTTAAAATACTTAACTATGCATGCATAATAATTTATAAAATAAAATTTCACTCATACACTGTCCTCGCAGTTGAAATTTTGGGTAGTTCGCTAATCCGTAAATTCTAAAAATTGTCCTGCCTATTATAAATCACCATCAAATGTCACTAATGTGCCTAATAATCTTACATTTAAATTTCCTGATTTTTTGGGATTAAATATGAATTTAAAATCTCACATAACACTTTGAACACCCAAAACTCCCTGAAACGATATATGATCGACTCGAAACCTGCACCAATGTGTTTGTATCATCAAAAGTATCAAAAAATATGTTGACTAAAAACCCAGGTGGTGAGGTACACTCCCACATACACCACACATGGCCTCTGCACATGGGCCTCACATGCCTGCGCATGTGTCATCCCTTACACCCAGCTGGGTCAACCCTATTTCCTAGTTTTGGGTTCCCCGACTCAGCGAGTTGACCTGGTGCTAAATTTTTAATTTCTTATCCATTTTTGACTTTCCAAACCTAAAAATTTATCTAATCTACCTAAGGAAGGGATCTATGATGTCAAAACATGAAGAGCTTACCCTCCAGTTTCCAGAAAATCCTTCAACACTTTCGGCAAAATTCCAAGCATGAGTTCCAAGCTTTCCCACATCCAAACCTTCACTTTTTCTAACCCAAATCAATCTTAGGAATAGAACTTGGAGTTTGGATAACTTGGTTGCAAGCATAAAGGCTTCAAACAACTCACACAATCAATTTACGGTTTTTCGACTCACAGTCAAGTTTCCTCCTCTCTTCCTCTCTCGATTTTCTTCCTTTCTTTCTCTATTCCCTTTTCTTTCTTTTTCTTCTTTTTCTCTCTTCTTTCCATGGTTCTATCTTCCTCTCCTCTCTTCTTTATTCCTCATTGTAATGACCCGTCCCGAATTATCGGGATTAATTAAGACTTAATGACATATTAGTGAGGTTAATCGGGGATTAGACGAGGATTAACAGACGAGCAGGACGAAATGACGATTTTTCCCCTGGAATGGGAGAAACGTTGACTCTTTGTTCAGGCAGTCAAATGGACTTTGGTCGATGACTGTGATGGAGTTTGAGACATCACGAGTTCATAGACAGGTGGCATGCTCGATTCCGACGTACGAGGAAGAAGTTATGGCGTTCGGAAGTTTGGGGGTACTTTGGTAATTTGGTTGAATAGGGGAAATAGTTGACTTTTGACCGGGTTGTCTGATGGCCGAGGGCCAAGGACCGTTACGTAAATCGAGTCGATACGAATCCGTAGACAGGCGGTACATCAAAATCGGATGTTCGACGGAAAAATTACGGTTCACGGAAGTTCGAGGAAACTATTGCAAGTTTTGTGAGACGGAAGTTGCTTGTCAGCAAGTGGGGCCCAAATATTTTGGGGCAGGCCCAATGGATGAATGACACTTGTCATCCATCCATTGCCCACCAAATTGGTTGATGCATATCAGTTCATCTTCTTTGTTTCTTCATCCAACCCGATCGACCATTCCAAACCAATCCAAAACCCTTAACCCCTGTGACCATGACTAAGAGACTAAGAGGATGAAGTGAGGACCAGCGGATGTGGTGGCTGGCTGGACAGCGGCCGCCGTGGACGGCAGAGGTGCAAAGGTAAGCCAATTACCCGTTTATGCCCATCTTTCTTGTTTTTGTGATTTGAACGTTAGGGCTGGTTTCTGTTGATTAGGGAAGGATTATTAGGTTGTTCGGAGTGGGTAAGGACCATTTTTTACGGCTGAGAGGGGCGGTGTTGCCCAGGGGTGACCGGGGAAGATAATCCGTGAGGGAGAGTTTTACATAATCGGGTTTTTAGTATATCCTTTAGATTTAATTATTGGAATAGATAGGAAATGACAAAGTAGGAAGATTGGGATTGAAATGGAAAGGATTGGACAAAAAAATGGGTGAGAAACCAGGCCGAAATGGTCACGCCGGTTCAGGCGGACCGAACTTACAAGCGAACCGGCCAGACCCGGTTCAGCCTAAGGTTGCTGGTGAAGGAATAGTGGCATGTGAGCCCACGCGCAGGACCCTTTGGGCTGCGAATGGCTACCCGTGGGACCCCTTTTGGGGATGTGTTCAACAAATGAAATCATCTATTCAATGTAACGAATATTTTGGGACTACTTTCGTGTCAATCGGACATCGTTTCGTTATAGTTCGGGTTGTCCGAAGGTTTAGGTTCGCATTTAAAAATAGTTAAAAATTCCAGAAATTTACAGGGCTTTAGTGAAGGGTTATTTAAGTAGTTAGTAACCCGCTAAATTAGTTTGGACAGGTTCGGGATTCTCGGAGGCGACGATTGACCCGGGAGAGGCGTATGGCACGCGTATCGAGGCGCGACTTCGGGCGGTCTGTGAGTGGACCTTTCTTTCGAAATCTATGCATGCATAAATGTTTTTAAATTGTTTTAGAACATTTTTTGTAATGCCATGAGTGCATTTGTTTGGGGTAGCCTAGGAGTTACGTATTTGCACGTATTTCGAGATTTCTGGTTTTATATGATTCTTGTACGTGCTAGGTTTTCAATGAGGGTTTAATGAATTAGTTTTGGAATTGGAAATATGAAATCGGGCACAAGACCTATTTGATTTGGAAACTCTTAGACTTGAAGTCCTTTTGATTTGACGAGGAATCGGACAGAGGGTCCATTTGAGTTATACGATCAGGCTGAGGGCCCCGTTGGTTTATGAGTTCGGGCTTGAGACCCATTTGGTTGTAATATCAGGCTGGAAGCCCCGTTGATTGTACTATCGGGCTTATGGCCCCATTGATTGTGAAATCGGGCTCGAGGCCCCGTTACTGTGGTATCGGGCTTGAGGCCCTATTGATTATAACATCATGATTGAGTCCCAGTTCGGTTTATGAAAAGAGAATTCGGGCATGAGACCCTGTTGAACTGAGGATTTAGGTTGAGGCCTGTGAAAATGGATTTGAATCGGATTCGAGGAATCCTGTTGAGATGAATCGGGTATGAGACCCAGTTGGAAATATGTTTTGAGAAAGGAAATGATTTGAAAATGTATTATACCCTCCATATGATTTATATGGTCTCCTCCAGACGTCGACCTAGAGAGTCACGATCCACAGACCAGAATGGGTATCCCTATAGGGATCCCATTCCAGGAGTGGGAGTTATGAGTTATGATGTGGTCCCGGACTAGATTCCGGAGAGATGACCGGACTAGGTCCGAAGATAGAGCCTCCTAGATGGAGAATTCCTGGGTGAAGACTTGAAGTGAGACCCCGGGTAGTGTGCACACTAGTATAAAGATGAATTGTGACATATATAGGGGATGTGTTCCCTAGGGGCTGTGTGCCCCGAGTTGACATCTTCTCGGAAGTGCCGCAGATGGGTTATATGTATGAGTACGTATATGGTTTTGGAAAGTGGTTTGGGGCAGAGACCCCGTATTCTGTGTTTTGGTATTTCACTGAGAATGGTTTTGGGCTGAGTCCCACTTGTGTTTGATTTGGGCTGAGTTCCCATGTATTGATTTACGAGTTATGTGATTTCGAGTCGGGGACCCATAAATGGATTTATGGTTCATGATGGTTTATAGGGACCGGGCATGAACCCTTGAAAGGTTTTGAGAATGTTTTCAAATGGTTTTATGAACGTTTTGGAAAATGGTTTTTGAATGCATGCATATGCTTTTAGTGAAGGGCATAAAGGTCTTTTTGTGAAATGTTTTTATAAAAATATTATTTTGTCCACTCACAGTTTTCATGGTTTTAATGCCCTTCAGGTTGATCGCGGATGCGGGCTGTAGCAGAGATCGAGACATCGCACTCCTCCTACGATCCTAGCGTACTCTAGAAGCCCTGGTGAGGGCTAGAGACAGAATTATCCCTGGTCTGACACTTCGTGTCAGACAGGATCAAGCGCGTCCCACGTTAATCCCGGGGGATTTGGGATGGGTCCTGACACTCATGGTTTTTGCTTTCGGGTTTTTCACCCAAAACACACACATAAAACACAATATATACAACCCATATGCATTATGCCAATGCAAGTCCAAAAAGATAAGAGGGGAAGGGGGTGGTGGTGAGGAAGATGATAAGGATGGACATTTGTCACTTTCACAAAATATCCACACTTGTGAAATGATCAAAATACCCCTAATCAATTTAGACCTGTAACAACTCATTCGATCTCCGATTCTAGTATACCGCCTATTTACAGATTCAGGATTCCGAGACCTATGTAACGGTCCTTACGAAATGTCCAAAAAATGCCCAAAGAAAAAAGTCAACTTTTAACTTTATAAGGGAAAAACTGTTCAGTTACAAACTTTCTTTTCAAAATTACATTTCTCGAATTTCCAAATCGTCATATTAAAAGCAACTTAGAACCATGGCCTATAGAAGATGATCAGAGGTGGAAGTAGCCAGAAGTTGATAGCAGAGAGTTCACAACAAGTGATGACATAAAGTATCTAGCGAGGGTTGAGAAGAGGATTGAGGCTCGGTGGATGTATATTGAGAAGAAGGTGGTAGGCAGATCTAGAGAAGCTTCTAGGTTGACCAGAAAAGGTGAAATAAAAGCCTCCACAAAGGAAGGAGCTGAAAGATAGCCACCAAAGGCATAACAATGAGTATGATAGAGATGGAGAATTGAAGACAATAAAGTCGATGGGGCGAAAGGAATGAGGAGAAGAGGGGAAGAAGAAAAAAGAAATGGTTGAGAAGATGAGAAGAAAGGGAATTGCGGGGCTGCAACCGGCCCTCAGAAGGGGCCAGCATCTAAGGTTTTCAATATTTAGGAGAGATGGCAGAGTGTTTAGGGAAGGAGTGGGATGTTGGGTGGTTTCTTGTTGCTCTCATATGTCATGTTAAATACACCATGCGATCCTACATATAATACATATACTATGCCACAGTAGATGTTGCTCTATCATGAGACCACTTTTATCGTTGTATTCGGTGATGTGATTTGGATAAAATGGTTTTACCTTGATCTATTTCACTAGCTAACATGAATAAATAAGCCTTAAACTATTGACTCGCACATTTATTTTAGAAAAGCATGTTTAAGTACACTAGAATTTCGATAATTTAATATACAATAAACTAATAACATCCAATGAATTAATAACTTATTAATTTCCAGTGAATTTATAACTTATTAATTTATTAAGGTATTCCTTCCTTTCTTAAAAATTGGATTGTACATTCATTTTTTTCCTGTTTTACGAATTAACAATTATATGTATTTTTAAACCAAGGAAATGTAACGACCCGTCCTGAAAATTTAATGCATTTCAGACAATAAATTGGGAATAGATGGATGTTGATGCAGAAATCGTCCGGACTTACAGAATTCCTTCTTGATCCCTACACACAATAACAAGAAACAAACGGGGTTAATGTTGAAGCCCGGGGGAGGGGGGGTAGTTCAACCAAGAACACTCTGATGCTAAAGTCAGTTTAATCGAGAGAATAAACCGGCAGAGTTTCAGTATGAGTTTTGAATTACTTTTAGAAGTGAGATGAGACCCTGTATTTATAGTGAAACCTTGAGAGTCACTGGAGTCTCTAATTGGTTGAAAGATATAGTATTTAATAGGTGATTCTACCGAGAGAAATCACTATTATTCGCTATATAAATAATAATAAATAACTCGTGGGGAGATTATTCATTATTGCCATTGATCTGATTAATTAATATATTTAATTGATAAATATATTGAATTAATGCAGAGATCGTGTGATGCCGTCATCGTCTTTACCAGGGGTAATATCGACATTCTGAGCGTCATGAGCCACTTGGCAGCTGAATAATTTTCCGGTGATTTATGGTTCTATAAATGCCCCCACATCGTTTAGGAATTCAGGGAATTCTAAGAGATGTAATTTTTATTGTGCTCCCGATAAACCATTTTTTTTACTGGAGTAGGACTCTGTTTTGCTTCGAACAGTTGCAGTTTACTTGACCTTGAACATAGTTGTGATTTTCCTGTAACGACCCAAGCTTTCGTAAATATTATTTTATTATAAAATGACCATTTTGCCCCTGAGATGAGGAAAAAGTTGACTTTTGAGCCGGAAAATATTTAGCACTTTGACCTATGACCGTGACGTAGATCGGGACATCACGTGTCCGTAGGCAGGCGGTACGTCGAAAACAGATGCTCGACGGAAAAGTTCTGGTCACGGGAGTCAAATCAATTAAACGTACGAACCGAGAGTTTGATTAAAATAACAATAAAATAGAGTAATCTGATCTAAAACTAGAATTAATCTGGACCCTTGGATGAGTGACAAGTGTCACTCATCCCCACACTTACTTTCCCTAAATTATGGATCTTGCCCCCATTAACCAATTATTTTACATTTTATTCTTCTCATGCAACCTTAGTCGTCCATCTCTCTTTCCCGATTGCATCTGCACCCTCCATCCCACCTCTTTTCTCTTTTTAATTGATCAGACTTTCCACTCTCTCTCTCACTCTCATTTTTAACAGTGAAGGAGACCATCTCCCCAGTTCAAACAAACACCCCACAGAGCACCACCCTCACCACTCTCCCCTACCTACTTCACCTCCAGCTAGCACCCCAACCTCGCCGCACATCATCTTCATCATCAGCCATCACCATCATCTCCTCCTCCCCTACCTGCAAAATCAAAAAACCCCCCAGACCCTTGAATGAAGAACCAACCCAAAGAACCCAACCGTTCAAACCCCACCTCCACAACTCGAACCAACGTTAGGCTAGGGCTGTTGGGATGCCAAGAGGACAGAGGAATGGACATAATGACCTACGGCGACGACACGGCGGAGATAAGCCGGAAGACCCGAGAGGCTCTATTTTCTTCCCAGTTTTGAACACCTTATTTTGACGTGTATACTCCATTCCTCGTTGTTGGGACTTGATCTAGGGACAGTGACGATCTAGGAGGACCAGTTTCAAGGCTAGAAAAGGGCTGAGTCGACGGGGAAATCTCGACTCAGCCCTTGGCTACCGTTTTTCTTCAAGTTACAGGTATAAATCTCGACTTTGTTTCTAGTTTTTGAGGCCACAGATCTCTAGTGTAGGCTTAGACGAACCCCTAGGATCAAACCTTTTCGAAAAGGTGGCCGAAAACAGAAGATATGGTCAGGTCTTGACCGTGGGTCACGGTGGCCCGGTCACTATTCTTTGGTAGGAACTGACCGATGTGCAGTTTTAAGTTACGGTAGGGACCAGCGGAAGGACAATGCAGTTTTCGGTAGGACCAGGCCGAATGTCAGAGATGATGATGTCATCATGTCAGACATGTCAGATCTGTGACCAGCCAAGGTATGCCACGTGTCATCTCACACCTGTTAAGGATGACGTCATGCTGACGTCAATAGTGACATCATGCTGACAACATCAGTACTGTAGCAAGGTTGACAGTGCATTGACTAGGTGTGTGGGGGCGCGTGTGAACAGTATTTTTGGTGGGACCAGTACGCTTTTTAAGGTTTCAATGATACGAATCCAATGGCGGTGGTTTCGGGTCAATCAGATATCGTTAAGTTGGTCAAATTAGGGTTTGAAGCCTCGGGAAGCGTGTTTGGACAGCTATCCCGGGCCGGTTTCATTCTAGGGCTTCATATTTGAGATGTAGGAACCTATAGTGACCTTTACGTGTACTTTGGACTTGACAAGGATTGTACGTTAGCACCGGGACAGGTTTATACATCTAGTTAGCGGTGGGACCGGACTGTGAGTGGGCCTTTGATTTCCTTAAACCTTTGCATGCATAATGGTTTTCGATTCGGGATTTGGGATGTCATACCCAGACTGGGTTTGGGATTTGGACTCGGGATTGAGACCCCGGGTGGCACGCGTAGCCTTGGGACTGTAACCTTATTAGACGTCTGGGATGTCAGGGTTGGGATATATAGTGCAGCGGCTGATGTTATGATTATGATTGTATTACTCTGTTATGTTTATATGATATATATTGCGCTGGTTTTCGATTCTGATGCATACATGTTTTGGAAATGGAGGGGTAAAACCATATGTTTACTTTTTGGCTTAAACTGTTTTATAAACTTTATGTTTCTAGCCCACTCTCCTTTAAGTGTTTTATTGACCCTTCCAGGCCGTGCTATTGAGGCAGACAAAGATCCCGAGGCAGAGGCATAGGTTAACGTTGCGCACCTGAACCCACTTCTTGGTAGGTCGGCATGTGAGGAGATCTTAGGATGTCGTGCTCAATAATTATTTTAAGCTTTCCCTTGTCTGACACTATTTTAATTTTGGACGATTTGTATGACTTAATTTGGATATTTATGCATTTGAGCTTTCCTTTAAGGGTAAAATTGGTATTCTAAGGTCGTGTGTTAGACGGGAGCAGAGCACGTCCCCGGGTGGTCTCAGGGGGATCGGGGCGGGTCCTGTCATTTTCAATTGGAAGTTTTGGGCTTGAGGCCTTGTTTTGAGTTGATCCTTAGAGCCCTTTTAATAATTAGAGTTTGTTCACTTTTTTTCTTTATTTAAATGAAGGCATTGGGCCTTTATTTTCAATAAAGAAAATTAAACACTAATTATTGTTTGTTGTCGATGAAATGTTGGGGTGGCCGAAGTTGATCCTCTGTCTGCAGAGGAAAGAAATTTTCCTCAATTTTTGCATGTATCTTCTGCTCTTGAGTTTTTGCATGTCTCTTCTGCTCCTACAAACTGGTTGTCTGGAGACCGATGGGTCCGTCACTGCAGTAAATGTTGGCAACTGCAGCTCTGGTTTGATAACAAGGGCTAGACTGCTCCATTCTTTGTCATTTTTTTATTTTTTTATTTTTTTATTTTTCCCTTATGCCGCTTGCCAGTGTATCTTTTGCATTTGTACTTCTTTTTTGTTATTTGCCGCAGCTTTTCATGCTGCTTGCTTTTATATCAAATCAACTTTTTTTTTAAGCTATCATGTGACAACCTTTTTTTTTGTAAATTTTGATGGTTGCCGTAGCCATCAACAAAACGAAAGCTTTGTAGCTTTTTATGTATAATATATATATATATTATTTTAATATATATTTTATATATTATTTTTCTTTTGTTCAGCTTCAATTTTTTGCAGATACTGAGAGTTGTGGATATCTGATTGCAACGATTCAAGCGGCGGTGCGCTCTACTCTTCGAGACAATTATTTCAAGATGTATGAAGGCATACTTCTGTTGTAGTCTTGAAGGCCTCATTTTGTGGAGTATCATCTAGTGGTGTATCCGGGACTTGTTAGAGCATCCGACTTCAAGAGATGGCGGACTTGACATCAAGACGCTCCTCTAGTTGACATGCTTGTAGTGCTTTGTGGATGGATGAACTTAGCGCATCGACGCACTTGTCATCTTTAAGTCCGCGCAGAGCCAACATCAAGGTCTTCAGCGAGGGAGGTGCAGCAGAGTGTATGGCGAGGTGCAGCTGAATGCAACGCGAGGTGCAGCAGAGTGCAAGACGAGGTGCAGCAGGGTGCAAGACGAGGTGCTGCAGGGTACAAGACGAGGTGCAACGAGATGCAAGACGAGGTGCCGCAGAGTGCTAGGTGAGGTACAGAAGAGAGCCAAGCAAGGTGCAGGTGGGTGCAAGACGAGGTGCAGCAGGGTGCAAGACTCGATGCAGCAAAGTACTAGGCGAGGTGCAGAAGAGAGCTAGGCGAGGTGTAGCAGAATGCAAAGCGAGGTGCAACAGAGTGCCAGAAAAGTTGCAGCAGAGTGCAAGGCGAGGAATGATGCAAGTGCGAGGCAATGCATGGTGCAACTACAAGGTGAGGCATGCTACAAGTGCGAGGCGAGGAGTCCCATCACTTGGAGTTCGATGTGTCACAACCCAGCAGAGTGCAAGACGAGGTACAACAGGGTGCAAGACGAGGTGCAACAGAGTGCAAGACGAGGTGCAGCAGAGTGCAAAGCGAGGTGCAGCATAGTGCAAGGCGAGGTGGAGTAGGATGCAAGACGAGGTGCAACAGAGTGTAAGACGAGGTGTAGTAGAGTGCAAGGCGAGGCATGCTGCAAGTGCGAGGCGATGAGTCCCATCACTTGGAGTGCGACGTGTCACAACCCAGTATGAGGCTTGTTCCAGCTGCAAGGCAATGCGTTTTGCAACTACAAGGCGAGATGTGTTTCATTTTCCAAGCAAGGCTTCCCATGACGCGAGGCGAAGTACATGTGGTGCCATAAAGTAACTGAAGCTTTCCAAGGAGTTTTTTTGGATGACGGATGACCTTATGGAGGATCGATCATGCCCCCCTGCAAAGCTCGAGACGTCGTACATCATCGCCTAATTGAAGGAAGAGAGCTTGAAGATGCCATCATCTAGACGCTGAAGCCAAATGGCGTGAAGACACATGACACCAAACCATTGTTTCGTTTTGGAGTTGAAAGTTAAGCTGCTTTGTAGCTGTCTCAGAGTCAACCACTGGTAAAGTTGCTTTTGTGAAGCCAACTATGCCAAGTAAGAATTCCTGAGGTGGTTTCCCCCATTTCTTGAAGAAGGCCATGGACGATGCGTCACTAGAAGTCCACGATGGAACGATCGAAGGCATCCAAGGCTTGCATTGAATATATGTGTGAGCATTGAATTTGTGAATTGTCAACTTCTTTAATTTTCATTAATAGAAGCCTTCCATTTTTTTGAGTGTTTTGTGATTTTCGGCAGATTTGACCTTTGTGTAGTAAATTTGGTATTCTGACTTCGTTTTAGCTCCGAATTGAGTTTTGTTGATAGCATTGGATAGTTGACTTCTGTACCTTTTTAGGACCATCAAGCTCACGTCAGGGTGAACAAAATTAAGTGATGTATGACTGAATGAATCTTGAAGTTGTGTGCTGGAATTTGTAGTCACGCGCACTATGACATTTACCCAAGATTTGTCATGACATGACCCCATTGTTGCTCCCCTTGGTGGGGTTGGGCATCGATCCTTAGAAGCTTTTCCAAGTCCAGAAAGTCCATTTGGTTGGGTACGAACTATACATCCTTGGGATTGTTCTTGAGTACTATGTTCTTCATTTTTGGTTAACTACATTGAACTTAGACGTCTTGTTCCTTGAGGTAACGATTTAGCTCTTCGAGGCGAAGGCTATACTTTGCCCTTTGGAGAGGTGCTTCGAGTCCTTTGTAGGTGAATTCCTTTAACTATTTTTTAGTGTTGGGCTTCGGTGCTTCACGGAGCGCAAATATTGATAGGTTGCAAGTTGATGGCATTATGGCTTTGACGAACAAGGATGTTGATGCGTCGCAGAGCGATTACCTTGATGCATCGTGGGGCGATTGCCTCGTTGCTTCGTGAGCGATGCATTACTTCATATGTGAAGGCTTGGCTACTTCACGAGCCGAAGACATTGATGCTTTATGAGCAAAGGACTTGATGCTTCGAACGAAGGTGTTGACACTCATTGAACGAATGCATTGATGCTTCGCGGGGTGAGTGTGTGGATTTCTTCATTGGAGAAGGCGTTGACACTTTTGGTTGAATACTTTGATACTTCACGAGCCAAGGTGCTGGGACTTCATGAGACGAAGTCTCGGTTGCTTCGTTGGGTGACCACTTCGACGCTTCATGAACGAAGGCTTGAAGTGTTTTGCTTGGCAGAGGGTTAGAGTGCTTTGCATTGCAAAAGCTTGGGGTACTTCAATTGGTGAAGGCCTAGGGGTTCTTTGCATGTCGAAGGCTTAGAGTGCTTCGCTAGGCGAAGACTTAGAGTGCATCGTGGGGCGAAGGCTTGGAGTGCTCCGCATGGCGAAGGCATGGAGTTCTCCCCATGGAAAAGGCTTAGTGTGCTTCACATGGCGAAGGCTCGAAGTGCTTTGCTGGGCAAAGGCTTGGTGTGCTTCGCGGGGCGAAGCATGGAGTGCTCCGCATGATGAAGGCATGGAGTGCTCCCCATGACGAAGACTTAGGGTGCTTCACATGATGAAGGTTCGGAGTGCTTTGCGGGGTGAAGGTTTGGGGTGCTTCGCGGGGCGAAGGCTTGGAACGCTTCGCGTGGCAAAGGCTTGGAGTGCTTCGCATGGTGAAGGCTTGGAGTGCTTCGCGAGGCGAAGGCTTAAAATGCTTCTCGTGGTGAAGGCTTGTAGTGCTTCGCGTGGCGAAGGCTCGGGTACTTTGTGTGGCAAATGCTTAGACTGCTTCAAGGGTTGAAGGTTTCGAGTGCTTTGCACGACGAAGGCTTCGAGTGCTACGCACGGCAAAGGCTTCGAGTGCATCGCATGATGAAGGATTCGAGTGTTTCACATGACGAAGGCTTCGAGTGCTTCATGTGGCAAAAGCTTTGTGTACTTCACAGGGAGAAGGCTCGGAGCTTCACATGGTGAAGGTTTCGTGAGCTTCGCATGGTGAAGGCTTCGGATGTTTCGCGTGGCGAAGGCCTTGAGTGCTTCGCATGGCGAAGGCCTTGAGTGCTTCGCATGGCGAAGGCTTCAAGTGCTTCACGTAGCGAAGGCCTAAAGTACTTTGCATGGCGAAGGTTTCGAGTGCTTCGCACTGCGAAGTCTTTTGAGTGTTTCATACGGCAAAGGCGAAGGCTTTGAGTGCTTCGCACGATGAGGACATTGAGTGCTTCGCGTGGCGAAGACATCGAGTCTAAGTTGCACTTGTACTCCAAGTGTACAACTTTCTTTTTCGGAGTCGCTTGGATGTGTGTCATGGGACATGGTCCAACACTTGAAATTGATGATGTATGGTTGAATCTGGCGCCGAAAGTCGTCTCCCAGACCATCGTCGCATTGGATTCCTTGGAGGCATTAATCTAGCATCTTTTTGACGTCTCCAACATGTAGTATGCCTCGATGAGGGCGAGAATAGCGTCAAGTGGGATAGTGTCAACTTCCCGAGATCTCCATTGTCGAAATGTGTAAGCATGCCAGTGAGTATGTCCCATCTTTCTCTCTGTGGTGGCCAGAACGTCTAGAGCCTTCATTGACTTGTCCACTTGAGCAGGCGTTTGCAATCTGGGAGGTCACTTCATGTCATTGACTCCTACGTGGTACTCAACATGTGACAGTGCTCGGAAGTGCCTCTCGAGTCATTCATGAGCTGATGGCCTTGAGTGGTTCTGGCTTCTTATTCTGTGAGTGCAACTTTTTCTCCAGAATCGCTCGGTGATGTGTGTCGAGAAATTGTCTGGTGATGGACATGCTCTTTGCTGGTGCACATTGGGATGTTTTCCTGTCCTTCGTGAGGTGTGTTGCGTCTCCTAGCAACACCGGAGGTTCTTAGGTCTCCCAGACGTCATCTTAGGAGCTCCAATTAGCCTTAGTCCTGATCCTTAGCTTTTCGACTTACTCGTGCTCTGATGGCAAGGTGTCACATCGCGTTCTTCACGGGCCTAAGTGCATCCTCGTGCATGTCATGTGGAGTGTTGGGGGTTATGCCTCGAGCTTTAGCAGCACAGTGTCACGTCACGTTCTTCATGGGTTCGAGTATGTCCTCGTACAGTGCATGTCATGCGTAGCATTGGGACTTATGTCTCGAGCTTTAGTGGCAAGGTATCACACCGCGTCCTTCATGGGCTTGTTGTGACGCCTTTCTAGCCAGTCACCCATTCGTAAGTGGGAAGGTTGTCGTCATGCGGAATGTGGGAAGTGGATTGATGTCGGGGAATACGCCGGTACCTAGTGGCTTTGACATGGTATGGACGTCGTATCCACGGGCTGGCACCCTTTCTTGCATCATGAAAAATTCTGATGGCATAACAGGTCGCAGTTCCCATAAGGGGTGATTTAGTTGAACCTCCGGGATTCCGTTGAGCAGGTTGCTCTTATCATAAGTCGTTGTGAAGAAGGCTGTAAGCATGTCAGATCGTTTCATTCTTCATGTTCTTGCCATAGACGAAGAACGAAGAACGATGAACGATGAATAATGAATGATGAACAATAATGAAGTTTTTCTTGAAAAAGCTGGAGAGCATGCATTGAGTATTCTCAATTCGGCTCTCAAAGAAAGCACCAGTTGTTGATGCAGAAATCGTCCGAACTTATAGAATTCCTTCTTGATCCCTACACACAATAACAAGAAATAAACGGGGTAAGGTTGAAGCCCGGGGGGGGGTGGGGGGTTCAACCAAGAACACTCCAGTACCAAAGTCAGTTTAATCGAGATAATAAACCAGCAGAGTTTTAGTATAAGTTTTGAATTACCTTTAGAAGTGAGATGAGGCCCTGTACTTATAGTGAAGCATTGAGAGTCATCGGAGTCTCTGATTGGTTGAAGGATATAATATTTAATAGGTGATTCTACCGAGAGAAATTACTATTATTAACTATATAAATAATAATAAATAACTTGTGGGGAGATTATTCATTATTGATATTGATCTGATTAATTAATATATTTAATTGATAAATATATTGAATTAATGTGGAGATCGTGTGATGCCCTCATCGTCTTTACCAGGGGTAATATCGACATTCTGAGCATCATGAGCCACTTGGTAGTTGCATAATTTTCCGGTAATTTATGGTTCTACACACAAGAAAATGTAACGACCCCACAAAAGCTGCCACTTAGCCACTTTCCCTTGAGCGTTTTTTTATATGTATTTTTAAACCAAGGAAATGTAACAACCCGTCTCGAAAATTTAATGCATTTCAAACAATAAATTGGGAATAGATGGATATACACTTGACTTTGTTAAAAGTCCATAGATAAATTTAACTTGGGAAACTTCTCGAGAGCTTCGATTGGGCCGATGCTTTAGTCTCAAACTCACGAGTTTGTAATAGCACACAAAAAATAGAGATCGTATGGAAATGTTATAGGTTAGAACGCTCAACGGAAATTTAGTAATTTGGGCAAAGATGGGCATTTTAGTAATTTTGGTCGATCTTTTTTGGCTGAGTAATCAAGTTGCAGTTGTGGCTCATTTGATATGGGACAAGTGTCACCGGGAGAAAAGGCACTACCTTAAGTATGTGTGCGTATGCTGGGTAAAAAGAACCAAGGGCAGCAATGAAATGCCACATGGATCCTCCTTGGACCCTCTCTCTATGTGGGCTTGTGATACCTTTGAGAAATGAAAACCTTCATCGTAGAGTTGTGCACACGTCTTTGGTGAGGAGAAAGGAAGAAATAACAGTGTGGGAGGATGATAAGGAGAATCCATGATCCTTAAGACATAACGTCTAGTTTGGAATGTTAACCCTCGAAACCAAGGTTCCTAGTACTTTCCTTGGACCTGGGCGGCCAAGATGGGCTAAGTAGCAAAAGTTCTGGCACCAGGAGGTTGCTGTAATGGAGCTCGAACCATGGTCGTGAGCCTTGAACGTCCCCTCATGGAATCAAAGTAAGTTTAATATGTTTTGATCATGAAGATATGTTTCTGGATTGCTTTAGGGTGAAAGTAGGATGAAAAACCAATGAACTAGGACCGGGTCTGGTCGTTCGGGTCAAGACCTGATTGTAGATTCCCTTAGGACCGTATCCCGGTTATCAAAGTGCTTCTAGAAGGGGTCATGTCAAGCAAATCTATGAATCTACTTAATTTTCCCAAAAACATTTTTCAATGTTCTACCTTGTTCCATTTTTTGAATTAATGTTTAATCAAGCAAAAACTTATGTAAATAAACAAAGCTACAAAAGTCATAATAATATACTAGGTTTTTTTTTTTTTTTGGTAATATGAGAAGCCACACCCATAACTAATACTATGTTAAGACAAAAAAATTGGAGATCATTTAGTTATTAATATGTATCAACTAAATAGATAGTTCGTCATGAGGATCTTAATTATTACCAAAGTTGCTCATATATATGATACAAATAAATGACTAGATCACCTTAAATCTTGTTGATTCTCAAGGGTATGATATGGAACCTGGATCTCAAAACCTTGCGGTGATCTACCGGATTTGGTACAATGTCATGAATACCATTGTACCACGTGCCAAGGTAATGGATAGTAAGGGACAGACGATTCTGTTCCAGACTAATCTAGGAAAAGCTGCACTGTAGTACCCAAGATGATAAAATGGAATGAAGTAACACTACCTGAGAGATGGAGATTGCCGGATGCGACTCCTCCCCAGCCAATCCACAATAGAGAACCAAGTCATAAAATGTGATGCAAGTATTATCCTTTCATCAAATACTGCATATATATCACAAAATTATTACTTTTCATATTACGTGGTGATACCATATGATTTTTTAATATGCATTATCTTATAAATTAAGCAGATTATTAATTTATATGTTATTCCCAAGTCAATTTTGAGGGGAAAATTTATTTAAGCTATTATCTGATAATACATTATATTGAGGTTATAGTGTAATGATAGGGATATGGAGTGTTTCCTATGTTATTCCCAAATACTTCCTACTTTCATAAAACTATCACAACAGATTTCATCATAAAGTAATCCGTTCAGCTAAACCAACAGAATTTTGACATGAAATAAAACCATCATAATTTTTCTACTGCAATTTAAAAACTATATCATATTTTCAACTTGAATGAGTTCAATCCATAAGTGAAACTATGATTCCAGATCTCCTTATTTCAACCTACATCTTAACATTAACTACAAGGTACCAAAACTAAAATTGTCTCAGACACTTATGGTGTGTTCATCTTGCCAAATTCCTACTGTCGTAGAAAAAGAATGAAACACAATAGTAGCATTCATTCTTCCTGCTACAGCCATCCTCTTTGCATGGCTCATGCATTCGAGAGGACGAAAATAACCTACAAATAGCATTGTCAAATTTCCATACTTACGAGTATTTACATGTCAAATTTCCATACTTACGAGTATTTACATGTCAAATTTTACTGTTCTGCATACATGGATATTTCTCGGATAAGTTTGATTGCAAGAACAGAAAACAAAAGCTGGTAAGGAATAACCAACCTAACTGAAAAGTTTTCAGGAATCCAGAATCCAGAAAAAACATGCATCAACAGACAAAAACGACTACCGTGGTTGTCAAACAAATTTTACTGAGGCAAGTACCCGTACGGTACGTCGTTGGGCTAATGATGATGGCAGGACCTACCTGAAATTACAGAAATAAGTAGTTAGCACATACAGAAATGACCAACCTAAGTGATGACCAGAAGGAAGTGCGAGTACAAACCTTCTGTACAGAACCTTTAAATCTTCCCTCAGCGCTGGACTTTCGAGGAAGAAATCATCGCTATCATTCACGTCAATGGTCTCCATTTCAAAATTCCGGAAACCACAATATTCATTCCATTCAAACCACATCTTTGCAATTAATTCTTTCTGGAAGCAAGTTCTATGATCTTCCTCTTCAGGGGAATCGGCAGCTACCAATCTATACACATACACTTTCTTCTTTTGACCTGGTCTAAATGCACGCCCAATTGCTTGTCGGCTCACTGAGGGATTAAGATGGACATCCAGAAGTAAGACTCGAGATGCTCCTACCAGAGATATACCCTCTCCACATGCCTTGATGGAGCCAAAGAAGACTTTAGCAGTAGACGAATTGTTAAACCGCTCCATGGACCATTCCCGCTGCTCAGAGCTTGACTCACCTGAGATCACAAACATTTCTTTCCCAGCACTCCAACCTTTGGCCTTGATTACTAATCTCTCCATGAACTTCAACGGTAGAAGGTACTGACTGAAAACCAAAAGCTTCTCACCAGCTGACTCACACAAACTGAGTAAATTAAGAAAGAATCTTGCCTTGACTCCTTCTTTAACATCCACTTTGTCCAAGAACTCATCCACTTTATCATCTGGATCAGTGGGTTTCCAAGAGAAGGAGGACAATTTAGGGTGCAGATTTACAGCACTTCCCACAGCACTTTGCTTGAACTTCCTTGCATACTTCTTCAATTTCTCAGTCTCATGCTTCTGCCTGGGGTTGAGATTTAAAACCACAGTAAAATCAACTAGTCCAGGAAGCTCATCCAGGGAATCTCCTTTATAATAATGGAGAACATTGCTAGTCATCTCACGCAATTCATGTATGACAGTCACTTTCCTTCTGAAATCATTATCCTTCTGTAGAGTATGCTCGACTAGCTCATAAAAAGCTGATTCATTACCAGCTTTCAACTGCTTCCTTACACCTGGTATATGCACTCTACTCATGATGCGCTTGATGATGGGTCGAGAAGTTTCTGACCTTAAAAACTTAGGACGAACAAGATTCAAAAGATTGAATACTTCGTTGACATGATTTTGAAAAATGGTACCAGAAAGTACAACTTTCCTTGGTGTCTGCAATTTTGCAAGCGACTGGAACACATCAGTGTTATCATTTCTTGGAGTGTGCCCTTCATCCAAAATAAGAATAGAAGGTGCCTTCAGCAATATTTCCTGGCATGCAACTGATATCTTGTTAGTTTCTCGATCACAAACAATAGAGGAGAACTGCTTGTACCCTAAGAAAAGGATACTCTTATGCTGCACCCACAGTTTCAACACCTCTAGCTGCTGTGATCGATTGTCTGCTTTGGATTGATATAAATCATATAAAGGAATATCCTCTACTTGCCAAAGTTTGAACTCCTTTTTCCATGTATCCAATATTCCTTTAGGAAGAACAATAAGCGGTCTAGCATTTGGATACTTAGCAAGGAAACTTTGCATGAAACTGATGATCATAAATGTTTTACCAGAACCTGGAGCATGGGCCAAGATGCAACCCCCCGGATTATCTCCCACTAAGTTGCTAACAAGAAAATTGAAACCATCCACTTGATGAGGTTTCATTTGCTTCATATGTCTTGGGTGAGCAGAGATGTCAGTTATTATCAAATCATCATCAGACAATTTAACCCCATTGATCTCAGCTGAGTCTCTGTTTTTGGCATTCCGAGAATCAGGCATGTAAGTTCTTGAACTCCTTTTGACCTGAGATCATATAGGAAAATATTATAATGTGCATCTTACATCCCATAATCAACTCCTTATAAGCCCTTTCAAGGCCATGCAACTTTCCAATGTGGGACTTTTGTACCTTCACATTCTCAGTCTGCTAGTACTATCTCATCTAACCCGACCTTCTCAAGTTGAACTTTTTTCAAAGCAACCCACCGACGACCAAATGATTGCATTGGACAGATGAGGAAAACTTAAAACCCCCTTTTCAATAAAACTTGGCCAAAAACTACCAAAAGCATGACTCTATCGCCCAGGCATGCAAACCCATGAAGGGCCAACTAAAAGCAAGGGAGCCCACATATGGGCCAGGCAACAGTTTTCAACCAGATTTTTATTTAAAACAGAGTCGTCAACCAGACTTTTATTGATAGCTTCACTGAAGACGGTTAGTCTTTTCTTTATATGGGATTCATTAAATTATCTATCACCCAAGTTTCAAAAACCGTTTTAAGAAGGTAAAATAACACATATGCATTATCAGGTTTTAAATAATGAAGAAGAGCTTAACTATATAAACTGATGAAATTAACAAGCCCGGATCAGTTTAGGTTGGATCCAACAGGTACAAGAACAGCCCTATCAATGGGGTCATTAATAACTAATGGGGCACTTTATGCACTCCATCCTGTCATTAGAAAGGTATGTTTCCATGTGGAAAACAGTACCTTCTACAAGCTTGGCTGAGCACAAGACCCAGCCAATTCTGACAACAGATCAGATATTCAACAAGAGGCATCGCTCCTAAAATACTGAAATAGTAGGATTAACCTTCATGTGCCCCAAGATAAGTATCAGCTTTCACTACTCTTCAAACTCATTGTTGTAGACCAAAGATTGACATGATCATGGTCCATTCATCTCTATTATTATAAAGCCAAGATGCTCAAAAGGCTTCACCAAAAAATTCTGACAAAAATACCCTTTAAATTATTAAATAGTTAAGGATAAAATAGTAAAATTAAATATCAAATTCATAATTTAAAAAAATAATAAAGGTTAATGGAAGGAGTGGGGGTAAAAAAATAAAATAAAAAAAAGGGTGGTGGGCTAAGGTAGTTACTCTTCTTATTTTTATTTTAAAAATTAAAAAACTAATATTATTTATCCTTTTTTAATTTTTTTAACAAAACTAAAAAATTAACTAGCACTTGCATTAGCGGGTGCCAGGAGTCTAGTTAAAAAGTAATAATTAGAAAAGAATCAGCATGTTATATGAGTTAGGGTTACACACTTGTCTTTCAAATTACCCATGAACCTCTCTTTTAGAAACAAAAGATCCTCAATTTATGTAAAGAAAATGATTTCGAACATTATTATTGGGTATTCCACTCTAATATACATTCCTACATCGATCTAGCAACACTTTATTAACAGTGAATTTCAGATTAAGCTAGTAAAGTACATAATTACCCTAGCTACAGTGGTCCTATTAGCAGTTGGGTAGGGTAGCCACAGACCTGCTCTTTCGGAACGGGTTTGGGTAAGAAAAATTAGGTTTGGGTAGGTACAGGGATATTATAAAACCCACACCAAGGCAGGGCAGGTATGGGTAAAAAGCATGGAGAACCTGAAGGATTCTGGTGATTTTCCCTATAATATTGGAAACTTTGCATAAAAAAGAAAATAAAACAAAGGATGATGTAAGAGAATGCCATCATTATTTTCCTGTCCTTTTGTCCAATTCCAGGCAGCCTTGATTTGGTCAGGGATACAGCCCTTTCGAGCAATCAAAGGTTTGATTCATGAAAAACATTAGGCCTTTTTTCAATAAGCAGGATAGAAAAAGAACTTTATATATGCTTTATAAAGTAAAGAACTGATACGAGTACATGCATGTTTTCCTTGTCTCTTTACTATTTTCTTTCTAGGGAAATAGGTGAGAGAAAAAGACTGGCTGGGCAGGGGAGAAAGAGATGACCTTTCCTATACTCGAGGATTGTGCGTATCTACAGTTTCTTCATTAAAAGAAAGAAAAAAAAAAAAAAGATTTGTCAATGAGGTGGCCTGGTGGGTTGGGTTTGGGTAATCCGTACAATCAGGTATGGGTTTTCAGGTACCTGCCCTGCAGATAATTTGGCCTAAAACAGTTAAACACATATAAAGGAGCACTCTTTCCTACTTTCATCCTTCATTAGTTTATATGACAGTTTCAGAAATTATCACAAGAAACAATGCTGCTTGAAGGGCTGTTAAACTATTGTTTTCCTATGGTTTGGGTCTAGTGTTTAAGGCCCTATGTCACTGTACTGGTTCCATGTCACTGATACCTATAGACCACTAAAAATCCAAGCAAAACTAAATTACACACACACACACGCGCGTGCGAGTGTGCATACACCACACGCACGGACTCCTCACTCTGAACAAGATTCCGAAAAATCCCCCCACTCACATTCACTATCACACATACACACACAAGCGCACACACAGATATATATATAGAGAGTTAAGAAGCTGATAATACGGTGATATTATAGATACTCAAGGGAGAGCATACCTTGCCAAACTGAAACTCAAATATGGTCTCAATTCCTCTGTCGATAACCCCACAAATGCGGCAAACATATCCAAGATCATCCTTCAAGACAAAAGAGTGATCACAATCACCGTCATTCATTCCTTCGGATGAAGGGTCTACAGCAACATCCTATCAGAAAGAACATAAAGTCAACATAAGATAATTATTAACTATGTGAATGGTATCTTATTAACTATGTGAATGGAACTTTGGAATGTAAACAAACATTTTACGACAAAAGATTAAAAACCCTGTGCTTGTACCAGTCATCTCACATTGAGATACACTTTCCCTCTTATATTAAATAAGGAGAACAACCTTAGAAACACTCATTATGTACTAGAAGGTTTCGTTGTTATCATGTTTTCTCAAATGATTAGGGTTTTTTCTACCTTAATTTTGATCATTTTTAGGTTTGTTTAGGTGATGAGCCAACTCTTTAAATGGGAGAATAAAGAAGATTATTATCACCAGCGGGATACAAACAATCATTTCCAGCAGAACAAAGATGAAGTATTACTTTGAGCTCTATCCAAGCAAAGAGATTTGACACAAGCTGCACCAACGTATGACAAGAAAACATGTCTTTCCAATTTGGAAGAACATGAAATATATGCACATAGGAACAGAACATGCTATTTTTGTGCGAAAAAAATGTATATAAATGATACCTTGTTAGATTCTAATTGCATTGACATTTCATTCCAAATATCTCCTAAACCATCATCTTCCTCAATATCAGTCTGCTGATTGCAATCATCTTCGACACCAACATAAACTCCTGGGCCATTCATGTTTTCATTTTCTTCTCCTCTAACTTTGTTCCCAACAAAGTCTGTTGCCTGAACATGTAAACCAGCATAAACCATCATCTTTTTCATTCATGATTGTAATAAAATGAGAAAAAAACAAGAGCATACTTACAACTGTGCCGTTCATGACACTCTGTAGAGATTGACCTCCCAAGAAAACCTCCTGGAAAGAATAGGACGGTTGTGGCAACACAACCTCTTGGAAAGGATATGGTCTGGGATCTTCGCTTTGTTCCCCATCCGAATCAATGATCACAACAGGCAAAAATGCTGCTGGAGCACTTCTTTCACCACACTCGTCCTCCAAATCAATGACATTATTTTGGGCCAACGAACTAGCTTGTTGATTTAAGGATTTAGGAGCCTTGTTAATCTGCCTTTTGTCCTCCTCCAATAATAGATTAGTCAGTGAAGGATATTTTGAAAAATAAGTGTTTTCTGTATGTCTCTTTTGTGCGCTAAGTGCTTCCATATCCTTTGTAACACTTCCATATTTACCAGAGTCTAACATCTCCAGCAAGTTCAATATGGCAAATGGATTAGAGTAATCAATAATTTCTGCACAAGACTTGGGTTTCTTCTGCACAGCTTCATCATGCTGATTTGCAGGCAAGTCCATGCTATCAAAATTCTTTCCACCAAAACTTAGTTTCATCCTCTTATGCCCCTTGGAGTACAAACCTGGGTTCAAATGAAAGGCACCATATAAAAGTGAGGAAATTGCATCAATTAAGAAAAGAGAAGGCTAATCCCAGAAACTCATAAAAAAAATATCAAATAAATATCAAAATCAGCAACAGAGTAGGTATGCAGAGGGAATTATTTGTGAAAACTTGAATTTCCTCCCTTTTTGTATGGCTTAAGTGGATAAATTGTGCTCTTCTGTACTTGGACAGGTGAAATCGAATCCAAAATTAGTATAACATAGATGGAAATAAAACTATGTACTTACGGTTACAGTCGTGCCTTTTATACACTTCATATGTACCCTCGTCTCAAATAAAATAAAATTTTCTTCACAACTTTTCAACAATAGCTTCACGCACGAACTATTGAATTGGCGCTAATAGCCCGCAACACCCAAATAATTTATCTCCTACTTTCATTAATAATCAACATCTTAATCCTCAAGTCCCTATTCTATCTCAAATGATCTTTAATTTGTAAACAAATTCTATAACCAAACATAAATTTGAAAAATTCAAATCCCACTGATGACTTTTCACAAGTTCAACCTACATTTCTCTCATAAGCCACAGCAGTACAATTTTCAGATACAATTCAAGAGTTAGAGGCTTACCATCGTAAGAGATGTTAAGAGGCTTTACTTCAATTGGTGACTCCATGGCTGATCAAGATTTACGAAACACACTGAACTTGCAAGCCAAAAAACACAATTCAATAAAGTTACATTAAATTAAACAACCCAGGTTCAAAAAAAAAATCACCATTTATGTTACAGAAAGCGAAACCAAGAGCATCTCAAAGCTCAAAAAAAAATAATTCAAATTTAAAGAAGCGAACATTACCTTAAATTTGGCAATTTCGAAATGGAAAATCACTGGCATTTTCTTTCTGAGTCTCCCTCTTAGTCTCAATGGACTCTCAGAGCTATGAGCGTGTATAGTAGCGTGGCGACTGTCCGTACAAAAACCCTACGCAGCCACTCCTTCAGGTGTGGGCGTGTGTTTCGGAGTTAACAGACTCCAAGGCGTCAGCGATGCTAAGCATCCCAACAAAGAAAGGAACTTGGGGTGTATTCCGCTTGGACAGTCTGTGAGTGCAAGCTCACGGCGTGGCGATACCAGCTTGGCTGTTGGAGATGGGTGGTTGGGTAGAACGTCATTTCCTCATTTCCATCCCGAAATAAAAATTTAAATAAAATGAGAAAAATATATTTTCTGTGTCACGCTTGGAATATGACAACCAAGGTGCTTCCGGGTCCCACAAGCGCGAGGGTTGGACTTATTCCTGGGTCAGAATCGAATTAAGAATGGTAATTTTTGACACGATTTGATATACGACTCGAAATCCGTATAAAATTTATATGAATCAATCCGCACGATTAAAATTTTGGGTCATTTTCGGGTCAACTTATAACCCGTTTAATAAACGGGTGAGTTTTGGATCAACGTGTTAACCCGTTTAATAATTGTGTAGATTTCGGGTTAACCTGTTAACCCGTATATTTGCTTATATATTGACCCATTTAATAAACGTGTCATTACTAACTTATATATCTACCTATTTACCTACCTAAATACCTATTAAATCTTATAATTTAAATAGGTTAAATATGTTAAACAGGTTAAACGGGTCATATGTTAATTGAGTTTTGAATACGACCTGTTTATTAAATGGGTTACACGGATTATACGAGTTACGCGGATCATTAACAGGTTGGGTTCGGGTTGGACATTTTTGACACGATTATTAAACGGGTCGAGTTCGAGTTTGGCATAAATGGGTAAATGTAATGACCCGTCCCGAATATCGGGATTGAATATTAATTAATTAAGAATTAGAATGACTAATCGGGGATTAGTTGAGTGAATTCGGACGAAACGTGCAAAATGACCGTTTTGCCCCTAGCGTGGGCAAAATGTTGACTTTTAGTTCGGGCGGTCAAATGGACTTTGACCGATGACTGTGACGTAGTTCGGGACGTCACGAGTTCATAGACAGGTGGCACGTTCGATTCCGACATTCGTAGAGAAAGTTATGATGTTCGGAAGTTGAGGGGCATTTTGGTAATTTGGCATATTAGGGGCCAAATGTTGACTTTTTGATCGGGAGGTCCGATGGACGAGGGCCAAGGACCGTTACGTAGGTCTCGTCGATACGAATCCAACGACAGGCGGCATGCCGAAATCAGAGATTCGACGACGAAGTTATGGTCACGGAATCGGGCTCGATTAACCGAACGAACCGGAAATAAAATAATATTTTAATATGAACAGTACCCGGTGACTGTGCACATCCGGATGAGTGACAAGTGTCACCCATCCCCTGAAATCTGGTCCATGTTTCCCTCCCAACACCATCATTACTACATCATCATTCCTACACCATCATTCCTCCATCTTTTTCCCCATTTTTCTTCTTCTTTGTTTTCTTACCCGTGAGAGGGGGAATCAAAATTGGGAGAATTGAGCTCCCTTTCACAACCAGTTTTGAGGGGAAATTGTGAGTTTGAGAGGGGATTAAACTGGGGAAACACTGGGATCGATTAATGGCTGAAAAACTGGGAATTCGAAAATTGGGTTTTTGGGAGGAAAAATCAAATTGGATGAATTGAGCCTTGTTGATCGAAATTGGGTTCAGTTTCAGTCTTCTGGGATTACTACGATCAATTTTGTAGAAGGAACTAAGTGGAATTGAGGTCGAATTGAGGTAGAACTGAGGAAGGAAACTTTCAGAATTTTCGAGATTGGGTCGAGGAATTGGAGGCTTTGATTGTTGAAATTGAGCTGGGGATTATGTTCCTGAGGATCCCACGATGCTTCTGGATCCATCAATTGGAAGAAACTGATTGAGATTGACTGAACTCCATGGTTGCACAGTGTACGGATGTTCGAGTGTGAGTCGCGAAGATTGAGCAATGAATTGATTCAATTGAGTTGGGTAAAATGCTTACCTGAGTCCCTTGATACTTCTGGTTGAATCAATTTAAGGAAATCGTGTGACGGTGAAGGTTTTGGAATGATGAACAATGGCTGGAGGACCTTCGAATGATCAACTGTGATCGTGGGGTTATAGGTAAGATTGTTTGAAATTGAGTCCACAGATCTTTAATTGAACTTAATTTGAAGCTGTATGAATGTTCAATTGATGAATTCAGTGTGGAATTGACAGAAAACCAAACGGGTCTGATCGCGGGTTAAACGACCCGTTTACCAGACAAACGGGTGAGAGGGACAGCACTGTAGTAGGCGCGTGGGTTTCACGCGCAGCCACTCACGGCGGCGCGTGGAGGCGCGTCCGGCCTAGTCTCAAGGTGAGATCAACATGACTTTTGATCCTCTCAGTGTAACGAACATTTTGACGTTGATTTCGGGGAAATCGGATATTGTTTCGATAATGTTCCGCGTATCCGAAGTTTTGTATTACGTTAAAAATACGTATTTAAATCCCGGAAAAATTGGGGAAAATTATATGATGTATTTTGAGATGTTAGTAACCCTCTATAATGATTTTGGACAGGAGTTGTGATTTCCAGATTTTACGGAAAAACGTGCAGCTCGGAAACGGACCGTTTGGACGGTGTGTGTGAATGGACTTTGTTTTCTAACCGTGATGCATGCATATATGATTTTAATGCCTTATTATATGATTTTATATGCTTGGGCATGATTTGTGTTTCAATCCGGTAATTTCTCGGTTTTATGAATATTATATTATTATTTTTGGGCGATTTTCGAGAAATTATGAAATTTGGTAAAAATGATGTTTGGACTTGGTTTTTGAGTCCGGGATTAAAATTGGTTGGAAATAATGTGTGGACTCGGATTATTGAGTCATGGATTAAAAAATGATGTGATGACTCGGGAATGAGGCAATGGTCAATTTCGTGGATTTACGTGAAAATGGCAACGGAGGTTGCAACGCATGGAATTGCGTGATAATGTTATTTTGGGCATGAGAACCCAAGTGAATAGTGATTTTGACTCGGAATTGGAGTCATTTGTGAAATTGTGAAATTAATGATTTATTGGGATTTTATGATTATTTTAATCAGTCTTTTGGGCACGTTTTACGAGGTACGTGCAAATGATGTTTTGGGCTAGGCCCGGAGTTTAAATGATTTCTAAAATGATATTTTGACTTGGTTGGTGAGTCAATGATGATTTCCGGATTATTCTATTGATTTAAATGTGATTTTAACGGTTTATGTGTAAAAGGTATTTTGGGCTTGAGACCCAGTTGAGAATGATCTTGACTTGGTATGAAGTCAAGATTTGATTGAAATGTTTTGGGATGTAATTCCCGGGATGGTTTTCATTGTGATTGTGATATTCCCAGACGGTCGGTGCTTGGGGGGATTACCCAGACGACCGGAGCTTGGGGGATGTGATTGTAGGATCGGGAGTTGATCCTATGGTAGTCAGCTTCTCGGATGAGACTGAGCCTGGATGTACCACTCGGAGGTGTCTGAGCCTGGGGATGTGTTCGCCCAGAGGTGACTGAGCCCGAGGGGGGGGGGGGTTGAGCCTAGAGGTGTCTGTTCCCGAGAGAGTGACTGGATATTGGCCTACGCGTAGTGCAGCACTTGTGAGTAGTGCAGTTTGATTGATTGTGCACTTGTGAGTAGTGCAGATGTGATTTGTGATATTTTATGCACTTGTGAGTAGTGCGGATTGATTGGATTGACATATTTCTTGTGCACTGGTGATTAGTGCTGATTGGTATTGATTGTGATGACGTACTGGTATTGAGTACGGGTTTTTGGTCTTTGTGGCTAGTGATTATGTTTTCACATGTGTTGGCCTGAGAGCCGAGATTTGATGTTTTATAACATGAACTGATTTGGTGAACATGAGTTTTATGGACCATGGGAAAATATGTTTTGAGTTTATCGGTCACTCATGTTTTACGATATGCATGCAAGTTTGTGAAAACTGGAGGGTAAGATTGTATTTTGATAAATGTTTTTATAAGAGGTCATTTTTGTCCACTCACACCTTTTCTGTTTTGTGACCCTCCAGGCCCTGGTACGACGCTCGGGACTGATCGTGAGGCAGTGACAGCAGCAGAAATCCGCGCGAACATCCCTTGTCTGGCAAGCACTGAAGGGGAGTTTCGGACCTTTAGTTGACTTGTCAGACGGGAGCAGGACCGGGCACGGTTTTTGACGTCCAGTTGGGACGGGTCCTGTCAGTAAAACTGAATTTATGACACGACATGAACCCGAAACGACATGACTCATTGCCACTCCTAAATATAATTTCGGAGTTGAGTTAAAATGAAATGGAATTGCAATTTTGGAAAAAATTTGGATAGTGTATACAATTAGGGTATTTCAATATTTTTAAAAATATTAAAAATACAAGTGTATTCAATTAATATATTTAATTTTTTTTAAAAGACTTTTATAAAATCCTAGTGTATTCAATTAAGATTTTTAATGTTATTAAAAATATCAAAATAAGTCTTGAGGTATTCAATTAGGACTTGTTTTTTTTTAATAATTTGTTTAAATTGTGGACTTGATTAGATTTAATGTTAAATATATATATATATATATATTATACAAAAAATGTCTAACCTCAAACAGAGGGATTTACTTTTAAACCTCACAAGACATTTTTCTCAAAAACATTCCCTTTTTTCGAAAATGTTCATCTCATAATAAAAATTAATTTGAAGAAACATGCATCAAAAAGTGCTTAAAAGTCTTTATTTTAGTGCAGATTTTTTTAACATAATTCTGCAGAATTTTCCATAAACCATTATTTTGCTCCTTCTTGCCCGGTGTTCTTCACGATTTTCGTAACCAAAAGTATTCTTCAGTTTTTAATGACAGCAAATTTATAGTTATATCATATTTTCTAGAAAATCTAGAAAAAATTGCAAAAAAATAATAATTCATAACTACGTTAGAACGATTCCAAAGCATCAATATGTTCAAAAACATCCAAGAGATTAATTCCAAGGTATGATCACTCGCAGATCCATCAAGAGGCAAAGGAGGTCAATTGACTCCCTCAACCTCTTGAGTTCTTCATTAAAGTATAATCTTGATCTCTTTCAACATAAAAAATGTACACTTTAATTATTGGCTATTATCCATTTTAAGTATGATTGTTCAATCTAAAAAACAATTTTGATCTACGCAAACGTAAAAAAATTTCCCTTCAAACTCCAGCTCTAATATTTTTTTCATGATGATGTTGTCACTGTTCTTGAACTTCTTCATTTCTAGGCAGCATACGATGTTTTAATTTTTCTTTAATTTTTTATTTCATTTTTATATACACTACCTAAACCTAGTTTAGGGAAGATGTTATAAAATAAAATTTGTCTTTTATTCCTTTCCCAATTCTTTTACCACCAAACTAGTCTGTAATATATATCGCTTCACCCGATCTCAATTCATACCAAATATTTGAATTTAAAGTATGTTCACAAATCAAATTATTTCAAAAATTTTAATATTTTGAATATTTTTCTAAATGATTTGGTTTGAATAATTGGTAAAAAAAACTTTCGTTTTTAGTATAATTTTTTAATTGATTTGTTGCCCTACTTGTTTTTCGTTTTTAATTATTTCTTATAGAGTTTTTGATATAAGATATTAATGGAGCGAAAATAAATTTATACATATTGACTATGTCAACTGCATTCTTTATGAGATTGAACTCTAAATCCTACTGCATAATAGAGTGTGTATGAGTATAGTTATTCTAATTGTACTAGTTGCTATTACTAAAATAGAGTGCATTTTGTTCAAACAATAAAAGAAAGTTTCTTCATTTTATATCAAACAATTTGAATATAATGTGCTATTTTGAAGTATGATGTGACTATTCAAATTGTACATATATTTTATATATTGACTAACAGGACCCACCCCGATCCCACAGGGACCACAAGGGGACGTGCCCTGCTCCCGTCTGACACCCAATAATTCATACCAATTTTGACCTCAAAACCTCAAATGCATAAAATAATCAATTAAAGTCATACATCAAATCCGAATTAAACAGATGTCAGACAAGGGATGAAATCCAAAATTACAAGTTGCGAGCACGACTCTAAAATAAACCTGCGGGTAAAACCACCCAACAGGGGTTCAGGTACGCAGAAGTAGATCTATGCCTCAGCCTCAGGTTCCTCCTTTACCTCAGTATCGTGTCCTGAAGGGGTTACCAAAAACATTAAGGGTGAGTGGACCGAACTCAAGTTTATAAAACCATTTGATAAGTAAAACATATAATTTACCCCTCCGTTTTCCAAACATGCATGCAACCGTATTTAAAATCATAAGTCATATAATATGAACCATAAGGCATGTAATAAAACCATAAGTATAATTTTAGTTGCTGCACTATACACTCCAATCCCGACATCCCTGATGTCTGACGTCCCTGACGTCCAATAAGGTCACAATCTCAATGCTACGCGTGCCACTCGGGTCTCAATTCCGAGTTCAATCCCCGAACCCCGTTCGGGTACAGTATCCCCGATGCTTAGCGTCATAGACGTTGGACGTTCTAGACGTCCGTGACCTCTCCGGGGTACCTCATCCGGAGGAGACAGTATCATATGAATGGATCTATACAGTGCAGTACCAAATACATTTTATTGATATCCACATGCAAGCATATATATACATAGATAGAATCCGAACCAATCATTAAGTTTCATCGGACGGGTCTCAAGCCCAAATACCGTGAAACGTGTCATAACCATATTTTCCATATCATCAAAACCATTATTGTTTTTAGCATGTGAATAAGTATAATAAACCAGAAAACATTTATGCACACAAAGGTTTAAGAAAATGGCCCACTCACTATACGATCCCGCGGTGAACCTGCGTGTACGAACTTGTACCGGGATTATCGTACAATTCCTATCAGTCCAAATCACATGTAAGTGTCACTACAAGTCTTAAACGTTTAACCACAAAGTCCGAAATAGAACCCGGCTCGGGGAAGCCGTCCAACACGTTTCCCGAGGCAATCGGCTCTAAACTGACCCATCAAAAACTATCTCAGATCAACATGGTTATTTCACCAAAAATGTTCAGAATGATGAGAGGAATAAAAGTCATGTTGATCGTGATCGGAGATAAGCCCCAACGCGCCCTCACGCGCCGCCCAAAGTGGCTGCGCGTGAAAGTCACGCGCCTGACACTGTAGCTACAGTGTCAGCACCTTTGTCAGGACCCACCCCGGTTTCACCCCGAAACCCGAGGTAAATCCCGCTCCCGTCTGACTCCCCGACACAACACTCAAGTAAAACTCACTCATATCCAGCCAGACGCAGGAGTAAATATACACCATGTCCCAAAGTTATCATTTACAGAGCGTAGTACGAACATACAAGGAAAATAAAAACTGATAAATTACACGCACACGGAAGACTTTAAACTCGTCTGGGATCCCTCACGTCACTTCTATGCCTCGGACACTGCCTCGACGTCAAGACCCCGCGCTCGCTCCACAACCTGGAGGGCACGTTAACACAAAAGTGTGAGTGGACCATAATCAAAGAAAGTTCTAAAATCATTTATCAGAAAAACCGAGTTTAACCCTCCGTTTTGAAAACCACATGCATAACCAACAGTTATTAATACAGTTATAACTCAATTCTCATAAAACACAATAAGAAACAGAAACACTATAAAATAGTTATATAAATCATAACGGAAGTATCAGAAACCGTATCATAAACCACTGATAGTAAAACATCATTTCCCGATCAAACCTGCTGGACCTATCCGAGTCTTTAAACTCCCGAGTCTTTAAACTCAATCCAGGCCTTAATCATATCCGAGTCTTTAAACTCCCGAGTCTTTAAACTCAAGGCCTACGGGGAAATCAATATATCCGAGTCTTTAAACTCAATCCGGGTCTTTAAACCCAATCCGGCTGGTCCCCCGTCACATATATCCGGGTCTTTAAACCCAATATCCAAATCCAGCAAATCCAATCCCAAAACCATTTGAAAACCATTTACCAATCCACATCCAAACCCGAATCCGAAATCACTGGTCTGATGCCCTTCCGGCATCTAGAAACGTCATTCCGAACCCAAATCCGGAAGTCCACTTTCCAATCTTAAAACCAAATTCCGATTAGTGAAATCCGATTCTAAAATCGAAAACCTTGATCATCGAAATCATGCTCCAAAATCCCTTTATAACCAATGAAAACCACTTATAGTAAAACATGCTGAAAACCGAACTTCCTTGAAAAACGTGCAATCATGTAAAATCAACCAAAACATTTTCGATAAACATAGAATAGTGATTAAAAGCCATAAAACAATGATAGAAAACAGTTATGCATGCTCGAGCTTAGAAAAGGGGTCCACTCACAGTACTGAGCCCTACTCGCGTCCCGAACGTCCAGCACGTTCCTCGGCTTCCTCGGGAAATCCCGATCCTGTCAATCACCGTCAAATTACGTCACTAACACGTCTACGAAGGTTCACCTAAATTCCTTCAAAATTCCCCGAGTCCTAAACGTAATAACCCGGGACCCTAAACTTTCACCCTCGCGGAACTAAACTCAAACGACTTCCGATTAACCCGAAACCAACTTTATTGAACTCACCACAACTCCTAGACCAAAAACCATGTTGATCGTTTTCCCCAGAACCGCCGCACGCGCCCCCACGCGCCGCCCAAAGTGGCTGCGCGTGGTCCTCACGCGCCAGCTACAGTGCACCGTCATCAACCTCCACGCACTGTGCTGAACCAGCTCTGCAACTTGGACCGGCGAGACTCAATCTCCGCCGTCCGGCCACCATTTCATCCCTTTCTTCTCCTGCAGTTTCGTCCAGACACCAGGAATCCATCCCCCTACTCCTCTGTCCTCGACACAGCCCCCTCATCGTCGATTCAAGCTCGAACCAGACAGCTCTTTTTCCCCTGTTTCACGATTTAGCCATTCCGACCACCCCCCGCCGTGGTAGCAACACCAGATGGTTCTTAGGACTTCACTGATCATAAACCTACCCTCCTATACATTCGACTCATCCCCAAACTCGACGACTTCCCGTTTGAATTTCACCGCCAAACAGAGTACAAAGTACTCACCGTCGACTGAGCTCCGCCGTGTACGCCCCCGTCACGGCGACCGTTCTACACCACTCCTAGGACCTCCATGAACATCACCCTGACCTCCAATACCCTCGACTCTAAGCCCAGACTCACGACTTTCCAAATGAAGTTTACGGGAAAAACAGAGCAAGAAAACTTACCCTTCGATTGCAGCTCCGCCGTGCGCACCGCCGCGTGCCACGGTGTTCGTTGGACTCCTTGCAACCTCCTACAGCTTCCCCTGCCTTGGTTTGAGCCACCTCACGGCGTATCCACCACCCCGAACTCACGGCCTCCCTGTTTCCTCAAAAGTTTACCGCACCACCACCGTGCCGCCGTGCACGGTTCCTCCTCCAAAACACGATCACTAGCTTACTCTTACCTCCCTGTCACTTTCACCACTCACTCTTCACTCACTCTTGCACGGAATCGATCAATTGCCCTCAATCACTCACCCTTTGTTTCTCTGTGTTAGTCGAAGAACCAACACACGGGTATGCACGAGTGCACCCCAATTATTTGGGCTGTGAACGCACAGGATTCTCCCAGAATCCTCTAGCCCCCTACCATGTGTCACCATCCTCCCATTCTCTCTCACACACAGGGCCCAATCACCACCCTTCATCTGTTCCTCTCTGCACAAATCCCCAGATGCCAAAAAGACCAAAATACCCTCCGGTTTAACACATTTTACGGTTTTGCCAAAACTTCCTAAACCCGTAACTCTCGCCTCGGAAGTCCGATGAATACGTGCCGCCTGTCATCGAACTCAGGACGACGAAAGCTATCTAACCATGCTAGGTCCACCTACCAAAACCCGGTTATTCAAAAAGTCAACTATTCCCCCTAGTTTACCAAACTTACGATAATACCCTCGACCTTCCAAACGTACCTCATGTCTACGGGTTCGTGACGTCCTCAACTACGTCCTGGTCACTGGTCAATACCCAATTTACCACCCGAATAAAAGTCAACATTTTTGCCCGGACCACAGACAAAATCGTCATTTTAGGCTCCCGAACCTTTCGGGACCACCTAACCACTGCTTAACCTCACTAATCACACCTTAATCACTCTACTAATCCCGGCTCTCGGGACGGGTTGTTACAATCTACCCCCCTAAAAAGAATTTCGTCCCCGAAATTCCACAGATAGTTCCCGACACCTGGGGTCTCCTACCTGGTCACCAACACTAGGTCAACAACAACCTCTCCTGAGTTTCCTGTCTATCATCTCCACCTTGGGTATTTCACTCCATCCCCAACTACTGTTACCACGGCCAACCCTAGCTCTGTAACAGCTGCATGGAGTACACAAGGGAAACTCTGTGAACAAAAAACAAAGGTATTAGAAAATACCTTATCTCAGAGTACCCGACAGAAGTCATAGAGTATATCCTCGTATACAACCACCCTACCTTCCCGAACCAACTCGACTACGAACCCAGACAATCGAACACCTATCTCCCTCGACTGCTACCTCGGCCACTATCGGAAGAAATCTACAAAGTCCTAAAGGCAAACTCTAGCTTGTGGGTTCTCTCCTCCAATAACCTCATATCGATCAATATAGTCACTCCTTTCCTATACCTTCCGTCATCCTCCTACGGAACTTACTGTAACACTCCAAGTCCTATAGGAGAACTCCTAGACTCTACCCTGGAATCCAACAATCAAAACTAAGTACGGCACAACCAAAAGTAACACAAGTACCTGTCCCCGTATCTGGTGTCGACTGAACTTCCTGCTAAGTCATCGAGAACACTCGGGCCTGAGATCCCGATGCTCTACCACGTCCCCTCGAACTACTAGTGGCAATGCCACCACCTCTTCTCGAGCTTGCTGTCCCTGACGCTGTACTCTGACCTGGCTCTGCTACTCCTCTGCCTACACCACCGTCCTGTGGCAACAGTGGACACTCACGTCGGAAATGACCTCGCTCCCCACAGTAGAAACACACATTCCATCCTGGTCCACTGCTCGGTCTCCCTGTAGACGCTACAGATGTCGCACTCACTTGCGGAGTCGGCTGTGCTCGGTACCCCTGAAATCCTGAACTCTGAAAAACTGCCAGGCCTACCAAAACGATCATCGCCCGATGAGGACGCTCCACCGAAGTTACCTCTTTTCGGTGTCCGCTGGCTCGAAGCTCCAGGAATAGATGGTTCCCGGCGTCGCACCGGCAAACTAGCCTCCACCCTCACCGCAGCATCCGACAAGTCTCGGAGGGTAGCAAAAGAGCCAGCCGTTACAATGGCTCGAATCTCGCCTCGCAAACCCAACTCAAACCTACGGCATTTCTCGACTTCAGTGGCCACAAAATCAGGAGCAAACCGAGACAACATCTGGAACCTCCGTTCATACTCAGCCATTGTCATATTCCCCTGCTGGAGCTGCAGAAACTCCGCCTCCTTGGCATCCCGAAAAGAACGAGGATAATACTGCTCCAGAAACCGTTCCTTAAACGTCTCCTAGGTCACACTATGGGCATCCCAACCAGACAACTCGAGGGTATACCACCACTCGTACGCCGTACCATCTAGTAAAAAGGTAGCCAACAATACTCGCTCCTCCGGCGGACAATGCATCACCGAAAAAATCCGCTCAAGTCTGGTAATCCACCTCTGGGCTTCCTCAGGATCAGCCCCACCACTAAACGCAGTCGCCCCGAGCCGTTGGGCTCGCTCAAGCATAAGAAACAGAAACACTATAAAATAGTTATATAAATCATAACGGAAGTATCAGAAACCGTATCATAAACCACTGATAGTAAAACATCATTTCTCGATCAAACCTGCTGGACCTATCCGAGTCTTTAAACTCCCGAGTCTTTAAACTCAATCCAGGCCTTAATCATATCCGAGTCTTTAAACTCCCGAGTCTTTAAACTCAAGGCCTACGGGGAAATCAATATATCCGAGTCTTTAAACTCAATCCGGGTCTTTAAACCCAATCCGGCCGGTCCCCCGTCACATATATCCGTGTCTTTAAACCCAATATCCAGATCCAGCAAATCCAATCCCAAAACCATTTGAAAACCATTTACCAATCCACATCCAAAGCCGAATCCGAAATCACTGGTCCGATGCCCTTCCGGCATCTAGAAACGTCATTCCGAACCCAAATCCGGAAGTCCACTTTCCAATCTTAAAACCAAATTTCGATTAGTGAAATCCGATTCTAAAATCGAAAACCTTGATCATCGAAATCATGCTCCAAAATCCCTTTATAACCAATGAAAACCACTTATAGTAAAACATGCTGAAAACTGAACTTCCTTGAAAAACGTGCAATCATGTAAAATCAACCAAAACATTTTCGATAAACATAGAATAGTGATTAAAAGCCATAAAACAATGATAGAAAACAGTTATGCATGCTCGAGTTTTGAGAAGGGGTCCACTCACAGTACTAAGCCCTACTCGCGTCCCGAACGTCCAGCACGTTCCTCGGCTTCCTCGGGAAATCCCGATCCTGTCAATCACCGTCAAATTACGTCACTAACACGTCTATGAAGGTTCACCTAAATTCCTTCAAAATTCCCCGAGTCCTAAACGTAATAACCCGGGACCCTAAACTTTCACCCTCGCGGAACTAAACTCAAACGACTTCCGATTAACCCGAAACCAACTTTATTGAACTCACCACAACTCCTAGACCAAAAACCATGTTGATCGTTTTCCCCAGAACCGCCGCACGCGCCCCCACGTGCCGCCCAAAGTGGCTGCGCGTGGCCCTCACGCGCAAGCTACAGTGCACCGTCATCAACCTCCACGCAATGTGCTGAACCGGCTCTGCAACTTGGACCGGCGAGACTCAATCTCCGTCGTCCGGCCACCATTTCATCCCTTTCTTCTCCTGCAGTTTCGTCCAGACACCAGGAATCCATCCCCCTACTCCTCTGTCCTCGACACAGCCCCCTCATCGTCGATTCAAGCTCGAACCAGACAGCCCTTTTTCCCCTGTTTCACGATTTAGCCATTCCGACCACCCCCCGCCGTGGTAGCAACACCAGACGGTTCCTAGGACTTCACTGATCATAAACCTACCCTCCTATACATTCGACTCAGCCCCAAACTCGACGACTTCCCGTTTGAATTTCACGGCCAAACAGAGTACAAAGTACTCACCATCGACTGAGCTCCGCCGTGTACGCCCCCATCACGGCGACCGTTCTACACCACTCCTAAGACCTCCATGAACATCACCCTGACCTCCAATACCCTCGACTCTAAGCCCAGACTCACGACTTTCCAAATGAAGTTTACGGGAAAAACAGAGCAAGAAAACTTACCCTTCGATTGCAGCTCCGCCGTGCGCACCGCCGCGTGCCACGATGTTCGTTGGACTCCTTGCAACCTCCTACAGCTTCCCCTGCCTTGGTTTGAGCCACCTCACGGCGTATCCACCACCCCGAACTCACGGCCTCCCTGTTTCCTCAAAAGTTTACCGCACCACCACCGTGCCGCCGTGCACGGTTCCTCCTCCAAAACACGATCACTAGCTTACTCTTACCTCCCTGTCACTCTCACCACTCACTCTTCACTCACTCTTACACGGAATCGATCAATTGCCCTCAATCACTCACCCTCTGTTTCTCTGTGTTAGTCGAAGAACCAACATACGGGTATGCACGAGTGTACCCCAATTATTTGGGCTGTGAACGCACAGGATTCTCCCAGAATCCTCTAGCCCCCTGCCATGTGTCACCATCCTCCCATTCTCTCTCACACATAGGGCCCAATCACCACCCTTCATCCGTTCCTCTCTGCACAAATCCCCAGATGCCAAAAAGACCAAAATACCCTCCGGTTTAACACATTTTACGGTTTTGCCAAAACTTCCTAGACCCGTAACTCTCGCCTCGGAAGTCCGATGAATACGTGCCGCCTGTCATCGAACTCAGGACGACGAAAGCTATCTAACCATGCTAGGTCCACCTACCAAAACCCGATTATTCAAAAAGTCAACTATTCCCGCCTAGTTTACCAAACTTACGATAATACCCTCGACCTTCCGAACGTACCTCATGTCTACTGGTTTGTGACGTCCTCAACTACGTCCTGGTCACTGGTCAATACCCAATTTACCACCCGAATAAAAGTCAACATTTTTGCCCGGACTAGGGGCAAAATCGTCATTCTAGGCTCCCGGACCTTTCGGGACCACCTAACCACTGCTTAACCTCACTAATCACACCTTAATCACTCTACTAATCCCGGCTCTCGGGACGGGTTGTTACAACCTTCACCCGTTTGTCTGTAATTCGGGCCTGCCACCCGCGGCTTGACCCGGTTAATTACCCATCAATTCCTACTTGATTTCAATCCAATTTGATCCTAACATGTTATTTAAACATCTAATTTAAGTTCTGAGTTATTAATTATCCAAAACCAATCCTTAAATGGCCCCTCGACCCGTGATCATCCAAACGGGTCAATCACCAGAACTCACTGGTTTCAAACCCATTGTCCAATTAACCTCACAGGAAGTATAACAGGATCAAAACGAACCAAAATGAACAATCAATTGTGTCTGAAAGTACCTGAAGGTCGTCGTCCCAAGCTCTGCGATTTCCCTGAAAACAGCAGTCACCGTCCCAGCTCACCCGTGGCTGATTGCCTTCGATTTTGATATGGTTGTGTTCTAAACACTCCCAGAAAGCTTACTCTGCGATTAGATTGGCCCAACACACCGTAGAAATCACAAACCCGATTTCCCTCCAAAAATTCCCGAAATGGTTTCTCTCTGGTTCCACTCTTATTTTCAGTCCTTTCAATACCAGAGTGAAGCTCACACGCTATATAATCAGTTTTAATTAATTTCAAGCCGTCCCAGAGGCTCGTGGGTGCCCAATTGTCCACTGAAAAATGTCCCCCGAAAAGCTTCAAACTTGAATTAATAATGGGGTCGTGCACGGTGGATGCAACAGACCACGTTCTAAGGCATCAGATATTCCCAACTTTCCAGCACACAATTGCACAGCCAATTGCACGATTTAACTACCGCACATGGTGGTGTCGCCCATGTCCCCCGCGGTCTGCTACAGTAACCCGGGCAAAAAGACCAAAATGCCCCTGGTTCAATAATTACCAAAATACCCCTCACTTCCTAGACCCGTAACTCGGCCATACGAAGTCCGATTTCGGCGTGCCGCCTGTCTACGGACTCAGGACGTCGAGACCTACCCATCGGTCCTTGAGTCGCGTGAAAATTAATTGTCAAACGAAAAGTCAACATTTTCGCCCGTGAAGTCCAACTTACAGTAATGCCCCTGAACTTCCGATCGTCATTACTTTTTCCCTGATCGTCCGAAATGGACGTGCCACCTGTCTATGAACTCGTGACGTCCCGTACTACGTCACGGTCATAGGTCAAAGTCCATTTAACTCATCAATCAAAAAGTCAACAATTTGGCCATATCAATCACAAGGGTAAAAGCGTCAATTCACACATTAAATTGAAATATTAAAATCCTCGAATGTCCGGGGTGTTACAACCTTCCCCCTTAAGAAATTTCGTCCCGAAATTTCAAGGAAACAAATGAGGAAATTGTTCTCGCATCTGAGCCTCAGGCTCCCATGTGGCTTCTTCCACATTCTGGTTTCTCTAGAGAATCTTCACGAGAGGGATCGTCTTCCGACGTAGTACCTTGTCCTTCCGATCTAAGATCTGTACTGGTTGTTCCTCAAAGCTCAAATCCTCCCGTAGTTCGACCGGTTGTTCCCCAAGTACATGAGAAGTATCACGTACGTACTTCCGTAGCATCGATATGTGGAAAACATCGTGAATTCTAGATAGTTCTGGAGGTAGCGCCAATCTGTATGCAACTCTGCCAATTCTCTCCACGATCTCATATGGTCCGATAAAACGCGGACTCAGTTTCCCCCGTCGACCAAATCGGATAATCCTTTTCCACGGAGATAACTTCAGGAAGACAAAATCTCCCACTTCAAATTCCAAGTCTCGAATCCGTCGATCGGCATAACTCTTCTGGCGATCCTGTGCCGCCTTCAGTCTCTCCTTGATAACACGAACAGTTTCCGTGGTTAAGTCCATCAATTCCGGCCCTACAGCCGCTCGCTCTCCTACCTCCGTCCAGCAAATAGGTGTCCTGCACTGTCGACCGTACAGTGCCTCATAGGGTGCCATCCCGATGCTTGCCTGATAGCTGTTGTTGTAGGCGAATTCCATCAATGACAAATGAGTATCCCAAGAGTCCTGAAACTGTAGTACACATGACCTCATCATGTCCTCCAGGGTCTGAATGGTTCTTTCAGAATGTCCATCCGTCTGAGGATGGAAAGCAGTACTGAAACGTAGGGTTGTTCCCAGAGTAGCTTGCAAACTCCGCCAGAACCTGGAAGTGAAACGCGGATCACGATCGAACACAATCGATTCCGGCGTACCATGCAATCGTATGATTTCCTTCACAAACAACTGAGCCAGTCGGTTAGGTTTATAAGTCTCCTGAACTAGCAGAAAATGGGCTGACTTGGTTAACCGATCCACGATCACCCATACTCCGTCCACTCCACTCTGAGTCCTCGGTAACTTAAAGACGAAGTCCATGGTGAGGTGATCCCACTTTCACTTGGGAATCGGAAGTGGCTGCATAGCCCCATAAGGTCTCTGCCATTCCGCCTTAACCTGCTGACAGGTTAAGCATTTGCTCACGAACTCAGCAATATCCTTCTTCATTCCTGGCCACCAATAATGGTTCCGGAGGGTACGGTACATCTTTGTACCTCCCGGATGCATAGCATAAGCCGAACTATGGGCCTCCTCAAGAATCTCGGCTCGTAACTCTGCCACTGTAGGTACACACAAACGGCCCAATTTCACAAGTGCTCCATCGTCCCGGATGGTAAAATCCTGTCTCCCATCCGCATCGATCTCAATTCTGTAAATACAGAGTATCGGATCCTGAAGTTGTGCTTCGATAATCCGATCAATCAGTACAGGTCGTACATGGAAGCTGGCCAACAAAGCTCCATGCGCATCCGTACCCAAAATAACTCCCGCCTTCCGAAGTTCCACTAGCAAAGGAAGATACACCATCCCTAGGTGTGCAACGGATCCTACTGACTTCCTGCTGAGTGCATCAGCCACCACATTGGCCTTACCCGGATGGTACTCGATCGTACAGTCATAGTCCTTCAGCAGCTCCAACCATCTCCGTTGTCTCATGTTAAGCTCCTTCTGAGTGAATAGGTATTGAAGACTCTGGTGGTCGGTGTATATCCGACACGTTGCGCCGAACAGATAATGTCTCCAGATTTTCAGAGCATGAACCACCGCCGCCAACTCCAAATCATGGGTAGGGTAGTTCATCTCATGAGTCTTCAGCTGCCGGGATGCATAGGCGATAACCTTGCCAGTCTGCATCAACACGCAGCCCAAACCTTGCAGCGATGCATCACTGAAGACCACAAACTCTCCACTATCATCCGGCAATGCTAGGACAGGTGCAGTGGTCAATCGATCTTTCAACTCTTGAAAACTTCGATCGCACTGCTCGTCCCAGATAAACTTCACTCCCTTCCGAGTCAAACGAGTCAATGGTGCAACAATTTTGGAGAAACCCTCCACGAATCTCCGGTAGTAACCTGCTAATCTGACGAAACTCCACACCTCGGTCACCGTTGTCGGTCTAGCCCAGTTGGTCACCGCTTCTGTTTTCTGGGGGTCCACGCTAATCCCATCCGTAGATATCACGTGTCCTAGAAAACCAATACTGCTCAGCCAAAACTGACGCTTGCTCAGCTTGGCGTACAATCGTTCTTGTCTCAGCCTCTCCAAGACCAACAGTAGATGTTCCTCATGTGCACGGGCACTCTTCGAGTACACCAAAATATCGTCGATGAACACAATCACGAACTTATCCAGGTAGGGTCGGAAGACCCGATTCATCAGATCCATGAATGCTGCTAGAGCATTCGTCAAACCAAAAGGCATAACCAGGAACTCGTAGTGTCTGTAACGGGTTCGAAAAGCAGTTTTCGGAATATCCTCCTCCGAAATCCTCAGTTGGTGATACCCAGACCGCAAATCAATTTTTGAGAAGCACTGAGCTCCCCGCAACTGGTCAAAAAGGTCATCGATTCTGGGTAGAGGATACTGGTTCCTCAGTGTCACCTTGTTGAGTTGTCGATAGTCAATACATAAACGGAGACTTCCCTCCTTCTTCTTTACGAACAACACTGGTGCTCCCCAAAGTGAAGTACTCGGTCGGACATATCCCAAATCCACCAACTTCTGCAATTGAGTCTTGAGTTCTCGTAACTCGGCCGGCGCCATCCGGTATGGTGCCTGGGATATAGGTCGGGTACCAAGGAGTAGTTCAATTGTAAACTCGATCTCCCGTGAGGGTGGCAATCCAGGTAAGTCTTCCGAGAATACATCCGGAAACTTGCATACCACCGGTATTTCGTCGATACCCGGAGTATCAACCCGTTCCGACACGACATGCGCCAGATAAGCCTGGCATCCCTTCCGTAGAAGTTTGGTAGCAGTAAGTGAAGAAATCACTTCAGGAAGCGAACCGTCACGTTCCCCCTAAAAGATAACCTCCGGCAAACCCGGGCTCCGCAGAATAACTTGCTTGCTACAGCAGTCGATGAGCGATCCGTGCTCTGATAGCCAATCCATCCCTAGGATTATATCGAAGTCGTGGATATCCAGAATAATTAAGTCTGCTGGTAAATCCACATCCTCAATTCTTACCGGGCACCTCCGAATCACCTGATTCACAAGGTACACGATGCCCATCGGGGTGCCAACACCCATTTCACAATCTAAAGCCGATACCACACAATCAAGCATACCAGCACAACTTTTCGAAATAAAAGAATGTGTAGCCCTCGCATCCATCAATACACGTACAAGAAGGTTTAAGATATGTAGTGTACCTGTGACCACGCCTGGGGCAGTCCTCGCCTGCTGCTGGGTCATTGCAAACACTTGGGTCCTCGGCCCTCCGTTCCGTCCGCGCCCGCGCGCTCCACGCCCAGCACCACGGTCACCTCCCGGACCGCGACCTCCATTAGTGTGGGAAGCCGTGCTCTGCACCACACTAGAGCCCCCAGCGTCGTTGTTCTTGGACAACTGCGGGCAATCACAGGCATAGTGGCCCTCCTCTCCGCAAGCAAAACAAGTTACTGGCCTTGGCCTGTCCGAATGCCCGCCAGAAGCACCGCTCCAAGATAAGCGCTGCCCAGAGTTGTATCCTGATCCTCTGCCCTGAGAGCCTCCGCGTCGACCTGACCAGCCACGACCCTTGAAGGATGAGGGTGCTCCCCTGTAGCCCCCTCCCTTGTTGTTCTTCTGGCCTGATGGCCCACGATGTGGGCTATCTTGACGTCGCCCCTCGCTCGAAGGCTGTCGTGTCTGGTGTGCCGCCAGACTGGCCTCGACACGCACCGCAGCGTCGACCAAATCTCTCAGTGAAGCATGAGTAGCAGCAGTCACACTTGCCCGGATCTCCCCTCGGAGTCCAAGCTCAAACCTTTGGCATTTGTCCTCCTCCGTGCTCACGAAGGATGCAGCGAACCGGGATAGTTTTCCGAAGGTTTGCTCGTAGTTCGCAACGGACATATCACCCTGCTCCAACAGCAGGAACTCAGCCTCCCGTGCCGCGCGAAAGGATCGCGGGTAGTACTGGTCCAGAAATCTGGAACGGAAAGCTTCCCAAGTAGTGGTATGGACAGACCATCCCGACATTTCGAGTCCGTGCCACCACTGGTAGGCTCCTCCTTCCAGCAAGAAGGCCGCCAAAGTTACCCGTTCGCCCGGAGGGCAGTGCATCACCGAGAAGATCCTCTCCCACTTGGTGATCCAATCATGAGCATCCTCGGGGTTTGATCCCCCGCAGAAAGGAGTGGCTCCCAAACATTGAGCCCTTTCAATGCTCGTGCATTCCATCTCCCTTTCCAGATCCTCGTCAGTTCGTGTATGAGGAATTCTCCTAGGAGGCATAACCAACTGTCAAGAGGCATAGATCAGATAACGATATTCTTAAAAGTCGAAAAGTAACTAGTACTAATCGCTAGTCTAGCATGCTGACCATACCCTAGTACTGACCACAACCTAGTGCTCTGATACCAAGCTGACAGGACCCACCCCGATCCCACAGGGACCACAAGGGGACGTGCCCTGCTCCCGTCTGACACCCAATAATTCATACCAATTTTGACCTCAAAACCTCAAATGCATAAAATAATCAATTAAAGTCATACATCAAATCCGAATTAAACAGATGTCAGACAAGGGATGAAATCCAAAATTACAAGTTGCGAGTACGACTCTAAAATAAACCTGCGGGTAAAACCACCCAACAGGGGTTCAGGTACGCAGAAGTAGATCTATGCCTCATCCTCAGGTTCCTCCTCTACCTCAGTATCGTGTCCTGAAGGGGTTACCAAAAACATTAAGGGTGAGTGGACCGAACTCAAGTTTATAAAACCATTTGATAAGTAAAACATATAATTTACCCCTCCATTTTCCAAACATGCATGCAACCGTATTTAAAATCATAAGTCATATAATATGAACCATAAGGCATGTAATAAAACCATAAGTATAATTTTAGTTGCTGCACTATACACTCCAATCCCGACATCCCTGATGTCTGACGTCCCTGACGTCCAATAAGGTCATAATCTCAAGGCTACGCGTGCCACTCGGGTCTCAATTCCGAGTTCAATCCCCGAACCCCGTTCGGGTACAGCATCCCCCATGCTTAGCGTCATAGACACTGGACGTTCTAGACGTCCGTGACCTCTCCGGGGTACCTCATCCGGAGAAGACAGTATCATATGAATGGATCTATACAGTGCAGTACCAAATACATTTTATTGATATCCACATGCAAGCATATATATACATAGATAGAATCCGAACCAATCATTAAGTTTCATCGGACGGGTCTCAAGCCCAAATACCGTGAAACGTGCCATAACCATATTTTCCATATCATCAAAACCATTATTGTTTTTAGCATGTGAATAAGTATAATAAACCAGAAAACATTTATGCACGCAAGGGTTTAAGAAAATGGCCCACTCACTGTACGATCCCGCGGTGAACCTGCGCGTACGAACTTGTACCGGGATTATCGTACAATTCCTATCAGTCCAAATCACATGTAAGTGTCACTACAAGTCTTAAACGTTTAACCACAAAGTCTTAAATAGAACCCGGCTCGGGGAAGCCGTCCAACACGTTTCCCAAGGCAATCGGCCCTAAACTGACCCATCAAAAACTATCTCAGATCAACATGGTTATTTCACCAAAAATGTTCAGAATGATGAGAGGAATAAAAGTCATGTTGATCGTGATCGGAGATAAGCCTCAACGCGCTGTAACGACCCGAACTTTCGTAATTCTTATTTTATTGTAAAATGACCGTTTTGCCCTTGAGGGGGGGGGGAAAGTTGACTTTTACCTCGGGAAGTATTTAGGACTTTGACACATGACCGTGACGTAGTTTAGGACGTCACGAGTTCATAGGCAGGTGGCACGTTCGATTCCGACGTTCGAGGAAGAAGTTGTGACGTTCGGAAGTCGAGGGGCATTTTGGTAATTTGGCCATTTGGGGGGCCAAATGTTGACTTTTGACCCGGGAAGTCCAACGGACGAGGGCCAATGACCGTTACGTAGGTCTCGTCGATACGAATCCGTAGACAGGCGGCACGCCGAAATCGGACTTACGACGAAAAAGTTATGGTCAAGAACGTAACCGAACTAACCGAGACTCGGAACTTAAAATAATAATAAAATATTAGAATCTGATTTACTTTAACCCAATCAATCTGGACCCTTGATGAGTGACACATGTCACTCATCTACCTCATCCACATCATCCCCAAAAATCAGGATCTGTGTTTGCCATTCCATTAATTAATTAATTTAACTTCCTTAAATCCTCACCCTTCATCCTTAAATCAGATTGAATCTCAGCCCTTCATTCCATTTTCTCCTGCTGTTCTTAAAACCATCTGAGACTCACACTCTCACATTTTCACTCTCAAACCCGTGCACCCTCTCATCCTTCGAACAAACACCTCACAGCCTCTCAGCCTCAACTCACGAACCAGGCAGCACCAGACCGACCACCACCTCCACCAGACACCAACCAACGCCACCACGGCCACCCTGCACGGCCGGAAAACCCACAAACCCGAGAAGGAACCCGTGCAGTCCAAACTAACCAAACCGTCCAAACCATGACTTCTGGGCTCGAACCAACCTAGGGCTAGGACCGTTGTGACGGCTGGACGACTCAGGACCGGACTGGGCAGCCCACGGCGGCGACACGGCGGCGGTAAGCCCATAAACCCGAGAAGACCGATTTTCCTTCCCTGTTTCGAAACTTCCGTTTTTAACGTTAGAAATGTTTGGTTGCTTTTGAGACATAACCTAGGGGACTAGACGAGCATTTTGGACCAGAGTTTGTGGCTGGAAGCTTGACGGCTCGCCGGAGAAGACGAACCAGAGCCGGCAGACGGTTTCCCGTCGATTTTCAGGTGGTTTCCTCGAACTTAAAAACCTGTTTTAATTACACAGAGCCATAGAACATGTTTAGACGAGTTTATAGGAACAAATCCCATCGATTTTGGTGGTCGGGTTGATGAGCACTGGTCGGGTCGAACCGTGGGTCTGCGGTGACCCCGTTCTCAGACCCGGTTACTGTAGCTGATGACCTCATCATGTCAGAATATTGTCAGACCAGGGACCAATGGGCTGTTGACACGTGTCCTCTGACACTGTCAGTGATGACGTCATGCTGACGTCAGCAGTGACGTCATGCTGACGTCAGCATCACTGTAGCACTATTGACTAGGGAGTTGACTGGCGCGTGGGGGGCGCGTGTGAACAGTATTTTGTGTGGGACCAGTGCTATTTTCAAGGTTTCAACGATACGGATCCAATGGCGGTGGTTTCGTGTCGATCAGAGATCGTTAAGTTGGTCAAATTAGGGTTTTGATGCCTTGGGAAGCGTGTTCGGACGGCTTTCCCTGGCCGGTTTCAGTCTAGGGTTTCTTAGTTGTTTAGTAGGGACTTAAAGTGACCTTTACGTATGCTTTGGACATGACAGGAATTGTACTGTAACCCTTGGACGGGGCTATACGCTCGGGATTGCAGCGGGATTGTACTGTGAGTGGGCCTTTGATTTCACTAAACTTCGACATGCATAACTGTTTTACTTTCTACTATATCTATATGTGATTCAAGTAAAAGTATCTGTTTATCTTGTGTATGATTTATGGCACGTATTACGATGTTTGGGCATGAGACCCGTCTGGTTGTTTATGAATGGTTTTGAGTCATGTATATGTATAATGGATCTCGATATTATCTGTGGTACTTCACTGTATAGATCTACCCTAGGATTCTATCTCCTCCGGATGTAGGTACACCGGAGTGGTCACGGCGCATTGCCTGTGAGGAGTCATTCTACGGAGGGACCGGACCGTAGAGTGACTCAGGAGCAGGATTGCTACTATTGGGCGTCTGGGACGTCAGGCATCTAAAATGCCATGCTCGGACTAGGTTCGAGATTTGGACTCGGGATTGAGACCCCAGGTGGCACGCGTAGCCTTGAGACTGTGACCTTATCGGGCGTCTAGGACGTCAGGCATCTGGGATGTCAGGGTTGGGATGTATAGTGCAGTGACTAAGATTATATTATGTTGATATTATTCTGCTTATGATTATATGGTTTTGTGGTTTATGATACTATGCATATCTTTTCGGAAAACGGAGGGGAAAAGCTATATGTTTTCAAAATGGTAAACTACTTTGTAAACCTTGAGTTTCGGCCCACTCACCTTTGTTGTTTTACTACCCCTCCAGGTAGTGCTATTGAGGAGGAGGATCCCGAGGAGGAGGAGGAGGAGGAGGATCCCGAGGAGGAAGAGGCATAGGTTTACGTTGCGTACCTGAACCCTACTGCTGGGTAGGTTGGCACGTAGTGTGTCTAGAGTCGTGCTCAATAAACTGTATTCGGGAACTATCCCTTGTCTGACACTATTTGTATTCGAGTATTTGTGTGGCGTGCTATGTATGACTTAACTATGGATTTTCTTTATGCATTTTATTTTCAATAAGGGTATTTTTGGTATTTTAATGTCGGGTGTCAGACGGGAACAGGGCACGTCCCGGGTGGTCCCAGGGGGATCGGGGCGGGTCCTGTCACGCGCCCTCACGCGCTGCCCAAAGTGGCTGCGCGTGAAAGTCACGCGCCTGACACTGTAGCTACAGTTTCAGCACCTTCACCCGTTTGTCTGTAATTCGGGCCTGCCACCCGCGGCTTGACCCGATTAATTACCCATCAATTCCTACTTGATTTCAATCCAATTTGATCCTAACATGTTATTTAAACATCTAATTTAAGTTCCGAGTTATTAATTATCCAAAACCAATCCTTAAATGGCCCCTCGACCCGTGATCATCCAAACGGGTCAATCACCAGAACTCACTGGTTTCAAACCCATTGTCCAATTAACCTCACAGGAAGTATAATAGGATCAAAACGAACCAAAATGAACAATCAATTGTGTCTGAAAGTACCTGAAGGTCGTCGTCCCAAGCTCTGCGATTTCCCTGAAAACAGCAGTCACCGTCCCAGCTCACCCGTGGCTGATTGCCTTCGATTTTGATATGGTTGTTTTCTAAACACTCCCAGAAAGCTTACTCTGCGATTAGATTGGCCCAACACACCGTAGAAATCAAAAACCCGATTTCCCTCCAAAAATTCCCGAAATGGTTTCTCTCTGGTTCCACTCTTATTTTCAGTCCTTTCAATACCAGAGTGAAGCTCACACGCTATATAATCAGTTTTAATTAATTTCAAGCCGTCCCAGAGGCTCGTGGGTGCCCAATTGTCCACTGAAAAATGTCCCCCGAAAAGCTTCAAACTTGAATTAATAATGGGGTCGTGCACGGTGGATGCAACATACCACGTTCTAAAGCATCAGATATTCCCAACTTTCCAGCACACAATTGCACAGCCAATTGCACGATTGAACCACCGCACATGGTGGTGCCGCCCATGTCCCCCGCGGTCTGCTACAGTAACCCGGGCAAAAAGACCAAAATGCCCCTGGTTCAATAATTACCAAAATACCCCTCACTTCCTAGACCCGTAACTCAGCCATACGAAGTCCGATTTCGGCGTGCCGCCTGTCTACGGACTCAGGACGTCGAGACCTACCCATCGGTCCTTGAGTCGCGTGAAAATTAATTGTCAAACGAAAAGTCAACATTTTCGCCCGTGAAGTCCAACTTACGGTAATGCCCCTGAACTTCCGATAGTCATAACTTTTTCCCTGATCGTCCGAAATGGACGTGCCACCTGTCTATGAACTCGTGACGTCCCGTACTACGTCACGGTCATAGGTCAAAGTCCATTTAACTCATCAATCAAAAAGTCAACAATTTGGCCATATCAATCACAAGGGTAAAAGCGTCAATTCACACATTAAATTGAAATATTAAAATCCTCGAATGTCCGGGGTGTTACATTGACCCTCCCGATAAAATTTTCTGGATCCGCCATTGGGTATGATCAATTTTAATAGAAAAAAGTGATAAGTGTAAGTGTGTGATACTAATCTTAAATGAATGTGTGACTCAAGTTGATGATGATAATGATGATGAAGAGCTAAGTTCAACTATTAATATTCAGATGAAAGAAACTATTGGAAGAATAGAGAACAAAATGAAGAAATCACGCTGTACATTCAAATTTGTTAATGTATATTTTTCAAAATTATCTAAATAAAGAGAAAGTTCATAATAAAATTTTAAAAAATATATTTGGATAATATCTAAATATCCATACAAATTTATAAGATTTTTTAAAATATTTTTAAAATTTTTCATTTAAAAATATCTTTAAAAATATTTAAATGTCATAATCGACGAATCCTACCGTTATTATGAGTCAACATCTGATCTACGCCAATTTGGGTAAAAGCAGACATTGGGAAATTCAAAAACGTTTCTATTTTAAATGTTTTTGTAACAAATTGATAGTGCGCCATAATATTTACGTGTCATGCTCACTTCATATTATTAAATACGTCTAATGGATAAGTAATATTTACTTGATAGTGCGCTATAAGATTTACTTGTTATTTTGCGACCCCAATGTCAAACCAGTTTAGGATGGTTAGGTAATATAATGGAAATAACCTAATTCGATATTAAATTCAATATAAATATTAATTATTTTTTTCATTAATGTGAATTAAATTTCAAATTGTATACTCACAAAATAGACAATATACACCGAATAAGAATCCTAATAATAGTTGTTATTACTAACAAACTATGAAAGTGCATAAGTCATGGGATATTGATGTGGAATCCAAATTTACCGAAAAATTGTGGAATTGTTATGTGGTCCATGATTCATATAATATTCAAATTATCCATAATAATGGCATTAAAGGTTCACAAATACCTACACATTAAATAATATATTTATCAATTAAATGTATTATTTAATCGGAGACTTAATAACAATATTTTTCCCAAAAATTAACTGACATTATTATCCATTTAATAATAAACAATTATAATTAATATTAGCTATTTATTAATTACGAAATTAATCCACCAATCAGAGACTCCCAAAACTTCCCTATAGATAGTGGAGCTTATTTGGCTTTTAAGGTAATTCATTTTTCATTTTTGAAATATTTATGATTTCTCTTTCAAAACTTGTTTAAGCATTGAAATATTTTAGGTTGAACAGTCTCTCGAGACTTGAACTTTAACTATTGTCTCTAGTTTGACGTTTTTAGGGATTGTGAAGATTTTTTAGATGAATAAGATTTCTGCTTCAACAATTATTGAATTCCTTGCATGTTATGTGATATGGACTTCTGGCATATTTATGTACATATTATATATTAGATTTCAGATTTGATTTTTATTAATGATGGTAACTCTATTTTCAAAATATCATTGCATTAAAAAGAAAAAATCATTAAGAAAGTGCACACCTTTTGCCCCTTGTTTTTTCAATGTGATATGACCAAACCCCCCTTATTTTTTCCATAGGTATATTAAAGTTGGACCAAAAAGAGTCAAAACCTCCAACTCCAAAAAGCAAAAGAGCAAAAGAGGGGTGACGAAGAATCAAAGACTCCAACTTTACGAACTCCGCTCACAAACACCACCTCGCACCTCATTCCCAGAAGCAAGAGAAAGTGGGAGTGATAAATTTCCACTTTTTGCTCTTTTTGGCGCTCTTCAAACCCTCGACTTTCCTTCCTCAAAAACCCCACTTACGGTCTCACGACCACAGCCCACCATTCAAAGATTCTCCCCAGTTCGATTCCCCACAAAACCCATCTAGCCCCTAAATTCAATCCATCCATCTACCCACCTCTTTCTCTCTTTATGGTATTTGACGAATTGCTTGCTGCTGCCGCTGTTAGCTTCAATTCACTGCTGCAGTCTTCGTCTTCCTCGTCTCTCTAGCGTCTGCGTTTTCGCCTACCATGGCTTCCCTCAAACACTTGCCTGCTGTTAAGGTACTGCTGTTGAGGACCCAACTGTCAAAGTCTTCCCTTGAAATCCTAACCCCAACTGCCAAACCCTCTCTCTGCTTGAATTCTAGGGGATTAATTATAAGAAAATGTTTTTGGGTTTTTTGTAGGGCGCCAAAGTGCTCATGGTTGGGGCAGGTGGTATCGGCTGCGAGCTCCTCAAGACCCTTGCTCTCTCTGGCTTCCAAGACATCCATATTGTGCATTTTCTCTCTCTATATATTTTTATTGTTAGTTTAATATACGGGTTTTTGCTTTTTGTCTTCATTTTTTAGGTAGTTTACCGGGATTTTATGTTTCTAGGTTTACAATATTTGTTTCCATCTCAGACTTGTGTCTGTTGTTTGAAGTCTGTGTTGGTTTTGGAGGGTTTACTTACGCCCGGCCGAATTCTAGAGCTGTTTTGCTCGGAACGATGGTTGATTTAGTGCTAAATATATTTTGATTTTCGGCAGATATTTTCTATCAAAAAATGACGTATGTGATGGTCATGTTTCAATCAAAAGTGAAAGTGATGATAACTGTTATTTCTATTTGTATCAGTGTTCTTGCTGTTGGTGTCCATTAAGTTTAAGAATTAAGATGCTATTAGAAAAAATTTAAGATCTTGTTATTAATGAAAACAAACAAATTATTCTAATAGTCAAGAATCAGAGTGGTGGTACATAATGCTTATACTTAAGGTCTAACCGGGATTGGTTTTTCTAGGGAAATAGAAAGCGAGCTGACAAGTGCTACTCAGGGTGATAGCTGACTTCTCAAACCCATTTTAACAATGTTGATTGGGTATGTCTAATTTAGAAATGGAAGAAATGGATGAACTATAAGCCAAAAATTATATATACTGGATTTGGAATTATGGGTTATGTTTACAACTACTTTGATGGATCCCTGCATTAACGTTTTAAATCATGGACTTTAAATTGAAATAGTCCAAGTTGTTTTCCTAGATTCCGTGTTTAGGCTTTGTCGCTTTCGAAAATTATTCATATGTGCAGTTGATCATGTAAAATTGCAGATTGATATGGACACTATAGAAGTCAGTAACCTCAACAGACAATTCCTCTTTCGACAATCACATGTTGGGCAATCCAAGGCCAAAGTAAGCATGTTTACTTTATCCTTGGTTGTCTATTTGAATACTGTGCTTTATGTACAATATTTTGATGAATACTTTCAACAGGTTGCTCGGGAAGCTGTCTTAAAATTCAGGCCTAACATAAGCATTACTCCATACCATGCGAATGTTAAGGATTCTGACTTCAATGTGGACTTCTTTAAGCAATTTAATGTTGTTTTGAATGGACTTGACAACTTAGATGCGAGGCGACACGTGAATCGCATATGCTTGGCAGCTGAAGTTCCCTTGATTGAAAGTGGGACTACTGGGTTCCTTGGACAGGTGACTTATTGCTAGCATTGTTTGGCAAGATGCTGATTTTTTTTTTTATTGAGCTAGGTTTGTAAATTGATTGCTACCTATGATGTGTTGTATGTGTCTATCAGCTATGTTTTTGGTTTGTCGTATGGTGTGTTGGTGCCTGGAAGGCATATATTGTCTCTGAGTTCACAGAAACTGTCTAGAATTGTAACTGGTTTCATGATTAGAGATTTAGATTTCCTGGTATCTACTGTCAAAGATGTCTAGGTCTGGAAATATAATTCTTTTGATTCATGTATGGTTTCCATTTTGAGATTTTATCTGGAAGGTGCTGTTTATCAATTTCCAGAATGAGTTTATTAATGGATTGTCTTTTTCTGAGCTCATGCAGTGAAATATTGGTTCTCTTTAAGTATTCTTGTGCCTCATTGCATAACAACGTGAGCAAATGATCCTATATTGTTCTATGTATTTGTTCGTCTATAATAGATAGGTTATGTCATAGAAGTGTTACATTAATCGATTGTGTTATCATCATTATTGCCAACTATTTTATTCTAATTATCAACTATTTTCATAGAAATGTGCTTGTTATGGTTTTGATCCTTACATTAATATGGGATCAGCCACTGAAATTCTCGTCTTTTATTTTTCTATTTATATAAAATGTCTCGCCATTTATATTGTGGTAGTTATGTAATGCGTGCGTATGTTAATACTTCCCGATGTATTTTTCCATTTGACTAATATGATTCTTGAGTGTATTATTTCATGTATGATGTACTTTTAAGTTTGTAGAGGTGGAAATAAACCATAAGCGTGTTTTACCAGTAAATTCAAATTGTATGCATCATTTTGATTTTTTTTAATTTTTCCTTGCATTTGTTTTGTAAATGCTTCACAGTTAAAATTTGTGTGTATGATCCTTTCCTCTCCTTCTCACGTAACTGTTGAAAATTTGAACACAGGTAACTGTACATGTGAAGGGAAGGACAGAGTGCTATGAATGCCAACCAAAACGTGCTCCTAAAACTTATCCTGTCTGCACCATTACCAGTACTCCATCAAAGGTATCATTGACAGATTGGTTATTGTTTCTTGTCTTCTATTATGGATAACTTTCTGTGTAGCTTCTATTGGGAAATCAGAGGTTTTTCTTGATAGCTGTTTGCTTATGCCCTGTGAATGAATCAGAACATCTAGTTCTAACATGGAGAATTCAGTCTGGAATATAAAGAAAGGAAGTAAAAGAGGACAAAGAAATCTATGGAAAACAAAGAAACTATGCAAAACATCAATAGTACATAGATTTTAGTTAATTTCTTTTTCTTCCAGAATTTTTTTTCATAGGACTACTGTTTCTGCTATCCTTGAATTCATATGTAACTGGTAAAATCTTTATGTAGTTGTAATATCGTCTTTGGCATAGAGAAGTTATTGGCAGATACGCAGTCAGATTTTGTTAAGATTATATGGCTCCTGCTAGTTTGCATGGAACAAGCTATCAGTGATGATACAGTGATAATTGCATCGTTCTTAAAGAGAATCCTTGCTTCATAAGTCCAGGGTTTGATTTTATTATGTGAATTTGCAGTTTGTTCACTGTATCGTATGGGCAAAAGAACTTCTCTTTGCTAAGTTGTTCGGGGATAAGACTCAGGCAAATGATTTGAATGTGCGTTCTAGTGATGGTGCTAGCTCATCGGAGCGGGCAGAAGATGTATTTGATCATAGAAAAGATGAAGACATTGAGCAGTATGGAAAGAGGATATTTGATCATGTATTTGGTTATAACATTGAGGTAGCTTTGTCTAATGAAGAGACATGGAAGAACCGCAATAGACCAAAACCTATATATAGTAGGGATGTAATGCATCACGATCTCGCTCAACAGAATGGGAGTATGGAAAAAAACGGATTGGTCGATGATGCATCTTCTGTATCTGCCATGGCATCTCTAGGAATGAAGAATCCACAGGATATATGGAGCCTTATGGAAAATTCCAGAGTCTTTCTTGAAGCTTTGAAACTTTTTTTCATGAAAAGACAGAAGGTTAGTTTGAACTCTAGATTTAAAGAAAGCCCTTGCACAATTTTTTAAATTTTCCTGTATCTGAACTCCAATTTTCTTTTCCTTTTTTTTTTCTTGTTGTCTTTTGGGGTGGTGGGGTATTGGTTGGCAGGAGATTGGAAATCTGACTTTTGATAAAGATGATCAGCTAGCTGTGGAATTTGTTACTGCAGCTGCAAATATAAGAGCGTCTTCTTTTGGAATCCCATTGCATAGCCTTTTTGAAGCTAAAGGCATTGCTGGTAATATTGTACATGCTGTTGCAACAACAAATGCTATTATTGCTGGTTTGATTGTCATTGAGGCAATCAAGGTGCTCAAAAGTGATACAAAGAACTATAGGTGCGTTCAATTGCACTTGCTTCTTATAAAAAAATAGTTTCCTTTTAAATAATTTATTTCAAATGGTGAAGAAAAAATGTTTCTGCTTGTTGTTTTAGTGATTTTTAATACTATCGTTTATTTATTTATCGCTGTTACCTGGCTCTGCACACAAAAAGGCACTCATATGACACAGTCACTAGAAATGCAAATGCACTCTTTAACTGTTAACACTCATACTTTGGTTGATGGGCATCGATGAGCTATAGCCATGAGGATAGGGAAAACCCATTTATTGGCATCTTAGGAACTGGGACGAAAAAGAAGAAGGTGATATGGTGTTTACGTTTCTGGAATTGTGCCATTTGTAATGGTTGCCTTCATTTAGGGGTAACAGGAAGGATCCTACTATCAAGTCTTTTGCACTGTCCTTTTGTTTGGAAGTAGTAGTACCACTGTTCAATTAGAGAAAATTTAAAAGTAAATCGACAGGGGTGATTGAGTCCCTGCTGTGAAACTTACTGGCTTTACTCTTTGGCAACTGGTTTTTTATACACTGATCTTTTTTATTCAAGTCTTATTCTACCCTGTATGTAGGATGACTTATTGTCTGGAACATCCAGCAAGAAAAATGTTGCTTATGCCAGTGGAACCATTTGAACCTAACAAGTCATGCTATGTATGTTCAGAGGTACGGTCAAGTTTCAACACCTTTTTTAAACTACATCTTTGTGGGTATTTTTTTACTGAATTAAAATATAATTGCTGCTCTCACTTGCACAATATTATTGTAAGCAGACACCACTATCACTAGAAATCAATACCCACCGTGCAAAGTTGCGAGACCTTGTTGAAAAGATAGTTAGATCCCGGCTTGGGATGAGCTTGCCACTCATTATGCATGGGACAGCCCTTCTTTATGAAGTAGGTGATGACCTGGATGAGGTCATGGTTGCAAACTATGCTGCAAACCTTGATAAGGTATACATTGTTTTCCTGCAGTGGTTACTCAATAGTTTCATTTCAACTGATTTATGTGTCGTGTTTATAAAATCTTTTAAATGCTTTCGTAAAATTGTAGGTGCTATCTGAGCTTCCTACGCCAGTTACCAGTGGTACCATGCTGACAATTGAGGATCTTCAGCAAGAACTATCATGCCAGATCAATATTAAGCACAGGTTCTTCTTTATCCAGTTTATGTGCAAGCTTGACAGCTCCCTAACCATTTAGTTCCTTAACATGTTTTATGTTGTATACCATTATGGATGGCTGAGCATTGGGATTAAGTAATTAACCGATTGTGGTGTATAGAAAGTTAACCTAGCTGTAGAAGTTGAAATCTTTTTGTGATAGCAATCAGAAACTTATTGGCCTTCATCCTGCAAATTATAAATCCCCCTTTTGTTTGGCTCCCTGGCCCCGAAATACCTATCAAGTTGGTTGTCTATCGATGTTCTGATGAAGTACTTGACTAATTCTAGTTGCCGACTTGTCTTTTTTGGTCTTATGCGCATGGGGATATGTTATTTTTTCTTGTTCTATCTCGTGAGTACTACTAATGGCTTATGTGTGTTTTGGATTCTGACAGGGACGAATTTGATGAGGAGAAGGAACCTGATGGAATGGTTCTCTCTGGGTGGAGTCAAGCTCCTTCGGTGGTAACAGCTGAGAAGTCTATTGCAAATGCCGGAAGCACATCAAATCCATTACCATGGGAGGCTGAAAAGAATGATGAGGTCGAAAATACTGCTGGAAAGAAAAGAAAACTGCCTGAGGTTTCCGAGGATGTCAATCCAGATCTATCAAGTGTTGCAGGTGGCAGTAAAAGCTCCGGGAAGTTGCAAATTCTTGATGATGATGACGAGCTCGTCATATTTGATAATTGGGATTCAGTCACAAACAAGAAGATAAGGTCGCAATAGTGTTCTTCCTTGGATTGAATGTGGATGGATAAGGTCGCAATAGTGTTCTTCCTTGGATTGAATGTGGATGCGTCGGTACTAATTTTGTATGGTTAGTGAGAAGCGTTGATTCTTTTTGGGGTTCATAATTGCTATTATTAGGTGAAGCCGGTACAAATTCCGTGGTCTGTTGTGTTCTCTTTTGTGATTAAAAATGTTTATGTTCGTTCTTCCTATAACTTAGTTGACAGTTCTTAGCAGTGTAACATGAACAGAAACATAACTTAGAATTGGACCCGAAATGAAATCAGTGGCTAGAAAAGTGCCCATGAAGTTTAAAGTTCATTATCCTTCTTGAAATAGCTTTAACATGTTCACTTGAGTCTCTAAAAGTAGTGAGGTACCGTAAAATATTCTGGTATTATCTGCTATGCCATTTTGACAACTAAACTATTCTCGTTCTAACTCCCAACATTAAAGCTCATTGACTCCCACATCTCTATATAATCATACAACTACATGTTCATTCCAAAGTTTTTCCGTTCTCAATGGTGTCGAGGAAATTGTTATTCCAAAATTTTATATCTGAGTAGTGTTGGTAATGCCTACATATTAATAACATCTCCATCCATATGATCATACAACTACATATTAATAACAAAGTTTGCCACTCTCAATAGCGTTGAGGAAATTGTCATTCCGAAATGGTGGTGTTGGAACTACTTAGGACATTTTAGCTCTTTCACTCCCACCACATTCCCTATGATCATACAATTACATGTTCATTACAAAGTTTCGTCACTCTCAATAGTGTAAAGGAAATTGTCATTTCAAAATTTTACCTCTCGATAATGTTGGTAATGCATCTATAGTGGTGTTAGAACTACTTAATCCAAGTCATGCGACCCCTTAATTCCATGGAAGTATTTTAATTAGAATTTAGTTTTCTCCAACATCTTACTGTACTGCTACCCAATAAACAAATAAATAGTGACAATCAAACCAATATGAGCCAGGTAAGAGAATATCCAAAAAGAATACTGGACATCAAATGAAGAAATTAATATCTAATGTTTATTTACTATAGTTTCTTTAAATATTGGAAAAACACAATTTATCAAAATAGGTATCCATCGAGTCTGTTTACTGTTCGTGCCAAGGGAAAAACACGTATTTTATGACAGCTTTTTTTAAGTACACTTGCAGTCTCACACATTCCATTCAAAAAAGAGAAGAAAACTAAATAATAGTAAAGAGGAAATATAATTAGTTATTTATTTATATGGAAAATGTATTCTCAATTACTATTTTACCTTGATTATATTAAATTTTTTTGAGACAAAATTGTCACTGTTAATGCAAGAAATGGACCAATATAGATTCGCCTTGTTGGACACCTTTGACTGCTCCTCTCACTATTTAGTCAGTAAGCGGGGCTACAAGGTAATGGGCTCTCTCTCACTCCTCTTGGCTGGCGGTATCAGTGTGCCCGTCTGAGGGAAGGAGCAAATATGGATGGGTGGTCGGAACCTGTCAGGACCCAATCCTCCTCGATCAGGACCTGCATCATCTAGTACGATATTGTCCGCTTTGAGCCTCTTTGCCCTTACCCTCACGGTTTTGTTTTCGGGAGCTCACGATGCAACTTCCCAGGGGGTCACCCATCATGGAATTGCACTAACCTCAACTCGCTTAACGTTGGGGTTCCAATCCCCCCCAAAGCCACTTGAGCTCTCAAAAGGTCTCGTGCTAGATAGGTGTGTGCTTACACCTTTAAGGCACACCACCATTCCCTCCTCACAGGAATGTGGGATCGTTCACCGTTCCCTCCAAGACACGGGTCTTACAGAACTTGGGTAGGAAGACATGCGTAGAAAGGAGTAAAGGCAACGAGACACCCGTATGGTGCCGGCCGAATAGTCCTCGATGCTTAAATAAGATTAAGTAGGAAATGCAATGTAGTAATTTAAACCTCGTGATGGCAAGATTGTCATTACCTTTTAAAGGGAAATACCCTTATATTAATAATAGCAATGAATGTGGTTGTTGGTTTTTGTCGTTGCGGGACAAATGTCGTTGTTTTTAGGAACTTACACGTGTCTTAGTATGGACCTGAGCAACATTTCTAACATATTAGTGGGCCTGACCAACCAGATGTTGTCAACCTGTGATGAGATCAGCCTCTTGCTGAGCTGTCAGATGTGGCTGAAGATGAAGCCTAGCTGACCAGATATATAGGCCGATCAGTTATGATCAGCCTATATTGTTCTGCCTCATTGATGGTGATTATGATAGTTGAATAGAGGGCCTTGGGCGACAAGATGTGATTGGTTGGCCCTGGTCGGTTGAGTATGATTTGTATGTTTTGTTAGTTGAAGGGCTTAGGAAATCCTAAGACAAGACTACTCAGCCTCTTGGCCAAACCGATCAGATTAGGTACAAACAATCACTTAGTAAAAAATTGTTAAAACATATGAGAAAATTAAAGGTCATTGGTAGTATTCAAATCAGACTTGAATTAGGGATGAGTATAATTATCTATGAGCATGAGTATTCATGGGTATTGTTGAAATTGGTAGAAATTAGATGGATAAAAATTTACCTATCATCTAATGGGTATGGTGAGGGTTTATCCATGGGTATTCAATACCCATTAAATTAAAATTATATTCTTTATCCATCATTCAAATTATCTATGAATTTTTAACACTCATTCTTCCCTTTACTATTTTGTTTTTCTTTCTATCCTTAATATTATTATCATTTATTAGGTATTATTATTTATAATTTGTTTATTTAATTAAATATCAGTTATTTCAGCTTCGATCAAAAAAATTAAACACAAAAATGTCAAATTTATATGAACATCAAAGTTTTGTTGAGAACTTAAATCATTCATTGGAAATGATTTAACAAAAATCAACTTTAGCTATAGAAGTTTTCAGGATTTCCCAACCATGACCTTACAATTGGTCATTTATATGGCTCTAGTTCTGATCCATCATTAACACATGAGTATTGTATTAACTAGTTCCTGGACCTGTATTAACTAGATCCTTTCAATTTTTATTCATTCTTTCCTTCTCACGTCCCTATCTATAAATAAGGCAGTAGAGCCGACAAGACGACTCTGATAGTGGTGGTAGTTGGCTGAGACGATTTCGGCATTTGATTTTTGAAGACATGGGTTTTTTTTTGCGCGGAGGCACGATGGGGAAGAATCGGAGATGTAAATTTAAAATAAATTTTTATTTTTATTTTCTAACTGTGTTTAATATCTTTATATTAGATTTTTTTTATTTTTTTATTTTATTAAATTTTATTAAATTTTAATTTAGAGATGGTGTGTTGTTTAATATAATAGAGGAGAAAAAAATTGAAAAAAAAAAATTAAAAAAATTGATGGTGATGGTGGCAGGGATGAGGTCATTTTGATGAGGGAGATGATTGGATGCAGTGATGAGGCTGGTCGTAGTCGTAGATGAGGCACGTCGATAGTTGGTGGCGTTCGTAGTCGTAGAGAAAAGATGACGATGATTTTTAGGGAGAGAGAAGGGGATTGGTTAGAGAGAGATAGTATAGATGAGAAACGGTGATTAATGAAATTAGTTTTAGAGCTAAAGGAAATAAAATAAATAATTAATTAAAATCAAAAGAAATTAGAAATAAAAATGAAATAATTAAAAGGGAATTTTATAAATTCTTAAAAATTATTTATAATGAAAATTCCAACGACTTTGGTTTTCAAGTTTTGAATTCAATTTCGACAGTTTCTACTCAATCTTCATTTAATTGAAAAGTTTCCAGTGTCAAATTCCCAAATAACTCATTCACTAGTCTTGGTCAACTTGACAAAATTTTGATAATTAAGGATAGAAGGGTAAATTGGTCATTTACTGATTCTCACTTTAAATTTCAAGACGGATTGTAACAGAAACTTAAATAGAAATTGAGAGCATTTGAAAAAAAAAAAAGAAAAAAAAATTAAAAGAAAAAAAAAAATTAGCAGTTAAAAATAAATGAAAATTAAAAAATAAAAAATAAAAAGCAAAAGGAATTGAAAGGGATAAAAAAATAGAAGTTAAAATAAAATGAAACACGAAAAAAATTTGGAAGGAGAAAATAAATGTAAAATGTCATGGGTATCCATTACTTAATGGGTAGGGTTTGGACAAACTTTCAAAGATTGAGAATGAATCTACATGAGTATAAAATTTATTTATACCAATGTAAGGTAAGAATTTCCTTATACCCTCGAAAAAACTGATTTGATGCTCCTCTTAACAACATGAATTGGTACAAATACAACATAATTATTAAAAAATAAATATAATATAAAAATATGAAATTAACCAACTTAAGAGGCAGGAGTTCCACACCGCACGACCTAGCTATTTGAGTAATTTGACACATGTGCATACCGTAGTATCAATAAAAACATTAGTATATAGTGTAAATTCATTTGTTATGACACTACGTACAGAAATTATTTCACCCTGCTCCTTAATAAAGCTTTCTTTATTTGTGCTCTAGTCGATCGTCTCAATAAAAGAAGACTACCTACTTCCAAAAATATTTGAATTGTTTGAATTCATAACATAGATTACACATCAAGTTCTAGTACCGCATACAATCTGTGTTTTCTGTATGGGAAACCAAAGGGGAAAAAAAGTTAAAATAATAAACAGAAATCATCCAATAATACATGTATGCATGTTCATTAAAAAAAATTAATACGTTCACCTTATTTACAAAAGGTAGGAGAGAAATTAAGGAAAATTAAGCTCTCCGTTCCTAGTTCTTCTGTGTAGCTAAATCCTCCAAAAACAATAAGAATCCGTAGACATAGGATTCGAAATCGGCACCTTTGATTTTCGAGATTTAGGAAAGCATCAAAGTATTTCAAAAAAGAACGTTATTGTGCTTTCCCATATTTTGCAGTTACATATATATTCACACACCAACACAGGGTGCTCCACATTGTGTGGAGCTTGAAACTCTTCGACACGGATATGGATCAGGGTACGCTGGAACTGGAAAGTTCTTCCTCTCCGAATGTTTCTTCCTCTTTTTCGCATCGGGGTGTTCTGGTTTCTTAAGATCTTCCACGCTCCGAACATCTGCCATGCACGTAAATGATCTCGACTTTCCGGTGTAGTACAATGACAACCCCGATCTCCTGCTGAGAGAAATATACATGTACGTACACATTATATTCGTTTAAAAAAAAAAGAAAAAGAAATTAAATACAAAAAATAAGGCGCGTTTGAATAAGAGAAATAATAAAGGTTCATTTGTGTTCTTACTTTTGAGGAAGGCTTGTTCTAAGGGCTGCCATTTCGAAAGCTCTCATGTTGTCGTTACTTTCCATGATTTCAGCCGATGGAAATGAGAGCGAATTAATAAGAGAGGGAGTAGAAATGTGTGTTTTTACATGGATTATTTGAGAAAATCATGATTATTGCGGGAGGGTATATAAAGGTGATGTATTTATATATAAATGGCGGTGGGGGATAAGAGCTCACACGTCATGGGGGATTTAGGGGTTTGGGTTGTGAGGGTTCGATAAAGGCGGATTGTTTTGGAGCCTCTCACACCATATTTAGTTTTAGCTTTTTCATGCCCACCCTAGCTCCTCAACCACATCCTCATCTACATTCTCTCTTGTTCGTTGTCGATCTGCCCACCGTAGCGTACCCTTCATATAAGTTTTTGTGTGTTACTATAACATGAAACATATCAGATGTACTCAATGTATAAATAAAAAAGATCATTCAAAACTCAAACGTAAATATGAGAAACAAAAAACGTAATATTTTAATAATTGAATGTTAATTAGTAGTTATGTGATTAATTACATTCACAGAAAATATTTAAGTAGCTAAGCGTTCAACAGAGAATTAGAAATCAACAAAAGAAACCGTTGGTTATTGCTAAATGTATGTTCTTTGCCTAAATGTGATACTTGAAATCGTTGATTTTCTAAAACATTATACCAAGATCATTTTGCAAAAAAACAACAAAATTGGAGATCGATTGTGAATCCTATGTAACAAACCATTGACAGATTTGATAATAGTTATATGCTTAATTATGGCTCACTAGATCCCCAATTTATTTATCTTTTTGCATAAATGATTTTTGCATGATGTTGGAAGAAATCCACGGTGTCAATTATAACATTATAATAGAGAATATTGGTAACCAATTATGACGGTAATCAGCACATTGAACCTTGCGTGATGCAATTGCTCGTAAAAAAATACAATTTAAAATTTTATTTTTGGAATATACTTGCATCCATCGAAGGGCGAATGGCTATGTAAATACTGAACAAGTCCCTCCCGCTTTGCTAAGGTTAGGGTTTAAACGTATAAATTTTTTTTTTCCTTATTTTGTCGCTTGAATTTGTTCCGGACTGCTGGTACATTTGCAGCGAGGACGTGGGGTGTGCGACCGCGCGATCGTTGTTGTGGTTCTGGTTCTGTGGTGTTCGATGTGTTGTGACCTTTTGTTGGGGGTGAGTGACAGTTGCGTGAAAGAGGGTAGTGCACAGTTTTTCATGGAACAGTATGCAAGGTTGGTGTCTGCTTTCTTGGCCTGGTTTCAGTTAGAAGGCACGACAGCCGCTTATGGTATTGGTGCGTGTAAGGGAGTCTGCAGCCTAGCTTAGCATGGGGTTCTTTAAGTGGGCAAGTCGTATGGAGGCTTTAAGGGGCAGTATGGAGTCCTCGTTGGCTATCTCTGCAGAGGAGGGTTTGGAACCAGATGTAAATAGTGGGGAGACGGTGTCAATGTCGAAACGCTTTCTGCTAGTGGGCGTTTGCTGACGGTGAGAGGGTACAACTATGAGGCGTTGATGTTGGAAAAAATAATAAAATGGAAATAATAATTCAATCAAAAAAAAAAGAAAGATAAATATACAAGGAAATAAAAGAGCAAAGAATAGAGAACACCGAATATAACGTGGTTCGGCAATATACCTACGGCCATGGGGCAACAAGAACAAGAATCTCCACTAATGAAATTAGGGGTACAAAGAGATGCACAACTTCAAGAACACTACTTGAAGGAAACACTCTCTTACACACTTGTTTTGCTACCAACACTACAACACTCAACACTCTCAACTTGGAGTGGGCATTCTTCACTCTCTACTTGGAGGAAGATGTTTCTCTTAGATGAGATTGATGGAATGGACAAATGACCTCTCCTTATATAGGCTAAGGAGGAACCATCTAGATGCCTTTATTAATCCTTCATCCACCCACCTACTTCATATATGGATCCCACTTACCTACAACCACCTACTTCATTTATGGATCCCACTTACCTACAACCACTTACTTCATTAATGCTCCAAACAACATTTTGTAAATATATTTGAAATATGGGCTTGGATATTTTACAATCTCCCCCTGGGCCAACTAGGTCAAAACGACGCGGCTTCTACTTGAGGTCCATTCCAGCGGATTTGCTGCAATACTCCAACTTCTGTTGCGTAACAACTTTTGTCAACATATCTAAAGTGTTCTTGTTAGTATGAATTTTCTTCAACTGGAAAAGCTTCTTTGATGCTGCATCTCGAATCCAATGATAACGGAGATCAATGTGCTTCGTGCGAGGATGGTACACTGAATTTTTACTTAAATGAATAGCACTCTATCACAGTGCACCACATAACTTTCTTGCTTCACACCCAATTCTTGAATAAACCTCTGTAGCCAAATCATCTCCTTGCCTGCTTCATTTGCAGCAATATACTCAGCTTCAGTGGTGGATAAGGCAACACATTTTTGTAACTTGGACTGCCATGAAACAGCTCCCGTTGAAAAGGTGAATAAGTATCCAGAAGTGGATTTTCTAGCATCAAGGTCTCCTGCCAAGTCTGCATCCGTGAAACCTTCTAACACTGGTTTCAATCCACCAAAACACAAGCATAACTTTGAAGTGCCTCTCAAATATCTGAGTATCCACTTGACTGATTCCCAATACACTCTGCCAGGGTTAGAGAGTACCTACTAACAACACCAACTGTGACAGGACCCATCCCAATCCCCCCGGGATTAGTGCGGGATGACCCTGCTCCCGTCTGACACGAAGTGTCAGACAAGGGATATTTTCGTCCTTTGCCCTCCCGGGCTATCAGAGTACGCCAGGATCCGGAGGAGGTATGTGATATCTCGGTCTCTGCTACAGTCCACATCCGATGTCAACCTGAAGGGCAGTCAAAACATTAAAAGCTGTGAGTGGACAAAACAAAAGTTTATAAAAAATTTCATAAGACATTTGTACCCTCCACTAAAAAGCATGCAGGCATTCGAAAACCATTTATCCAAAACAAACCATATGTGGGACTAAGCCCAAAGCAGATATAAACCCAGGTCGAAAGGACCACAATGAAAACGACCATACGGCCACTGCCCAAATCCATAAGGGACTCGGCCCCAAACCATAAAGAAACCAAGTACACGAGCCACTACTCAAATCCTGTGCACACCTGTGCACACCACATATCATATATCATATATACATATAAGTCACACAACCAATTCTGTCACGGTATCCAAAGCTACGCGCGTGCTACCCGGGTCTCAATCCGAGTCATCTCAAGTCAAGGTCAATGTCCGCAGACCACTGACCCTACCCGAGGTAATAGTAACCATAGCCTTCCTGAGAGTAAGGAACCCAACTGGGGGTTGACTCCACTCAGCCGGTGCTCCGTGACTACTCCGGGGTCCACCCAGGCCAACGACCCTCCCCGGAGGAGATAGTAGAACATGTAAAGGAAGGTAGATGAACATATATATACATAACATGAACATTCATGACCGGTTCCCCTGAACCGGCATGATCCATAATATCCATAATCAGGTAACATGCCGGTTCCCATAAACCTTCATGTACCGTAATAACATAACCGAAGTAACATGCCGGTTCCCATAAACCGTCATGTACCGTAATAACCAACAAGGGTTCATGCCGGTTCCCATAAACCGTCATGAACCACGATACCATAACAAGGGTTCATGCTGGTTCCCATAAACCGTCATGAACCTGGGAATCCATTTAAGGTTCCCTGACCTGAAATCAAAACGTAAAATGACTGGGTCACGTGCCCGAACATAGGACATCAGCTGGGCACCGTGCCCGATATCTGAGGTCATATGCCCGAGACAAAACCAAATGGGTCTCATACCCGAGTTTATCATTTTGAAATCCAAATCCAGTTCATTTAAATCAATACAGAAATACAGACCCGTATAAGCACCGTATAAGGCCGAAACCTCGAAATACATGCATATACGTAACCACATAGAATTGCACTCATGGCATCATCAAACAAGTAATAAAACATATAATAAACATTTATGCATGCACCAATTTAGAAAACAAAGTCCACTCACAAACCGTCCGAGCTGCCGCCTCGATTTGCGTGCCATACGGCTCCCCGAGCCGATCACTGTCACAGGGACTCCCAAACCTGTCCAAATCGTAATAGAAGGTTACTAACTACTTAATTAACCTCCCACCAAAGCCCCGTAATTTTCCTATATTTTTAGCTATTTTTAATCCCGAACCTAAACCTTCCGATGCCCCGAAATATATCGAGATGGTGTCCGATCGACACGAAACCAGTCCCAAAATGTTTGTTACATCGAATAGAAGATTTCGTATGTTGGAACCTTCCCCAGATTCCCAACCACGCGCCTTCACGCGCCGCCTGAAGTGGCTGCGCGTGGGCTTCACACGCCGCTACAGTACCTGCTGACGTCATGGCTGACGTCAGCATGACGTCACCTGACAGCTGTCAGGTCTGACATGTCAGACTCTGAAAGGTGCCACGTGTCAAGCTCCCATTGGTCCACGTCACTATGCTGTCAGTGCCACGTGGCAATCTGACATGTGCCACGTGTCATCACGGCACTGGTCCACGTCTGTGCCACGTGTCAGCCCCTGATTGGGCCACATCACTGACATGTCAGTGCTGACTGTGCACTGACATGTGACACGTGTCGCACTCCTATTGGCCCATTTTCTGACATGTCAGCTGACATTGTCAGATCTGACAATGTTGACGTCATCCCTGACATGATGACGTCAGCAGGATGACGTCACCTGTCATCTCTGTCCTCTCGCGGGTCGACCCGAATACCAGTAATCGGGTCGCCGTGACCCGCGGCTTGACCCGGCCGGTTCTCCCAGCTCCGGCCACCAAAACACTCCCCGTTTGTCCCATTTTCTTCGTCTCAACCTAACCTACCGTCCTATGACTTAAAACGGAAGAAAAAAACATCGAAAACCCGTACCTTCAATCCAGCCATGGCGGTCGTGACTTCCTCCGCCGTTCACGGTCGTTCCAGGCCTTCCTAACCCTCGAATCCAATCCCAATAGACTCCTAGGGTCCCTAGAAACCATTCCTAATCTTTAGAAATCATCGAAAACCCCTAAAACTAAAAATCCAAATTTTGAGTAAAATGTACCTCACGGGTTTTCGGGTTCCCCCGCCGTGGTCCGCCGCCGTGAGTCCTTGCCGTCGCGTCCTCATCATCACGGTCCTTCCTCACGTTACACATAAGATGAAAAATGATGAGATGTGGTGGTATGTGTATGGTGTGGTGTTTAAAAATGGAGAATGAAGAAAATGGAGGATTATGGGTTATGGGTTTCGGGTGTGTGTGAAGAAGAATGAAGGGGATGAAATCAGATGAGAGAATGAGGGATGAAGGGTGTGGATTTAAAGTTAGAATTGAAATGGATGGTTAGGATTAATGGTTGGTGGATTTGATTATAAAAATAATTAAATAATATTAATTAATTATATAGATCCACATTTTGGGGGATCAAATCAATGGGATGAGTGACACTTGTCACTCATCCATGGGGCCCACCAAAATATCCACCCAATCAGATTTCGCCCAAAACGTCCCCGTCTCGAAGTTCGTGCATAGTGAAATCGAACTTCCGTGACCCATAACTCTCCCGTTTGAAGTCCAATTTCAGTGTGCCGCCTGTCTATGGATTCGTATCGTCCTTATCTACGTAATAGTCCTCGGCCCTCGGCCATCGGACATCCCGGTCAAAAAGTCAACATTTGACCCCTTTTATCCAAAATTACCAAAATGCCCCTAAACTTCCGAACGTCATAACTTCCTCCTCGAATGTCGAAATTGAACGTGCCACCTGTCTATGAACTCGTGACGTCACGAACTACATCACGGTCATCGGTCAAAGTCCATTTGACCGCCTGATTCAAAGTCAACGTTTTGCCACCACTAGGGGCAAAACGGTCATTTCGCATCGTTCGTCCGATTTCGCCCAACTAATCACCGATTAACCTTACTAATCGTGATTAGTCACTAATCTAATCCTGGAATTTGGGACGGGTCTTTACAAACTGCATGTGCTATATCTAGTCGAGTACAAACCATAGCATACATAAGACTACCAACAACTGATAAGTAGGGAATACCTGTCATCTTGTCCATATCCCCTTGTTTAGTTGGGCATAACCTTCTGCTTAACTTGAATTGATTACGTAGAGGTGAGTTCACTGGCTTAGATTCTTTCATGTTGAACCTCTCAAGCACTCATTCAACGTACCTGTCTTATGACAACCATAGCTTCTTCGCTTTCCTATCACGAGTGATCTCCATGCCCAAAATCTGCTTAGCTGGACCTAAGTCTTTCATATCAAATGATTTTGACAAATCTGACTTCAACTTGTGAATCATAGCAACATCGTGCCCCACAATCAACATATCATCAACATAGAGCAATAAAATGATGAAGTTACCTCTGGTGAACTGCTGGATATACACACATGGATCAGCATTTGTTCTCTTGTACCCATGACCCAACATGAATGAGTCAAACTTCTTGTACCATTGCCTCGGTGCCTGCTTTAGCCCGTACAAGCTTTTCTTCAACTTACAAACCATGTGTCCTTTTCTCTCAACTTCAAAACCTTCTGGTTGCTCCATGTAAATTTCAGCTTCCAAATCACCATGCAGAAATGCTGTCTTCACATCCAACTGCTCCACCTCAAGATCCATGCTAGATGTCATGTCCAGAATAACTAGGATAGAAGTCATCTTAACCACTGGTGAGAATATCTTGTCGAAATCGACTCCTTCCTTCTGACCAAAACCCTTGACAACCAAGCGAGCCTTGAACTTTGTCAACTGCTCATTCTCATCCCTCTTCAACTTGAACACCCACTTATTTTTGAGTGCTTTTCTGCTTTTAAGAAGCTCCACCAACTCATAGGTGTCATTCTTCAATAAAGACTCCATCTCAGACTTCATTGCCAACATCCATTTGTCATTGTCTGCATGAGTCTTTACCTCCTCAAAATTTTCAGGCTCTCCATCTCCAGTCAACAGAATGTATCTGGAATGCGGGTTATCCCCATCACTGGTCGTGAGAATATACTATGAAGAAGGATACTTAGTATTCGGCTTTGGCACTCTGTTTGATTTACGAACTGGTACTTAGGAAATCTCTGGTTGCTTCTCCTGGCTTGGCTCCCCCTAAATTTGATCTTCTTGATCACGTCTTCAGGTTCAGACACTATCTCAGCACCTCGTGCTTCAACCATATCAGGAACGTCTTCATGTATAACCTCTTGAGCTCTGCCACTGGGTTCTTGTTGCAGTGGTGATGAATCATAGATGAGTTGGCCTGCATTTTTAACTGTCTCCTTATCAAGATCTGCCACAGTCTGATCTTCAAAGAATTGTACATTTCTGCTTCTGAATAGCTTGTTGGTCTTTGGATCCCACATACGGTAGCCCATTTCTTCATTGCCGTACCCAAGAAAGATGCACAGTGTGCCTTTGTCATCTATCTTCATTCTTTTCTCGTCGAATACACGTGCAAATGCTTTGCACCCAAACACTTTCAAGTGTGAATATGAAACGTTTCTACCAGTCCATACGCTTTCGGGAATCTCAAAGTTCAATGGTGCACTTGGTGATCGGTTGATAAGGTAACAAGCGGCTGACACAGCTTCGGCCCAAAAACGCTTTGATAGATTGGCTATCTTCAGCATGCACCTGACCTTCTCCAGAATGGTGCGGTTCATCCTTTCAGATATACCATTATGTTGTGGGGTGCCATGAATTGTCTTCTCATGCCTAATTCCATACTTCAAACAGTAATCTCTGAACTCGTTTGAAGTGTACTCTCTGCCATTATCGCTATAGATACATTTGAGGGCTCTCCCAGTCTCCCTCTCCACCATGACATGAAACTGCTTGAAACTTTGGAATACCTGGCCTTTTGATTTCAACAAATATACCCAAACCTTTGGTGAAGCATCATCAATAATGGTGACAAAATATCTATTACCACCTAGTGATTCAACTTCCATAGGGCCACAAACATCAGAATGTACTAGATCTAATATTTTTTCTTTTCTTGTGAAGGTACCAGAAAAACTGACTTGATTTTGCTTGCCATATAAACAATAATCACAAGAGTCTAGTGAGGTACCTTTGGCAAAGGGAATGAGAGACTTCTTTGCCAAAAGTTGCAATCCCTTCTCATTCATATGGCCTAATCTCTTGTGCCATAGATTTGGAGGAGAATCGTCCGCGACATTCAACTCTCCTTTCCAAACCTCTACCGATGACTAGCGATCCCTTGGTAAGCCTCCAATTTTAATCTCCCCCATGATGATGGAACCCTTGTTGATCAAGCACGCCGGTTGACATTAGATTGAGGCGTAAACCAGGAACATGTCTCACATCTTTCAATAATAACTTTTTGCCCAAATCAATCTCGAACAAAACATCACCTATTCCTGATATCTTGGAATAGCTATCATTGCCCATCTTCACTTCCCTAAAGTCTCCAGCTTTATATGTGGTGAAGAACTCCGAGTCCGCTGTGGCATGAAAAGATGCTCTAGAATCAACTACCCAAGAAATTCTTTTATCTTCATCAGCATGTAGGCAATCACTGTCAAGAGACAACAACTCACATGTTTGAATGGACACAATAGTGGTAGCTACAGTATTGGTTGTGTCCTTCTTCTTTTTGTAGGTTGAGCCATCTTTCCCATCATTCTTGTTATTTTTTAGTTTGCTGCAATTCTTCATCATGTGGCCATAGAGATTGCAATTATGACACCTTCCATTGAATCGTGTCCTCCAACGGCTTGCACTTCTTCCACGATCTCGACTGGGACCTTTACTCTTGTTCCTTCCACTATTCTCCACCACAAAGATTTGGCTACTATCGGAACTTGAGGACTTCCTCCTAGTCTTTTCATTTAACATGTTATCTTCAACATTATCCCTAGATAAGACACCATTGGGAGCAGAGTTACTTACAGTAATGACATAGGTCTACTAGTTGTCGGGCAAAAATCCAAGAAACAACAATGCTTGAAGCTCATCTGCGATCTTCATGTCCATCATGGCCAATTGATTGACAATGCTTTGGAAGTTGTTGATCACAGGACCCACCTCGATTATCACCTCGATAACCGGGATGAACCCTGCTCCCGTCTGACAAACGCACTCAAAAGGCTAAAATAACCTCAAATACGACAAAACATACATTGTCAGACCAGGGAGAGTTAAAATACAACTAGTCAACAACAGTACAAAGCATAGTAACTGTACGAGTTAAGTACAACGTCCTACTGTAAGCTAAGCGAGCAACAGGTAACTTTATGCTTCGGCCTCTGCCTCAACGGTAGCTCCAACGCTTGCACCACGACCTATAGGGTATTTAAAACCAGAAAGTATGAGTGGACTAAAAATAAACAGTTTACAAAAACAGTTATAAAAACAAGCCAGGATTTTACCCTCCGTTTTAAAAACATGCATGCATAACTAAGTATCTGAAAACAAACATATAAACCGTATGGGAACACTATCACAAAACAGGAAATACCAAATATCATCATCCGATCAAACCTGCTATATCTATCTGAGTCTTTAAACTCCCGAATCTTTAAACTCAATCCAGGCCTCAATATAATTCGAGTCTTTAAACTCCCGAGTCTTTAAACTCAACAGGCCTACGGAGGAAAATCATAGTATCTGAGTCTTTAAACTCCCGAGCCTTTAAACTCAATCCGGGTCTTTAAACCCAATCCGGGTCTTTAAACCCAATTTGGGCTTGCCCCCGTCATATCATATCCAGGTCTTTAAACCCAATAACCAGATCCAGCAAATCCAATCCAGAACCAAGCATCCGGTTCCGAATCCGAATCCGCAATCTCCTTAGGATCCCGAATCCAAAACCAGAACTCATACATAATCCATTTCCAAACACGAACCAAAAATCACCATTCTGAAGCCATGCCGACGCCCAGAATCATCATTTCGAACCCAAATCCGAAAATCCCTTTTTCAAGCTTTAAAATCAATCTCGATTTCCGAAATCCGATTCTAAAACCGAAAACCTTGATTCTCAAATCATGTTTCAAAACCCATTTATAATCATTGAAAACCAGTTATAGATTTAAATCCCAAAACCATAGCATCGAAATCATATCTCGTAAAACGTGCCAAAATACGTATAATTCTAAGAAATGCCTCGAAAACCGTAAAATCATGTGAAGCAGATAAATCATAATTCGAAACATGAAATCATATTTAAAAGCATGGGAACAATAGATAAAACAGCTATGCATGCTCAGTTAGAAAAACAAAAGTCCACTCACAAAGTCCGAATACGTCAATCGTGCCCGGTATGTTGCTCGGGCGCCTCGGGAATATTTTGACCTGTCAAATACCACAATACCGGGTTACAAACACGTCAAATAAGCTCCCGCTAATTTCCCCTATTTTTCGGAATTTTAAAATACAATAAAATAATCCCTTAAACCTTCGAACCCTCCAAACTACCCCGGGACGGTGTCCGATTGACACGAAACTTGTCCCAAAAGGTTTGTTACATCGATTAGAGTAAAAACCATGTTGAACACTTCCCCAGAACATGCCCCACGGGCCCTCATGAGCCGCCCAAAGTGGCTGCACATGGGAGCCACGTGCCGACGACTGTTCATCGTCTACCTCCAGCCAGCTGTCCAGACCAGCCTGAACCGGCGAGATCTGTTCTCACTCATTCCTCAACCATTTTCAGTCCTTTTTATACCATTAGGATCATCCTTGAGTTTATGATTGATTTACTGAGCTAAAACACGAAATAAAGCACGAAACTTTACTGTCCAAAAATCGAACTAAACCTCTGAATTTCCCGGTCACGGTTTCCGGCCACCAGCCGTCTTCTCAGGGCACGGTTCGACTCCTCAGCTTACTAAGCACTTCCTACAACTATTAGGACCAAAAGATCGATTCAACTATGCCCCAAAACCCACGACTTTCCATTTGAACCAAATTCGAAAAACAGGGGAAACCGGGAACTAACCTGTTTTCTGACCTCCGCCATGATCGCCGCCGTGTTCCTCTGGGTTCAATAGGTGGTCCTCACCCTTCCTAACAATCCCTCAAACCAAGTTGGATCACTTTGATTGATTGTGGTTGCATGACGACCCTCGACTCCTTCTCTGTTTCACGGGTTCTGCTCACCTCACACACGCACAGTCACACTCCAGTTCCTCTCTGGCACTCACACAGTCTCTGGCACTCACTCAAGCACAAGGAAACCACACGACTCTCACACACTCACTGGAATTGGTCGATGTAACAAGGAAACCACACGACATCCGATGACAGCGTGCCGTCTATCGTTGTACTCAGGACGTCGAGACCTATCTAACGGTCCTTGGTTTGCGTGAAAACTAATGGTCAAACAAAAAGTCAACAATTTCCCTCTTTTGAACCAAATTACGAAAATGGCCTCGACCTTCCGAACACCATAACCTTTACTCCGATTGTCCGAATCGGACGTGCCACCTTTCTACGGGCTCGTGACGTCCTGAACTACGTCACAGTCATAGGTCAACGTCAGTCTGACCTGCCGATCAAAAAGTCAACATTTGACCATACTATTCACAAGGGTAAAATCGTCATTTATACAGTTCCTTTTCCAAATTTACATTTTTTGCCCTTTTTGAAGGTCCGGGTTGTTACAATCTACCCCCTTAAAAGAATTTCGCCCTCGAAATTCAGTGAAATAAATAAGGGTACTGTTCACGCATTAAGGCCTCGGGTTGCCAAGTCGTTTCTTCCACCTGATGATTCCTCCACAATACCTTAACCAAGGGATCCGTCTTCCTTCGTAACACCTTATCCTTATGATCCAGAATCGCCACAGGCTACTCCTCAAAACTCAAATCCTCTATAAGTTCGACCGGTTGTGCTTCCAGAATGTGAGAATCATCCCGAATGTACTTCCGAATCATAGACACATGAAAAACATTATGTACCTTAGCCAAGTCTGATGGTAATGCTAACCGGTATGCAACATGACCAATCCTCTCCAAAATCTAGTAGGGTCCAATGTAGCGGGGACTCAACTTCCCTCGCCCGCCAAACCGTACAATACCCTTCCAAGGAGATAATTTCAAGAAAACCCAATCTCCTACCTCAAACTCCATATCTCTAATCCTACGGTCGGCGTAACTCTTTTGTCGGTCTTGAGCGGCTTTAAGTCTATCTCTGATAAGTGCCACCTTTTCCTGGGTAAGGTCTACCAATTCTGGGGTCGTCAATCTCTTCTCACCTACCTCAGTCCAACACAACGGGGTCCTACACTGTCGTCCATACAAAGCTTCATAAGGGCCATTCCAATGCTCGCCTGGTAACTGTTGTTATACGCAAATTCCATCAAGGCTAGGTGTGACTCCCAAGTACCTTGAAACTGTAACACACAGGCTCGCATCATGTCCTCCAAAATCTGAATGGTCTGCTCCGACTGCCCATCCGTCTGAGGATGAAAAGCAGTGCTGAAATGTAGCTTCGTCCCAAAAGCCTCCTGTAGACTCTACCAAATCCGTGAAGTGAACCTCGGATCCCTGTTGGAAACTATCGATTCTGGAGTACCATGCAACTGAAGAATCTCATCGATAAACAACTGCGCAAACTGCGTCATCTTGAAGTTCTCTCACACTGGCAAGAAATGAGCTGACTTCGTAATCCTATCCACAATCACCCATACGCCATCATGTCCCTTAGGCGTCCTTGGAAGCTTAAACACGAAGTCCTTCGTCAAGTGATCCCATTTCCATCTGGGATCGGCAAGGGTTGCATTGCTCCGTAGGGTCTCTGTCGTTCGGATTTCACCTGTTGACAAATCAAACATCTACTGACGTACTCAGCAATTTCACGCTTCATACCTGACCACCAGTAATGTTCCCAAAGTGTACGATACATCTTGGTCCCTCCAAGATGCATCGCATAGGCTGAACTGTGAGCCTCATCAAGGATTATCTTCTTCAGTGTTTCGTCCTCCGGTACACACAACCGTCCATCTTTTACTAAGGCTCCGTCCTCACAGAACTCCAAAATCCTGTCTTTCCCTAGCTTCTACCTCAAGTCGAATGATGTCTAAAACGGGGTCCTGAAACTGAGTATCAATAATCTAATCAACCAAAACAGGCCGTACATGGAAACTCGCTAGTAGCGCTCCCTGACTATCAACAGTCAACTCCACTCCAATCTGTCGGAGTTCAACCAACAAGGGCAATCTAACCATCCTCAAATGTGACAAGGAACTAGCTGATTTCCTACTCAGGGCATCGGCTACCACATTAGCCTTCCCCGGGTGATACTCGATGGTGCAATCGTAATCCTTAATCAATTCTAACCATCGGTGTTGTCTCAGATTCAGCTCCTTCTGAGTAAAGAGATACTTCAAACTCTGGTGGTCTATGAAGATCCTGCATCTCTCACCATACAAGTAATGTCGCCAAATTATCAACGCATGAACCACCGCTGCAAGTTCCAAATCATGAGTAGGGTAATTCATCTCATGAGGTTTCAACTGTCGGGAAGCGTAAGAAATCACCTTCCCATGCTGCATCAACACACATCCGGAAAGAGGCATCACTGTATACCTCGAACTCCCCACTATCATCCGGAAGGTCTAACACAGGAGCAGATGTCAACCGCCTTTTCAGCTCCTGAAAACTCTGTTCACAACTCTCGTCCCAGACAAAACGGACTCCCTTCCTAGTCAGCCGTGTCAGTGGAGCAGCAAGAATGGAAAATCCCTCTATGAAACGCTGGTAGTAGCCTGCTAACCCCAAGAAACTCCTGATCTCAGTCACTGTCTTAGGCTATTCCCAGTTTGCTACTGCCTCAACCTTCTGAGGATCCACGCTAATACCCTCGGCTGAAATCACGTGACCCAGAAAACCAACACTAGTCAACCAAAACTGACATTTGCTCAACTACGCAAACAACTGGTTCTTCCTCAGGGTGTTAAGTACTATCCTCAGATGCTTCTCGTGTACCTTCACACTTTTAGAATACACCAAAATATCATCGATAAACACAATGACAAAATGATCCAAGTATGACCGAAACAATCGGTTCATCAGGTCCATAAATGCCTCTGGAGCGTTAGTTAATCCAAAGGGCATCACCACAAACTCATAATGGCCATACTGGGTCCGAAAAGCCGTCTTGGGTATGTCCTACTCTCTGACCCGTAACTGGTGGTATCCGGATCGAAGATCAATATTCGAAAAGTACCGTGCTCCCTTTAGCTGATCAAACAAATCATCAATCTGGGGTAGGGGATACGTGTTCCTGACGGTTACCCTGTTTAGCTATCTGTAGTCAATACACAGTCTCAAACCTCCATCCTTCTTCCTAACAAACAAGACTGGAGCTCCCCAAGGAGACACACTCGGTTGTATAAACCCCATATCAACCAACTCTTGCAACTGCGCCTTCAATTCCCTCAATTCAGCTGGCGCCATAAGATAAGGAGTCTAAGAAATAGGTTGCGTACCTGGAAGAAGATCAATGGTAAACTCGATGTCTCGGTGAGGTGGCAATCCCGGAAAATCCTTCGGAAAGATGTCTGGAAACTCCCGCACTACCGGAATATCCTCCGCCCTCAGTGGCGTAGCATGTGTGTTCACCACGTGAGCCAAGTAACCCTGGCATCCCTTCCTGAACAACTTGCTCGCTTCCAGAGCCGAAATAACACCTGTAGGTAGTGCACGCTGATCACCCTCGAACGTGGTCTCTGGTAACCCTGGACTCCGAAAGGTCACCCTTCTATCGAAACACTCGATAGAAGCATGATGCTTAGTTAACCACTCCATCCCCAAAATAACATCGAAATCCTGTAAATCCAAAAGTAACAAATCCTCCACTAACTCAGCCTCGCCTACCAACACAGGACACTCTCTCAGGACCTGATCCACCACATACACCTCACTAGTAGGCGTACTCACACCCAAAGCACAATCCAGTGCGGACACCTCTCTCTCCGCAACCAAATCACAACGCTGTGATATAAAAGAATGGGTAGCCCTGGGATCAATCAAAGCATAAACATCATGGCCAAGTATGGTAAGCGTACCTGTCACCACCCCGGGTGCTGATCAAGCCTCCTGCTGAGTCATAGCAAAAACTCGGGCCTGGGGTCCTGAAGGTCGGCCGCGTCCTCTCGTACTACTGGTAGCACCACCTCCTCCTCGAGTGCCGGCTACCCCTGATGCTGAAGCAGCACTTCGGCCTGGCTCCGCCGTACCTTGGCCAACCCCACCCTCCTGGGGTAACAACGGGCACTCACGCCGGAAGTGACCTCGCTCTCCACAATAATAACAGACATCCCGACTGGATCCTCCACTCTGCCTCCCAGTAGAAGCAACAGATGTTGCACTCACCTGCGGAGTCGGCTGTGCTCTGGCTCCTCGAAATCCGGAAAATGATGCCCCGCCCTATAACTGCCCCGCTTCGGGGTCCTCTGACTCGATGCTCCAGAAAAATGATGCTCTCTGTGTCGCACACCACCTGAAAACTATGGTCGTGCTGGAAAACTCGGTTCCACCCTCACTGCCGCATCCGATAACTCTCTGAGGGTAGCAAACGATCCAGCCGTCACAATGGCTCGAATCTCTCTGCGCAAGCCCAACTCAAACCTTCGGCACTTCTCAGCTTCTGTAGCCACAAAAGCAAGAGCAAACCGGGACAACATCTGGAACCTCTGCTCGTACTCAGCTACTGTCATGCTCCCCTGTTTAAGCTGAACAAACTCCGCCTCCTTAGCATCACGGAACGAGCGGGGATAGTACTGATCCAGGAACTGCTCCTGGAATGTCTCTCAAGTCACAGTGTGGGCGTCCTAACCTGATAACTCGAGCGTATACCACCACTCATATGATGCACCGTCCAGCAAGAAGGTAGCTAACAACACCCGATCCTCCGGGGGACATCGCATCACCACGAAAATCCGCTCAAGTCGAGTGATCCACCTGTGGGCTTCCTCAGGGTCTGCCCCACCACTGAAAGTCGTAGCCCCAAGACGCTGGGCTTGCTCGATAGTAGCACTCTCTGCATCCCTCGCCACGTCTTCTGCAGGTCGTGGATGGGGCTTACATCTCAGAGGCATGTCGATCGTATGCTGAAAGAGGCATAAAGTCAGAATAACCACCTAAATCCAAACACAAACCGTCAACCTATGCTCTGATACCAATTGACAGGATCCACCCCAATTATCACCTTGATAACTGGAACGAACCCTGCTCCCGTCTGACAAACGCACTCAAAAGACTAAAATAACCTTAAATACGAAAAAACATACATTGTCATACCAGGGAGAGTTAAAAAACAACTAGTCAACAACAGTACAGAGCATAGTAACATTACGAGTTAAGTACAACATCCTACTGTAAGCTAAACGCGCAACAGTTAACTTTATGCTTCGGCCTCTGCGTCAACCGTAGCCCCAATGCTCGCACCACGACCTCGAGGGTATTTAAAACCAGAAAGTGTGAGTGGACTAAAAATAAACAGTTTACAAAAACAGTTATAACAACAAGCCAGGATTTTACCCTCCGTTTTAAAAACATGCATGCATAACTAAGTATCTGAAAACAAACATATAAACCTTATGGGAACACTATCACAAAATAGGAAATACCAAATATCATCATCCGATCAAACCTGCTGGATCAATCCGAGTCTTTAAACACCCGAGTCTCTAAACTCAATCCAGGCCCCAATATAATCCGAGTCTTTAAACTCCCGAGTCTTTAAACTCAACAGGCCTACGGGGAAAATCATAGTATCCGAGTCTTTAAACTCAATCCGGGTCTTTAGACCCAATCAGGGCCCGCCCCCGTCATATCATATCTGAGTCTTTAAACCCAATAACCAGATCCAGCAAATCCAATCCAGAACCAAGCATCCGGTTCCAAATCCGAATCCGCAATCTCCTTAGGATCCCGAATCCAAACTCAGAACTCATACATAATCCATTTCCAAATACGAATCCGAAATCACCATTCCGAAGCCATGTCGGCTTCCAGAATTATCATTTCGAATCCAAATCCGGAAATCCCTTTTTCAAGCTTTAAAACCAATCTCGATTTCCGAAGTCCGATTCTAAAACCGAAAACCTTGATTCTAAAATCATGTTTCAAAACCCATTTATAATCATTGAAAACCAGTTATAGATTTTAATCCCAAAACCATAGCATCGAAATCATAATCAAATCATATCTCGTAAAACGTGCCAAAATACGTATAATTTTAAGAAATGCCTAAAAAATCGTAAAATCATGTGAAGCAGCTAAATCATAATTCGAAACATCAAACCATATTTAAAATCATGGGAACAATAGATAAAACAGCTATGCATGCTCAGTTAGAAAAACAAAAGGCCACTCACAAAGTCCGAATACGTCAATCGTGCCCCGTACGTTCCTCGGGCGCCTCGGGAATATTTTGACCTGTCAAATACCACAATACCGGGTCACAAACACGTTAAATAAGCTCTCGCTAATTTCCACAATTTTTTGGAATTTTAAAATATAATAAAATAATCCCTTAAACCTTCAAACCCTCCGAACTACCTCGGGACGGTGTCCGATCGACACGAAACTTGTCCCAAAAGGTTCGTTACATCGATTAGAGTAAAAACCGTGTTGATCACTTCCCTAGAACATGCCCCATGCCCTCATGAGCCGCTCAAAGGGGCTGCACGTGGGAGCCACGCGCCGACGACTATTCATCGTCTACCTCCCGCCAGCGGTCCAGACCGGCCTGAACCGGCGAGACCTGTTCTCACTCATTCCTCAGCCATTTTCAGTCCTTTTTATACCATTAGGATCTTCCTTGAGTTTATGATCGATTTACTAAGCTAAAACACGAAATAAAGCACGAAACCTTACCGTCCAAAACTCGAACTAAACCTCTGAATTTCCCAGTCACGGTTTCCGGCCACCAACCGCCTTCTCAGGGCACGGTTCGACTCCTCAGCTTACTAAGCACTTCCTACAACTATTAGGACCAAAAGATCAATTCAACTATGCCCCAAAACCCACGACTTTCCATTTGAACCAAATTCAAAAAACAGGGGAAATCGGGAACTAACCTGTTTTTTGACCTCCGCTGGGATCGCCGCCGTGTTCCTCTGGGTTCAATAGGTGGTCCTCAGCCTTCGTAACAATCCCTCAAACCAAGTTGGATCACTTTGATCAATTATGGTTGCACCACGTCCCTCGACTCCCTCTCTGTTTCTCGGGTTCTGCTCACCTCACACACGCACAGTCACACTCCAGATCCTCTCTGGCACTCACTCAAGCTCAAGGAAACCACACGCCTCTCACACACTCACTGGAATGGGTCGATATAATCTCACGGCCTCAGTCTCTGTTTTTACTCTTTGAACGATTACCCAGCCATTTAAAATTGTAACCGTGTAGGCTAGAACCCTCTAGGATAACACCAGGTGTCAACCACCCTGTGGACACAGTCCAAAATATCTAATCCCAACTCCCCAGGTGGCCTTATCTAATTGGCACAATTCCCCAAGTGTTTAAAAGACCAAAATGCCCCTACAAGTCCAAATTACCATTTTACCCTTCACCTATCTAGACCCATATCTTAACCGTTCGACGTCCGATGACAGCGTGCCGCCTGTCGTTGTACTCAGGACATCGAGACCTATCTAACGATCCTTGGTTTGCGTGAATACTAATGGTCAAACAAAAAGTCAACAATTTCCCTCTTTTGAACCAAATTACGAAAATGCCCTCAACCTTCCGAAGACCATAACCTTTCCTGCGATTGTCCGAATCGGACGTGCCACTTGTCTACGGGCTCGTGACATCCTGAACTACGTCACAGTCATAGGTCAACGTCAGTCTGACCTGCCGATCAAAAAGTCAACATTTGACCATACTATTCACAAGGGTAAAATCGTCATTTATACAGTTCCTTTTCCAAATTTACATTTTTTGCCCTTTTTGAAGCTCCGGGTGTTACAGTTGAGGTGTTCAGTCACCCTTATGCCCTCCTTATACTTCATGTTGACAAGCTTCTTAATAAAAAACACTTTCTTCTAGGCGGTCTTTTGCTCGAACAATGACTCCAACTTCAACCAAAGTGCATGGGTGTTCGTTGCACACATGGTGGAACACACTATCATCCACCCATTAAAAAATGTGACAAATAGCCTTGTGATTCAACTTCCTCCATTCAGCATCTCCCATATTCTCAAGCTTGCCTTCCTCTCCTTCTATGGGCTCATGTAGATACTTGCAATCGAGAATGTCTTCCATTCTCAGCTTCCATGTAATCCAATTGGAGTGGTTGAGTTGAACCATGGTACTCCTTGAGCTTTCCATTCTAACTCTCAATGAATCTGGAGCTCTAATATCACTGTTGAGGAAAATAGTAGAATGGAAATAATAACTCAACCCACAAAAAAAAATATGCAAGGAAATAAAAGAGCAAAAAATAGAGAACTCCGGATATAACGTGGTTCGGCAATATGCCTATGTCCACGAGGAAACAAGAACAAGAACCTCCACTAATGAAATTAGGGGTGCAAAGAGATGCACAACTTCAAGACCACTATTCGAAGCAAACACTCTCTTACACACTTGTTTTGCTACCAACACTACAACACTCAACACTCTCAACTTGGAGTGGGCACTCTTCACTCTCTACTTGGAGGAACATGTTTCTCTTAGATGAGATTGATGGAATGAGCAAATAACCTTTCCTTATATAGGCCAAGGCTGAACCATCTAGATGTCTTCATTAATGCTTCATCAACCCACCTAATTCATTTATGGATCCCACTTACCTACAACCACCTACTTCATTTTGGATCCCACTTACCTGCAACCACCTACTTCATTTATAGATCCCACTTACCTACAACCACTTACTTCATTAATGCTCCAAATAATATTTTGTAGATATATTTGAAGTTTGGGCCTGGATATTTTACAGTTGGTTTAGACCCTTTTCCAGATATGGTTTACGTGAGATTCCTTCTTGGCGGGGGAGGATGGCCGCCTAGTTTTCTCTTTCGAGAATGCAATGGACCAAAACAAGGTCACCCAGAGATCACCAAGGTCTTTTGACAAGGTGTTAGGCTGTGATGGATGGCCACATTATTCCATCGGAGGCATGTTTGGAGGTGTAGAATTTCTGTATTAGGGTACGTAAAATACTACCCCCCCCCCCCCCCCCCCCCCCCCCATTTTGTTGAGTCTGAAATTTGCTAAGAGGGTGGGCAACCATGTGGGTAGCTTTGTGATGGTGGACAAAGGGAGGAATGAGGATTGCTTGGGTAGCTTTCTTCGTATTAGAGTGGCCTTGTGGGTGGGGGAACCTCTCAGATGGCATTAATCGAGCTCAAGTGGATATAGGGTTGACTCATAAGACAAGATGCAGTTATGGGGTTGCGTTCAGTGAGGGATCTCATTGTACTCAACTATTGTTAACAAGGTGTCAGGACCCGTCCCAATCCCTCCCCCCCCCCCTCGGGATTAACGCGGGACGTTCCTAATCTCGTCTGACACGGAGTGTCAGACAAGAGAAATTCTGACTTTGGCCCTCTCGGGCTTCAGAGTACGCCAGGATCCGAAGGAGGTATGTGATGTCTCGATCTCTGCTACAGCCCGCATCCACTGTCAACCTGAAAGACAGTCAAAACATTTAAAAGCTGTGAGTGGACAAAACAATAATTTAATAAAAACATTTTCATAAAAAGACTTTTGTACCCTTCACTAAAAAGCATGCATGCATTCAAAAACCATTTATCCAAAAGAACCATAATGAAACCAACCATACGGGCCACTGCCCAAATTCATGTGGGACTCAGCCCAAAGCCTGTACACATCACATATCATATAACATATCTCATATACATATAAATCACATAACCAATCCTGTCACAGTATCTAGAGCTACGTGCATGCTACCCAGGGTCTCAAAGCCCAAGTCTCTCAGGGTCCACCCAAGTCAATGTCCGTAGATCAATGACCCTCCCTGAGGTTATAATCCAAGCCTTCCTGAGAGTAAGGTACCAAACGGGGGCGAATCCACTCAGTTAGTGCTCAGTGACTACTCTAGGGTCCACCCAGGCCAACGACCCTCCCCGGAAGAGACATTCCAAATAAGGAAGGTATATGAATATATATATATATATATATAACGAAAACATTCAAGGCCCGGTCCCCATAAACCGTCATGAAACTAGAAATCCATTTAGGGTCCTCGACCTGAAATTATAAACGTACAGTAATTGGGTCTCGTGACCGAACACAGGACTCAACTGGGCATCATGCCTGATATCTCAGGGTCAGTCACGACTCCGATTGTATGATGCGTGCAATCATCCATCCAAGACTGCTCTCAATATCGATATGTCGCCGTGAACATATCAACCGATGTGACCACCTCTAGATCATGGTGCACCCATCACCAATCGATATCCTAATTCGTCAGCACTCCGAAGTCGAGCGGGCTGCTCGACGACGGTACGTGGATCGTGATCTCTCTGGAAGGAACGTATCCCAGTCTGGAGGTGAGCGTCGTATCGTCCGTCACCGTGCACATAACACTCGTCTCGACCACGACTCAGATCCGTATGTCATCAATAGGGCCACATGCCCGAGACAAAACCAAATGGGTCTCATGCTCGATTTTATCCTTTTTAAATCCAAAACCATTTCATTTAAACCATCGTAGAAATACAAACCCGTATAGGTACTATATAAGGCTGAAACCTCGAAATACGTGCCAATACGAAACCACACACAAATGCACTCATGGCATCACAAAAAAAGTATTAAAACACATAATAAACATTTATGCATGCATCAATTTAGAAAACAAGGTCCACTCACAGACCGTCCGAACTACCACCTCGATACAAGTGCTATACGACTCTCCCGGACCAATCACCATCACTGGGACCTCCAAACCTGTCCAAATCGTAATAGAGGGTTACAAACTACTTAATTAACCCTTCACTAAAGCCCGTAATTTTCTAGAATTTTTAACTATTTTTAATCTGGATCCTAAACCTTCGGACGTCCCGAACAATATTGAAACAATGTCCGATCAACACGAAACCAGTCCCAAAATGTTCATTACATCAAAATGATGATTTCGTGTGTTGGAAGCATGCCCAAAAGGTGGCCCACGCGCCCACACACACGGCCTGAAGTCCCTGCGCTCGAAGCCCACGCGCTGGGCACTATTCATCGTCCCTAACCTCTAGCCAGCTGGTTCATACCGGTTCGAATCGGTTCGGTCCAACCGAATCGGGGTCACGGTTCACGGTCCAATCTCACTCATTTTTACTCCATTTCTTCCCATTTTGATTCCTAAGTGTTCCTAACCATGAACCCAACCTATCCAGCCACTAAAAACATGAAAAACGAGTCAAGATGGTTACCTCCACGATTTGAACTGCACGGACCAAAACCAGACACCGTCCGGGGCTTCTGCACCGTCCTCGACCTCCACTTCCCATTCAAACCTTTCCCTTAGATCACCAGAAATCCAACCCCATTAATAGAATCGACTAAAACCCCTCAAGCTCAAACTTGAAATTTCGAAACTACTTACTCGTGGTTTCAGGATTTCCCCACCGTGGTCCGCCGTCCTTTCCCAAGCCGTCCTAGTCTTTCTCAGTCCTCCACCAGCACACAGAATGATTATGGTGGTGAGGTGTGGGTGTTTGTTTGCTAACATGGAAATGGAGGATGAAGGGCTTTCGGGTTTGGGTTGTTTGAAAAAACAGAGAAGATGATGATCATGTCAGAGAGAAGGGGAAATGGACAGTGGAGATTGAGAGGCTAGATGAGATGAAGGGTGGAGATGGAAGGTGGGTGAGGTTTAATTATAAAATAATAATAATAGTATTTATTTAGGATAGATCCACTTTTTAGGGAATTGACCAATGGGATGAGTGACACTTGTCACTCATCCATGGGTCCCACCTAAATATATGCCCAATTAGATATTGCCACCCCATCATTGCTTCGTAATGCATGTATAGTGAAATCGAACTTCCGTGACCCATAACTTCCCCGTTCGAAGTCCGATTTCGACGTGTCGCCTGTCTATGGATTCGTATCTACCCGATCTATGTAACGGTCTTCGACCCCGGCCATCGGACCTCTCGAGTCAAAAGTCAACATTTTGCCCATTTATAACCAATTTACCAAAATACCCCAAACTTCCAAACGTCATGACTTCCTCCTCGAATGTCGGAATCGAACGTGCCACTTGTCTATGAACTCGTGACATCCCGAACTACGTCACAGTCATTGGTCAAAGTCCATTTGACCATCTGAACAAAAAGTCAACGTTTCACCCATTCCAAGGGTAAAACAGTCATTTTGCGTCGTCCTTCCGATTTTGCTCAACTAATCACTGATTAACCTCACTAATTCTTAATTAGTCACCAATCTAATCCTAGAATTCGGGATGGGTCATTACACAAGGGGTCGAGTTCGATGGGTGAAAGGGTCATTTAATTCAGAAGACTGTGTTGTGACCCACTACTCGATGACTTGGGTCCAAGAAGGGGTTTGAGTCTCGATGGCACCCTCCCAGGCGTGTTGGGGGGATTCTGCCGTACGTATGGAGGTGGAAGGCCCATGCTTCAGTGAGCACCTATGAATCACCCTTGAGCTCCCTTCAGCGCGCTTCGTAGAAGCTCGACCCCTGTTTTTCGGGCCATTGCAACCAAATATGATTTCTTGCTCTTTGGTGTCCTTTATGGTTTCACTGAGTTGATTTTTGGGTTCTAATAGGGAAAAGCCCCACAACTTGGAGAATGATAATCAGAGAAATGGTGGTCACTGAGGGGCGGTTTTGGGGGGCTCTCGGTTAAACCAAAGTCTCCAAGTAAGAAGGTTCTTTGGGAGTATTACTGGTGGTTCAAACTCTAGTGTTTCTACTGGACTGTTGGTGGACATTTAATCCATAGAAGTAATGGGGTCACCCCATCACGAACAATGAGTCTCTTATGCTCAAATGTGCATGGGATGAGATGCCCACATGTGATGAGGGTTCTGAAGTACTTCTTCAGGGCAAAGCAGCCATGTATTTTTTATTTTTAATGGAAACTAGAAAAACTATTGAACACATATATATATATATATATATATATTTTTTTTTTTTTGTGAAATGTTATTTCAATGTTACGGGTAGATTTCATGTTAGTAGGGAAGGTTTGAGGGAGGTCTAGCTTTGTTGTGGGCCCTAAGCATCCATGTTTATATTTTTTCTTATTCTGCAGGTCACATTGATGTGGTCAATAAAGGGGTTGGGGATGTCCCATTTCGGTTCCTTGGTTTTTATGAAAATCTAGAGGTCTGATTTAGGAGATGTTCTTGGGAGTTGTTATAGAGGTGAATTATGATTGTGGAACCCCTAGATTGTGGGAGGAGATTTTAATGAAATTGTGGTGTCGAGGGAACAACAAAGCAACCGGCTTTAGCCTGTCAGTCAAATGCGTGATTTCTGCTCTGCGTTATAGGATTGTTGCTTAATGACTATTCCTTTTTGGGTGTGCAAGCTTAAGTGGAGTAATAGGTGGCGGGGGATGGTATGGTGCGAGTTCGGTTGGATAGAGATGTGGTTAATCAAGCATTTCTTTAGTGTTACCTGGTGGTGACAACATAGCTTGTGCACTCATGGGCTTCTGATCACCTGCCCAAATGGATCCGCCTTCTTTCGAATGTTCCTAGGAATGGAGGCTGGCGTCGGTTTTTCTTTGAGGAGGTTTGGGTGTCCACTGAGAGTTGTAAGGATGTTATACGAGCAAGTTGGGGGGACAATCAAGGCGGTGATGCATTACGCAGGATTCAGAGTGTGGAGGGGGTCTTACAGAATTATATTCATGATATCGTTGGAAATATACCTCATAAAATTAAACAGCTTCAGGCACAGTTGGGGGATTTTACCCGTCCTTCCTCTTCAGCTCATGATCAGCTAGTTTCTGAAGAGGTGCATATGGAACTTGATGGATTAGAGGTTCAAAAAGAGCAACTCTGGCGATAGCGCTCTTGGGTTAATTGGCTCAAAGATGGGGACATGAATACCAGGTTTTTTCATGAGTATGCAAAGGAAAGAGAGGAAGGGAATTTTATCTTGGGGATTTTTTATGCGTAGGGGGTGTGGAAGACCTCAGACCAAGCACTTGTTGGGGAATTTGTGGACTATTGTAGGGGTTATTTGCTACTTCTGAGACGGCTGATCTGACAGATGTCTTAGAGGCGATCTCGCCAGTTCTGGGACCAAAGGAAAATTCAAACCTTGGTAGGCCTTTTGTTCATACGGTGTTGGAGGCGGCTTTGGCCAATATGTTTCTGACCAAAGCCCCGGGGTTGATGGGATGCCATCTTTGTTCTATCATAAATTCTGGATATGGTGGATAATGATGTCTCTAGCTTCTGTCTTGCGGTGCTTAATGATGGTGCAAGTGCTTAGTCTATCAATCACACTTTGATCTCCCTCATTCGGAAGGTGAACATCCTTACTAAGGTAACCGAGTTTCGTCCCATTGCTTTACATATGGTAATTTATAAAATTATCGTCAAAACTATTGTGAACAAGTTGAAGGGTGTGATGCCCTTAGTTATTTTGGAATTCCATAGTGCTTTTGTTCCCTCCTAGCAAATCACTAACAACATTTTGGCTACCTTTGAGTCTATACACGCGATTAGGCGATGGGGGAAACAGTAAGTTAAAAAAGATGATCTTAAAGTTAGATATGTCCAAGGTGTATGAGAGGGTTGAGTGGCCGTATCTAGATGGCATTCTCCAAAAGTTGGGTTTAAGTGATCGTGACACGACCCACCCCTAATCCCCCGGTATTAAAGGATAAGTCACGCTCCCATCTAACCCATGTGCGACATTAAGGGATAAGTCACTGATTAAGTTCACTAATCCTTCAATGATCACTAATCAAATCCCAAAATCCGAGACAGGTCGTTACAGATCGCGTTGTTCGTCTGCTTATGAACTATGTGTCCACAGTTAGTTATGCAGTGCAGATTCGAGAGCAGGAAGTTAGTCACATTGTCCCCACCCGTCTCTTTGCTTGTTCCTTATTTGTGGTGAAGGCTTCTCTGCACTCTTATCTTAAGCCCAGCGTAGTAGGCAGCTTCATGATGTGATTGTGGCTTTGAGAGCCCCTTCAATCTCTCACCTATTTTTTTTGCAAATCACAGTTTACTCTTTAGTAATGCTTGGTTGGAGGAATGCTCCCAGATACTTGGTGATAGGACCCATCCCTAACTTCCTTGAAAATTAGACCGGTCCTGCTCCCGCCTGACAAATCTTGTCAGATCAGGGATATGTCTTCATCTAACCAAATTTATGTCATACTAAATTAACCGAAAAATATCCACTCTTTGGGGGTTATCGCCCACATCCAACCCGTTATCCCAACAAGTTGTGAAATCATTATTCCAACCAAGTTGATTTTATTTTCGTTATTGTTTTCTTCACATCTTGTAACATCCATTATATACTAAATTACTATAAATCTAAAAATACATAATTATTTACTTGTTACTTATATTATCAAATTGTATATTGCATCACATAGTTATATAGTAATCAGGGCAGTCAAGGCATCACAATCCTTTTTAGTTATTCATTCCCACTTCACCATGATAAGTCATGAATTAAGCATTGTTTTAATGTTGTTCCTTATCTCCTTTACTCGTCTTTTGATTATAATTGTACAAACAATAGGAGAAATAATATGTTTGTGAGACTTGTGTAGAATATGAAAGTTTAGTCAGTTCTGAAAAGAATGCAAAAAGAATGGAGGAAATCCGAGCCAAAATGAAGGAATAGCACTAAAATGAAGTTGAGGTCCCTAGCTGAAATCCTAGTTGAGGCCCTCTCAGGCTTTGACTTTGTAATGGCACTTTCCAATGCCTTGGATGTGATCAAGCAACCTGGACCATTCCTAGGTGTTATTGCCACATCATTTCTGCCTTCAAAACGTCCAAGATCGACAAAGAAATCTCTTGCCTTTTCTTAGCCGAAATTGCTTAGTGTTCACACTTGGAGTGAGTCTTGATCAATCCTTGCATGTGACAGCTGTCTTAGTACAAGATTTGTGGGATCGATTAGCTTGGTTTTCCTTATTTGATGCTGAATAAACCCCTTAAGGATTGGAGATAAGTGATGGCCCTTATCTGTGTTCCTTGCCGCAAAGAATATTTCTCCTTGTCAAACTAGGATTTGACTTCCCACAAAGGAAGGACTTGCTTTTTACTCCACATTTCACAAGGATTTTTTGCTGATTTCTCTCCTACGTTTTAGAGGATTTAGGCCTCTCTATTTATAGTCTTGTTTTTAGCAAAATTAGGGTTGGATGATAGAGATAAAAATTAGACTTTTATACTACTTTCTTAGCCGCAATTTTAGTAGTTTTTCCGCAGTTTTCATTCAAGTTTGTACCAAGGTTGTGACATAAAGCTTGGGAGGAGAAGAAGTGTTTGTGCCACTTTTCTCATGCCTCATTTATCCTTAGTATTTGTGTTTCATAATCCTCTTATCTCTTTACGTTTTATGCATCCAATTATTATGTTGATTATTCTAAGTATGCGTGAATAGTGGGTTGTTTGAAGCCCTAACCATGTTAGTTCGTACTTATATTTCTGGCTCTTGATTGTGATTATTATTCACACCAAATTTGTTGGATTACTATGCTTCATGAACTCAATTTATGCTTATAAGCTTAGCTACCTTGTTTCTGTATAATTGTCTATGTAATTGCTTGGCGAACCATCATATCATCTTGTAGTTTGTAGCATCAAGTTTAAAAGGGGGAGTCTTATTCGTAATCTAAACTCATGAAAATCTAGAATTGCACATCACTTTTCTAGGGATAATGTAGTGTCATTAAATCTTTTTCGTGTTTTATGCATTATCATGGACCATCAATAAAAGAAGTTTTATAGTGGACATCACGCTTAAAACATGCATACTAAGAGAAGATCATAGGTGTGGGGTGAGCCTTAGCCGGACCCTTGCACGGACACTTAGTTCAGAACATGCATAGTAATTAGGTTAAGGAAATCTAAGAAGAACTATAATTGGTAAAGGTGGATAATATGCCCTAATTCGTCTTAGTTAATCAATCAAGTTTTCCTTATTTTACACTTTGTTTTTGCACTTTAATTTCATACCAAAATTCTCTCTAAACCCCCCAATTGTATTTAATGAGCAAACTAGGTTGTTTAGTTCCAAACTAAGTGGAATCACATTGATACAAGTCCTCGAGGGATCTACCTTTGCAAAACTACTATACTCGTTACATGATTTTGTGCACTTGCAAAGTATCACACTAGAGTTTATCATTCATAATTCTTTGTTTGATAAAACCTCTATCACACCACAATAAACTTTCAATTGTTCTTAGGTCCTACTCTTGCCACATCTACATATGTGTCTTTATCTCGCTTTCATTATAATCATGTCAGCTAACATGGCATCAAAGTATCATCTTTACACTACAGTAGTATTACTATATGTCCAAGATCATGTGTTTACTAAGCACACATTAAGCATCGTCACCATGTCCTCAAACCAAAGGGTAGTCTTAAGTAAATCAATATATAACTTCCATAACTCTTCTTATTAGTATAGTTCATTTCAAGATTCACTAACACCAACATAAAACCCTAGGCCTATTTTTCGTAATTTTTCCATATTTAATTCCTACTTGAAACATGAACATGTTATAACAACATCTAAAAGTGCACCCAAATGATGTCAAATTAACATAACAATTGTACCATTAAATCCATAATGTAAGAATAAAGAGTTTTCGTGTTGACAGGACATCGAGAGGACGTCAGACATGCCCTCATGTGCCACCACAACCCTCTACGTATGTGATATGTTAATTATTCAATAACATTTTGACATGATCCTCTATTCCTTTACTTACCTTTAGCTATGAATCATTTGATAACATAAGAGAAAATGACCTTTTTGGTGAGAATTGTGCATGATGTCAATCACAGTCCAAAACCAGTGCAATTGTGAAGAAATACCCCAAATTGAGCCAAAAGGTGAGGAAGTACCCCAACCGAGGACTTGTGCCAACATCGTATCACTACCGTGTCACCAGGTCCATGCCATGCCACTAGGGCCATACTGATGTCACTAGATCCAAATCAGGAACCTGAAGCCAAGACTTTATCACTAGCATGTCACTGGTGACATGCCGAGACCATGTCACTAGGTGACACCGTGTTCTTGTGCTGCTCCAGGGCCGTGTTCTACCTTTGTTCCAAGTTCCAGGGTTGTGTTCCACCTTTGTTCCAAGTTCCAAGTCCGTGTTCCAGTGACATGTCATTGGTGACATGCCTAGAAGGACCAATTTGTGTTCCAACTGGTGCCCTCCAAAGAAACTGGCCCTCGGGTAGCTAATGACTAAGCCACGACCCTAATGATCTATTTTGAGGATTTGTTTCAGTTTTTCCCATCGAAGACCACTAGTGTTCATTTCTTCAAGTTCAGTCCCAACCGAGGAGCAGGACCAGGTCCCTATGCCAGTACCATGTTCTAGTGACATGTCACTAGAACTTGGCCCAGGCCCCATGCGATGCCCCAAAGTGGTTTAGAGATAGAAGTCTTCAAGGAATCCCACTAGAACTAGGACTCAATGACACAGATCCAGACTTTAGAGAAGAAGTAGGAGTCCATGTGAATTTCGTGTCCCTTAAGGAATTGTGCCCTAAGTTTTAGCATTTGACTTAGGGCCGAGTTTAAGTGCCCATTAGATTAGGAAGTAGCTAGGGTTTGGTCCCTTATTTATGCCCCAATTTTACTCATTCGAAGGGAGCCATTTGCATTTCCATTGGTCTTTAAACCCTGTCAAATTTTAGACTTAAATTACTTAGCTTAATTTTGCGGTTTTTGGTTCAAAGACTTGAAAGGTGACTTGATCATGTGAAGTTCACTATTCTTTTCATTTATAACCCAGCATCTTCATTCCATTCACTTTGTTATTCAATGCTTTCTTTAATCATGTCTCTGTTTAATTCAAGCATGCTTGAGTAGCCCCTTTAAGGATTGGGGCTGCTTGAAGCCCTAATCCAATCACTAAATGGTTAATGGAATCTAAGGAAGATAACAAGTGGTAGGGTAGATGACTGGCCATAATTCTATCTTTAAAAGCAATCTAGTAACTTAATCATTTTATTACTTGTAATCCAAGAAATCCGAGACCAAACCTCCCTCACTACACGTCTTGTGCACTTGCAAAGTATTACACATAGAAAACTAGTCTTGCATAATCATTATTAGACTTTTCATCTATCAAGTTTTTGGTGCCGTTGACGGGGATTTTTCCCTCAACGATTTCCATTTTGTTTGATCCAATTGACTTAGTGTTTTATTTTATTTTAGGTGTTTTGCATGAATTCAGCTCTAGGGATTGACCTAGGATGTAGTTCAGGCTCCACCACACCATCAAGGATCACATCCACTCCATCTTCAAGGAATTCATCAACCACGGGAGTCCTCCATGAGATTTAAGACAAATGGAGGAACCACCACCAGCGTAACCCCTTGCACAGCCAGCCCCAAGGCTCTTAAGGGACTATGTTGCACCCCGTGTATCTGAGGACCAGTTTCTCATTGTATTCCTTGATAGCACCATTGTAAACTTTGAGCTTAAGTCAAGTACTATCCATTTGCTTCTTATCTTTAAAGGTTTAGAAGGTGAGGATCCTCACCTATATATTAAGGAGTTCCTTCAAGTGTGTTCCACACTTAGGATCAATGGGATAACCAAGGCTGAGTTCAAGCTCTTATTGTTCCACTTTTCTCTCAAGGATAGAGCTAAGGCTTGGTTTCACTTCCTAGCACTAGCTTCTATCCACACTTGGAGAGACTTAACCTCCAAGTTTCTCACTCATTACTATCCAACAGAGAAGACTAATGAGTGGAAGGCAAAGATCATAAACCCTAGACAGCTTTTTGATGAAGCTTTCTATAAGTATTGGGAGAGACTCAACGAGATTTTGAGAGCCTGCCCCCACCACAGCATTACTGATGAGCACCTTATGATGTATTTCTATGAGGGGCTCAATACGAGGGACATGAACATGGTTGATTCCCAATCGTAGGGAATCTTGGAGTGCAAGAAAAAACAAGCTAGGATGGCCTTTGAAAACATTTCTCAAAAGGGAGAAGAGATTCATCTATATGGGACATTGCTCTAAGCCCATCGTGGAAGCTAGATGTGATGAGCAGGATACCACCATTTCCCAACTTGTTGCTATGGTTAAGCAGCCTTGCAATGAGAAGGCTAATGGGGTTAGTGTGTGTGATGTGTGTTCTATGTAGGGACACACCTCACATGAGTGTGACATGGCCGACGACATCAACTACATAGGTGGGTACAACAATGGACCTAGACCTCGTAATGACTCCTACTCCAACATTTACAAGCTAGGGTAGAAGAACCACCCAAAATTTAGGTGGATTAACCAAAACACTGCCAGTCCTTTGCCACCACTAGGATTCCAGCATCAAGGTCCTCCCTTGCAAGCTCAACCACTTCATCCTCAAGGCCCCTCTTCGAGTAAAGGAATCTCAGAAGAATCATGGAAGGATGCCCTAGCTATCTTAGCTAGCTAGAGTGCCCAATGGACCCAAAATGTCAATACCCTAACCCAAGGCTAAGAGGGAACCAGGATAAGCATGAAAATGACATAGCTAATTTGGAAAGGCAAGTGAAACAGATTGCCAATCAGTTCAACCACCGTGAGCGAGGGAAGTTCCCTACCCACCCTTGATCAATCCCAAGGGACCTCATGGACCCCATGGTCTTACCGCCAATGCCATCACATTGAGAAATGGGACACAAATTCAAGGGCCTTCCCATGTCCCTCATGATGAAGAGGTATTCTAAGGACCTATTGATCACTTAGAGCCTTTATCCTTGCCACGCTTCATGGATTTGCCCTATGGACAAGGCCCAAACACTCATGAAATTCCAGCCTTTTTGAAGGCCAAAGTTAGGCCTCAAGTGCCTAATCCTACTTTGGACAACCCCGTTTCACAATAGTAGGTGCAATCCCCTTCTCAAGGACAAGCTCCATTTGTCCCAAATCCACCACGTGTGCCAAGCCATGTGCTCCCACAAATTCTTGGCTGTGCAGCCCTTAAGTCCATAGCCAATTCCAACAAACAACCTAGGCAAGATCCACTTGACGTGCCTATTAAGGTATCTCTTCCTTTCCCTCGAAGGTTTCATACCAAGGACAAGAACAAGGAATAATTTTAAGAGAAGATCATCACCATGTTGAAGAAGCTGCAAATCACTCTCCCCTTCTCTCAGATCTTCCAACATATGCCTATCTTTGCCAAGCTCACCAAGGACCTTGTGGCAGGGAGGTGTGGCTTTGGTTCCACTCATTTAGTGGACCTCCCTAAGGCATGTGTTGCTCCCCTATCCAAGATGCCTTCAAGACTAAAAGATCCTAGCCCTCATTCCTTACCTTGTGTCATTCAAACCAAGAGGTTTGAACACTGCTTGTGTGACACATAGGCTTCTATCAACATCATGCCTTTCCACATCCACAATTCCTAGGGCTTAGGAGAGTTGAAGCCCACACACTTGTGTGTTAGATTGGCAAAAGCTTCTGTCATCAATCTCTTTGGGGTACGAGAAGATGTCCTAGTGGATAGGAGACACATGCATCCATGTTGACTTCTACATTTTAAGGATGAATCATGTGGACAAAAATTGGGAACCTTTTCTCATTTTTGGCAGGCCTTTGCATGCCACAGCTGAATGCTTGATTGATGTCAAGCATAGAAAAGTTTCCATTAGGTGTAATGGATCAAGTGTGTGCTTATTCCATTCATGATGCTATCCAATATCCTTCTGAACCCATTTTTTACTTCCCTTTCAACACATTGGACATGCTGCTGCAAGAGACCTTGGCTGAGTTAAGCACTGATACGCCTAAACTACGCATTTAAATAAACATGTGATTCAAGCATATACTTATTTTAAAAACCTTTTTGTGTAGATGTAATATTGGTAAATAGGGATCGTTCTCGACCGGGGAAATTAGGGACATTAAATAATTGTTGGTGAAAAAGAATAAAAGGATAATTTTGGGGAGTTTTGAACAAAGTGTAATCGTAAAAATACATGTATAAACAATTATGAAATTAATTCTACTCATAATTTAACCTTTGTGCAGTTGACTTTCTTCAAACACACATTTTACCAACACTCTAGCATTTGCATATACACGAAATTTTACCTTAATCATCTCAATTACCTTTGTACATTTTTCAATATTATAAATGCCCTGAACAGCAGATAAACACTTACAATATGATTCACCTTACGTTTTTTACTGAATGCGCTGAACAACGGTCAAACATTAAATCTCTTCAATCCTATTCTAAGTGCACCAAACAACGAATAAACACATAGCATTAAATTGATGTTTAAGCACTAAAATGTATGAAGTAAATGAAATTTAGAGAGTAAAACATATGAAGAATGTATTTATATTTACAAATGTTAGAAAGAAAATATCAACACATATATTGAATTATAAATAAAACTAATAACAATAATAAGAGTTAAAACAGATGGAGAGCAAATGTTACACTTTCGGGGTGGATGCAAACAATGGATTGTTATTCATAAGGATCATCAAACAACAACAAGAATTTTGTGAAGATGGAAAAATAAACACGGGAATTTTGGACTTAAACTATAAAATTGCATCGAAAATATTTGGCCTAGGTCTTCATTAACGAAAGCTCAAAATGTGTCTAAAATAAAAGTCCCCAACATTGAGAATCACCTTCTTATTTATAGAGGTGGTTCATTAATGAGGGCTAGAAAATAAAATAAAAATAAAAAAACTAAAAAAAAGAAATTACATTATGACACGATGCATAAGACTGAAATTCGGTAGAAAGGTGCTGAAATTCTGGGCAAAAACGTGCTAGCAGGTGGAGTAGTTGTGCAGACTAGGATTTGGCATCATCTTGCTGACGAGGGGTAGGTGGGTTCGGTAGGGGCGCAAAATGGAGTAGCGGATTGGGCGCTGCGAGGGGTGGGCTGGACTAGGCGCGACATGGGATCAGTGTGGATCGCGTTGACGGGCTGGACTTTCAATTTCAGCATGCGCGAGCCAAATGTCAAAGAGAGGGGGGGAGGGGGGGTTGGTTCGGTGGTTAGCGCACATGGCTGGAGCAGTCTTGAGAGCAAATGGGGTGGACCTTGCGCAACTGGGCTTGGGCTGCGCGATTGGGCTTTGGAAACTGGGTTTGGGCTACACATGATTAGGCTGAAGGATTTAAGCTCGACCAGGTAAGTAGGGTGATTTTGGGTTTCTGAATTCGGTAGCCTTCTACCCAAATTCATTGCTCAATTTGGTGGCCTCCCTTGTTTTAATCATTTCTTTTCCATTATAACTCCGATTGAGACGATTCTTTCGCCAAAATTCTCAAAATTCCAAGTACTATCCAATTCTACACATTTCTCACAAAATATATTATTTTCTCCATTTTTTTTGGCATTTTAACATTAAAATATAAGTATATAGGGTATAAACTAATATAAAATAAAGTTCAAATAAAGGCTTATCATGCACCAAGGATGAAATTAAGAGTGCATTGACCACAACTCTTTCCCCTAATGGCCCCTTAGGATAAAGGGTCATGGAAGAGCTTAAATATCTCAACGCTTGAGTCTCTATGCCTCAGTTCATGGCCCCCTTTGAACCCTTGTCCCTTCCTACCACTAAGATCCATCATTCCACGGTAGAGCCTCCCATCTTTGAGCTCAACCCTCTCCTTGTATACCTAAAGTATGCCTTCCTTGGATCCAACCAAACATTTCCCATCATCATCTCTTCCCACTTGAGTGAAAAAAAGAGAGGAGAAATTGGTTCAAGTCCTTTACTCTCATCATACGGCCATTGGATGGTCCATAGGTAACATCAAGGGAATCAGCCCGTCCAAGTGTATGCATAAGATCCTCTTGAAACCTGACGCCAAATCGTCAAGGGAGAGCTAAATAAGACTCATCTTATGAAGGAAGTCGTGAAGAATAAGATCCTCAAAATTCTGGATGTTGGGATCATCTACCCTATTAGTGACTCCAAATGGGTAAGTCCAGTGCAAGTGGTGCCTAAGAAGAGTGGCATCACGGTGGTGAAGAATGAACTTGATGATTTGGTCCCTCAAAGGACTCAAACTGGATGGTGGTACCACCACTAGGAAATACCACTTTCCCCTTTCTTTCATTAACCAAATGGTGGAACGTTTGGCATGCCACTCTCACTAATACTTTTTGGATGGTTATTAAGGATGCAATCAGATACCCATTGCACCTGAGGACCAAGAAAAAACCACCTTCACTTGCCCCTATGGAACCTTTACCTATAGAAAGATGCCCTTTGGTCTATGTAATGCACCCGTCGCCTTTCAAAGGTGTATGATGAGTATCTGCTCAAATATAGTGGAGGACATCATTGAAGTCTTCATTCATGACTTGTCTTTGGCCACTCATTTGAGTTGTACCTAGCCAACTTGACCCGTGTGCTCTCTAGATGCCATGAGAGTAACTTGGTCTTGAATTGGGAGAAGTGCCACTTCATGGTATGCTAGTTTGACAAGCTTGTCCTTCTCCCAATTCAAGACCAAGTTATTGAAGGGAGAAGGCCAACAAAGAATTGTTCTTGGCCATGTCATCTCCAAAGGAGGTATTGAAGTGGACAAGACCAAGCTTGACATAGTGCAAAGGCTCTCTTCTCGTACCATTATCAAAGAGGTATGTTCCTCCCTATGGCATGCTAGTTTCTACAAGAGGTCCATCAAGGACTTCTCTAAGATTGCACCGCCTATGTGTGATCTACTTGCCAAAGAGGTGAGCTTCAACTTTACTAAAGAATGTAATGAGGCATTTGACACCCTCAAGGCCAAGCTCAACGCCTCTCCTATCATCATGCCTCCTAGATGGGACATGCCTTTTGAGCTTATGTATGATGCATCTGACTTTGCAGTTTGGGATGTGTTGGGATAGAGAGTAGACAAGCTTCCCCATGTAATCTATTATACAAACTACAACTTGAATGATGCATAATTGAACTACTCTTCCACAGAGAAAGAGCTGCTTGTTGTGATCTTTGCCTTATAGAGTTTAGGTCCTACCTAATTCAAACCAAGGTCATCGTATATATAGATCATGATACCTTGAAATATTTGCACATTAAGAAAGATGCCAAGCCTTGGTTGTTGAGGTGGATACTGCTCTTACAAGAGTTTGATTTGGAGATAAGGGAAAAGAAGGGCATTGAGAATGTAGGGGCTAATCATATGAGCCATCTCATTGATGGCTCTAATGAAGAGGTAGACCAACTTCCCTTATTTGAGACCTTCCCTGATGAGCAAATCTTCTTAGTCCAAGACAATGACCCGTGGTATGTTGATTATATCAACTTCCTAGTGGCTAAGCAGAGCTAGGCAGTTCCCCTCTGATCTGAGTAGTTATCAAAATGACAAGCTTGCCAAGAAAGAAAAGTACTATGTTTGGGATGATCCCTACCTACGGAAACATTGTTCCGATCAAATCATCTATAGGTGCATGCTTGAGCATGAGCTACGCCTTATTCTTGAGGCATTTCATAGCCAAGCTTATAGTGGACACTTTGGGGCCAAGAAGACGGCCTTGAAGGTCCTACAAAGTGGTTTCTTCTGTCCAACTCTCTTCAAGGACTAATATGAGTTTGTACTCACATGTGAGAGGTGCCAACGTCAAGGAAACTTGGGACCTAGGAACCAAACCCCCCTCAACCCTATTTTAGCTATTGAGATCTTTGATGTATGTTGCATTACTTCATGGGACCCTTCCCAAACCCCTTTGGCCACTTCTACATCCTAGTGGTCGTTGACTATGTCTCCAAGTGGGTGGAGGCCATGGCCACCAAAACTAATGATACCAAGGTGGTCTTGAACTTCTTGCAAACCAACATCTTCACAAGGTTTAGAGCCCCTAGAGCCATAATTAGTGATGGAGGGACTCACTTTTTCAATAGGGCCTTTGAGTCTTTTCTTAAGAAGTATGGAATGACACATCGTGTCTCTACCCCCTATCATCCACAAACAAGTGGATACATTGAGATCTCTAACAGTGAGGTCAAAGATATCCTCCAAAAGACAGTGAATCCAAATAGGAAAGATTTGTCTTGCCGCCTCAATGATGCCGTCTAGGCTTATAGGACAGCATCCAAGACTCTCGTTGGCATGTCCCCTTTTAAGCTTGCCTTTGGTAATGGATGTCACCTGCCTGTGGAGTTGGAACATAAGGCTTTTTGGGCTATCAAGCAGATGTCTATGAACATAGATGATTCAAGCCTTCGTAGGAAGCTTCAAATGAGTGGGTTCGAAGAACTTAGGAATGAGGCTTATGAGAGTGCACGATTGTACAAAGAACAGACCAAAGGTCTACCATGACAAGCACATTTAGCCCAAGATCTTCCAAGAGGGACAGTAGGTACTAGTCTTTGACTCTAGACTCAAACTGTTCCCTCTAAAACTCAGGTGTAGAAGGACGGGTCCCTATGTGGTCACCCATGTGTAGCCTCACGAGGCAGTGGACATTCAGCACCCTAAACGTCAAGATCCATTCAAGGTCAATGGCCACCGCTTAAATCACTTCTATCCAGCACTTCCACCATCTAGCACATGACCCTTACTTGGACAGCGAGGAACCCCTCCATAGGGTGCCAGCACCATCTTTCCTAGATGTTAAAACAAGCACTCCTAGGAAGCACCCTTGCCCTGGTTTATTTACTTCATCTTCGTTATGTTTCTTCTATTTGTATCTGTCTGGCCTATGCATACATGCTTTGTTTTGTGTCACAAATCGAGGGCTATGTGTCATTCAAGTTTTAGGGTACCAATCTAGGAAACTATCTTTACTTTTGTGTCAAACTTTTTGTTTTCATGCTAGTACTTTGCACTACTTGGTTAATAGGAACTTATAAACATGTGAATTGTCTATGCTGCCTATTTGAATGTTGGATCATTGAGTTCCCAATTGCACTACACATCTCCATACTTAAGTAGTTAAGTTGATAAAGCACTTGAGATTGAGTACTCTTAGGACATTAGTGGAGACTGCCTATGTGAGATCTTGTACCTTTATGCCTTCTTTGTGAGTGATTTCATTGTTTATACTCATGTAATTTATCATTTTTGTTCTTCATTGTTGGATCTCATCATCTCCTTGCATTAATGCTTATGACCTTAATCTCTTAAGATTCTCTTGATTGAATGCTTGAATGTTCACTTGACAAGATCTAGGCTATGCATGTTTAGCTTCTAAAGTCCTTCTCCTTCCTCATTGCATGCGCCATTGGCCCCCTTTGCAGTCAAACACTTACCTTTTGTTTCATTACCAACAATCTATCCTCCCAAGCCCTTACTATGGCCATACCCTAAGCCCATGATTGTGTGAGGTTGCCCCAAATGAGAGCCTTGATGATAAATAGTTTCAAGAATAGGTATTGTTGTTTGTATGTTGGAAATTGAAGTTTTTTTTGTGCAATGTAAGGTTGAGGCAATATTAAGGGCCTTGGTTCAAGTCAAAGAAAAGCAAACAACAAGAAAAGAAATGAATTTAAAGAAAAAGAAAAAAAGAGAAGAAGAAAAGAAAACAGGAAAAGCTCAAAAGGAAAAAAAAAAGAAACAAAGAAAGAACTTGAGCCAAAAAAGCCCTATTCCTCAGGATCAAGCTACCGTGGGCCACAAGTTACAAGTTGGGATCTTGATACTAGCTTAAGTCATGGCCTTTCATGCCTTGGCACACCATGGACTTATTGAACTCTACCCTTTCCTCCAAGACACCTTTAGCCTAGACCCATTACAACCATTAAGGAAGAACTAAGTGATCTTATGAACGTGTTGGTTGAAGGTTGAGGTAAGTATCTTGTTCTTAAGCACCAGTTCCTTCTTGAGATCTTTAAATCCAGTTTATTCATGTAAACTCATATGTGAACACTTTGATTCCTATACATAAATTCTTCACATATTCTTGTATAAGTGAAACCCTAGGACTCTTGTGCATTGAGTGGCATCTTGTAAGAATTAAATTCGAGGTGAAATGATTTTAGGATGCTTGAATATTTCTGTTTTTAAAATTGATCTTTTAAGCATGGCACTTGCACTCTACACTTGGAGCTCACGATCTTATGCATCTTATAGTTGGTTAAGATGGTTTGCTGTTTTGGTGCTTATTAGCTTTGAAGTGTATAAACTCTAGCATGTAAGTTTCTAGGTAAAATGTATATGGGGATCATATTGTTAAGCCCTCAAAAGACACAACTCCTCCTACTATGTCAACCTAGGGGTTCAAATGTTTATCTTAACTATATACAGTCATTACTTTGATTGTTTTTCTAAGAGACTAGCAAATGTTAGGTTTGGGGGTATTTGATAGGTCAATTATTCAACAACATTTTGAAATGATCCCCTATTCCTTTACTTACCTTTTCCTATGAATCATTTGATAACATAGGAGAAAATGACCTTTTTGGTGAGAATTGTGTAGGATGTCAATCATAGGCCAAAATGAATGCAATTGTGAAGAAAGCCCCCAAATTGAGCCAAACGGTGAAGAAAGACCCCAACCGAGGACTTGTGCTAACATCATGTCACTGTCGTGTCACCAAGACCATGCCATGCCACTAGGACCCTACCGATGTCACTGGACCCAAACCGAGAACCTGAAGCCAAGACCTTATCACTAGCATGTCATCGGTGACATGCCAAGACCATGTCACTAGGTGGCACCGTGTGCCTGTGCTGCTCTAGAGTCGTGTTCCTCCTTTATTCCAAGTTCCAAGGTCATGTTCCAAACTATGTGCTAGTGACATGCCCAAAAGAACCAATTCTTGTTCCAGTTGTTGTCCTCCAAAGAAATAGGCCCTGGGCCAACTAATGACTAAGCCACATCCTAATGATCTATTTTGAGGCTTTGTTCTAGTTTGTTCCATCGAAGACCACAATTTTTCCATTTCTTCAAGCTCTGTCCCAACCGAAGACCAGGACCAGGTCCCTGTGCCAATACCGTGTTCCAGTGACATGTCACCAGAACTTAGCCTAGGCCCATGTGATACCCCAAAGCGGTTCAGAAATATAAGTCATCAATGACACGGATCCAAACCTTTAGCGACGAAGTAGGAGTCCATGTGAATTCCGTGTGCCTCAGGGAATCGTACCCTAAGTTTTAACGATTGACTTAGGGCCCGAGATAAGTCTCCATTTGATTAGGAAGTAGCTAGGGTTTGGTTCCCTATTTATGCCCTGATTTCACGCAATCTAAAGGAGCCGTTTTCACCTCATTTGGTCCCTAAACTCGGTCAAATTGTGGACTTAATTTACTTAGCTTACTTTTGCAGTTTTTGGTTCAAAGACTTGAAGGGTGAATTGATCGTGTAAAGGTCACCATTCTCTTCTTTTGTAACTCAACATCTTTATTCCATTCACTTTGTTATTCAATGCTTTCTTTAATCATGTCTTTGTTTAGTTCAAGCATGCAAGAGTAGTCCCTTTTAGGATTGGGGCTACTTGAAGCCCTAACCATGTGTTGTTGTACTTAGATTCTTATTTGATTGTCTTCATCGTGTGAATTGAATTGGTTTACTATCCTTAATGAACTTAATTGGGTGTGTGTAAGAGTAGCTAACTTATATGCATGGAAATTTTAGATGACATGTGCTAGGTGAGACTGTTATATCTATCTAGTTAATGTAAGCATCACATCTAGGGGGTGGACTCCTACTTATAGATTGAACCCATGAATCTTAGGGCGTATTTATACCCTTAGGTTAGTGTGGTTTCATTAAACCCTCCTTGTATGAAAAGTATCACCAAAATGTTGTGATAGGCACTTGAGAGCATATGCCCTACCTTGAGTATACTAAGTAAGAGAGGATGAATTTGTCTCTTTAGCATATACCCTACCTTAGGCATGGGCACCTAATTAAATCACTAAATGAAGATGGTTGATGAAATCTAAGGAAAATAACAAGTGGTAGGGCAGATGGTTGGCCCTAATTCTATCTTTAAAAGAAATCGAGTAACTTAATCATTTCATTACTTGGAATCCAAGCAATCCAAAAAAAAACCTCCCTATTGTCTTACTTTCACCCTAAGTCACATTGATTGAACTTTTTGGACATTGTTGGAACAAGTCCTCGTGGGATCGACCTTTTCTATGCCACTATACTCACTACACATCTTGTGCACTTGCAAGGTACTACAAATAGAGAACTAGTCTTGCATAATCATTGTTGGACTTTTCATCCATCAGTACGGGCGTCACGCGCATGGGCAGGGGGTCGTCTTTCACCTCTATGTTCGATCTGTTTTCCAACAACACAGGCCGTTCAACCTGCGACATAGACCCAGATGAAAACCCCTTATTTCTTCACTATTTCTTACTGTCTTTATATCTATATTCACCTCATTACCTCCAGAAGAAGATATATGGGTTTAGGGTGATGCAAAACATACCTGAAAGCTTAATCTGTTTCCACTGTGTACGGCTATGACTCCTTTACTGTGTTTTTCTCTATTTGTACGTCAAACTTCCTCTCCTTTCATCCCAAAATTACTCTAGGCACTTGAACAACTCATTAGTACTCTCATATAGCCAGAAGAAGGCTTTAAAACGCCTTGACAACCCACCACCCACTTTTGAACCCCACGGGTTTCCCATGACTCTAGGTTTGGAGGGTCTCAGCCACCCTTACTCCCTCTAGACTATCTTTTCCTTCTTCTCTCTCCTTTCTCCCACATTTCCTTCCTTCTCCCTCGCTAAATCCTACCCTCATTTTTTTTTTCTTATTTTCTTCCTTTTTCGGTGCAACTCTACCGAATTGCCAATACCACACCAAAAACATATATATAGAAATGTCGTATGTCGGTGGAAGAGGCTAGGGAGTGAGAATTTCAAAGAGATCTAGAGCTTTCTAGATTATTTTAGGCCTTTCCTTGTAAAATTACTAAAATGCCCATAAATCAAAATTACTAAAATGCCCATAAATCAAAATTACTAAAAATGCCCCAGACACATTCTTGACCCATAACGAACCTATTCCACTTCTATTTCCAACATATTAACTGTCTATGGACTCAGTAATCTGAGACCTTCTTTATTGTCTTTACAAAAAGTTCACAAGGTGTTTCGATCAAAAAGTCAATCTTTTGACTTTCAGAGGTAAAATCATCCTTTTATTTTCTCTAATTTTTGGGGCATTACACTTGGGGTAATGAAAGCATATGAACGAGTTTATGGTCAGCTTATTAATTTTGAAAAGTCTATAACATGTTTTAGCCCTAGTACAGATCCTATTATGGAAATGTTGATTTCGAATTTACTAGGCATTAGAATACTGGACTTCCATGAGAAATATCTGGGTCTCCCTACTGTCACCGGTCGAAAAAAAAAGATGTTTGGGAGAGTCCGTGATATTCTTCGCAGTAGGTTAACGACCTGGAATTTGAAGTTGTTGTCTACAGCTGGGAAGGAGGTACTGGTTAAGGTTATTGCCCAAGCTCTTCGCACCTACTTGATGAGTGTCTTCCAGCTTCCCAAATCTCTATGTCATGAACTCTCTATTGAGATTGCTCAGTTTTAGTGGAACAAAGCAGGGAAAACGAAGTGTTCACTAGATGAGCTAGGATATACTGTGTAGCCCTAAGAGTAAGGGTGGGTTGGGTTTCAAGAATTTTGAGATGCTTAATCAAGTTATGGTTGCAAAGAAAGATTGGAGGCTTCTGGAGCAAGCGAGGCCACTGGTAGCTCGAATTATGAAGGCACATTACTAACCTAATCATGATTTCATGGCGCCAATGTTGGGTCTTTTTCGTCCCTTGTGTGGCAGTCTATCATATGGGGATGGAAGGTGATTAAATAGGGATGGGTTTGTAAGGTGGGTAATGGAGTCTCGATTGGTGTGTTTCGTGACAGATGGATACCAAGGTCGCGGACCTTCCGCCCTATTTTGAACTGGGATCTTTCGATTAATGCTTCGATGGCATCCCACATCCTCCTTTATCGAGGTTGGGATGTGGACTTTTTGGATTCGGTTTTCTGTGAGGAGGATGTTCGTGATATATGTAGTATTGTTCTCCCATCTCATGCATGTTTTTCTAATGGACGGTATTAGCTTTGCTCAAAAGATGGGAAGTATACTATTAAATCTGGGTACCATCTAGCTTTCACTTACAATCACGTCGGGGTGGATGGTGGGGGTGAGTACTCTACAAGTGGACATAGTGTAGAATTGTGGAAGTAATTATGGAAGTTGAGGGTCCCAAATAAACTGAAAATCTTTTGTTGACGGGCTTATTCTGAGATCTTGCCAACGGCTTACAATTTGGTCATTCGTAAGCTACTTGTTTCATGCCTTTGGTTCCGATAGGGGAAACGTATGGAGGATGCTTACCATGCCTTATAGGGCTATAAGCACAGTCAAAGGGTCTGGAGCATAACCGATCTCCTTCTAACGAGGATCCTTAATTCAGAGGTGTTCATAGATCTCTTTGCATATGCTTTGTCTCACTTAACCTCTTCTATGTTAGACCAATTTTTTTATATCTGTTCGTATGTGTGGAATTGGCGAAATAAAGTAGTACATGTTTTGCATGTTAAAGTTGAAGAGGTCTACAAATCACCTACGGTTGCCTACTAAGAGTTTACAAGGTTAAAACATGTTTCTGTGGGAGCCACAGTTTGACGTGAGCCAAAGTGAACTAAGCTAGTGGAAGGAATTTTGAAACTTAATTGTGATGCTACGATTTGTAAGGACTCGTTTCAGTATGATATGGGCAGGGTATTAAGAGATTTAGGGCGTGTGCTTTTGGCTGGTTTCTAGCTGTTCTATGGTATCCATTGAGATTGAGTGAAATTCTACGTGGCCTACTTCAAGTTCAGTGGTTGGTGGCCAAGATGTGGTGGTGGTGACTAATCTCTTGGTGGCGGTTAGTACTATTAATGCGGCCTAACACCTTTAGGCACCAGTGGGTCTTTTACCTTGTGATGTTTGGGGCTTGAAGGATGTTCTACAAATGCCTCTGGATTCTCTTGTTTGTGTCCCTCGAAAGGCTAACCAGGTCGCTCACTGTTTGGCCGAGGGGTGGCGCACTCAGATCTGGACCGGTTGGGGGTCTATGCTCCCTCCTTGGTTAGCACTGCTTTTAGCAAAGGATATTGAGGTTTAATGTTTTTTTTTACAAGGAATGGTCTTGTTGGACGTGGAAGCCTACCTCTGTTCGCCAGAGTGACTTGCAAGAAGGTAAGAAGAGTACTTAACACCAGTGGGGTGTTGCCCTAGTGGACTCCGATATTGAAGTCAATAAATCAGATGGAGATCAGACACAAGATAAGAAGTATAAAGCTTAGTAAATAGGAAATAGTGAATGTACCTTTATGGGGTAAAGTTCCCTATATTTATAATGGCAGTAAATGGCCCGAAACCTTAGTAAGGTAAGGCCCAAGCAATCAATAAGATATTGCCATGTGTCCCAAGATACTGGATAGATGGCAGTGATTAGTTGGAGTATACAATTGTATTTTTACTGCTAGGTTAGGTAATTATTTACTGGTGGTGAATGTGATGCTTTGGGATGCTAGGCGGCAGTCCTTAAGAGCGACTGACTGGTTTCCCCGGTTAACAATTTTGAAATGACCCGTCCTGAATCTACTAGATTAATTAAGGATTAATTGCAGATTATTGAGGATTATCGGACGATCGGGGTGAAATTATAATTTTGCCTCTGAACGGGCCAAAAAGTTAACTTTTGACCCACGAAGTCAAATGCACATGGACCAAATTCCATTACGTAGATCGAGATAATACTAGTATGTAGACAGGCGCCACGTCAAAATTGGACATCATACGGAAAAATTACGGGCCAAGGACGAATTTCTATACTATTCATAGTTACACAAAAATCGAGACGATTGACTTTTGGCTTTGACTTGTGGGACCCAAAATAACTATTTTGGGACCATAGGATGAGTGACACTTGTCACCCACCCTATGTCCCCTTACAATTAATTCATGCATCATCATCTCATTTTCATTCATCTTCTTCATCCTACGGGAAAACCCAAACCCATTCCCTTCTTCATTCCATTTCGGTTTGAGGTCATAGAGAGACTAAGAGGCTGATTGAGAGACTGCGAGGACGGTGGAGAAGACGGCGGAGCCATGGCGGGGCTGCTAGCCATGAAACCAGGTAAAAACCCGAAACCCATTTTGGTTTGAATTTGGTTTTTGGTTTTTGAACGTTTGGGACACTTTCTGAAGCTCTGGTGGTGTTCTGTGAGTCCTTACAAGTGTCTGAGGATAAAAAATAGGGGCAGTGGATGGTAGGACAGATCTGGGTTCGAACTTGAAGGTTGACCGTGAAGATCAATCATGGCCAAGTGAGTTTCCAGCCCTGTTTTTGTGTTTTGAGACTAGGGGTAGATTCCGGGGTTGAGGACAAGTCTAATGATGATGGAACGATTGATTTTGGTTGAGTTTTAAGGAAGAACGAGTTGGGTCGAGTTGCTAGTCAGAATGACCTGTTACAGTGAATCGGGTTGACCACATAATCACCTGTCAGGCCACGTGGGTAATCATAGGATGACACGTGGCATATGTGTTAGGTACAGTCAACGTCGACGTGGCACTCTATGTCAATGTTGAACGTCCATGTGGACCAGTGAGGTGGTGCCATGTGGTAGTATGTTAGGATATGTCTGGTGACGTGACAACTGACGTGGCATATCCGGGTCAGCGATGTCAGACTACATGGACCAGTGGGGTGGTGACACGTGGCAGTGTGTCATAGGGGTGTCAGACCTGTTAGTGACATATGGCACCAATTAGGGTGTTCCACATGTTATGTTGTTAGAGATGTCAGGTATTAGAGTTGTCAAGCTGACGTCAGCAAGTGACGTCAGCATTGATCGCTGTTGACCAGGCGCTTGTGTGGTTTGATCGACGCGTGAGGGTACATAGGCACAAATTTCACGGCCAAACTTGTCTTGTTCAAAAGGTTTCGACTATCTGAATCCAATGGTAGTGGTTTCAGATCGATTAGAGGTTGTTTGATAGGTCTTTTTGAGGTTTTTAGCCTCAAGAAACGTGTTCGAGACACATTTATTGTTCCGAGAGTTTTGAGGGTTTATGGTATAGACTTGTATAGGTTGATAGTGACCTTTGGGTATGATTTGGACAGGTCTGAACGTTCCGGAGATGTTGGATTAGCCTCGGAGTGGCCTACGGTGTGGATTATGAGCGCGCATCATGGACGGTCTATGAGTAGACTTTTGATTTATGAAATGATGTATGCATAACTATTTGATATGTTTTATGAACATGGTTTTAGATGCACTGGTTGCATATGATTTGTGTTGATGATTTGGCATCTTCGTAGAAAATGTTGTATTGCTCGTATTTTGAGATTTATGTTTTATGTGATGCTTGGGCTTAGGCTGAGCTTCCTACGTGCATGTGATTTCAATGATTTGAATGATGATTTGACTATCGATTTTTGAATGATTTCACGGAGATGAGTGAAATCGACATTTAGGGCATGAGACCTAGTAGGTGATTGACTTTAACTTGGATTACAGTGAAACGTGATTTGAATAGTGAAATGGTTTTTAGATTTGGAAATAATATTCAGGCATGTGTCCCAGTTGATTTATGATTTGACTTAGAGTATAGTCAAACAAGGAATATATCGAGCTTGTGACCTAGTTCTGATTTATGATATGATATATCGGGTTTGTGACCCTGTTGTGGATTTACGAAATTGGATTTGATAGGATTCGAGGAATTCTAGATTTATAAAATATTTTTGGACATTGTTTTTATTATGGTTTTGCGGAAATTGATTTGATGAAATTATATTTCGGTCGTAGGCCCTATTGAGATATTTTGAGGTGATTTGAGATTTGTGAAATATTTTCCACAATACCATACTCTATGATGTGATTGTTCCCGTCAGACGTCGTAGATCCTGTTGTGGTAGCCTCCAGACGTCGTAGATCCTAAAGAGGTGATGATTAAATTGCTTGGAGGTGAGTAGCTCCGAAGGGAGTCCCAGGCTCAGGAGTGTTGGAGATGGATATTTCTCAGACGTCGCGTCAGGGGTTCCGAGCCTGTGAATACCATTGCTCAGATGTCGAGCCAGGGGCTCCGATTCTGAGTTACCACTTAGACGTGGTAGATCCTGGGTGTATACTCAGACGTGTAATCCCAAGTCGCATGCGTAGTGCTGATATCGTGACTATTGAGATTATTTGATGGATATTGGATAAAAAGAATTGGTTGATCATGTTTTCATACGATTTTGGATGTGAGTCGATGTTTCAGGCAGGGGGCGTATTGAGATGTTTTATGAGATTTTGTTTTGGGCTTAGACCTTACGTGATTTGGATTTGGGCTGAGTCCTTATGTGATTTGGTTGTGGGCTAAGACTCTACTGAGAAAATGGCTTTGATTGATAAATGTTTTCACTGTGTATTGATTTGAAAAGCAATATGTTTTTCTTTTAAGAAAGTATTTGAGAAAATGTTTTATGATGCATGCATGTTTTTATGTGAAGGGTATAAATGTCTTTTTGTTAAATGGTTTTATAAACTAATTATTTTTGTCAACTCATAGCTTTTATGGTTTTTTGATACCCTTTAGGTTGATCGCGGATGCGGGCTGTAGGAGAGACCGAGACATCACATGTCATTGCGTACTCTGAAAATCACTGAACACTCTGGAAACCCCGAGCGGGTTACAATTTTATCCCTAGTCTGGTACGTGGTGTCAAATGGTAGTAGGGCACATCCCACGATAATCCCTGGGGATTGGGATGGGTCCTGTCAAGTCCCCAGTTGGGTGATCTGACAGGTTTGGTTGGTTGGCCCACATTCAGTCGACAAGCAACTAATCCTTGCTAGCATGCAGCAGAATGACTCACCACGGAAATTTGCGGGTGGTCCTGGGTGGCTCCCTAGTGGTCGGTCAAATTGGTATAAACAATGATCTTTATGTATTTTAAGGAATCAATGGTTTCGATTGCCACATATTAGCAAGAAAATTTGATAATATAAAATAGGGGTAACGAGCCATTCACCCTTTTTATTTATTAAAAGATAGCTTAATTGAATATGAAGAAAGGTAAGAAGTACAGTGATCGGGTGCACCACAATCGGTGCTTGAAGCCTCATTAAAACCCTCATCATAAAACCTAGATATTTTGGTCAAACAATCATAAAACCTAGTATGAAGATCACTCAATCCCCCCCCCCCCCCCCCCCCCCCCCAAAGAAACCTCAAAGTTTAATTCCATTTGCAGATCAAACAATCATGTATGAAAAAAATCAATAAAATTATAAAATATTTTGGTCATGCTTGCGTGTTGTTTGATCCAAAAATGGACCTAGTAGAGTACGAACTTTCTTGAAACAGAGATGTGTTTTAATCCTTTGTAACCTGCGGGACAACAAGAAAAGTACTTAACACCAGTGGGATGCTAGATAGTGTAAAGGTAAGGAATAATTACTTTTTTCTTGAGAAAGTTACCTTGTATTTGCACTAGCAATGAATTTGATGTTGGAACCCTAACTTGTGATGACCAAGCCATCCTCAAGATATTTTCATGAGAATTTAGGGTGTTAAGGAAGTGGTGGTGTCACATGTGGCATGTTGGATTGCCACCGCTGTGTTTTGGTTATAGGTACCGACCACGAATACCGACTTGGGGTGGTGATCATGGTCATCCAGTAGTAATTGTAGCCAAGTATGGTAGATCAAGATGTAACAACTCAGACGTTCAACGAGGGTAAAATCGAAAAAGTCAAATAAAATTGATCATTTTGCCCCTGAAAGTCAAAAGTTGACTTTTGACCCAAAAGTCAAAGTGTTACCTTTTTTACTAGGACCTCATTTAGACAAGTAGCATGTAAAAAAATGAAGTTTGGGCAGTTTCGTTCCGGGTGTAGATGTATAGGGGCATTTCGATAATTTGGTTATAAGATTATTTTAGAAATTTTCCTCAAGAAATTTTGTTAGGAATGGCTGAGATTAGGACAAGTGTCCTTTATCCCTTATAAATTTTTGCCACCGTCTATGGGTGGGTGGGTGTTTCATTATGCGCTAGAGTTTTGTGTGTGTAGAGTTCAACCAAGAAAAAAAGAGGGAGAAATAGAGAAAAATAAAATTGAAGAACAGGGGAGAAAGAAGAGAATGAGATGAAAGGAAGGGGAGTGAACCAGAGATAAACTTGAGGGAAAGTGAGAAAGGAAATGAAAGAAATCAGTGAAGAACGAAGAACAAACCCATGAGTTTCAACCTAGAAATTTGGTCCTGAAGCTTGAAATTGAGTTTTTCAATTTTGGGATTAATTGTTCGAATTGAGGTTATAAACCTCTTTCTAGGATTGCTACGAGCAGAAACATCTTAATATTTAAAACAATTACTCAAAGATGAACTTGGAAATGAGTTCAAAATTTGAATTTCGAAGCTTGATCGAGTTTGATGATTTAAGATGAATTGATCCTCAAATTGGACTTAGAAACATGTTTTATGGATTAATTACGAGTAGAATAGTGATAGAAATGGTGAAAATCTGTAGAGAATTGGATGAATTCTAGTCAGGTCAGGCCGCGGGTCGAATGACCCGTTTTGCATGAAAACGGGTTTGGCACCCTGAACAAGATGATGAACAGCAGCTGGCCCGTGAATCCCACGCATAGCCACTTTTGGTGTCGTGTGGCACGTCATCTGAAAAATGGTCAACACGAAAGTTCATCCTTTCGATCTAATGAGTTCAATGATAAATATTTTGAGTCGATCGAATATCGTCTCGGAGCAATTTCTATTGTCCGAAGGTTTAGGGATTATTTTTGAATTCGTTTAGAAATCCCAAAAAATTATGGGATTAAAATAGAAGATATTTGAGATGGTTAATAACCCTTAGAAGTGATTTTTGACAGGTTCTCAAGTTCCGAGAAATTACAAAAATACTTGCAAATTAGGATTCAACATTATAGACGGGGTGTTAGTGGACTTTCTTTTTCCTAAAAGATTATGCAAGCACATTTACATGATTTAAATGTCTTTCTATATAATTTTGGTGATATCTTATTGATTGGGATTTTCATATGATTTTTTTTTATTTTTACAAAAGTTATTCCACTGCACATTTTACGAGGTTTCGTGGGATTTCTATTCCGGATTTCTTTTAAATTGTATATTTGGGTTGAATATGGTTAGTAACATGAGTTATCATGATTTTGACATGTTTAAGGAATTTGGTATGATTTTGGTGATTTATTTTACGGAAATGGCTTTATCGCATGTTTTGCTAGAATAATGTTGATTGTGGTTTTGGGCTTCGGCCCGAGGTTCTGATCATGGATTGATGTGTGATATTGATGTGTGATCATATGAGCACATGTTTCTTGGTGCTCGTGATGTGTGAAATGTTGTGGTGATTGGATGGTTAGTCTCAGATGTCGAGAGGGGGGTTCTGAATCCTGAGGCTAATATTGTGTGGGCGACTCAAGACGTCGAGCTGGTGGCTCTAAATTCTGAGTTGGGTTTCACTCGGACATCGAGCTGGGGGCTCCAAATCTCCAGTGGTACTATCTGGCCTACTGGAAGTGCCATTTTGATGTGACGATTGATGTTGTACTTGTGCAATGATGTTGAGTTGATTTTATGTGAATTCTATGGTAATGTTGTATGTGGATTGTTTGTGTGTCAGTGATGTGATTTGTGATGAGTAACCATCCTTGAGATGAGTGTTGACGGATTGGGTAGTCTCAAACATTGAGAAGAGCTCTGGTTTCCGAATAAGTTTGTGGTGTGCCTACCTATGGGGCCGTGGTTTGATGTTCGATATTGTGCATTAAGGATGAGTTGACTGTGAAATGTATGGATTGATATGACAATGGATATGTGCTGATGTGGGCCCTGTATCCACATTTATTTACTTGAATTTTAGGAACAAAATTCTTTAAGGCGATGGATTGTAACGACCCAAAAATTCGAGAAAAGTAATTTTGTAAATTTTAGATGTAAATTGACAATTTTTACCTGTATGTGTTAGAGGTCAACAATTGACCTTTTTATCACAGAACTTTTTCATAATTTTCAAGGATCATTATGTAAGTTAAAATTCTGAGTCCGTAGATAGGCGGCATATTGAAATCGAAGTTCAGATGGGAACATTAAGGGTCTAAAATACCCAAGGGTATTTTGGTAATTTAGAGTGGGTCTTTTAGAAGCGAGGCATGTGTGAGGCGCGTGATAGTGCATGGTAAGGCTACCAGCCTTCCGTCGGTGCATGGAGGGCTATACGATGGTCTCATTATCCACAGCGATAGGTGTTCGACGTTCTGAATCTAATGGTGCTGGTTTCCAGGCATTCATACATCATATTGGGGTAGTTTTGAGCATCCAAAGTGACGTTTTTCATATAACGTTGCGTGTGTTATCCCGAGGTTTAGTATATTTAAATACGAGGTTATCTGTAGTGTTAATAACCCTCGATTGTTGTGTTTGACATGCTAGACTGCTCGTAGGACTTCATAGGTGCCTAAAGCTCGAGATTGAGCTGCTTGGACTGACTATGAGTGGAAACTTGTTTTATAAACTGTGACGTATGCATAGTTAAATGTTTTAAATGTTTTATTGCATGAGTTTGACTGCAATGAGATGAATAAATGATTCGAAACATGTTTTGATGATTTTCTGGATCTAGAAAATTAATTCAGGATTTGATTGATCTCGACACAGGTTTTATGATGTTTGTGCAAATAATGTTTTGGGCCTAAACCCAATTTGAACATGTTTTGACTTAGATTTGGAGTCAAAGATTTGTTTTGAAAGAAATGTTTGGGATTTATGGAAACTATTTTCCACTGTAGCCATCTTCGTGAGATATTGTTCCCTTCATACATCAGATTGGAAACTCATTCCCAGAGAGGTCACAGTATGACATTGGCTGGGTGTGAGTAAATCTTATGGAGAATCGATCCCAAGAATGATTTGATATAATATCGCTATGACGTAGATGGATCCCAGAAATACCACTCAGACGTTATCTTATCCTAAGGATGTTACTCGAACACTGTAGGACTCCATGCAGAATCCGAGACCACTTGGATAATGTAGGACTATGTGCAGTTCTCGATTTATCTATGCATAGCATACATTGAACATTGTGATTGATGCCAAAGTATGTGAGGATTGGTTGTATTTTATTACTGATGTTTGTGTCCAAGTTTTATCACCTGGTGTTATAAACAAAAAATTTCGAGAAATGCGAGCCATGGGCTCTTGTTTTATATTTCATGATTTTATGGGCCTACGACTTATTTTTTGATTTTATCTGAAATCCAGTTGTTTGATGTTACTATATGCATGCACGTTTTATAACTGGACGGTAAATGATTGTTTTTTTTCTCGGAAATGTATTTTTGTAATGTTTGTTTTTGTCCACTCAGACTTTTACTAGTTTTGTATTTCCCTCCAGGTTGTTGCTTAAAGAAAGGGGCTGCTTCTGAGACAGAGGTATAATACCACTATTGCGCACCCGTCGACTTTTCTAGAGTAAGATTATGGTACTTTATACACTAACCTATGCTCTGTCATACCGTTGACTAATTGATCTTGATAGCTTAACAATTAAGAACAATATATACTTTGGTTTAGTTGTCAAACGGGAGCAAGGCCTTTCACAATTATCAAATCATTTTTGGGTAGGGTCTTGTCACCTAGATATACCCAAATAATTACATATATACTCATATAAGAGTATAATAAAAGATTATTAAGTGATAATGTTTCTTTAATAAATGTTAATATTGTGGTAATGTTTGCAATCCAATCCTTCGCTAGCTTCTAGTTTAATATACAAAATTTCTACTATTAAATATTCTGTTGTTTTTTGTCCTTACTGTTTTATTTTTGTCATTGTTTTTTTTTATTTTATGCCTAATCGATTTCCGCTTTGACCCAAGCTGAACCGTTAGTAAGGGTTTGAATAGAAATTGTTTCATTTCTAATTTTAAAACATACAAACCGTATCAAAATTTTACGATTTTAACGATTTGGATTTAGATATTGCCAATACCCGTATTGAATCGCATCGTACCCATCGATACATTTAAATGTGTTCAAATAGCAATATTAAAAAAATAGCCGAAGATGAGATATTGTATGAAGAGGAAATAAGGGGATTAGGCTCACCTTTTGGTTGTGGAAATTAGGGATGGACACAAATTTGTTAAAATTGCTAACCGATTTGCTTCAAACTGTTATTTATTCACCAGTTTAGGTTTGACCGGATAAAAGTCAAACAGTTTGAGAATTCAAACTGCACCATTAGTAACGATTTTGATTTAAATTTTCATTTTGGAAATCTATTAAATCCAAACCAAACCGTTAATGTAACGATCCGTCTGAAATTTTTAGGATTAATTAAGATTAAGGCGAGGATTAGCGAGGCTAATCAAGGATTATCGGACCGAGGATTAATTTGACCCGGGAGGTCCAATGCACGTGGATCGAGGATCATTACGTAGATCGAGTCGATACGAGTCTGTAGACAGGTGACACGTCGAGACATTCGACGAGAAAGATATGGGTCACAGAAGGTTCGAGGCACTATTGCACGTTTTACGAGATGAGTGCCGTTTGTCATTAAGTAGACCTAGATATTTGTAATTAGGCCCAATGGATGAGTGACAAGTGTCACTTATCCATTGATTCCCATTTTGCATACATGCATCACCCTTTCCCTTAACTCATTCGATCCAATCTGAAAACCCATCACCCCAATCCTCAACCATCTTCACAGCTGCTAGAGAGAGATGTAGAGTGAGACTGAGGGACTGTGAGGCGGTGGTAGGAGGACCAGCCACCGTGGACAGTGGAGGAAGCCACATGAGAAGGTAAACCTGTAACCCGTGAAATTTTGAATTTTGGATTTTAAGTTTTGAACGTTTGGGGCTGAATCTAAGGGTTGGGTTGTGTTTCTACGACATGGACGAGTCACTGGGGATCGAAGTCTAGGGCTGAGGACGGCGGAGCAGCCCAGACGGAAAGCTGGAAAATTGGGCTACTGTTCTTCGATTCCAGGTCAAATTGTAAGTTTTTTTTCTAGGTTTTGATCATATAGATCGATTACGGTTGATTGGACGATCATACTGGAAGCATTTACTTCGAAAATGGTGGTCGGAAATGGAAGAACAGACCGGATCAGGTCCGTGGGTCTGCTTGACCCGGTTGTAGGAATACGAGTCGACCTGGACAGAGGACAGGGATGGTGACATCATCCTGTCAGATCTGACATGTCAGCTGACACGTGTAAGATGTTAGTGATGGCGTCACTGTTGACATTAGCGATGACTTTGATTGTTGACATCAGCGATGACTTTGACTGTTGATAGTTGACATCAACGTCGACTTTCCTGACGTCAACTTTGACTTTTACTTTGAAACTCATGTGGGGGAGCATGGCATGTATTTTGAGGTAGGACTAGAACCATTTTAAAGGATTCAACTATATCCAATGGTGGTGGTTTCGAGTCGATCGGAGATGGTTAGGCTGGTCAAATTGAGGTTTGAAGCCTAGGGAAGCTTGTCTGGGACACGTTGAATTTTCCAGGAATGTTGGGGGTTCTTGTTTAGGACCTTTCTCGGTTGGTAGTAACCTTTGAGTATGTTTTGGACAGGTCTGGATGACCAAAAGAGGTCGGCTTAGCCTGGAAAGGCTTATGACATGCGTATCGAGGTGCAGCATGAACGGTCTGTGAGTGGACTTTGTTTTATGAATGAGATGCATGCATAAATTTTTTATATGTGTTTATGAACATGTTTTGAGATTCCATGAGTGCATGTGATTTAAATATGAATTGTATGACATTTTCAGTGTAACGACCCGTCCCGAAAATCGAGATTAAATTAGTGCTTAATGATGGATTAGTGATGAAAATGGGTGTTTATGAACATGTTTTGAGATTCCATGAGTGCATGTGATTTAAATATGAATTGTATGACATTTTCAGTGTAACGATCCGTCCCGAAAATCGAGATTAAATTAGTGCTTAATGATGGATTAGTGATGAAAATGAGTGATTAGTTGGGTGATTTCGAACGAACGGTGCGAAATGAAAGTTTCGACCTTGGAATGGGTAAAAAGGTTGACTTTTGTTTGGGCGGTCAAATGGACTTTGATCGATGACTGTGATGCAGTTCGGAATGTCATGAGTTCATAGACAGGTGACACGTCCGATTCCGACATTCGAGGAAAAAGTTATGAAATTCGGAAGGTCAAGGGTAATTTGGTAAATTGGTTGAAAAGAGGAAAACTGTTGAATTTTCATACGACATGGCTTTTTTACAAAGTTCGAGGACTGTTAGGTAGGTATCGATCCCCTGAATACAACGACAGGTGGCATACGTCAATTGGAGGTCGGACGACCGAGATACGGGTCTAGGAACTTGAGAGGAAAAATGGTAAATTGTGAAGGCAGGGGCATTTTGGTCATTTGGTAGCCTAGGGATCTGTGCCCAGTGGAAGTGGGACACTTGGCTGTTTTGGATGTTGTGACCACCAGAGTTTGGACATCTGTCCTTCTCTGGATGGTGGTTGAATATTACACAAGCCGCCTCAAAGTCCGTTTAAATGGGTTATGTGTTTGTGCACGACTTTGGACAGAAATAGAGAAATAGAGGACTTGTTAGCCCAGTTCCCTCAACCCAAACCCCAACCCTTGAAGAGTAACTAAGCTCATGGGAGGCTGAGGACAGTGAAAGGATGGTGGTGTGCTCGTGATGGCCGTCCACGACGGTGGCCGTGGAACTTGTGGGAAACAGAGCATCGAGAGGAACTCGGCCCACTTAAATCACCTGCAAGCCTTATTGTTTTTCCTTGTGTTGTGAACAAAAGATGGAAAAGAAGGTGAGACAATGACAGTGGCAACAACGGTGGTGCATGATGGTTGTGGTGCGGTGAGGTTCTCGTGCACTTCCATTTGAATTCGAATTTGGTATTTTTGTTATAGGGCTTGTTGATCGATTCTGCTAATTGGAACTGCTTTCTCAAGGTTCCAGACGTTGGTTGAGATCAAAATAAAGGATCGAGGAGGTCGGGTAAGGCTGCATGTAACGCCCCGGACGTTCTGGAAATGTAATATTATAAAATATTGAATAAAATGACGTTTTTACCCTTGTGATTCGTATGGTCAATTTGCTGACTTTTTGATTGGGAGGTCGAACGGACGTTGAGCGATGACCGTGACGTAGTTCGGGACGTCACGATTTCATAGACAGGTGGCACGTTCGATTCGGACGAACAGGGTGAAAGTTATGATGTTCGGAAGTTCAGGGGCATTATCGTAATTTGGACGTTATATGGGAAAATTTGACTTTTTGTTTGACAATTGATATCCATATGATTCAAAGACCATTATGTTCGTCTCGACGCCCTGAGTACAACGACAGGCGGCACGCGCGAAACGGACGTCGGATGGCCGAGTTACGGGTCACGGAAGTTGGAGGGCATTTTGGTAATTTTTGCCCTGAGGGCATTTTGGTCTTTTCACACGGAGTACTGTTCACCACCGTGGAAAAACAGAGTGTGCGGCCGTGGGTTGAGCGTGCAATTGTTTAAGGTTTGGTGGAGGGATCAGACACATTGTTTATGGAAATTGAGGCATTGGAAGCACCCCATCGTGGCTGTGCAGAGCTTCAGTGCACGAGGAGTTTTAAAAATGGCCGTGGGCTCTGTGTGCGGGAAAAAGTCTCCAGAGAGGTTCAGTTGATTCCCACGGGCTGTCTTCCATTCTGAGGGGTTTAGCTGAGTGTCACTAAGTCGGGGAACTCATTTCGATCATTTGGGTAGTCTGAGAGAGAGTTGAGCGAGTGTTCTGAGACGGGGAAGAGAAAAACGCAGAAGTGGAGGGAAATTCAAAGGTTGGGTTTTGAGGCGAGTTGAACCAAACTGAGGGTGGAATTAGTCTTCTGGGATCCTTGCTAACGCAACCGTGCAAGAATTGAGGAGGAATGACCAAGGTTTGCTCAGGGACTCAAGTTCCAGTTTCTGGAAAAACGCAGTGTTGAGGACGACGACTTCCAGGTTAGTTTGGGGTTAATTGGTTGGATGTTTTGGTTTGTCTAGGTTCCCTTAAGCTGCTGGTGAAGCTAATTTGATAGTGGCACTAGTTTGGGTGAGTTCTGAGTGACGACCCGTTCGTCTGTTCGAGTCTGGGTTGCATCGATTTAGGGACAGTCGAGGTTAATCATCAATACAGACCTAAAATGACACGACCCATCCCAATCCCCCTGGGATTACCATGGAATGTGCCATGCTCCCGTCTGACAAGAGGTGTCAGACAAGGGATAACCTATTGCCAGAGCCCAAACGGGCATCCAGAGTGCGTAAGGATCGATAGAGGAGGTGTGCGATGCCCAAGTCTCTACTGCAGCCGCATTCCAGAATCAACCTGAAGGGCATTAAAAACAAAAGCTGTGAGTGGACGAAAATAAACAAGTCTGTTTAAAACATTTATAAGACATTTATGCCCGTCAGTAAAAACATATGCATGCACCATCATTTAAAATCATATATCATATAATACGAATCATAAGGCATTTAATAAAACCATAACCATAATTTTAGCTGCTGTACTATACACTCCAATCCCGACATCACCAGATGTTTTGACATTCTTGACGCCTAATAAGGTCACAATAATAAGGCTACGCGTGCCACTCGGGTCTCAATTTCCGAGTTAAATCCCCGAATCCCGTTCGGGTACAGCATCACCTGATGCAGCATCACCTGATGCTTAGCGTCATAGACGCTGGACGTACTAGACGTCCATGACCTCTCCAGGGTACCTCGCCGGAGGAGACAATATAATATGGAAGGATCTATACAGTGCAGTACCAAATGAATTTTATTGATATCCACATGCAAAGCATATATATATATATACATGGATAAAATCCAAACCAATCCTTTAAATTTCATCAGACGGGTCTCAAGCCCAAATACCGTGAAACGTGCCATAACCATAATTTCCATATCATCAATCCGTTATTTGTTTTCAGCATGGGAGTATGTATATAAAATGTGAACCAGGAAACCTTTATTCAATTCCATTTTAGGGTCTCCGACCCGAAATCACATATATAAATCAACTGGACTCCTGGCCCGATTTCATAAGTTAACTGGGCTCCTGGCCCGATTTTACTTTATCAAATTCGTAACCATTTCATGAAATCATATCCAACCACATTTTTGGAAATCAGTGAAAATTCAGAAAATTCTCGATTTACGTGCAAACACGTAAATCACCTCGAAATGCGTAAAATCATTTAAATTCACCGATATCCAAAGTAAATCATTTAATCATAATTATAACAATCATAAAACAGTTATGCATGCATCGAAATTATAAAACCAATGTCCACTCACAGACCGTTTAACCGAGCGCCTCGATACGCGTGCCATAGGCCTTCCCAGGCCACACCACTATCACTGGGACTCCCAATCCTGTCCAAATCACATTAGAGGATTACTAACCCCTTCATTAACATCCTATCAAAGTCCCGTAATTTTCCCGAATTTTTAAGTATTTTTAACCTCGATTTAAAACCTTCGGACATCCCGAACAATATCGAGACGGTGTCCGATCGACACGAAACCAATCTCAAAATGTTCGTTACATTGTATAGGATAAAAGTCATGTTGACCTCACCTCGAGATTCGTGTCCACGCGCCGTCACGCGCCGCCGTGAGTGGCTGCGCGTGAAAGCCACGCGTCTGCTACAGTGACTGCTACAGTGTTCCTTCTTCACCCGAATGACTGGTAAACGGGTCTGATTACCCGCGATAGGATCCGTTTCAATCACACCCAATTCGACATCAATTCAATCCGTTCTTGATCCTATAACAATCATCAACCAACCAATTTCAGTTCTGTGACATCGATCAACATCAACCATTCCTTAAACCAGCCATCAACCCGTGATCACCCAAAACGGGTCAATCACCAAAACTCCTCCAATCCTCAACCATTGCCAAATTAATTTCACAGGAAGCTTATTAGGATTAAAACGAACCAATTCGAATAATTAATTGAACACGACGTTACCTCAATCACCACGACTCAAGCTTGGATTTTCCGGCCGTCCACCGTGTCCGTCCACGGCCCTAGGAGCCTCAAAGCTTGCCACATTTGATTTGGATCGACTCGTTGAAGTTCCAGGAAGCTCAATCAATCATCAATTAGGCTTGGGCTGGCCTGAAAACCGAAATTCGATTTTGAACTCTTCAAAAAACCAGTTCCGGGTTTTTGAACAATTCCACACCAATTTTGCTCCTTCCCTCTCATTCTCAATCCCAGAACACTTCACTCAGTCCCTTAACTACATTGCCCACCACAATCCGCTCAATTGGGCCCTGGAAAGGCTGAACTCATGTGGGAAGCACTCTGCTTTTCATCGTGCACCAGCCATAGTTAATGGCCAAATCCACCGTCCCACACAGCCTGGCATCGCACAATGCCACTAAACAATCCATACAACCTATAAACAATAGTTTTAGGCCATCAATTTGCTCCATAAACGCACCACCCGTGCGCTGGCCATGTTCCCTCCACGGTGCTACAGTAACCGTTCAAACACCCGTGAAATTACCATTCTGCCCTTGTGCAGTAAATTACCAAAATGCCCCTCACGCATCCTGACCCGTAACTCGATCATACGGACTCCGATTGATGCGTGCCGCCTGTCTACGAACTCAGGGCATCGAGACCATCCTAACGGTCCTTGGTCCTCGGCCATCGGACCTCCCGATCAAAAAGTCAACATTTCCCCTTATATCGTCCAATTTACGAAAACGCCCCTGAACTTCCGTACATCATAACTTTCACCACGAACGTCGGAATCGAACGTGCCACCTGTCTATGAACTCGTGACGTCCTGAACTACGTCACGGTCATCGGTCAAAGTCCGTTTGACCATTCGAATTAAAAGTCAACGTTTTGCCCACGCCCAAGGGCAAAACGGTCATTTTGCACAATTCGTCCGAAATCGCCCAACTAATCCCAGATTAGTAAAACACAATTAAATATTATTAAATTCCGATATTCGGGACGGGTCGTTACATAAAATTTATGGATTAGAGAAGATAATAGGATAAAAAACGAGAGGAATTGATTGAGAATTGGGCTTGAACTGGTCGGGTTGAGTCGCGGGTAATAGACCCGTTTATCAGTCGATTCGGGTAAGAACGATGACACTGTAGCTTGGCGCGTGGTGACACGACCCATCCCAATCCCCCCGGGATTACCATGGAATGTGACGTGCTCCCGTCTGACAAGAGGCGCCAGACAAGGGATAACCGATTGCCATTGCCCAAACGGGCTTCCAGAGTGCGTAAGGATCGATGGAGGAGGTGTGCGATGCTCAAGTCTCTGCTGCAGTCGTATCCGGAATCAACCTGAAGGGCATTGAAAACAAAGCTGTGAGTGGACGAAAATAAACAAGTCTGTTTAAAACATTTATAAGACATTTATGCCCCTCAGTAAAATCATATGCATGCACCAAAACCAATAATCCCATATTTATTTAGAAATAACCAATAGGGCCTTAGCCCGGAAACCAAAGCATAGTTTCAATTTCCAAAAGTAAATCCAAGAGTTATTTCATAAATCCAGTAATATGAACCATAAGGCATATAAACCATAACCATTATTTTAGCCACTGCACTATACACTCCAATCCGACATCCCTGATGTCTGACGTCCCTGACGTCAATAAGGTCACAATCACAAGGCTACGCGTGCCACTCGGGTCTCAATTTCCGAGTTCAATCCCCGAACCCCGTTCGGGTACAGCATCCCCGATGCTTAGCGTCATAGACGCTGGACGTACTAGACGTCCGTGACCTCTCCGGGGTACCTCATCCGGAGGAGACAATATAATATGGAAGGATCTATACAGTGCAGTACCAAATACATTTTATAGATATCCACATGCAAAACATATAGGTATACATAGATAAAATTCGAACCATTCGTTACGTTTCATCAAACGGGTCTCATGCCCAAATACCGTGAAACGTGCCCTAACCGAAATATCATCAAAACCATTTATAGATTCCAGCATGTGAACATATATAAAATGTAAACCAGGAAACATTTATTCAATTCCATTTTAGGGTCCCCGACCCGCAATCACATGTAGAAATCAACTGGGCCCCTCGCCCGATTTCACAAGTTAACTGGGCCCCTGGCCCGATCCACATGTTAACTGGGCCCCTGGCCCGATTTCATAGTTCAACTGGGCCCCTGGCCCGATTTTACATTATTCAAGTTCGTAACCGTTTCATGAAATCATATCCAACCGCATTTATGGAAATCGGTGAAAATCCAGAAAATCTCGGTTTACGTGCAAATACGTAATTCACCTCGAAATGCGTGAAATCATTTTAAATTTACCGATATCCCAAGTAAATCATTTGATCATAATTATAACAATCATAAAACAGTTATGCATGCATCGAATTTATGAAACCAATGTCCACTCACAGACCGTTTAACCGAGCGCCTCGATACGCGTGCCATAGGCCCTCCCGGGCCACCTCACTATCACCGGGACTCCCAATCCTGTTCAAAACAATTTAGAGGATCACTAACCTCATCATTAACATCCTATTCAAGTCCCGTAATTTTCCCGAATTTTTAAGTATTTTTAAACTGGATTTAAAACCTTCGGACATCCCGAACAATAACGAAACGGTGTCCGATCGACGCGAAACCAATTCCAAAATGTTCGTTACATTAAATAGGACAGAAGTCATGTTGACCTCACCTCGAGATTCGTGCCCACGCGCCGTCACGCGCCGCCGTGAGTGGCTGCGCGTGAAAGCCACGCGCCTGCTACAGTGACTGCTACAGTCACCATCCTCGCCCGTTTCTCTGGTAAACGGGTTGAAAAACCCGCGATAGGACCCGGTTCAATCTCACCCAAAACAACATCGAATCAATCCGTTCTTTCAACTGATCCCTTGTAATCAATCACCATTTAAGTTCTGTAAATCGAATTACACAAATCGTGGTCTCAATCCTCACGACTCTCGATCGATCCTCGACGGGTTTTCAAATCGGGTTTCACGATATCGTCCCTGTTTTCCAAATTAATTCATTCAGTTAGCATCGTGAGAGTGTAAGGGACATTTCTACAAGGTCAATTTGAGAATTACTTACCTCAAACCCACTGAACACAAGCTCGACTTTGAGCTGCCATGGAAGCTTCTGTTCTTCCACAATACGGCACCATTTCTCGTCGTTTTCATTGCAGAGATGTTCGTATCAATCCCAGAAGTCGAATTGAATCCACAATTGTGATCCTCACCGCTCAAATTGTCGAATTCGCAAATCCCCCAATTTCCACGATTTTTCGGTTTAAAATTAACCCAGGGGCCTCACTGTCACTCGAGCCTCACACTCAATTCGGCTTCCTCAGTCTCCCAATTGCACAATGGAGCTGAGACAGAGGTTAATTAGCTGCTAATTGGTAATCATTAAGACAACCCACAAATTAGGGAATTAGTGTCTAAAGTAAGAATAATTGTGTCTCCCTTAATACATGATTCCATGTTATCTGGGGCAAAGAAGATGACAAAGTGACAGATGTCACTGCCAGGCAGCAAGATTCAATGGTAAAAGACCATTTTGCCCTCCGATTGACAAATTACCATTTTGCCCCTAGACATCCGTGACCCGTAACTTGGTCACCCGAACTCCGTTTTCGGCGTGCCGCCTGTCGTTGGATTCGTATCGACGAGACCTACGCAACGGTCCTTGGCCCTCGGCCATCGGACATCCCGGTCAAAAAGTCAACATTTGGCCCCTAATATGCCAAAATTACGAAAATGCCCTTGCACTTCCGTACATCATAACTTTCACCACGAACGTCGAAATCGAACGTGCCACCAGTCTATGAACTCGTGACGTCCCGAACTACGTCACGGTCATCGGTCAAAGTCCATTTGACCATCCGAATTAAAAGTCAACGTTTTGCCCACACTCAGGGGCAAAACGGTCATTTCGCACAATTCGTCCGAAATCGCCCAACCAATCCCAGATTAGTAAATCACAATTAAATATTTATTAAATCCCGATATTCGGGACGGGTCGTTACACGTGGCCTTCACGCGCAGCCACTTTGGGCGGCGCGTGACGGCGCGTGCGATGTCATCTCCGATCACGGTCAACATGGAAATTGTTCCTTTCAGTCCAATGAACATTTTACCTTTAGGATTCGAGTTGTTCGGGAGTCATTCGGGATAATTTCGGGAGTCCGGAAGATTAAGTCTTTAAGTTTATTTTCGCCGAAAAATCCGGGGAAATTAGGAAAAAATCATACGGGCTATTTGAGGCTGTTTGTAACCCTCTTGTACGTTTTTACAGGCCCGGACACTTCCGAAGCTACGGAGGAGCGCGTGGGACGCGATTGACGCGTCCTAAGACTGTGAGTGGACTTTTTGATTTCTAAATTGGGCATGCATGACTATTTTGCTTATTTATCTCATGGTTTTACATATGATTTTATGATGGTGACATGATATATCGGTTTTACGTGTTTTCACGTTTTTCGAGATATTTATCGTATTTCACGCATTTCGAGGTTACGATTTTTCACTTATGCATGCGTGATGTTTTGATGAAGTATCTGGATATGATTATGCATGTTACGGATTTATGATGTTTTGATCACATTTGCGAAGTGAATTTTCGGAAATTGCATGTGTTAGAATTTGCATGTGAATTCGGACATGAGTCCTATTATGATGTGATATGATTTCGGAATGATGTTGGAAAACGGTTTGTGATGAATCCCGATTTATTGTGTTTTAAAAACGGTTTGGGGTTTAAAGACCCGGTTGATTGTTGGATCCGGTTTTGGGTTTAAAGACCCGGTTTATTTAATGACGGGGGCGGGCCCGAAAATTGGGTTTAAAGACCCGAATTGAGTTTAAAGACCCGTGAGTTTAAAGACTCGATTATTGTGATACCCCCGAGGCCTATTAATCATGTTTTGAGTTTAAAGACTCGTTGATATCCCGGGAAGGCCTAATGTTGAGTTTAAAGACTCGGATGGATCCAACGGCATAATTGTGATTATTGGTCTACATTTGACTTGATTTGTGCAAATAATGTTTCAAAATGACGGTTTCTGGAATCTGGTATTATTAAATGGTTTTACATGAGTTATGACGATCCTTGTAACATTTTTCACATGTTTCGGAAGAAGAGTTTTCAAAAGTTTAATACGCAAGTTTTGAATATTTGGTTATGCATGCGGATTACAAAACTGGAGGGCGAACCCGATTTCGGAAAAACTGTTTTTTTTTTTCTGCAAAACTTATGTTTAGGTCCACTCACACTTTGTTGTTTTAAATTCCCTCCAGGTCGTGGTACAAGTGCGGGGGCAGGCGCCGAGGCAGAGGCGGAGGCATAAAGTTTTCCGTTGCGGAGTAGTTAGTTCACAGAGTAGGATTTGTTCCTTAATCTGTTTTGTAATATTATTTCTCTGTGAAACTGTGGACTTGACGTCCAGTCGGTTGTATTTGTTTAATCTCCCTGGTCTGACAATGGGTGTGTTGTTATATTACTTAGTTTTCCGGTCTTTTGGATTCGTTTGTCAGACGGGAGCAGGATGCTTCCCGATTATCGAGGCGAAAATCGGGGTGGGTCCTGTCACTGCAGAACATGGTTGCAAAAACAGAGTTCGACTTTGAAGGGGAAAGGTGAGCTTTAGGTCCTAATTGTCCAATTTGGGTAGCTAGATCGATTATTTAGAGTGGGACGAAGATACTAGGCTTAAAAAGGATTGAAAACGCGTGGAAAATGGTGGAAAACCGCTTGCGCCGGTTCGAACCGGGTTGGCGAGAGGAAGACGATGATGAACAAAGCCGCGTGTGAGGCCCACGCGCAGCCCTTTGGGCAGTGCGTGTGGGCGCATGGCATGGATTTTGAGGAAGGTTCCAACACAACTTTTAAAGTATTCAATGTAACGAACATTTTGGAACTGGTTTCAAGTCAATCGGACATCGTCTCGATATGTTTCGGGATGTCCAAAGGTTTTAGGGCTCGTTTAAAAATAGCTAAAAATTTGGGAAAATTACAGAGTTTTAGTATAATCATCGTGAAGTAGTTAGTGATCTTATTATGGGGTTTGGACAGGTTTGGAAAAGCCGGTGATAATGGATTAGCCGGGAAAGTGTAATTGCAAGCGTATCGAGGCGGCTACGCTAATGGTCTGTGAGTGGACTTTGCTTTCAAACTTATGATGCATGCATAAATGTTTTTATATGTTTTATATACGTGATTTCTATGTTTATGATTATGATCTTGATGATTTTTGATTTTACACGTATTTCGAGATATTTATAAAATTGCACGTTTTACGGGATATGGTTTTCTGATATGATTTAATGATGGTTTAGATACGATGATTTGGGGTTTGAGATATGATTGATTTTAATGGTTTATAATGCATTTTGGTTAAGTGATTTCGGGCTTGAAGCCCTATTCCCAAAAGTGATTTCGATAAACAAGATTTCGGATTTTGGAATTGGATTTCGGAACTATGATTCCTGATTTGGTTTTGAAACTTGAAAGTGAAAATTCTGGATTTGGGTTCGGGGTGATGGTTCCGGATGCTAACTTACGAAATCATTATTGTGAATTCAGATTGGATTTCTATGCTTTTTACTTGGTTTTGGGTTTAAAGACCCTTTGAAAACTGGTTTTGGCTTTAAAGACCCGGATATGGCTGGATCTAGTTTTGAGTTTAAGGACTCGGTTGATTGACGGGGGAGGGCCCTGGATTGATATGTTTTCAGTTTAAAGACTCGGTTATTGTGATATCCCCCGAGGCCTATTGATTGTGTTTTGAGTTTAAAGACTCGTTGATATTCTGGAAAAGCCTAATTATGTGCATGTGTTTTGATTTTAAAGACTCGAGCACACTTGAGATCCAGCAACTTGATTGATTGAGGTTTTTCACTGGGTTTTCCCTAGTTTTCAGATGTTTTGGGCAATGGCCCGGATGATTTGAATTTGATGAGTTTTGGGCTGAGTTCTCGTACTTTGATGATTGATTTATGATTTTGGGCTAAGGCCCTGGATTTCAATTAGGGATTTGAGAAATGGAAATTATTTTGGGTTTCAAGGTTTTCTTATCTTGGATATGAAATGGTTTTATGGAATGGTTTTCATATGCAAGCATTGATTTTTTTCGTGGAGGGTATAAATGTACTTTCGTATAAACTGTTTTCTGAACTTACTGTTTATTTTGTCCACTCACAATCTTTTATGTTTTCGATACCCTACAGGTTGTTGCGGTGCGGGCTGTTGGTAGAGAGAGACGGAGACATCACACATGTGATCCACAGTAGATTCTGCGCGCTCTGGGAAGTCTGGAAGTTTTGGACGGTTCGTTTGGGAATCTCTTGTCCAGCTTACGTGTTACATGGAGGTTGGACGTCGGTTTAACCTCCGTGTCATTCGTAACTTAGAAGGGAGCATGACTTAGCCTTTAATCCCGGGGGATTGGGGGTGGGTCGTGTCATTCAGAGGAAAATGCGTTATTGCACATAGTTCGAGATTTCTGTTTTATATGATGTTTGGGCTTCGGCCGAGTGTACTACGTTCTTGTGTTTTATGTGATTCCGAAGGTTTCACTAAGAGGCGTGAAACTGAGGAACTGATTTATGATTTTTGAGGATTTCACGGGGATGCGTGAAATCGAGATTCGGGCGTGAGTCTCGATTGAACGATCATTTGAAAGTGTTTTGGAAATGAGAACTGGTTTTCAGCATTGGAAATATCTTTCCGGCACGTGACCCAGTTGATTTGAGTTTTGACTTAGAGTATAGTCAAATGTAAGAGAAATCTGGCTGTGACCTAGTTATAAGTTTTATGAAAGATATTTCAAGCATGAGACCCAGTTGTGGAGTTGATAGGATTCAAGGAATCTTAGGACATGAAGTGTCGTAGGACACTGGTTTTCGGGCTGTGACCCATTTGGTGATGTTCAGTGCTTGAGGCCCTATTGATGATGGTGACGCTCGCCTCCAGATTGCAGATGTGTTCCTTCCGGAGAGGTCACGATGCACTGCCTGTTGTCGAACAGCCGCGGGAAGCAGTGACCGAGGGAGGCTCGACTTAGGAGTGCTGAGGGTATCCTCTAAGATTGATTGACGATGTATTCGCGATAATCTAGAGATGGTCGCGGCGAGTGATGTATTCACGACGACATGCTGGGATTATGAGCGGTCTTGAGCAATTTGCACATGTCGTAGGATTAGAATCGTGACTGACATTGGGATGAGTTCCCATGGTATGTGTTCCCATGTGTTCTATGGTTTGGGCCGAGGTTCTGTTTGTGTCATCTGGTTTCGAGCTAAGACCCTACTGAGGTATTGGCTTCGATTGAGAAGCATTTTTCACCGTGTTTTGATTTGGGAAGCAATATGTTTTGCTTCCGAGAAAGTATTTGAAATAACTATTTATGATGCATGCATGGTTTTACGTGAAGGGTATAAATGTCTTTTAGATATAAATGGTTTTTATAAACAGTTATTTTGTGCACTCACAATTTTTTTATGGTTTTAACACCTTTCAGGTTGATCGCGGATGCGGGCTGTAACAGAGTTCGAGACATCACATGCCACTGCCGATCCTTCCGTACTCTGATGGACCCCGAGCGGGTGACGAGTTTATCCCTGGTGTGACACGCGGTGTTAGACGGGAGTAGGCACGTCCCACGATAATTCAGGGGGATTGGGACAGGTCTTGTCAGTTAATGCATTTAAATTTTATTAGTTTTTAAATTTATTATTAGTACAAAATAAAAACTAATAAAAAAAATATCTAGATATATCTAGATATACTCAGATGAATACATGTTTAACCATATAAGAGTATAATAAAAAATTATTAAGTGGCAATGTTTGTTTGATAAATTTTAATATAATGATAATATTTGTAATCCAATCCTCTACTAGTTTAATATATAAAATTTTTAGTATTGATTATTATGTTATTTTTTGTATTCTTACTGTTCTTTTTATATCATTGCTATTATTCTAAACTAAAAGTTTTTAAACTGTTTTGATCCAAACCAGTTTATTAGTAACGGTTTGAATCAAAACGGTTTCATTTCTAATTTTAGAAAATTTAATCTATGTTGAACCATTAAGATTTTAACAGTTTAGATTTGGATATTGCCAATATCCATGTAGAGTTACACCGTGTCTACTCCTAATGGAGACAATTCATGAAATTTATTAAAAATAATAATAACATGGTCAATTAAGTTTAAGTGTGTTCTAAAAGTATTACTAAAAAAATAGATGAAGAAGTGACATTGTACGAAGATGAAGGAAAAATGACGAAGATAAAAATTTGGACACTGAAAAAATGACAAAAATATGTTTTTTGTTTGGTTTCATTTTTATATGTTTACCTTTACATTTATGTTCTATAACTACATCTCTTCCACCATATCCTTCATCCATCGTTCATTTCTTAACTCTCCATATATCAAACATAAAATTGAAAATGCCAAAATAAAAAATATGTACAAATAGCTTCTATTTTCTCTCCTCCTAGTTCCAAAGAAAAAAACAAACTAAGGGGTTCGTCCAATCAATCGTTTTTCCTCTTTTTCTTTTGGGTTGGTAATAAAAATCTTTTTGTGGTGACTATTTTGTCTGAATCATGCTTAGATTTGAGTTCCCTATTATATTATTTTGCTATTTTTTCAATGTATCTCTTTACCAAAAATCTTCAAAATTTCTTCTTCCCTCAAATCTTTCATCTTGCAATTGGAGGAGTTTTGTCGCAATTTCCGTTGATTTTAGTCACAGTAGTTAGATTATGACTTTTTATCTTTTATTTGCTTTTATTCGCAATTGAATCGTTAGAGATCAAACTTTCCTCATATCCGCTTTACTTTTCAGTTCTTCAAGATTAGATTTGATTAGTTTGCCGATGTTGACGGTTTGTTTTTTTTGTAGAAATAGTTTGTTTAGAGTTATAGACGCTATTAGGGTTTTGGTTATTTTGAATTTTGTGGGATTGATTTGTAATTTTTTATAATTTTAGTGATGTGAATTTATTAATTATTAATGCGACTTTATCTGTATTAATATTGTCATTTTTGCCTTACAGCTCTAAGTACCATGACTTTGATAATATAATTGTACAAGTTCATATAATACACAATGTTATCTTTTTTGATAAAAAGAAAACATAAATTAAAAATTTGAAACAAAGAACGAAATGTTTATCAAATCACCTTGAAAGACAATTGAGGCAAAAGTGGATGAATTATTCCTAACCTCTACCTACTTAATTTGATTTTTTTGTACGTCATATTACACTCACCGATTAACCAAAAACCAGTAACCTCACCATTATGAAATTTTCTAATAACCATGTTAGCATTTTTTATACAACAATATTTTATTTATTTTTAAAATAAACTTGAATAGAAGTAATTAGCTTTTCTATAATAATTCAATCAAGTTTGATTTCTATAATACTAATTTGAAAATATAATATATATATATATATATAAAATATGTATATCTGTGAATTTTTATACTTATTAAAAATCAAAACGTTTTTCATTGTTTATCATGTTAGCTCTATTTTATGTGTTTTTATTCTATATGTGGGCTCCTGTGGGAGTTAGCTAGAAGTTAGCTGGTTTGGCAGTGCCTTAATACTCACTCACTCTCAAAAGCTTCGGTAATTAATCACCAGAAGAAAAGCATACGACCAGAGGAAAAGCACGAAGCGAGATCTCGATTCGTAGCCATGACGACGTCGTCTGGTTCAAATTCGCAACCATCCACATTTTCTTGGGCTTCTTATCCGTGGAGGACGCGGCTGTCGCTTACGGTTCTGACAAAAGTCACAGACGCGGCCTGCCGCGCTGACGGCACCATCAACCGCCGTTTTCTCACTCTGGTGGACTTGAAGTTCTCAGCCAAACCCAACACTCCCGTCAAAGGCGTTACTTCTTCAGACGTTACTGTCGACCCCACTCGCAATCTCTGGTTCCGACTTTTCGTCCCCGACACGACGTCGTCTCCCTCCTCTCTGCCTGTCGTCATTTTCTTCCACGGAGGGGGCTTCAGTTTCCTCAGTCCCGCTTCCTTTGCGTACGATGCCGTTTGCCGCAGGTTCGCTCGAAAAATTCCCGCTATCGTCGTCTCCATCAACTACCGCCTCTGCCCCGAACACCGCTACCCTTCTCAGTACGATGATGGCTTTGATGTTCTTACCTTCCTCGACCAGAACGACGACGTACTCCCAAAAACCGCAGACAGAGCCCGATGCTTCTTCGCTGGGGACAGCGCCGGCGCCAATCTAGCCCACCACGTGGCGGTGAGGACCGCCTGCGAGAAGGATCGATTTCGGGTCGTGAAACTGGTCGGGTTGATATCGATCCAGCCGTTTTTCGGAGGACAGGAGCGAGCGGAGTCCGAAATCCGACTTCCGGAGGCGCCTGTAGTGTCGGTAGTCCGAACCGATTGGCTTTGGAAAGCGTTTTTGCCGGAGGGGTCGGACCGGGACCACGAAGCGGCGAACGTGAGTGGGCCGAACGCGGCGGACATATCGAGTCTGGACTATCCAAGTACGGTTTTGTTCGTGGGGGGATTCGACCCGCTGCAGGACTGGCAGAGGAGGTACTACGAGTGGTTGAAGAAATCCGGGAAAGAGGCTAAGCTAATCGAGTATCCAAACATGGTCCATGCTTTTTATGTATTTCCAGAATTACCCGAGTCTAACCAGCTCATTTCCCAAGTTAAAGATTTCGTCGCTTCTATATAAGGGACTTGTTTGGTACCTAGGAAATTTCGTCCCTTCTATATAAGGGACTTGTTTGGTACTTAGGAAAATAACAGGAAGTAGGGATTTGTTTTCGTTATCTGAAACTGAGTGTCGGTCCATATATATGGTTGCCTAGGTGTTATCGTATACTTTCGCAAGTGATGCCAGTGTTACCAACTGAATGTATCAAGCTGAAGTAAACAAGATGGCAACTATCAATAATTATGATATGATGTGGGTCATGTGTGCGCAACAATTTATTCAAGAAAATTTAGTGTTAATTTTCGCAAAGTGGGTTTCACGTACATATAAGAGCGAGCATGAACCGATTAAAATTATTATCTAATCCGCTTCAAGTCTTAATTAATTCAATAGTTTAGATTTAATCGGATAAAAATAAAATTTTTGAAAATTCAAACCATATAAAAATAAAAAAAGATACACAGTGTTAATTTTCGCAAAGTGGGTTTCACGTACATATAAGAGCGGGCATGAACCGATTAAAATTATTATCTAATCCGCTTCAAGTCTTAATTAATTCAATAGTTTAGATTTAATCGGATAAAAATAAAATTTTTGAAAATTCAAACCATATAAAAATAAAAAAAGATACACAGATATACTCAAATAAATATAAGTATAACCAGATAAGATTATTGATGGGATCCGTTCCTAAATTCCATGAAAACCGGACTAGATCTGCTTCCGCCTGATAAGAGTTGTCAGACAAGCAATAAATCTTTAACTTATCAATTTCCACAATTTAACAAATTAACCAAATGAGGTACACTCTTGAGGGTTACGATTCACATCCAGCCCACTTATCCCGACAAATAGCGAAATTTACCATTTCAACCAGTTCTTTATTGTTATTGTTACATCCCATACCATAAATTAGAAACTAAATCTGCAAAATTGCCACTTTACCCCTAGCTATCCAACTCAAAATTTTAATTGTACTCGCGCTAGATAACCTAACCGGATTGGGCTTAGTGTATTTCGATTTTGGGGGCCCAAACTCTCAACCCAAAAATCTTGTTATCTACTAAGTTTCATTTTGCACCAATTAATTTAACTTAACAATCAAGGCCCAACCTTGGTAGCCTAAGCACACCAAACTACCCATGATCTTCATTGAAACCAACTTCTTGGTTCATTCCCAATGTGGAGGCCTAGCATCCACTCACGTTACTGTAGCTACACACAATACTTGGGGGAAGATTCTCGATTACGCTCGCACCCTCCACCCACATCCATCCACCCACATAATATAAGGACCTGATACCCACGACGACAATTGAGAGTTTGGCCTTGCGCGCCCCTCTGAACGATGAACCCAGGACTGTCGAAATTGACTCATAATCGCGTATGTTGCTTTTCCACCGCAAAACTTGTGTCGGTGACCTGAAAACCAACGTGAACCAGGAACAAATGGCACAACCTGACTCTAATTCAAGGACATTGAAGGAAACGTGAACCATGCGACTCGTTATGTTAAGTACTACTGATTGAATCACTTGCATTTGGTTTTCAAGGTGTGGAATCGCGATGGCGACCGGTGACCCAATGACCCCTTTTGACCCAGAATTAACCTAGTCGTGATCCGAGAAGGCTCAACGACTTCAATGAGGTAAACCAACCCATTTTGTGGTGTGATTTGGATTCCCTAGTTCGCAAAGACCTTACTGACCCCTTGTATGTCCCTTTCAAGATGAGGAACCATGACATCGACCGCGACCATGGGTTTACTTTTATTCACCAGGGGTCTTGGTTTCGACTTCTTTTGATGACATCTTCTGATTTTTAACCATTTCTTCCAATTTTTGAACAAATTTTAGCCCTATTTTTTCATATTTTTTCAAATTTTAAATATATTCATTCCTTCCAATTTTTTAACAAAGCTTGGCTCTATTTTTTATCTTTTTTTTTTCAATTTTAAATATATATGGACTTACTTTATCATTTTTCTTCCACAAAATTTTATTTTATGTTTATTGCTATGTTTTTAACTATATTAACATTTAATTATAGTAATTCACTTCAATTTATGTTTATATTTAAGATTTTATATTATTAGTCATAGTCAAAATCATATTGTATCATTTTATTCATCATATATTTATTATATCAAAATAATTTTATTAATCTTATATAACGATTATTGGGTATTTAAATTTTTCCCAAAGTTTTATTAAATTTTCATCGTTTTTGTTGATTCGTAATCGATATCGATATATTCGTCGAGATATCTGTAAATTTGACTAGCGATATTTCCATCGATATCAATATTTCTTTCCTTGACCTCGACTCGACTTGGACCCACTTTCAATTTGCTCCCCTTCGTACTTTTGGAGGTTATGGCGACCTTATTGAATGTAATCGCTCTCTTAATCGGATTTAGAGCATCATTCTGACTCGTTTGCATGTTAATTCTGGAGTTTGGGCCACGGTGGAGCTGTGACGGCCAGAGTAACAGAGCAGAGGACCTTCCTATGGATTCACAGTCTCAGCATGTATAATTTAAACTTAGGACTAGGATTTTTTATTCTAGGCGTCGAGTAGTGTAAGATTGGTGTTTTGCATGTTGAATCCGAGAAAGAATTGAAGAATTTAGGCCACATTGGATTCTAAGATTTTTCAGGCGAAAAAACCCATAACCTGACCACCGTGGACGGCAGCGCTAGCAGAGGTACGATCACTGTCTTCGGTGAGGCTCTGGTGACAATAGTCAATGGTGGTCCACATTTAATCAACGGTTAGTGCACGTGTGGCACTGTAGCAACACACACATGAGAGTGTGACGTGCACGTTAGAGGCGCGTGGCTAGCACGTGAAGCCCCCTCCAGTGCGTGGGAGGGTTTTCCGACCCTTCGGTTACATGTGACGGCGCATGGAGCCCATTTTCGGCGCACTGAGGCACGTGGTGTCAGGACTCGTCCCAAATTCCCCTGGATTAACGTGGGACACGCCTGATCCCGTCTGACACGATAAGGGACTCAGCCCAAATCATAAGAAACTAACCATACGGGCCACTGCCCAAAACCTGTGTAAACACACATCATCTATCATATATAGCATACATCACATATACATATAATTCACACAACCAATCCTGTCACGGTTTCCAAAGCTACGCGCGTGCTACCCAGGTCTCAATCCGAGTCTTCTCAAAGTCAAGATCAATGTCCGCAGACCACTGACCCTACCCGAGGTAATAGTAATCATAGCCTTCCTGAGAGTAAGGAACCCAACTGGGGGGTGACTCCACTCAGTCGGTGCTCCGTGACTACTCCGGGGTCCACCCAGGCCAACGACCCTCCCCGGAGAAGATAATAGAAGTAAAGGAAGGTATATGAATACATATATATACATAACATAAACATTCATGCCCGGTTCCCTTGAACCGTCATGATCCATAACATCCATTAAAAAGGGTTCATGCCGGTTCCCATAAACCGTCATGAACCAGAATGACCTGACAAAGGTCCATGCCGGTTCCCATAAACCGTCATGAACCAGAATGACCTGACAAAGGTCCATGCCGGTTCCCATAAACCGTCATGAACCAGAATGACTTGACAAAGGTCCATGTCGGTTCCCATAAACCGTCATGAACCACAATGACCTTTCCAAAGTTCATGCCGGTTCCCATAAACCGTCATGAACTTGGAAATCCATCTAGGGTCCCTGACCCAAAATCATCAGTGTAAAACAACTGGGTCTTGTTCCCGAACATATGACTCAACTGGGCACCGTGCCCGATATCTAGGGGTCAGTCACGACTCCGATCATAGTGATGTGTGCAAGACTGCCCTCAATCCTGGTATGTCGCCGTGAACGTATCAACCGACGCGACTACCACAAGATCATGGTGCACTCATCACCGATCGCTATCCTGAACCGTCAGCACTACGAAGTCGAGCCTCCCCAAGCTGCCCGACCACAAATCGTGCATCGTGACCTCTCCGGAAGGAACATATCCCAATCCGGAGGCGAGCGTCGTATCGTCGATCGCGCACATAGCACCCGTCGCGACCACGATTTAGACCCGAAGGTTGTAAATAGCGTCATATGCCCGAGACAAAACCAAATGGGTCTCATACCCGAGTTTATCCTTTTAGAAATCCAAAACCTTATCATTTAGACCAATAAAGATATACAGACCCGTATAGGCACCGTATAGGGCCAAAACCTCGAAATACGTGCCTATACCTAACCACACATCCAAATGCACTCATGGCATCACAAAAAAGTATTTAAAACATATAATAAACATTTATGCATGCACCAATTTAGAAAATAAGGTCCACTCACAGACCGTCCGAGCTGCCGCCTTGATTTGCGTGCCATACGGCTCCCCGAGCCGATCACCATCACCGGGGCTCCCAAACCTGTTGAAATTTTAATAGAAGGTTACTAACTACTTGATTAACCTCCTACCAAAGCCCCGTAATTTTCCCGAACTTTTAACTATTTTTAAAACCGAACCTAAACATTCTGATGCCCCGAAACATATCGAGAAGGTATCCGATTGACACGAAACTAGTCCCAAAATGTTCGTTACATCGAATAGAAGATTTCCCGTGTTGAACACTTTCCCAAATTATGGCCCACGCGCCCTCACTTGCTCCTAGAAGGTTGAAAACACTGTTCATCCGTCGGTTTTTTTTTCTTCTGTTTTTGGAGCGATTCAAGGTCCATTTCATCCCATTTTAATCCTAATATAATCCTAATCCTATTTCCTATCTTTCTAGCTAATTAAAACTGAATTAAACACCCCAAAACCGTGCTTCCATCCGCCATCAATGGTGGCCGGATTTTCTCCGGCCGTTCACGGCCATTTCCGGCCATCCCAAGCCCCAAAACTAATCCCATTAACCTCCTAGAGTCCCCAGAAATGTTTCCCAATCCTTAGAATCGAACAAAAACTAACAAAACCGAAATTTGAATTTTTGGGCATTTTCTTACCTCATGGGTTCACCCGCCGTGAGCCGCCGCCGTGAGCCACCATGGCCGGCCGTCGTGTCCTCCTCATCATCCCAGTCCTTCCTCACTTCCTCACACTCACTCACGGGCTCACAAGATGAATAATGGTGAGGTGTGGTGGTATGTGTGTGGTGTGGTGTTTGAAAATGGAGGATGAAGAAAATGGGGGGGGGGTGTGCGGGTTTGAAGAAGAAAAGAAGAAAAAGATATCTGATGGGAGAGGGAATTAATGGATGGTTGGGATTTAGAGATTAGATGAGAGATGGAGGGCTAGGATTGAATGATAATTAGATTAATTATAAAATAATCAAAATAATAATATTTAATTACTTAGATCCACAAATTAAGGGATTTAGCCAATGGGATGAGTGACACTTTTCACTCATCCATGGGACCCACTCAAAATATCTGGCCCAATTAGAAATGGCCACCTCATCACCGCCTCGAAGTACGTGCATAGTAAAATCGAACTTCCGTGACCTATAACTTCCCCGTTCGAAGTCCGATTTCAGCGTGCCGCCTGTCTATGGATTCATATCGTCTCGATCTACGTAACGGCCTTCGGCCCTCGGCCATCGGACCTTTTGGTCAGAAAGTCAACATTTGCCCCTTTTTGACCATAATTACCAAAATGCCCCTAAACTTCCGAACATCATAACTTCCTCCACGAACGTCGGAATTGAACGTGCCACCTGTCTATGAACTCGTGACGTCACGCACTACGTCACGGTCATTGATCAATGTCTGTTTGACCACCAGAATGAAAAGTCAACGTTTTACCCACGCTAGGGGCAAAACGGTCATTTTGCATCGTTCGTCCGATTTCGCCCAACTAATCACGGATTAACCTCACTAATCGTGATTAGTCACTAATCTAATCTAGGAATTTGGGACGGGTCGTTACACCTCAAGCCCGAGATTACAAAAAATTGGGCCACAACCCCTCACTAAAGTCCCGTAATTTTCCGAAATTTCTAATTATATTTAAACGCGAACCTAAACCTTCGGACGTCCCAAACTATAAAGAAACGATGTCTGATTGACACGAAACCAATCCCAAAATGTTCGTTACATCGAATAGATGATTTCACATGTTGGAACATTCCCCAAAGGAAGGCTCACGTGCCCTCACGCGCCCCAAGAAGGTCCTGCGCGTGGGTCTAATGCGCCATGCTACAGTCCTTTTACTTCCTCTCGACGGCCGGTCGGGTCGATTTTCTAGTTCGGCATGTCCAGTTGGACTGGCGTGACCGGTCTGGCCATTTTCCTCCCTCATTTTTCGACCAATCTTTTCCTTTTTTGATCCTATTCTCTATATTTTCATCCTAAGAATCTAAACATATGAATTAAAACCTGAAAAACCCATAAAAAAACCCCACGATCCAAGTTTTCCATTTTCCTCCCACGGCTCCTCAGCCGTCAACCCCATCAAAAAACTCCTTATTACCTTCCTAATAACCCAATAAGCCCATTCTAAACATCCAAAGCCGTCCATAACGTCAAAATCAATTTCTTGAATTTAAAAACACAAAACCGAGCAATCGGGTTTACCTTGCACAAGGGTCCTCCGCCATCCACGGCGGTGTTGCTCCTTGCCGGCCACCAGCATCCTCATGGCCCTCCATCACTCTCTAGGTCCTCAGACATGATCATATGGGGTAAGGGTTTGGATTGGTTTGAAATGGTCGATCAGTTTGAATGAAGAAAATAAAGAAGGTGAGCAGATATGCATGAATGAGGGAAGTGAGGGAATGGATGAGTGACAAGTGTCACTCATCCCCTGAGGTTTGGGAAAGATCTGGGCCCACAAAAGACAAAACTTCACTTCTTGCCTCGTAAAATGTGTCGCCGTAAATAGTTCTCCTAAACTTCCGTGAACCGTAACTTTCCCGTCTAACGTTCGAATTCGACGTGCCGCCTGTCTACGGATTTGTATCATCTCGATCTACATAATGGTCCTCGGCCCTCAGCCATCAGACCTTTAGGGTCAAAAGTCAACTATTTGCTCCTATTCCACCAAATTACCAAAATACCCCCGAACTTCCGAAAATCATAACTTCTTCCTCGAATGTCGGAATCGGGAGTGCCACCTGTCTATGTCTCGAACTACGTCGCATTCATCGGCCAAAGTCCATTTGACCTCCTGAACGAAAAGTCAACGATTCGCCCATTCTAGGGGCAAAATCGTCATTTCGCCATGCTCGTTCGCTAGTCCACGTCTAATCCCCGATTAGTCTAGCTAATCTGTCATTAAGTCTTAATTAATCCTGCTAATTCGGGACGGGTCGTCACGTGTGGGCGTTCTTTCAGACTGTTTTGAACAGTTTTAAGTGGTTTTCTAGCCCCAATAAGGCTCGTATAGTCGATTTTCTACCCCAGACATCATATAGGCGTTGTTTTCCGGTCCAAGACATTGTGTGGGCGCTCGTTTCCTGTGTGTTGGGTGGTTTAGAACCTATTTAAGTGCATATAATGTGATTGTTGGCCTGTTTTAGATTACCCTTGAAGTTTTAACATATAGAATGATTTTTGAGATGATCTTGACCCTTATGAATGGTCTTTATAGGGATAGACTAGGTTGGGAGCTTGAGATTAGCTTGATTTGTCGGGTGATCTGACTCCCCGACTAGTGTGAGTGGTCCCCTTTCCCTAAACTGCTTTTCTAGTGTTTTACTCGCATGTTTCATGACGTTGCACTTGTGATATCTTTGAATGTGCATGACTTAATATGTGCTACTTGTGGTATTTTATTGACATGGTTGGTTTACGATGCTTAGTTGCATATTAGTCCCCGGGGCATTGATGAGAAAGAGTGTTAGAACCCACTTAGGACTCGCTGGTATCTAGTACCCATCTGTAGGTCGCAGACCAGTCCTCCACATGATCATTCACCCACGCTGCTCACTATATAAAATGAGTTTTGAGGTGATATTTATCCTTATGAATGGTCTTCATAGGGATGGACTGTGTTAGGAGCTTGAGCTTAGTTTGATTTGTTTGGTGATCCAACTCCAGATAAGCCATTATTTGAGCATAATTTTATGTCAATTTATACCTTTCATGCTTATCATTCAATGTAAAAATTCCAAACAATATGAGAAAATAATATATTTTGAAAGAAATGTGCATAATTTGATAGACCCTGAATTATGAGAAATTGAGCTAAAGAATCATGTCAATCAGAGTTATATTGAAGAAGTTATGATCGAAATAAGAGAGGACATCAAAAAGTGCAAGGAAATTCGGTAGCATCCTACCGAACCAAACCAAGCAGCCCCAGTTCTCATTCGGCCAGCACCTACTGACCTGCCTATAACTGCTTCAACACGCGCATCCTGAACCAGAAAGCTTCACTTTGGCTAGCGCCTACCGAAAGCTCTGGCAGCAATTTGCGCCTTTGACCAGCCGCTGACCACCGAGTTCTTCACCCTTTTTCAGCTCGTGTGCGCCGAATTCTGCCAAGGCACTTCCAACTCTGTTTCTTGGATTTCCAATTATAGGACCCAATCAGAAAAGCACTAAATAAATCATACCCGGGTCATGCTTTCGTTTGTCAAGTAACCTAAAGTACCAAATGTACCCTCGAAACCCTGTCAGACAAAAAAATACTCATACATTCGTGAGCTCATGCCTCTACTCCGTAAATATACTCAACTCATGTTCAATAACCCTAGAGGGTTTCAATTCCAAGGAAAAGTGTGAGTGGACGAAAAATAAAAGTTTTAAAACATATTATTCGAAAGTGTTCATACCATATCGACCGACCACCCTCTAAGCACAGGGCCCGCCAGGACAGAACGGATGCCGACCGATACCCCTCTCGGCACCCCCACTTGGGTCGCCCACCGATCGGCATAACCTACAGGCCTGCCATTCGGCACCTGCTAAAGCACATGCACCAGCTGGCTACAACAGTCACCTGACACCAACATTACCACAACCACTCCCTGACGAGGGCAGGTTGAACACCATCTGGCGTCTCCCCTGGATGTCCGGGGCTCACCAGGCGACCCTCAGCCACAAAGCAGAACCTACTCCCAAACAGTAGCTCAACTACCACAGTTATGGCTACTATAAATACCTTGAAACCCTTCACAAAGGTAATACACTGAGTTCCCATTCAGATTACTGTTATTTCCTTGCCCTTCGGCGTGCAGATACTAACTTAGGTATCAGAGTCCCTTTGGCGGACACCACACCGATGTCAAGTCTTTGCAGGATCTCTGCCAAGCAGCAACGCCCCCAGCGGGTCCAAAGCACCACGTAGCTGGTCCTAGATCCCCCAGCGGGTCTCATCAAGTTGGTATATTTCGAGATCAAACAGAAAGCATACTATTTACCCTTCATTTATAAAAACTACGCATGCATCATAAAATTTCTTAATCCTAATAAACCAGCAATAAAAAGTGAAACCTTGAAGTACATGCTATAGAAAGGAATCCAGTAATATCAAAAACCAAGGTAACTATGAAAACCATATCCAAATTTCAACACAAACACATCATACCAATGCATAATCATAACAATCACATTGCACTCACCAATATATCAAATCATCTAATCATATTAACTAACCCAACCTCGATGCCTACAAGCTGAATCATCATACCGATGTGCATTACCGATGGGCCAAGTCACTCGGGAATTACGGAGCCCAATTCAACGTCCGAGTGTGGATCGCCTCAGGAATTACGGAGCCCAATTCGACGTCAAAATCACAGTCCTAGTCTCAGGAATTACAGAGCCCGTCTCGGCGTCTAAAACAACTCACGGGTCTCGAGAATTACGAAGTTTTACCTCGCCGTCTGAGACTGTTCAACCAATCGGAATTCCAAGGAGGGTTTCCACAACATATCCCAATCCAATCACACAAAATCATAGTAAACAATCCAGAATCACATGATAAGCACTTCATATTTCAAAACCTGGGGCTAAGCTCAAATAATAAAATATGGAAAAAACCACATAAAAACAAGCCACCAAAATATTCCAGAAAATCATATAAAATTTTAAACCATTAAAAACTACCAAAATCATGTAGAAATCTCATACCGACACTAAAACTATTTTCTAAGACTCAATAATGGAGCAGGACATAGTAAACCCAATTTCCTCACAAAATGTGCAAGATTGGAATTTCTATAAAGCCATCAAAATTCGTATAAAATCGTATGAAATCATATTCAAAAAACCATCAAACAATTGACATAATCTATTAGGTCAAACAATATAGATATTCATGCATAAAGTTTAAGGAAAACAAAGGTCCACTCACACGTACTGTACGAGTAGTCAAACCACATTTCACACTTTCCCATAAAATCCGGGAATGTCATCACCTGTAAAAAAATCATTTCTAAGGGTCACTAATCACCTCAATCAACTCACTATTTAATCCCTTAATTTTCTAGGATTTTTAAACAAATTAAAACGGACCCTAAACTTTTAGACAATCAAAATTGCCCCGAGATAATGTCTGATCGCCTAAAAAATTGTACCGTTGGACTAATAAGATCAAATACTATAACTTTCGTGTTAGTCGGAATTCTAAATTCTATGATACACGCCCAGTAAATTCCCTACGCGTGAGGCCCACGCGCACTGCATTGTTCATCTTCAACATGTGTCCTAACCTGTTTTACAATAATCCGAGTTACCCGACTTGACAACCTTGATCTAGCTCAAACTCTCTTTTTTCTTCACCGTTTTCCTCCGTTCCAGCATCTAATTTCATCTAAATTCAATGTGTAGAGGATCTATAATAAAAAACGAGTGAAAACTTACCTTTAAAATCGGCTTCGAACCCATGATCTCCAGCCCTGTTTCCTCCTCGATGTTCCTCAGCCTTCCCATGCATCAACCAATGTGTTTTTAAGCTCTACGAGATCATATGGCTTCCAAAAAGCTATTATGAAGCCTAGCTTCATGTCACTATGATAAAAACTCAAAGGTGGAATTCTCGCACCCCACGGGTTAGTTTTGGGTCTAGGGTTTCTAAAGGTATCTCACCTTCACAGCACCACCACAACATTCCTCTCATCATAAGCTTTCTGTTCTTCTATTCTCTTTTCCATTTTCTAGCCTTCCCTCACTCAACCCCTAGTTTTCCTCTCTCTGTTCATAGTTTTGTATGGGTTCAGCTCATGGCCATCGAACCAACACTCAGAACACACACCTCCCACCCAGCCACACCCACATCAATATATGGGGTGGAAAGTCGGTGAGAGAAGCCAAAATATCATATGCTTCTAGTGTTTGACACTTTCCCCCATTTAGTAGGTCCTTAATACAAAATGACCGAAATGCCTTCGTGGTAAAATTACCAAAATACCCTTAAGGGTTCTTGACCCAAAACAACCTCAAACAACCTCCGATTTTGACGTGCCGTTTGTCTACAAACTCAGTATTCCGAGACCTTCACAATCTCAAACAACCTCCCATTTTTTTTTGTTCGGGATCCGAGCTGTTACAATCTACCCCCTTAAAGAAAATTTTTCCTCGAAATTTCTGAACTAAATCAATTTCATGTCCATATTCAAATTAGACAATTGAGTTGCTCGAACTCAATCACCATTATAATCACAACATAGCTCAAGGTTTTGCCCATTTTCCTTTTCAAACATAACCAACCTATTGTCTCAAGTATCCAGAACATCATATTATGGCTCTATGAGTAGGCTAATACCCCACTTCTCACTGACACCCATCAAATTAAATAAAGAAGATTTCCGCCATTTCAACATCTCAATTAGTTATTCTATTAGAAAACTTACTCTTCCATCATACTCATACGTACCATATACCCAACATTAATCATGGATGATCAAACAACACTACTAATTTGTACACAAATATCAATCACAATATCTCAATATCAGTACTACGCGTAGGCCAACTCGGGAATTGCACTCACGCAACTTCTGAGCGATGTCCGGAAACAGCACGCCCAACATCTGGACATGTAATCATCAATCACAAGACCAAATCATCATTTCAACCATATAACGTCCAATAACGTACACAAATCTCATCCAAAATATCTCAAAACATTGCAAGTCTTTATGTATAACTATCCGGGAACTGGTCTCCGCTATGCTGAAAATTACTCAGTACCTTTAGGTACGTCTGAAATTCAATTACCCCATTTAAGGTTGCTCTTTGTCAGCCAAACAAAAAAAATGACTAATTCAAACCTATGTCATAATAAGTAATATCCAAGATGTAAACTTATACTTTAATCATATTCATCAAACTCTCGACTATTCTCTCATCACTCAAGGTGAAAATCAGCAACCACTTACATTATCTTGTAACCACAAATCATGTTACATGGAACCATGTCAACCATAGCAGTCCTCACCTTATTCCATATCAAGAATCCTGAGACTCACATACTCATATCCTTATTTCGACATCACAATTTGATTCCATAAGTCAAAACCTCAACTAAACTAGGCTTCATATCTCCCTTACTTCTAAATAAGTAAGCATTAGGTTAACAAAACTTACTCAAACACAATCATGATCATGATCGTTCGAGTCAAATTCAAGCACGCGTCACAATGATAACAATAACCCACATGTTACGTCATACCAAGAAACAAACAATACTAAGTTTACACCACCATCACAAATTCTGTATCACCAGCATAATAATTCTATACAGCCTTGCGGCTAGAGCGAACTTAATCTCACTCAAACCTCAGTTCACTTTTTAAGTTGAAACATTACTAAACTGAACTTTATTGATAGCAGTTCCACCAATTCCCCAAAAAAATGATGTCTAACTAGGAAAAATCTAAGTAGCATTGAGATTGGACTTAACACCAAAATCAGACTTACTCAAAACCCAGACTTGCAACCTAATTTGAATTCCTTCTAAAATCCCATTCATTATGTCAGTTCATAACCAAAATGTTTACTTTTTGATTCCCCGCTAAAGTACTCAATTCCATGGCCCTGTCTTATCTCTGAATTCCAAATCCACATCCAAACCACGACACAATTGCCATTTTTTTCCCAACATAAGTGATATTTCCAGCATTTGTTCCACAATAAACATAAGGATTCTAAAATAGTAATATAATGCTTATTTCCTTAACTCCTAGCCAACACTTAGAAGTAAAAGCATACAGCTTCGCCAAGTCCCATTTAATATTTATCATTTCCTTTTTATATTAGGTGAATCTAGCAACACCCTAATTTCTTCTTTTTTTCTTGGATCTTCTTCTTTCTCTTCATTTCTTTCTTTGTTTCTTTTTCACTATTCTATCGAGCTAAAACCAATACTAATAATTCCTCAAGTCTCAGGTTCTTTAGATAACCACCCAATTGCCACTTAACACCAAGGTTTTATTACATCTAGAATTTATATATCACCACACTCTCTGACAGGACCCGTCCCAAATCCTCTGAATTATGGTGGGACATGCCTGCTCTCATTTGACACTGCGTGTCAAACCAATGACAAACTCGTCACCCGCTCGGGGTCCATCAGAGTACACCAGGATCGGCGGTGGCATTTGATGTCTCGATCTCTACTAGAGCCCGCATCCGCGATCAACCTGAAGGGTATTAAAAACATGAAAGCTGTGAGTGGACAAAACAACAGTTTATAAAAACCATTTATATCGAAAATCATTTATACCTTCACGTAAAAGCATGCATGCATCATAAAAGCAATTCTTTTCAAATAATTTCTGAAAGCAAGACATAATGCTTTTCAAATCAACCATATTGAAAACTGCTTCTCAATCAAAGCCATTGGGTCTCAGCCCAAAATCAATGTCCCAAATAAAAAAACACGGGATCCCAGCCCCACACGAATCTTGGTGAAACATCACATACATACATATATATATATAACCCATCCTTGGAATCTCATATGCCCAATCAAAAACCCGTCACGATATATCTACATATGCATACTACTCGGGTCTCATCTTCGAGTCTACCCCCAGGATCTACGACGTCTGGGAGGACCTGTCTCCAGACCCTATCCGCGACTATATCATATCTCTCACTTCTGGGCATGTGCTCCCTCTCGGAGTCACTCATCCCAGACAGTGGATCGTGACACTCCAAGATCATCAACGTCTGGAGGAGACAAATTCTCTCATATAGGAGGGTATATACATATTCACATAGTTTCTTTCAAATCATAGTTCAACTGGTCTCATACCCGAACATCTCAATAAGATTCCTCGAATCCGATTCAAATCCCAATCTCACAGGGACTCAGCCCAAATTCATATCTCAATAGAATCTTAAACCCGAATTCTCATTTCATAAACCACAACTGGGACTCAAGCCCGATACCACAATTCAACTGTGCCTCAAGCTCGATATCACAATCAACTGTGCCTCAAGCCCGATATCACAATTCAAATGGTCCTCAAGACCGATATCACCATCAACTGGGCCTCAAGCTCGATACCATATTCAACTGGGACTCAAGCTCGATATCATAAATCAACTGGGCTTCAAGCCCGATATCATACACCAATTGGGCCTCAAGCTCGATATCGTAAACTAAATGGGTCTTAAGCCCGATAGTATAAATCAATTGGGCCTCATGCCCGAACCTCAATTTCACACCTCTCAGTGAAATCCCTTTTTAAAACCATTTCTCAAATTCTCAGTTTCACGCTTCTCGGTGAAACCCTTTAAAACCAATCAATCAAGTCTCCAGTTTCACCCCTCTCCGTGAAACCATCAACATCACATAAAAACACAGGTACATAGTATAGTCAGCTGAAGCCCAAACATCATATGAAACATAAATCTCGAACTGCGTGCACTAACGTATTTTCCTTCGAAAATGGCCAAAAAAACATATTTAAATCCCATGCAATCATGGCATCTCAAAACATGTTCCTAAACACATATAAAACATTTATGCATGCATCAATTCATAAAACAAGGTCCACTCACAGACCGTCCAAGTTATGCCTCAATATGCGCGCCATAAGCCTCTCCGGGCCAATCACCATCTCCTGGGTTCCCGAACCTATCCATATCACATTCTAAGTTTACTAACACTTCCAATAACCTTCCATTAAATCCCTGTAATTTTCCTGGATTTTTAAACGTATTTAAACTCGACTTTAAACCTTCGGACATCCCAAACTATATCAAAACGACGTTCGATCGGCTCGAAACTTGTCCCAAAATGTTTGTTATATCGAAAGGATGATTTCATTTGTTGAACTCATCCCCAACTACTGCCCCACACACCTCCACACGGCGCCCAAAGGCCTGCGCATGAAGCCCACGCGCCAGGAACAATGCTTCTTCTTCCTCTCGATTAGCTGGTCCAGACCAGTCTACTGGTCAGCCGGTCCAGCTGAACCTGCGTGATCAGTTCAGCTGAACCGGCATGACCAGTCCAGGGCTATAACTCACCCATTTTCAACCCGTTTTCTTCCCTTCTAATTCAAATTTCTTTGTCCCATCATTTGCAACCTATCCATGTGATTACAACATAGAAAACTAGCCTAGAACTACCGGTTCGATTTTTCCCTCCACGACCCAAGTTTTTCAAGCCCTTCCTTGGGTTGCTCAGCCCTTCTCCACCGTCCAAAACCATTCCCAAACACCCATACAAACCCCATAATCACACCCAAATCATCAGAAAACATCCTCAACGTTCAAAACACGAAATTCGAATTCAAAACAAAAACTGGGTTTCGGGTTTACCTTTCTTCCGCCGTCCATGGCGGTTCTGCCACCCTCACTGTCTCTGTCCTGTCTCCCTTGCACTCTTAGCCACTCTCTTGACCTCACACAAATTCAAATGGGGAAGAAGGATTGGTTTTGGGTTCATCGGGTTTGGGTGGTCGATTGAGAGAAATGGGAATGGAGAGCAGTTGCATGTATCTGTGTTAGGTGAGTAATGGACTTGTCACTCATCCATTGGGCGTGTTTCAAAATAGCTGGGCCCAATTAATGACAAAAGTCCAAATGTCTCGTAAAACTTGCAATAGTTCCTCGGAACTTCCGTGAACCATAACTTTCCAGTCGAACATTTAATTTTGACTTGTCGCCTATCCACGAATTCGTATCGACTCGATCTACGTAATGGTCCTTGGTCCTCATGCACTGGCCCTCCCGAGTTAAAAGTCAAATTTTCACTCTCGTTTAAGGGTAAAATCATAATTTCACCCTGAATGTCAGATAATCCTTGACTAATCCCCGATTAGCGAGGCTAATCCTCATTTAATCTTAATTAATCCCAAAAATTTGGGACGAGTCATTACACTCTCTAGGAGGGCTCTAAGGAAAATATCAACTGTGTTCATTACCCTTTTCTGCCAATAATTCTATCTAGACCTCGACCAACAGGGACTCTGTATAATATCCTCCTTACTCTTTCCTAAGAACTGAACAATCTTGTTAGACTAATCATATCCTTCTTTAAATTACAACTAAACAAACTTAATGTTACAACTTCATGTAGTTAACATATCAATTGATATATAATTCTCAATATGAAATCCTCAATATCCCAACATCGATCACGGTATCGATGCTACGCATAAATTTTTGGGATTCTAACACTCGAGTACATCCCCAAAATCAAAGACATCTGGGGATGTCATAATCTAACGCTCTTGAGACTGAGACTCCCATGCCAGACATCACTCTCATGATCTTTCTGGGATCACCAAACGTCTGAAGGGAGACAACAGCATACTAGAGGATGGTACATGTGGAAAATAGTCACCAAATCCAATAAGCTAATGTCTCAAATCAAGTCAAAAAAAAATTAACAGGGCCGGTACTCAAACATGGCTTTCCCAGAAAGAGTTTCCACTAAACCATTGTAAAATAGTGTCTAAAAATCATTTCAATCAAATCATATGCATATCGTAACTCATAAATCATTGTTTGAAAACCAAGCAATTATATACAATGGACCAATAAAATCATATCACGTTTGCAAAATTCGCATGGCCCATAGTTTCGCAAAATCCATATTCATCAACCAAATCCAATCCATAGTTTCAAACCATAAATCACGAGACCATAGCAACCACCACACCATTTTCTAAGTAGATCTCATTGGCCCTTATTTCATATGAAAACTATTTTGGTAATGTCGTCCTTCTTTAATCCATTTACACATTATAATTCGATTATCAAAAAGTTCTAGCCTCTCGTAACTACTTTGACATATACTTTTCCAAGACAAGGGGGGGTATTCCTTCATACTACCACTTATTAACTATAGCAAATCCTTACGCAACCGTATCTTATACCGTCCAACAACAATTACATCTTTTCCACTTAAATGCGATGAGTTCGCCTTCCAACTCTTCTTAATTATATTCTAACAACAAAACTTACCCACAAACCATTACCAGATATCCTGACTCCTTTTGGAGTCCCAATTCGATAGTCATGACCAACCAAGTACTGATACTTATAGTTATGAACCATAATATTACCACACACGTCGGATCTGATAAGATCAACACTTATTCTAATTGAAGCACATATTGAATTGTCTCGCCCCGACCCAACACACCATCATTTTCTATGACCTTTCCCCTTATCAGCACGTGATGTCAACTATTCACGCTGCTAATCTAATTCAACATTATAAACATTGAAGAAATATATCGGCATACAACACGTATAACTCAACTAAATCCAAGTAGATTGCATAAACAACACATATCACATATCATCCATCCTCAAAACTACTACCTCAGGGTTCCTATTCTCATCTCACTACCAGGCCGTGCACGAGCTCACATCTCGGAGGCATGAAAATTTAAAACACATATCAAAACCCAAGCTCTGATACCAAGTTGATAGGACCCAACCTGGAAATCACTAAATAAATCAAACCTAAGGCCTGCTCCCATTTGACAAGTAACCTAAAGTACCAAATTTACCATCGAAACCCTGTCAGACAAAGGATATTTGTACGTTCCTGAGCTCATGCCTCCGCTTCGTAAACAACTTTGGCTCCTGTGCAACGGTCTAGGGGGGTTTCAAATCCAAGGAAAAGTGTGAGTGGATAAAAAATAAAGGTTTTAAAAACATTTTATTCGAAAGCATACTATTTAACCTCAGTTTATAAAAAACTATGCATGCTACAAAAAAGTTCTTAATCCCGATAAACTAGTAATAAAGGGCGAAACCTCAAAGTATGTGCTATAGAAAGGAATCCAGTAATAACACAAGCCAAGGCAACTATAAAAACCATATCCATATCCAAATGTCAACACAAACACGATCATACCAATGCATAACCATAACGATCACATTGCACCCACCAATATATCAAATCAACTAAACCAACCGCGATGTCATATCAATGTGCACCCTACAAGCTGAATCATCATATCAATGTGCACTATCAGTAGGCCAAGTGACTCGGGAATTACAGAGCCCAGCTCGACGTTCGAGAGTGGACCGGCTCAGGAATTACAATGCCTAGCTTGACATCTAAGTCACAGTCCTAGTATCATGAATTACGGATGTTAGGACCAGTACCAATCCCCCTGGGATTAACGCGGGATGCGCCTGATCCCGTCTGACACAGAGTGTCAGACAAGGGAAATTCCGACCTTAGCCCCCTCAGGGCTTCAGAGTATGCCAGGATCCGGAGAAGGTATGTGATGTCTCGGTCTCTGCTACAGCCCGCATCCGCGATCAACCTGAAGGGCAGTAAAAACATTTAAAAGCTATGAGTGGACAAAACAAAGAATTGTTAAAAACATTTTATCATAAAAGACATTTGTACCATTCACTAAAAAGCATGCATGCATTCGAAAACCAATTTATCTAACTAATAGGACCTTGGCCCAAAATCGTAAATGAAATCAATCATACGGGTCACAGCCCAAATCCATATGGGACTCAGCCCAAAACCAGTACATCATATATCATATAACATATACATATAAATCACATAACCAATCCTGTCACGGTTTCTAAAGCTACGCGTGTGCTACCTGGGGTCTTAAATCCCAAGTCTCCCCAAGGTCCACCCAGGTCAATGTCTGTAGATCAATGACCCTCTCTGGGGGTTATAATCCATAAGCCTTCCTGAGAGTAAGGTACCCAACGGGGGCGACTCCACTCAGTTAGTGCTCTGTTACTACTCCGGGGTCCACCCAGGCCAACGATCCTCTCCGGAGGAGACAATCCAAAATATAGGAAGGTATATGAATATATATATATATATATCGAAAACATTCTTAAAACCTTTCAAAGGATTCATGCCGGTCCCCATAAACCGTCATGAACCCGGAAATCCATTTAGGGTTCCCGACCCAAAATCATAACCGTACACCAACTGGGCCTCAAATATGAACTCATGATTCAACTGGGCATCGAGCTTGATATATCAGGGTCAGTCACAATTCCAATCATAGTGATACGTGCAACCATCCATCCAGGACCACCCTCAATCCTCGTATGTTTCGCCGTGAACGAATCAACCGATGCGACCACCACTAGATCATGGTGCACCCATCACCGATCGATATCCTGAACCGTCAGCAATCCGAAGTCGAGCATCTAGCGACGGGTCATGCATCGTGACCTCTCCAGAAGGAACACATCTCAGTCCGGAGGCGAGCGTCGTATCGTCCATCGTCGTGCACAAAGCACTCGCCGCGACCATGACTCAGACCCGTAGGTCATCAATGGGGCCACATGCCCGAAACAAAACCAAATGGGTCTCATGCCCGATTCCTTGTTTCTAAATCCGAAATCATTTCATTTAAACCAACATAGAAAGTATAAATATGTATACGTAAACACACACAAATGCACTCATGGCATCACAAAACATGTATTAAAACACATAATAAAAATTTATGCACGCATCAATTTAGAAAACTAAAGTCCAGTCACAGACCGTTTGAGCTACCGCCTCGATAAGCATGCTATACGGCTCTCCCGGGACAAACACCGTCACCGAGACTCCCAAACCTGTCCAAATCACTTTAGAGGATTACTAACTAAAGCCCCGTAATTTTTCCGTATTTTTAAGTATTTTTAAAGTCGATCCTAAACCTTCGGATAGCCCGAACTATATAGAAACGATGTCCGATCGACACAAAACCAGTCTCAAAATGTTCGTTACATCGAATAGATGATTTCGTGTGTTGGAAGCTTCCCCAAAACTGGCATCACGCTCCCCCACGCGCGGCCTGATGTTTCTGGGCATGAAGCCCACGTGCCAGGAACAGTGGCGTCTTCAACCTCGGTCAGGCCGGTTCAAACCTTTCGGTCCGGTTTAATCCTGCAACTAGACCGGCGTGACCGATCCAGCCTCATTCCTCCTTTAATTTTCGTCCTTTTTCTTCCTGATCAATCCCAATCTTCCTATTTTGATCCTAGGAATCTAAAACCTAAAACCTAAAACCTAAAACCTAAAACCTAAAACCTACAACCTAAAACCTACAAAAACCCATCGGTTCGAAAGCTCCCCTCACGGCCCGATTTTCCAGTTTCTCCCCAGGGCCTCCTCAACCGTGAACCACCACCAAAACCATCGTAGAACATCCCTAGAAACCTAACTAACTCATTCTAATCAACTAAAACGGTCTACAACGGGCAGAATAAAAAATAATGGAAAATGGGCTAAATCAGGTTCGAGTTTACCTCTGCACCTCCGCCCTCTACGACGGCGCTGTCCTGGCATGTCATCATCCTCATCTCACTCTCTTGGTCTCAATCATTATTAGAAGGGGAATGGTTTGGATTGGGTTGGATGGTTTGATCGGGTTTGGTTGGGAGAATGGTCGAACAAAGGAAAGGGCAAGGAGATGCATGAATACAATCTCAATGGGCAATGGATGAGTGACACTTGTCACTCATCCATTGGGCCTTCCTAAAATATCTGGGCCCACTTGAGTACAAAAGCTCCCTGTTTCATAAAGTGCAATAGTGACCCAAAACTTCCGTGAACCATAACATCTCCGTCGATTGTCCGATTTCGACATACCACCTGTCAACGGATTCGTATCGGCCCGATCTACGTAACGGTCCTTGGCCCTCGGTCATCGGACCTCCTGGGTCAAAATTTAACCTTTCGCCCTGAACGTCCGTTAATCCTCGGCTAATTCCCGATTAGCCTCGCTAATCCGTAATTAATCTTAATGAATCCTTTAAATTTGGCATGGGTCGTTACAACGGAGCCCAGCTCGGCGTCTGAGACTACTCACGGGTCTCGGGAATTTCAAAGATTTACCTCAACATTCGAGACCATCCAACCAATCAACGTTTTGAGGAGGGTTTCCACAATATATCCCAATCTAATCACATCATAGCATAGTGAACATATCCATAATCACCTGATAAGCACTTCGTATTTCAAAACTTGGGTCTAAGCCCAAATAACAAAATTTGGCAAAAACCCCATAAAACAAGCTACCAAAATATTCTAGAAATAAAATTGTAAACCATTGAACACTACCAAAATCATGTAGAAATCACATAAAAACTCTAAAAATATTTTCCAAGACTCAGTAATGAACCAACACATAGTATACCTAATTTCGTCTCAAAACGTGCAATATTACAATTTCGATAAAACCATCAAAATTCGTATAAAATCATACCGAAATCATATTCAAAATACCATCAAACAATTCAAATAATAAAATCATGTAAAACCATATAGATATGCATGCGTAGATTTTAAGAAAACAAAGGTCCACTCACACGTACCGTACACGCAGTCAAACCGTATTTTACGGTTTCCAGTAAAATCTGAGAATATTATCAGTTGTCAGAAATCATTTTTAAGGGTCACTAATCACTTCAATCAACTCACTATGTAATCCCTTAATTTTCTAGGACTTTTAAACAAATTAAAATGGACCATAAACTTTCATACAGCCAAAATTGCCCCGAGCCAATGTCCAATCACCTCAAAAGTTGTACCGATGGACTCCTAACATCAAATACTATAACTTTCGTTTTAGTCAAAATTGATAATTCTAAGACGCTTCCCCCCCCCCCCCTAGCGCCGAGCAAAGTCTCTGCGTGTGGGTCTTACCCGTAGGGCACTGTTCATCTTCAACTTGCGTCGTGACTCGTCTTATAGTAATCTGGGTCGCCCGACCTGGTGACCCTGACCTTGCTCAAACTCCCATTTTTCTTTACCATTGTTCTTTGTTCCAACGTCTAATTTCATCTAAATTTGATATACAGAGGATCTATAATACAAAATGGGTGAAATTCACGTTGAGAATCGGCTTCGAACTCATGTTCTTCGACCATGTTTCCTCCTCGCTCTTCCTTAGCCTTCCCATGCATCAACCAATGTGTTTTTAAGCTCTAAGTGATCATCTAGCTTCACGAAAGCTAATAGGAAGTCCAGTCTCCATGATAAAACTCAAAGGTGGAATTCTCACACCCTACAGGTCAGTTTCAGATCTAGGGTTTCTGAAGGTATCTCACTTTCACAACACCAGCACGACGTTCCTTTTATCACAAGCCTTATGTTCCTCTTTTCCCCTTCCATTTTATGGCCTTCCCTCACTCAACCCTCAATTTTTCTCTCTTGTTTCATAGTTTTGCATGGGTTCGGCCCATGGCCACCGAACCAACACTCAGCACAAACACGTCTAACCCAGCCACACCCACATCAATATATGGGGTGGCAAGTCGGTGAGAGAAGCCAAAATATCAGATGCTTCTAGAGTTTGACCCTTGTCACAATTTAATAGATCTTTAATACAAGCTAACAAATTTGTGTTTCCACGGGATCCGGGCTGTTACATCCAAGCTAACAAGAAGAACCCTAGCCACATATGGTTCCATGCCAAAACAAGGAAGCTGATTTTTAGGCTAGGTTCTAGGAAGATTTTATTGTTTTTACTTAATTAGGATTTTATTTCGTAGTTAGTAAGTACTAACAATATAAAAGGGGAGGTTATTCTCATTGTAAAAAGACTATTATTTGACAGAAATTTGAGCCTCCCTATCAAAAAACCCTGGTCGTGTATCTGCAAGGAAACTCAAGAGTTCTAAGTCCGAAATTCCCCTTATCTTTTCCTCCATGTTCATAAGGTTCCTTCTACTATTCATAGAATCTTGTGAATAACATTCCATTATTTCCATCCACCTAGCCATCTCGAGCTGTTCTTGGATTCTAAAAGTGTAACTTTTTTTTCTCTACTTAAGCTCTTGATATTGTTATTCGTTTTACTTATAATTCAATATATTTGTTGGTATTCTCTTTCTAACGTTTGTAATTGTTAAATACAATCTCCATGTGTTTTACCTTTTGAATTTCAGTTATTTCATAAGTTTTTGTGCTTGATACTTCAATTTAACGCTAAGTTTTTTATTCGATGTCCGATGCACTTAGAATAGGATTGAAGAGATTTAAGGTTTGACCGTTGTTCGGCGCATTCAGTTAACAACATAAAGCGAATCATATTGTAAGTGTTTGTCCACTGCTCGGTGGATTTATAATATTGAAAAATGTATGAAGATAATTGAGATGATAAAGGTAAGATTTCGTGATTGGTTTAATATGTGCAATTGTTGAAGTGTTGGCAAGATAAGTGATTGAAGTAAGTCCAATGTACAAAGGTTAATTATGAGTATATTTAAATTAATAATTTTGTATACTTGTTTATACTTGATGTTATAGATTTCTTCATTTCTTTTTGTCCACTCACACGTTTTCTTGATTTTGTAACCCTATAGGGATGTTGCACATGAATCGAGGCTAGAGAGGCAGAGGCATGAACTAGAGAAACGTTTGTGTATCCCTTGTCTGGAAGGGTTTCTGTCAGACGAGAGTAGGACTCAAATGTACGATTCTTGTGTATCCCGGCGGGGTCCTATCAGACGGAACTAGAGGCATGAATTGTGTTGTTGATTTCATGCCTCCGAGCTGCGAGCCCTGTGCACGGCTTTGTGATGAGACCAGTAGAAGAGCCCAGAATAATTTAGGGCTGTTAGTGGTTCCCGTTTGTGAAGGCGAATTTCAAATAGTGTATGTTTGTATGTATTGTGTGCAGGGGATGATTATGATTGTGTGTTACCAATGAAATGCTTCAATATGATTGACTATTGATGTGTATGACCGTTCAATATTCGCACCTTGTGAGGAACCATGTATGAGCGATCCGTAATGGTATATTAACATGTGTTTGTTATAGATATGGGTCAAGATTGTGGACTAGGATTCGAAAAGAGTCAGGTGTAAGATTTAAGGCTTGAGGAGGAGCCGAAAAATATTATTGGATGCGGTTTGAGTTTTGTCCTGGATGTGAAGTGAGATTTTGTTCAGAATCCCTTTATAGTCATTGTGTTTAATTGGTGTTGACCATTAGATGAATGTGTGATGATTACTTTAACTTGTTGGTGTTCTGTTGGTGGTGATCTCATGTGAATGCTTATATTTTTTATCGGAGTTGGTATTTATGAATTTCGAGGGCGAAATTCTTTTAAAAGGAGTAGATTGTAACGATCTGATCAGTAATCACGTGATTACCAAGAGATTAGCGAGAATAATCGAGAATAGTCGAGGTAAAATGCCAATTTTGCGCCTAGAGAGGGAAAATGTTAACTTTTGACCCGAGAGGTTATTTCTGTGTGGATCGAGGTACATTACGTAAATCGAGGGGTTTCGATTACGTAGACAAGTGGCACGTCGAATTTGGACGCCGTACAGTGAAATTACTGGTCTAGAATGGTTTAATTGGATTATTCGATGCACATTTTACGAGACGAGTGGATTGTTGTTTCTCAGTTATGGGGCCCAAAAATATCTAGTGGGAGACCACAGGAAGAGTGATAAGTGTCACCCACCCTTTGGTCCTTATCCCTTGCAACAATTTGATGTCTCATTTTCAAACACACACATACACGGTCGAAACCCACTTCCCATCTCATTTCGTCATCTTCTTCTTCCTTTCTTCTGTGGTGACGAGCGGAGAGTGAGGCTGAGGAACTGAGAGTTAAGATGTGGGGATGTGAGGCCATGGAGGATGGTTGGAAACACAGAAAAGAAAGGTAACCGGTAAGCTTTGAAAATGTTGTTTTGGTTTGGACGTTTGGAAATCGATATTGATGCCATGGTCTTGTTCCTTGAGCTCATGTGAGTCTGCAAGGAAAAAAACGAAGGAAAACGGACGCCTGGACTGGCCTAAGGACGAGCTCGAAGTTAGGCCGCAAGAGTCGAGCATGGATAGAGGCTCTACGGGTACGGTTTCTCGATTTATGGCAATATGATTGTTTCTGGGTAGGCTAGGAATAGATAGGTGGAATTAGATCAAAGAAATAACTTGAAATAGTGGTTTTAGAGTAGGGTCTGGCATTCAGGTCGAACTACCCGTTGCAGGATCGCGGGTCGACACGCTGCACAGTCATGGGTCGACCCAACAGGAGCTTGACGGAGATGATGTGGCGGGTGATGTCATCACGTCGAGCCACGTGGAATCTTCTAAGTATTGTCAGAGGTGACAAAAGCAGTGGCTGACGTCAACATGGACACGTGGCACCAATTACGCGGTGCCACGTGGTAGATATCAGACGTTGTCAAGTTGTCAGGCTGACATCAGCGTTGACCAAACTTTGACTGACGCGTGTGGTCATGAATTTTTAGGTCAAACATGTGTTGTTCGAAAGCATTCAACGTTCTGGATCCAATGGTGATGGTTTCAGGTGGATCAGAGATCATTTAGTCGGTGTTTTGGAGGGTTTTCTACTCGGGCAGCTTGTCCCGGAGGCTTCAGATTGGTTTATACCTCGTGTTTGAGCAAGCAGCGGTGCATGTGAGTGGATTTTCTTTTTCCTAAACTTTTATACATGCGTACTTACATGATTTAAATGGTTTTCTATGTGACTTTGGTGATATTTGATTGATTGGGATTTTATATGTATTTTCGGTGATATTATGAATATTTTTGCACGCTTTACGAGGTTTGATTAAATGGTGGCTTTGGGCTGAGGCCCGAGATATGGAATTATGGTTTGATTTGTTATTGATATAGACATGTGGTTCCTTGGTATTCATGATGATTGTAGATTTGGCTTGTGATATCGAGATGTGATGTGTGTATGTGTTAATGATATGGATGCTATGAGTGATGACTTGTGATTGCAAGTTATGATGCGAACACGTGTTTCTCGATAATGCTAGTTGGATGTGGGTCTCAGCCGTCGAGCTGAGGGCTCTAGATAGTGACTATGAGAATGATACTAATATGGTCCTATGTGGATATTCTGGTCTTGTGTTGTTGTAATGACTAGGACGTCAAACAGTGCTCTAGTTCCTAGGTTAGCGTCACTCGGACGACGAGCAGGGCTCCAGTTCTCGAGTATATTACCTATTGGTAGTGCACTTGTGATATGATGATTGATGTGGTGCACATGACGATTGTTGTTGTGCTTGTGCATCGATGTTGAGTGTTTGTTGTGAACGTGTGATGTGTCTGTCAATGGGGCAGTAGTTTGATGTTTGATATTGTGAGTCGAGGATGGATTGACCGTGAAATATATGGATTGATGTGACAATGGATGTAGTTGGGTTATGTGGCTTTGATGTGATAGATTTTTATGTTATGACGTGTTCGTATTTCGTGGTTAAACTGATTTGTGGTTACAATCTACTGATTTGTGGTTTCTTTGTATGCATGCATGGTTTTTGGAAATCGGAGGGTAGAAGTTGAATGTTTTCAAAGTATGTTTTTAAAACTATTTCTTTTTGTCAACTCACACATTTTATTGATTTTGTAACCCTCAAGGACTGCTGCATGGGAATCGAGGCTTGAGAGGCTTGAGAGGCGGAGGCATGAACTAGAGAAACATTGGTGTTTCCCTTGTCATATAGGGTTTATATCAGACGGGAGCAGAACCCGAATGTACGATTCTTGTGTATCTGGGTGTGGTCCTGTCATTTCGTCATCTTGACGTCACTATCCATATGTCATCCTGTAATCCTCGATCTACCTACTTTAAGTGGACTTTTCAGGTTAGGGTGAGTCAGCTATAGCTTTCCCTTTAATATTATTCAAATTTCATTCATTAGACTCATATTTTTGCCATTATTCTTTTTTTATCTTGAGATCTTTTATCCCTTATGTAAATATTATTTCTTGAGACTTGCGTTTCAAGTAAACTAGGTTTTTTACTAGTTTCACCTACAAGATTTGAAAATAATCATGGTTTGATCCGAGAAAGGGATCTCTGGGTTCAAAGATCCGAGAAAGGGATCTGTGCGTTCAAAATAAGAAAATTATTCGATATTTCGGCTAATTTTGTTCACCCCCATTTAGGTGTCGACGGCTGGATTTTCTAATATATCCAACGATATTTCGCCAATAATGACGATATTTTCACCCATACTCCTCACAACATTAACAATACAATATCGATATACCTAATCTCTCCTAACTACCTTACGAATACAATATCGATACAAACTTTTTAATATTGATTCATAGATGATATGAGATTTATACCACATCTAATGATTAATGGATAAACTATATAAAATTGTCTAAATTATAGAAGTCATTAGAAACGCAATTTTTCTCAAAGTCCAAAACCCTCAGCTTCCCCTGCGGCCAAATTTGCATCCAAATCCCAGAAATCGGCCTCAACATACTCAAACAAAACCTAGAAAATTAAGATCGAAAAAAAGAAAGAATACATGTATGAAAATGATGTCTTTCCTTCAAAACTCAAATTCCCGTATTCTTTTCTAATCTAAAAATGGAATAAAAGAAAGCCTAATTCGTATGCGTACTACAAATAATTAAATACATTACAAAGTATTACAGTTAATTAATTATGTATATGATTAATGGTACTACTAGATGTATAAGTTCCTCAAACCAGTACACATATTATATAAACGAAAAGATTTTTGTTGTGACAATGAAAACCCAATACCCCACACGCAAACAGAAAAAATTGGCTACAATCAGTCATGACTCCCTCCATGAATGTATTTACTTGAAGAAAAATAGTACTAGTTCATCTTCCAATTGTTGGCTCATATTTTCAGAATTTACCTACCATTGAGATTAGAAAATTGAGCAAATATATCAGTTCCTGATTGATCATTAATGGGGTGTTCTTCAGGTGAGCCTGAACCCTCATTTTCTTCCGGGATTGAAGCCGGGCGGCTGGTGGCACTAGGAGTAGGCACAGCAGCAGGGGCGGCAGAAGCGGCAGCGGAAGAAGCAAGGGCGGCGGAAGCAGGGTCGGCAGCCTCATCCGTGGAAGAAGGCAGCGGCGGGACGCCATTGGTAGTGCTTTCGTCTTCAACCTTTCCGTGAGTGAACGCCTCTTGAAGCTGCAAGGCGTACTCCAAATTCCACAACACATCTCCCATTGTAGGCCTGTCAACGCCATGCTCCGCCAAGCACTTTTCTGCCGCCTCAGCAAATTTCTTCAAGGATTCGGGGTTGATGGACCCCACCAGAAGGGGATCAATGATCTTCTCCATCAATCCCTTCCTCTTCCACTGCATTCCCCAATCAGCCAAGTTCACTTGCTCCCTGGGGAGCGCCGGGTTGATGGCCGGCCTAGCGCAAAGTGCCTCCAGCAGAACGACACCGAAAGAGTACACGTCAGACTTGTCCGTCAGCTGCTGCCTTCTGAAGTACTCAGGGTCCAAGTAACCAAAGCTCCCCTTCACCGCCGTGCTGACGTGGTTCTGCCCCATCGTCGCGTCCTTCGACAGCCCGAAATCAGCCACCTTTGCAGTGAACTGATCGTCAAGCAAAATGTTGGTAGTCTTGACATCGCGATGAATAATCCCCTGTGCTGTTCCCGTGTGAAGATAATGCAGCCCGCGAGCAGCGCCGATGCAAACTTCAAGTCTCTGCTTCCATGTAATTGGCGGCAAGTTCTTGCCGTACAAATGATCGCGGAAAGGTCCATTGGACATGTACTCATAAACAAGGATCATCTCCGCATTTTCGTCACAATATCCAATAAGAGACACCAAATGTCGGTGTCTTAGCTTAGACAACATCTGGATCTCTGTTTGGAACTCTGTAATCCCCTGTTCCGATTGAGGGTTTCCTCTCTTGACCGCCACGCTGGTCGCGCCGTCATCAATCACGGCAAGATACACATTTCCGAATCCGCCAACGCCAATGATTTTGCTAGAATCGAAATTGTTGGTGGCTTCTTGGAGTTCTTGAAAAGTGAAGTAGCGGCCGAGGCCCATAGTGGAGTTATATATGTTGCTTTTGTGAGACAATGATCCCTTGCTTGACATGAAGCTGTTGTCTCCGGCATGCACCGGAAGTAGCCAAGAAGAGAAGCTGTTTCTCTTTTGCCAATCTTGAGGCCTCTTCCGCCATTTGTAGACCATTGCTCCAAGCCCAACAAATGCTCCGAACATCAGACCAAACCCGACCGCGGCCACCGTCCCTCTATGAGGCCCGCTGCCTCCTTTTTCTTCTTTCTTCCCGTCAACACCGAACTCGCCATCCAAACTGTTGACGGAGTTGCTGATTTTCATAACCTCCAGACCGTTCAAGATGGCGTTTCGGTCACCATTGTCCATTTTCGAAGGCCCTACTTGGATCGACAGGCCATCGGAAATCAAGGAAGAGTTGACCACAATGTCTTTGTAATACGGAATGGCCAATCCATTCACAGTGTGCGACAAATCCAAATCACTTATGGCCTTGAAGCCATTGATGAACACGTCGAAATAGAGATTCCCAAGCGACTTGCTCACAATGTCACAGAAATGCAGCCGAATCATGTACCCGAACGCATTCTCCGCCTGAAAATTCCAAGTGATGTTGAAATTCTGACCGCCAACACCCGCATCCGCCATTTGCACGGTGGTTGCGTATATTGTCGGCGGTGCAATCTGCGGGGTGACCCCATCGGGGTACTTAACCGTACTAGTCGCCACCGAAGCGGCCTTCCCCATGCTCTTGGTCTTAATGTATGCGTCATCAGGCAACCAAGTTCTTCCCAATGTGTCATTCGCTGACGTCACAAGGGGCCCTCCCATGTTCACCCTGTACATTGTTTGGTACCCGAATGTGGACAGCCCCTGAAATTGGTTCATCGGAGAGAGGTTGTTGGCGGTATCGGTGACAAGAGTATCGGGAGCGGAAACCACCTCGATGGCGTTGATGAAGGCGGCGGACTCCTTCATTGGAGAGAACTTGATCGAGAATTGCTGCTCGGTTATGTTCAAAAGGTATTCTTTCATAATAACCTTGCTTTTGGTGTTGTTGTTTTTGTTCTCGTTGACATTGAAGCTATGAAGTAGAGTGTACTTATCGGTCATGACATTGAAAGTGGCCTTCTGGAGATCGAAGACTTGGTTGTTCAAAGGGTAGAAATGGAGGCGAATCCAATGCCAGCCGGGCCTTCCCATGTGGAAAGTATAAGTAGCTTCGGCCTTGAATATCCTTGCGGTAAGATACAGAGGTGAAGCGACGTCGTCTGCTTTGTCAACAGAGACTTTGTTGTCATCCCCTGCTTTTATTTCCTGCGAGGATTCGGATTCGGTCTTGAAGGCTCTGCCATCGGGGAGGGTGGCCTTGTTGGTGGCGCCGCAGTCGATGAGGAAGTTGTCTTGAGGGGTGAAGGGAGGGGCGGAGACGGAGAGGACGGGAGCCGGGGTGGCTAGAAGGGTGAGGAGAAGGACCAGGAGGAGAGCCATCGGTGTTGAAAATGGTGATGGCAAGGAAGATAGAAAAAGACTGGGGTTAGCTTTGGTGGGTTTTTTTTCTATCTCCATCCCTCCTGGGTGCGGGGGTCTGAGCAACCAGAGAGTTGGCAAATGTACTTGAAAAAAAAACCCCTCTAATTGTTTTTTTTTTTTTTTAATCAAAGGAGTGGTTGATGTTATGCCTTTGATTAGAAGGGGAGGAAGGGAGGTAAACAACCCAGATAGGGTGTGAGTTCCCAAGAATAAGGCTATGTTTGTGGAGAATGATTTTTTCCGTGGGAAGTTGTGTTTGTTTTGGGTTGGCGGCTTTTTTTAGAAGTTAGGATTAGATGAATTAGCGGTTGGACAAATGGAAGTTTCAATTGACGGTTGGACTAGCTTTGAATTGGTCATAATCAGCGGTACATTTGCACCAAAAATAGGGTTTGTTTTTATGAAGGCAGAGGATGCCGTACGGCGTCGCACGGCGGTTTCTGACTACCGCGAACGGCACCTCCCGCTAGTGTCGGTCCAAACATACAGGGGCCTAGGGCAAGAGTAAAAAATGGACCCTTAATTTATATAATGAATTATTAAAAATAAAAAATTTTATGAATACATATCAACCAAATTGTTGAACAACTTCTTTTCGACTTAATTATCTTCCTTAAAATGTAGGCATGAATTTGCTTCCATGGATCCAAGGTAGCTTGTATTGCACAAGTACCAAACACACTGATAAGAATCGCAGCATCAAGAATTATTGGTTCATTTTCCCTTAATTCACGTAAGAGTTCCAATACAGCTTCGCATTTATGCGATTTGATATCCAGAAAACAAAGCTACTCATATAATAGTAATCTTTCCAGTCAACGAATCAAAAAGCCTATGTGCTTTGACTAGATTACCATGAGAGACATAAACCATAATCATTGAAGTGACAGAAAAATAATTTTCTAACCCCATTGTCGCATGGATTGAGTTTGCATACCTTATATTGCCACACTTACAGTAGACATCAACAATTCCACTGCGCATAAATGGATTTGAAGTCATCCCATTCTTCAGGACCCAAGCATGGACTTCCTTTGCAAGTTCGGAAGAAATTGGATTGAAAGGGCCCTTTATTGGACTCCATGCTACCATTATGGAAGAAATCGGATTGAGAGGGCCCTTTATTGAACCGCAGTCGACATTCACATCTCAAATTTAATATGTTCTCCATTTTCTTCTCTTTATTTTTTTTCAATAAAATTTTGAAAAATTTAGACCCTTTATTTTTTTCAATATAAGAAAAATTTGAAAATTTTGGACCCTCCATTATTTTGGGCCCAGGGCTTAAGCTCCTCTTGCCCCCTATAATGGCCGGCCCTGCCTCCCGCTTAAGTAGCATGACGCCCAAGTTCGAGCAGGTCAGATTCACTCCCAAACCCTAATCCCTCTCTTGCAATTAACTGCACAATTCTTCAAAATAGTAAACACTAGTTATTGAACCCGCCTGATCCCCCGGTGTATTTCAATTGTTTTCAACTAAAAAAAAAATGGTATGAATATGATTCATAATTAACATCAATATCATTTATCTTTGCATACAATTACACATTCCTTAAACTGATCATAAAACAAATTTTTATCGTCTTTAATAGAAAGCGGTTAAAGTAGTTTAAAAACAGAACATAACAACGAAGACAAACAGATTATTCTATAAAGAAAGAGTTCTAACTCGGTATAATAATCTCTAGGCAAGTAGATGTCCTTAATGGAACGAAGTTGGCCAATTTGCCCACATTAATACTCCGGTCTATAAGCACAGAAAACCCTACCAAAAAGTTGCAAATCTTGGAAAACAATGGGGCAGAAAATATGGAAATAAAAAAACTCAATAGTAAGAGTATGGATAATGCAAAACGACGCTCATCCAACTGTTGTTCACCCAGAAGTTCCTGTATGATTGAAAACCAAACCAAATCAATGCCATTATTTTAACAAAATTGTAATCAAACATCAATAAACTCATCATAAAATTTCGAAAACAAATCAAATGTTTGAAATCAATTCACACAAATATCAAGAAAGTGATCACTAAAATTGCAAACAAATTAATCACCTAAAATCAAACCATTTCGTTAAAACTAAGTTAAACGTTGCTCAATTCATGACAACAGAAATTGGGAGAAATGGACAATGCAGGAAATAGAATGCATGATTAAAATATAGGAATTGTAAATATGTGAAGAGCAAGGATGAAAATATCGATATCGACGGATATATCGCTCGCCGAATTTACGGATATCTCCCCCCAAATATCGATATCGTTTACGGTCAACAAAAATGACTAAAATTGGGTCCAAATGAAGGAAATTTGGAATGAAACTTTGGGAAAAACTTAAGTACCCAATAATGGTTATATAAGACTAATAAAAACTATAAAATAACTTTGATATAATAAATATATGATGAATCATATGATAGAATATAGATCTGCCGACTACTAACAGTATAAAATCTTAAAGATAAACTTAAATTAAAATATAATTCTAATGATAATATTGCATTAAAACATATTGTACACATTGAACTTGATCAAAAACAAGTAGAGTGTCGACCAGCTTGAAAATTAGATTGGTCTTGATCTACCAAGACACAAAAGTTTTGCCAACTGATGTTATTTGACCAAAAGGAAATGTATTGTTGGACATAGTATTCGTATATCTCCTTTGAATGGCCTACTTTTCCTCCATAGATAGGGTAGTTCGGATTTACCCAACTAACTTCTCCATAATCTTCATTGAGATGAGGATCTTCATAGCCTTCATAACCATGTGGCATTTGAGGGAGATGGTTGTCTAACAGGGGGTGACGATATGGACCATAAGTATATGGATCATTTGAGTTGTTACTAGGATCGGTGCCTAAACTCATTGACTCAAAACTAATTGCCATGGAATCCTTAGAAGATGGGTTTCCATAACCTTCATATATGTTGCGTGTCCAAGTGTAATCTTTTCCAACACCACCGATTCCTACTCCTCCTTCTCTACACCCATGATCATAATCTTGGGTGACATGAGTGAAATCCGCCTCTTCAGTAAATGGGCTCAAGGGTGCATATGTTTCGGTTACATGGTCATTTCCCCCGTCATCATGCCCTTCGTCATCCTTGTCTTCATCGTTTGTCTCAACATCATCTCCTCCATCATCATCATCATCATTATCTGGAGATTTATTTTGATGAAGTCCCTTACTAGTAGCATCAGCTCGTAAGTCACGTCTACCGGTAGAACCAAGCATTGATCTCTCCCATGAAGACATCTCCCGCTCACTTCCTACGTCCTCACTCCCCACTTCTTCAGATAGCACTCTATCGACATTAACACCGTGTTCACTAGCAAGATGTGCTACTCGAGGGTCAAGTCTTCCACTATCATCATCCAAGTGAGCTGGCATAATCCATGCTTGAAGTGGATCAGCCTCATTACCTTCCACATGTTGACCTGCAATTTCCAACAGGTAAACGTAATCTTCTTCCACAACTTTACCGACTTCAGCTTCTTCATCTCTTAAGTTGAGTTTCATGTTGTAATAACAGAAAACAAGTTGTTCTAACTTAGAATATGCGAGACGATTTCTTTGCTTTGTATAAATTAAAGCAAATGTACTCCAATTTCTCTCACATGCTGAAGATGATGCCGTTTGTGATAATATTCGAACTGCAATTTGTTGCAAGCTGGGAGAGTTCCCACCACTCAGCTGTCAATATCAAGTTTAAAGTAAGAAGCATTATAAAGTGCTAAGTCATACAATATCAAGTTAAATGCAAGTAATATACCTAGGGGCATTTTCGTTCTTGATTGTACAACCATAGGTGAACCAAATGTTTTTCGACCATCTATAATGTTGATCAACTACATTAAGGCTGATGTTAATATAATGTCACAGATGTACAGATTCAAAAATCTCAAGGTTCATATATGGTAGTGAACTTACGTCTACTCCAAAATTTTGTAAACCCACTTGCCCATTTGGATTCAGTTTGAGGAATACTTGTTGAACTGATTGGACAAGGAAGGAGTCATACCCCACACCTGCTTGATATTGATATCGGGGATTCAAGTAATAAGTTGCAAATCATGAATGAACTTTGCTTAGTAAATAACAATAAAATAAAATGTTAACAAGTTCAATAAGATAGAAATATACCAGCGACATGTAAGGGATGCACTAATATTTTTTCCCATCGCTCCTGTATGATTTTAAGGACCCACTTCTTCCCTTTAAGACGGGTTATCTTTTCTTTCATTCGATTGAACATATCATACAGGATTGGCATGGTTGGGACTACCTCTGTATCAACAATTCGGAGGATGCAATATAATGGTTCATATATTGATTGCATCATCTCCAAGGACTTCCAGAATCTTTGGTCGAGGATATGAGCCTCAACCCTCTTGCCTTCCACTTTCCTACTCAATGGGCTAACATGCCATTGATCACTGGTAAACAATCTTCTAAGGCCAACTTTATGCTTAACTATACTGTTTATATAAATATAGTTGGTTGCGAACCGAGTTGCACAAGGACGAACCAAGTCTCCTTGACAGAATTCATGCATTTGAGCTAGTAACCATAGATGATTATAAATGTAGTTAGTTACCTGCCAAGCATTTTTTTATGATGAGCGCCAGTGTCTCATTCTTCCCAATATCTTCAAATATTAGGTCGATACAATGGGCTGCACAAGGAGTCCAATAGAGTGGATACGTCTTCATCAGTTCTTTTCCAGCCTTTTTGAAGTTCGACCCATTATCAGTAACGATCTGTACAACATTTTGTACTCCAACCTCCTGAACAACTTCCTTCAACAAATTTCCTATGTACACAGTCTTTATGGAAGTTGGAAGAATCAACTTACCTGAGAAATACAGTTGAACCCTTACTATATACCATGAAGTTAATTATGGATAATATCGTTGGACCGGTCCAACCATCACACATTATGGTACATCCATAAGTTTCCCAGTGTCGCTTTTGTTGCTCCACATACGCCGTCATTTCTTCATACTCCATAGGAAGATATTTATTTTTCACTTCATATGGAGAAGGAGTGGACACGCCTTCACCTGCAAATCAAAACATAAGTTAGCATTTAATGCTATTTCATAAGCTAAATATGACAGGACCCGCCCCAAACCCCTCGGAATTAGCATGGGACGTGCCTACTCCCGTCTGACACGAAGTGTCAGACTAGGGATATTTCCTTCCTTTGCCCAACCGGGGCTATCAGAGTATGCCAGGATCCGAAGGAGGAATGCGATGTCTCATCTCTGCTACAGCCGCATCCGCGATCAACCTGAAGGGCATTCAAAATAAAAAGGTTGTGAGTGGACAAAACAAATATTTTATAAAAAGATTTTCATAAAAGACCTTTATGTCCTTCATTAAAAACATATGCATGCATTCAAAAACTATTTCTAGGGTTCATGCCCGGTTCCCATAAACCGTCATGAACCATCAAACCATTTGGACCTTAGCCCGAAATCCGACAATCAAATACCTGGGACCTCCGCCCAACTCAAAACATGTGGGAACTCGTCCCAAAACCACCTCATAAGGGTCTCAGCCCAAAACCAATACGCGTGGGTCACAGCCCAACGCCATCTCAGTGAAATCACACACACATATACATATATACATATATAACCCATCCTAGGCACTTCCGGCGAAGATGCCAACTTGGGGTACACAGCCCTAGGGAACACATCCCCAATATAGTCACGATGTCATCTCTATACTAGTGTTCACACTACTCGGGTCTCACTCCGAGTCTTCTCCTAGGAATTCTCCATCTGGAAGGCTCTATCTCTGGATCTAGTCCGAGCTCTCTCTTTGGATCTAGTCCGGTCATCTCTCTGGAATCTGGTGTAACGACCCGAATTTTATTATTATTTAATTAAATGGAAATTATTTGTAAAATGACCATTTTGCCCCTGGTCAAGGAAAAATGTTGACTTTTGACCCGAAGCATCGTTTGACTTTGACTCTTTGACCAATACATAGATCGGGTCGCCTTGAATTCGTAGACAGGCGGCATGCCGAATTTGGAGACCCGGAGTGAAAGATATGGGTCAAGGACGTTACGGGACACTATTACGTTTTTCGAGGAACGGGATAATTAAGTGGTCTTGATTAGTCAAACTTGGACCTTTGAACCAATCAGATGAGTGACATTTGTCACTCATCTAACTGGCCCAAAAGCCCAAATAATTGGGTGCATGAACCTTTTTCTTTTCTCTTTGTCGTGAAACCATATACACACACAAACAACTCTTCTTTTCCCTTTCATTTTCTCTCAGCCCAGATCGATCTCTCTCACCCTCACTGACCCTCACTGAACATCATCATCATCATCATCATCCTTACTGTCATCGCCGCCGGCCACCGCAGCCACCACGACAGCCCAAACCCGTGACGGCCCAAACGTACCCCAAACCGTCGACCGTGCAACCCACACTTTCCACTTCCGTCTGGAGATCGACAGTGGACACAGAAGAGGACAGGGAGCCTGACTGGAGCTCAGGACCAGCTAGTTCGACGCAGGACGCCGCCTGAAGCGACGGAGAGGAACCGGGAAACAAAGCCGAAGTTCTCCACACCAAAGGTAACGATTTCGATCTTTTTCCTAGTTTTGGAGGTTACAGACGTCTAGGTTGTGTTTAGACGAGTCTCTAGGGCCAAACTGCGAAGAAAATGGTGACCAGAGGAGGAATTTCTGGGCGGGCCTTGGTCGTGGGTGGCGGTGGCTCTGCCGCTGGGTTTTCGGTAGGTTCCCACCGAGCAGCGCCGCAGGCCTTCGGTGCAAGGCAGCCGAACCTTAGTCTGGGTATTCGGTAGGACTCCACCGATGATGACATCATCATTCTGACACTGTTCTAACAGCATGATGATGTCTTCTTGTCAGAGTTGTCAGAGTAGCGACCAATCACAGGCTGACACGTGGCGTCTGACACCTGTCAGAGGATGACGTCATGCAGTGACGTCATCAGTTATTGTAGCACCGTTGACCGAGCGTTAACCAGGCGCGTGTGAACAGTACTTTTTGTGGGGCCGGTACCATTTTCAATGGCGGTGGCTTCGTGTCGATCAGATATCGTTAGGTTAGTCAAATTGAGGAAATTGGCCTCGGGAAGCGTGTTCGGAGCGCGTTCCCGGGCCGGTTTCATCCTAAGTTTCAATGCTAGACCTAGTAGGGTCAATTAGTGACCCTTAAGTATGTTTGGACAGGTTCGGACGTTGTGTTTAGCTTCCAGACAGGTGTAAATGGTTCGTTAGCGCAGCAAGGACATGTTGTGAGTGGACCGTTGATTTTATAAATGAATACATGCATGAGTATGTTACTTGTTTTCTAAATTTTTTTGGGATAAATGTTTTATGATGTTGGGATTTGAGAATTGGATTTCGGATTTCAAGAAATGAATGGATTTTACTTTAAAAGGGGATTTATCGGGCTTGAGACCCATTTGACGAGCATTGACTCGGATTTGGACCAAAGGTATTTCGAAATGATTTGTGAACCATCGATTATATTGAGGATTTGAGACCTTCAACTTAAAGACTTGTTCTATAAAGAATTCTGGGAAAAAATTTGACATGATTTTGAAAGGTTTCATTAAGTACATGTTACACCCTTCCATATTTGCGGATTGGTCTCCTCCAGAAGTCGACCTGGAGGGTCGCGATCCACTAACCAGAGTGGGCTTCCCCATTGGGAACCCGTTCAAGGAGTGGGAGATTTTGTTGTGGATCCGGACCAGATTCCGGAGAGATACTCGAACTAGAGTCCGAGAGAGAGCTCGGACTAAGTTCAGAGACGGAGCCTTCCAGACGGAGAATTCCTAGAAGAAGACTCGAAGTGAGACCCCGGGTGGTATGCATACCCTTTTAGAGATAAATCGTGACCATTACCGGGGATTTGATCCCTAGGGGCTGTGTGCCCCGAGTAGGCGTCGAACTTGTTTCCGAGGCCGAGGAAAGGGTTGTGGATACATGATTACTTGTAGAGTGATATGATGTTGTCCAGATATGTTTTTACTATAGATATACCTATATGTATAGATATGTTCCATGTTTTTATATGTAAATGTATTTCCTGTTTTATACTGCATGCATGTATGTTTTCATAAATGAAGGGTCAAATTATATATATATGTTCAAATGGATTTATAACTGCTTATTTTTGGTCCACTCACACTTTGAATGTTTTCTTGACCCTTCAGGAGAGGAAACCGAGGAGGGCATCGACTCCGGGGCCGAGGCATAAATACCACCGTTGCGTTTACACCACCCTGAGGGGTAGGTTTTATCTTTATTTTGTATTAGTACGAACATAATGCTCATTTCCCTTGTCTGACATGTTGTATTATGAAACACACCGATGTGTATCTAAAACCCCCAATAGGGGTATTTGTGTAATAAAACCCTTGGAAGGGTATTTGTGATATTTTTGGTTTACGTGTCAGATGGGAGTAGGCTTCCCCAGTGGTCCCTAGGGGGGAAATGGGGTGGGTCCTGTCATCTGGTCTGGGACCACAACATAACGCCCACTCTTGGAACGGGATCCCTATGGGGATACCCACTCTGGTCTGTGGATCGTGACTCTCCAGGTCGACCCTGGAGGAGACCAATCAATCATCTCATAAGGAGGGTATATACATACCAGTATACTAAAACCATAAAAACGGGACTCCCGCCCGAGAACACAAAACAACTGGGCCTTCCGCCCGAACATAAGACTCAACAGGGCCTCTAGCCCGATTTCGTAATAACTGGGCATCGAACCCGAATGCTTAAATCAACTGGGCATCGAGCCCGATATCTGAGGGTCAGTCACGATCTCGATCATAGCGATGCGTGCAACCATCAATCCAGAACCGCTCTCAATCCTGGTATGTCGCTGTGAACACATCACTGCCGCGACCATCTCGAAACCATGGTGCACATGTCCTCAATCGATGCTCTAAACCGTCAGCACTCCGAAGTCAAGCCTCCAATGGCAGCTCAACCACGGGACGTGCATCGTGACCTCTCCAGAAGGGACGCATCCTAATCCGGAGGCGAGCGTCACGTCGTCCGTCGTCGTGCACACAGCACCCGTCGCCACCATGACTTAGACCTACGGGTCATCAATAGGGTCTCATGCCCGAGTCAAAACCAAATCCAAATGGGTCTCATGCCCGAGTAATCAAGACCGAAAGCGTAAGCGCGTATAAGCACGTATAAAACCCGAAAACCTCGAAGTACGTGCCCATACGTAAACATACACCAAAATGCACTCAAGGCATCCAAAAACACATATTAAAACATAAAAAAAAACATTTATGCATGCATCGATTTCAGAAAGAAAGTCCACTCACAGACCGTCCGAGCTACTACCTCGATATGCGCGTCATACGCCTTTCTGGGTCAATCGTCGTCTCCGGGATTCCCTAACCTGTCCAAATTACTTTAGAGGGTTACTAACTACTTAATTAACCCCTCACTAAAGCCCCCTAATTTTCCGGGATTTTTAACTATTTTTAAACGCTCTCATTTTGGTCCATTTTCAATCCAATTCGATCCTAACCTTCCTAATTTAATCCTAGGAACTTAAACTAATCAATTAAAACCCCTAAAACATCCTAAATCCGGCAGGTTCGATTTTGGTTCTCACGGTTCAAAATCCCAAAACCTTCCCCAGTGCTCCTCAACGTCTAACCACCCTCAAAACCTCTCTAACAACGTCCTAGTAACCTATTTAAGTCAAAACAAACATCAAAATCGACCCATAATGACTAGAATTCAAAAATGGATTAAATCGGTTAAAACCGATTACCTCGCGGGTTCCTCCCTCGCCGTCCACGGAGGTGCTTCCTTGGGCCGGCCACCACCTTCCTCTGGTCCTCAGCTCACTCTCTTCCTCTGATACACGATCATAGGGTCAAGGGTTTAGGTTTTGGGTGAGAAATGGGATCGGGTTTGGATTGGAAAAATGGATGAACGGGGAAGGTGGATATGCATGAATGAAAATGATGAGGAATGGATGAATGACATTTGTCATTCATCCATTGGTTCTGAGAAAAATCTGGGGCCCACTAAAGTCCAAATAAGTTCTCGTCTCGAAAAACGTGCAATAGTGCACACGAACTTCCCTGAACCGTAACTTCGTCGTCGAACGTCCGAATTCGATGTGCCGCCTGTCTACGAATTTGTATCATCCTTATCTACGTAACGGTACTTGGTCCTCGGTGATCTGACCTCCAGGGTCAAAAGTCAACCTTTGGCTCCTATTCACCAAATTACCAAAATGCCCCCGATCTTCCGATCGTCACAACTTCTTCCTCGAATGTCAGAATCGAACGTGCTACCTGTCTACGAACTCGTGATGTCCCGAATTACGTCGCGGTCATCGGTCAAAGTCCATTTGACCTTCCGAACGAAAAGTCAACGTTTTCCCCATTCTAGGGGCAAAATCGTCATTTTGCACCTAACGTCCATTTGAAGCCACGCCCAACGTTCCCCGATTAGTCTCGCTAATCTGTCACGCCCAACATTTATTGAAGCCCAACGTTCCCCGATTAGTCTCGCTAATCTGTCACTAATCCTTAATTAATCTTGCTAATCCGGGATGGGTCGTTACAAAATAAATGTGTATCATAAATAAATTTATTAAATACCTCCTCGTTGGGCTTCAATAATCATATTCTTAAAATAGTTGGCTTTATTTGAAGCCATGCCTTCATATATAAAAAATTTGTTTATGTATCGACCCAACTTCTCTTTTGTCCCTTTCCACATCGATTTTACCGTCTTTTGTTGACTTCGTGCGGTTTTGTAGAGTTTTGGTTCTGGAGGAATTGAGAATGGATCACGCAAACTTTGTGATCGACGCATCTGTTGCGGTGGTTGACAACTGCTACTGCCTCTTTGAGCACCACGCATGGTACTAACTCCATAATTGTCGACACTTCGCCGTGCCTCATCTCTCGATGCATTTACAGCAAAGTGATATGCGGCTCTCTCAGATCTATGCACATCTGGTGGATAAGCGAATCCATCATCATCCTCTTCATCATTGCTATCATTAATCTGAATGCTCTGTTGAGTGTCCAGTGGATCTCCTCTCAAGCTAGCTCGTATGTTCTCCCCAATCATATTCTTAGTCTGTTTAGCAGTATCTTTACTTTTGATCCATGCTCTGACCTCATCCCTAATATCCTTAGGTACATTTTTGCATTTTTGAACATTTTTTTTGGGATCAAAACCTGCTAGATGAAACTTTAATCGCGTTATGTCTCCACTCTGGAACTGATGTTGACAAAATGAACATATGGCACCGTTTTTATTTCCAGAAATTGCAATGACATATTTCCATGCTGGGTCAACTCGTCCAGGTCTTGGGCGGCTTTCACTTGCACTTGTACTTCCACTAGCCATTTTATGAAATCTAAGTTACATGAAAAATAATTATAATTTGATAATGGCAAATAATAATAGTAAAAATACAAATAATAATAAAATTATTTCAATTAGATCATATATTATAAGTTAGACTTTGATGATGATAAAAAATCAAGGAGCAAACACACATATATTCATAATTTTAATATATATTCTAAAATAAAACATATATTATAAATTAAAACAAATATTACCAAATATATGAATTACCCTATATTTCATATTAAAACATACATTACTAAAACATATTTTAGTAACAAATGATAAATTTATTAATAATAAATGATTACCAAATATATTACCAAATATGTGAAAAATAATTAGAATTTGATAATGACAAATAATAATAATAAAAATAAAAATAATAATAAAATTATTTCAATTAGATCATATATTCTAAGTTAGACTTTGATGACGATAAAAAATTAAGGAGCAAACACACATATATTAATATATATATTCTAAAATAAAACATATATTATAAATTAAAACAAATATTACCAAATATATGAATTACCCATATTTCATATTAAAACATACATTACTAAAACATATTTTAGTAACAAATGATAAATTTATTAATAATAAATGATTACCAAATATATTACCAAATATGTGAAAAATAATTAGAATTTGATAATGACAACTAATAATAAAATTATTTCAATTAGATCATATATTCTAAGTTAGACTTTGATGATGATAAAAAATTAAGGAGAAAACACACAAATATTAATAATTTTAATATATATTCTAAAATAAAACATAGATTATAAATTAAAACAAATATTACCAAATATATGAATTACCCCATATTTCATATTAAAACATACATTACTAAAACATATTTTAGTAACAAATGATAAATTTATTAATAATAAATGATTACCAAATATATTACCAAATATGTGAAAAATAATTAGAATTTGATAATGACAAGTAATAATAATAAAAATACAAATAATAATAAAATTATTTCAATTAGATCATATATATATTCACAATTTTAATATATATTCTAAAATAAAACATATAATATAAATTAAAACAAACATTAACAAATATATGAATTATCCCATATTTCATATTAAAACATACATTCATAATTAAGGAATATATGAATTACCTAATAATACATTTTGAATTTTGAAAAAAAAAACGTTTATGGCCTCATTTTTTTAATACATATTCATAATTAAAGAACAAAAACACATATATTCATAATTTTAATACATATTCTAAATTAAAACAAATATTACCAACTATATAAATTAAGCCATATTTTTTTTATTAAAACATACATTACTAAAACATATGTTACTTAACCAAATAATAAATGTTGAATTTTGAAAAAACAAATTAAGGCTTAACCCATTTTTTCTATTTAGGGTTTAAAAACAAAATTAATAATAAATTATATAATTTATTATATGGAGAACAAAATTTAATAAATTAATAAAATATGTAAATAATTAATAAATTTTGTTTTTATTAATGGCATAAATTAATAAAATATGTAAATAATTAATAAATTTTGTTTTTATTAATGGCATAAATTAATAAAATATGTAAATAATTAAAAAAAAAGTTAGCAGAATAAACGAAAAAACACGAAACGCGTGTTTCAACTAAACCCTATTTCTTTACTCAACAGTGAGGGCGACGACCGATCGATTCAATAATTGCAAATTGGGGAAAAACCAGAAGGGTGAGGTGAGGGCGACAGTGAGGATTGAAGGCGGCGACTGGGTGATTTTCTTCGCCGTCGAGAGAAAGCGAAGGGTGGTGAAGACTGAAGAGTGGTATGGACGTCTGGTGAAGAGGAGTTGGGCTGTCGACAGAGGTTGTTCGAGACTTCGAGTGGGCTGTCCTTCGCTGTCGACAGAAGAGAAGTTGGGGTCGTTTTCTCCTTCGATGCTGCCCCCAATTTATAGTATTCCAGAAAGTGAAGAGGTGGGTGAAGACTGGTGAGTCCGTGATTTCTAAAGTTTGTACAATTACTGCCCCCAATTTCGATTCTTCCCTAATTTTGTTCGCTTGTGAGGTGAGGTCGTGAGGCCCGTGACACAAATTGAATGATTGTCTTTTGGAAATTTGTTAATGTTTGTACAATTACTGCACTGATGTTTGATTGAATTGATTGAATGGCTTTTTTCAATTTTGATTTTTTGTTTCCGCCCAAGAACTGTTCGTTCGTGGTTCGATCTTTTTCCATTTTAGGTTTTCTGTGAATTCGGATTTTGGCTTACGAATTAGACATAGAGGTTCGGTGGGTTGCCTCCAAAATCGTCCTTTTCGCTAGATATCAGGGATTATCGTCGATATCCTCCGATATCCTTCGATTTCGACGATTTTTCCGGAAACCTCCCTTTCCGGGCCCCCGTTCACCCCCCCCCCCCCCCTCCCCCCCGCGGGCGCTTACGTACCAGTGGCCCGAAAAGACGATATATCGTCGATTCCGGCGATTTTTCAATCTGTGGTGAAGAGTTGAAATCAATGCCATTATTTAAAAAAAATTGTAATTGAACATCAATAAACTCATCATAGAATGCATGATTGAAATATAGGAAATAGATCAAGAAGAGTTGGAATGCTTAAAAATATAATTCTATACTGTTGTTCTACGCTTGTCCAATCATCCTGAAACCAAGATGGGAGATAATAAGGAGCAGATAGCTGTATATTCTTGCATCAGTACGCAAAAAAATTGCCAAGAAAATGATGCTACTGAAAAGAAGAAAAATAAAAGTACCTTAAGTACAAAATTGTGGCAATCTGTATGTAGTGGCAGGACCTCAGCTTTCACCTCCATGTGAATGGAGAGAAAAGATGGGGCCTTCAAATAAATTTTCTGAAAATATTTCTCTTCTTTTGGAACCTCCTCCACTTTTATCAGTTTTCTGAAAATAAAGACAAAATAAATTAGATTCTATTAAACAAAACAAATAAAACAGCAAAGCAATCAACAACAATCAACGATTCTCCAAAAATTAAATCCTACCATTGTTGAACTCCTGGTTGCACTTACCAAACACATTCCAAAATAAATAACATAAAACTAGATTCTTATCAACCAATCAATAGACTACAAAGAAAAGCATTTACTGGAAAAGAAGATTAACTTAACTTTATTTAAAAAAAAAACTCAATTGAAATTCAATTTGCATTGAGGATTGTAGCCAAACTACCAAGATATATTCGGCAACCTCAATTAGATCAACATCAAGCTACTCCTTAAAATATCATTGCAATTAACAAATAACAGAGAGCAGAGTTTAAACCTGCATCAATTAACAGAGAAGCAATACTAAGCTTAGATATGCGAATTCTATTCAAAATAATTCAAAATTTAAAAAGCTTCTGAATTCAATCTTATATTCATATTGTTCAAAGCAATATAGCACTACTCAACTCAAAACCAAATCTAGATTCTTTCTCCTCCTTAATCCTTCAAAAAAAAAATTAACATCCGGAACAATGAACCCATCAAACCAATGTTAGTCAAACCATGATTCAGATAATGAACCATCAAGATGCTTGAACAGATTTGAAACTTGCGTGGATTTGAAACTAAATCCAAGAAAAAATTTAGACACATTTATAAAAATAAAATAAAAAACTCAACCGAACATTGAAATAGCAGGAAAAATAAAGACGAAGACACAACAATAATTGAAAGAACATGATTCAGTAATACATCAAACTGTTTGATTTAATTCAACCATGATTCAGTAATACATCAAATTGCAAAAGCAATTGTCCAATATAGTAAGAGATACTAAGAAAAGAAATGTAAATATCACTTGGTGTACGTCAAAAATGATAATCAAGAATAAAATCATCCGTTGACACAAACAATCCATAAGAAATTTTAGACATCTGATTCACAAAAAAACTAAGGAAAGAAAATGACATCAGCTAACATCTCTCACCTCTGTTACCTCTTCCTCTGATAGCATCCCATGGCCATGATTGTCACACCTAACAAAATAGTCAACTTCACTTTTTTTTTTCTCTCTCTGTGTGTGTGTGTGTGTGTGTGTGTGTGTGTGTGTGTGTGTGTGTTCAAATGTAACAAATTTAACAATAGCGAGTTTTCTCTCTCAACTTCACTTTTTTTTTTCTCTGTGTGTGTGTGTGTGTGTGTGTGTGTGTGTGTGTGTGTGTGTGTGTGTGTGTGTTCAAATGTAACAAATTTAACAATGGGGAGTTTTCTCTCTCAACTTCACTTTGTGTGTGTGTGTGTGTGTGTTCAATGTAACAAAGTTAATAATGGGAAGTTTTCATTCTTACATGTTCGGAGAGTGTCTTTCTTACATGTCGAAAAATATCTGCAGCTAGGCTTCCATATCATTGGTCATGTGACAACCTCAATTCTTTAAGAGTTATCCCAGATTTTGCAGATATTGTTCTTCTGCTGGACAATGCATCAAACAGTTTGCCTGCAAATTCCTTCGGATCTCCTCCCATCCCTGCCAGCAAAAAAAAAAAAACTTTAACAATCTCATACGCATTGCAATCATGTTACATAATTACAAAAAGAAAGGCTTCTCATCAATGCAAATCCCAAATTTGTCCCAAAATAGCCTACCATTCTCGGTGTATTGATCAAGCTTCACAATATGCTTCCATGACTCTGCTTCTTTCGCGGAGGCGGTCTTGTCAAGAAAATGCAAGTTCTTAATCCGTTCTTTCGCGAAGGAATCTCCTCTGTAGCCGCTGCGATTTCCCTGAAGCCCATTTCTCTTCCTTATCCAGCTGGTATTCCTGTACAATGTTGGCTCTGTATTCCTATCAATTAAAATATCAACCAAACAATAAAACAACAGAGCAAGAGCCATACCCTCAATAAAATTGGAGACCTTCAAACAGTCGTGTGATCTCTTAACAAATAGAAAATAATTTAATAAATCCAAATATTAACTAATTTCATCATATTTTAAAAAAAATTAAATTGCAACATGTAGAAAAATTTAACAAAAAACCAGTTCATAATTCCTTTTAACAGTCATAAATATGAATTCTAAGAACCAACAATCTCAAAAGCCAACAATAACAAAAACCCACGAAGAAAAACTTGAACAAATATTCAAAATACTACATGTGACTAAGAGAGAGTTACCAGTGCCACCATGGAAAATGGTGTGTGTTTCTGCTCTACATAGCTAAGGCTGATTTCATCTGTGTTCAGAGAATACGGAGAACCAAAAAAAAAACCCAAAATCAATCACAACAACAAATTAATTAGATTTTGAACAAAAAGTTAGAAGCAAACAACTGAGAAATTGGAATTCAAGCTCTAATCTTTAAATTGGAACAAACTAATTTCTTAAAAAAAAAATTAAAGATGCATAGTTGAAGTTGAAGTCTAGGGTTTGCAATGCAAGTGTCCTTCAAACTCTGGTTGAGTTGAGGAGAACGACCTAGAACCCCATTCAAACAAAGCCTCTTGAGCGGTGGTGATGAGTTTTTGGCTTCGATCATATGTGGTGGATAAGCTAAATGATATGTGATGGCTAGAATGTATGATCGACGATCGTTCTAAGATGGAATAGATGGATGGTGGCTCACTTGGAACGACGATTTCTTCGATGGATGGTCCACAAAGGAGTAAAACTTGCTGTTCATCTCCTGCTGATTCGGGAAGCATCAAAAGAAAAGGTAAACAAAGGGAAAAACAACAAGGGTAATATGGGAAATGCACTGTTTAAAACAAAGGAAAAGAAAAAAAAAGGGTAAAATGGGAAACGCACTGTCCGTGAACACTGCGAAAGCTGCTTGCCTTTTAGTATAGATAGAATTACTGAATGAGCTTCTCTAGGGTTTCGATTTTGATTTTCAATTGAGCGATTCGATTATGATTGTTTCCCATAAATTTTCAAATATATTTGATTTGGTTTCTTTTTGCTTCCTGGTTGTTGCAATAATTCAAAATTTAGTTCGAAGATTATACTGTACTTGTGGGTTGAAATTGATTTTATGCAATTGAACATGTGCAGTGAGAGAAAATTTGAGGGGCCCCAAAGAAGGAATTTTCGAAAACGGAAGATGATTTGAAGTACCTTCAAAGTGTTGGACAGATTATAGGCGTAGTGTTGAGGCCTCTCGATAATGAACGCTGTAAGTAAATTCATTTCTTTATCAAACTTTTATCTTTACTCAACAAGTTTTCTTTATCTGAAAACTCATTGTTTGGAAAACCTGTGAGCCAATCTTCATTTTGGGTGAGTATAGTTTTGTCATGGACTTGAATTTGAGAACTCTAAGGTACTGGTCTTTGCTTTAATTGCCTCAGTGATAGTGAAGTTGCCCTCATCATTGGGCTAGGTCGGGCAAGCCTGGCCCAAAAATTTTGGACTTGGGCTGGATCGGGCCGGGCCTATTTCATAATTTAAAAAATACTGGACTGAATCAGGTAGGCTTGATCATAAATATGAAAGTTCATGCCCTTTATCGGGACGGATTTGGGCCAGGCTTATATCGGGCTTTATGGGTCGGGCCTACTAAGCCCACTTGAGGCGGACCTACTAAGCCCATTTCTACCTACCTAATTATAAAAGTGTGAGTTGAGCTTAAATATCATTATTGAATATTGAGACAAGGTAAAGAGGAGACCTATTGGGTTTGGAAAATTGACTTAACCTTTCGATCAAAAAGTCGTGACATGGTAAGGTAGTCACTAATCACAAATCTAATTGAATTGTAGTAAATTCTATGAAGAGTTACCCAAAGAGTTAGCTCGTGAGAGATTCTTTGTGGAGCTATGCTACTCCTAACTGTCACTCAGTGTAGTAAAAAGTATAAATTAAAGTGGGTCAAAAAGTGTGAATTTGGTGAATTCCCAATATCAAATTGCAATGACTCAAGTAACCTTTTCGGTAAAGATGGAACAGTGGGATGTGCAGCTGTATATAAAAACATGCACTTCTATAAAAACTAGGTTGAGCTTGGGTTGGAGTTTTGGGTTTGGGCTGAAATAGTAGTAATAAGATTTGACTAGATATTAATTCTTAATTTATAATTATTTTATATATTCGGACTTATGAGTCAGGTTTACATAGGCGGGTCAGATTGGACTTATCAGACCTTATTGGGTTCTGACCTATCAAGTTTGAATACCCTAAGCATAAGTTCAGCCCGTCAACATACGGGCGGAGTCGGACTTTTTGTCACAAGTCGGTAGACTTCTAGGTCAAATATTGAGGGACATAGTGAAGGCAAGTAGTGGCCCGAGATAAGTGGTTGGCTGTCGCAGTAAAGTTGACAAAGAAAAACAAACAGTGCGCACACGGGTTGTTTTGGATATGACTACCTTGACTATCATGTGGGCTTTTCCGAGAGAAGTAGTTATCATCAGACTAATTTATTATAACGTTTGACGTCTTATTCATCTACTAATGAACAGTCTTACATATCTTGGTGGGCAGGTTGACCCAGCTGTATGCAACATGTGTCAAGACCCGTCCCAATCCCCCTGGGATTAACGCGGGACGTTCCTGATCCCGTCTGACACGGAGTGTCAAACAAGGGAATTTCCGACTTTAGCCAGCTCAGGCTTCAGAGTACGCCAGGATCTGGAGGAGGTATGTGATGTCTCGGTCTCTGCTACAGCTTGCATCCGTGGTCAACCTGAAGGGCAATCAAAACATTTAAAAGTTGTCAGTGGATAAAACAATAATTTATAGAAAACATTTTCATAAAGACATTTGTACCCTTCACTAAAAAGCATGCATGAATTCGAAAACCATTTACCAAATCATTAGGGCCTTAGCCCAAAATCTTAAATGAAACCAATCATACGGGCCACTGCCCAAATCCATGTGGGACTCAGCCCAAAACCTGCACATCATATATCATATAACATATACATATAAATCATGCTAGCAACCCTATCACGGTTTCTAAAGCTACGCGCATGCTACCCGGGATCTCAAAGCCCAAGTTTCCCAGGGTCCACCGAGGTCAATGTTCGTAGATCAATGACCCTTCTTGAGGTTATAATCCAAGCCCTCCTGAGAGTAAGGTACCCAACGGGGGCGACTCCACTCAGTTAGTGCTCCGTGACTACTCCGGGGTCCACCCAGGCCAACGACCCTCCCCGAAGGAGACATTCCAAATAAGGAAGGTATATGAATATATATATATATAACGTTCTTAAAACCTTTCAAATGATTCATGCCCGGTTCCCATAAACCGTCATGAACCCAAAAATCCATTTAGGGTCCTCGACCCGAAATCATAAACGTAAAGTAATTAGGTCTCGTGCCTGAACTCATGACTCAACTAGGCATCATGCTCGATATCTCAGGGTTAGTCACAATTACGATCCTAGTGATGTGCGCAACCATCCGTCCAGAACCGCCCTCAATCCTAGTATGTCGCCGTGAACGAATCAACCGACACGACCACCACTAGATCATGGTGCACCCATCACCGATCGATATCCTGAACCGTCAGCACTCCGAAGTCTAGCCTCCATCGGCTACCCGATAATAGTACGTGCATCGTGACCTCTCCGGAAGGAACGCATCCCAGACCGGAGGCGAGCGTCCGCATCGTCTGTCGTCGTGCACATAACACTCGTTGTGACCACGACTCCGACTCGTAGGTCATAAATAAGGCCACATGCCCAAGACAAAACCAAATGGGTCACATGCCTGAGTTTATCCTTTTTAAATCCAAAACCATTTCATTTAAACCATCGTAGAAATACAAACCCGTATAGGCACCATATAAGGCCGAAACCTCGAAATACGTGCTAATATGTAACCACACATAAATGCACTCATGGCATCACAAAACAAGCATTAAAACGTATAATAAACATTTATGCATGCATCAATTTTGAAAACAAGGTCCACTCACAGACCGTCTGAGCTGCCGCCTCGATATGCGTGTTATACGGCTCTCTCGGGCCAATCACCTTTACCGGGACCTCCAAACTTGTCCAAATCGTAAGAGAGGGTTACTAACTACTTAAATAACCCCTCACTAAAGCCCCGTAATTTTCTGGAATTTTTAACTATTTTTAAACTCGATCCTAAACCTTCGGACGTCCCAAAACATATCGAAACGGTGTCCAATTGACACGAAACCAGTCCCAAAATGTTCGTTACATCGAATAGATGATTTCCTGTGTTGGAACCTTCCCCAGAAAGTGGACCACACTGAAATGTTCCAAAATGGGGAGTTTTCGTGTGTTGAAACCAATCCCAAAATGTTTGTTACATCGAATAGATGACACTTGTCACTCATCCATTGGGCCTTCCTAAAATGTCTGGCCCACTTGAATACAAAAGCTCCCCGTTTCATAAAACGTGCAATAATGACCCAAAACTTTCGTGAACCATAACTTCTCCGTCGAATGTTCGATTTTGACGTGCCGCCTGTTTACGGATTCGTATTGACCCGATCTACGTAACGGTCCTCGGCCCTCGACCATCGGACCTCTCGGGTCAAAAGTTAACATTTTACCCACGACTAGGGGCAAAACGGTCATTTTGCATCGTTCGTCTGATTTCGCTCAACTAATTACCAAGTAACCTCACTAATCCTCGATTATCAATAATCTAATCCTGGAATTCGGGACAAGTCGTTACAACCTTCCCTCATTAATTAATTTCATCCTCGAAATTCCAACCGACCTAATTCCAACCGATTTTCCCTCCTTAATTAATTTCGTCCCCGCGTTAATTAATCTCCTCTAATCCTAGCTTGGCATAATTAGCAAGGCAATTCACCCTTACTGATAACCAAACCTCGGTCACTCACCTCAGGCTCGCCACAGCCACCTCAGTCCATACTTCATTGTTACATGAGAAATAATCAACCCAAAATCAAAATGAATCTGACCTTACATCAACCCTACAATTTTGATGTCAAATCTAAAAGCTTTGGAAAAATTTACCTTCAGAATCAAGAAAGTTGCAACCATGTTGGATGCATACTCAACTTTCCCAATTACTCAGCTAGAAGATCTCTTTCTTCGACCTTTCCGACCAACGACGACCGTCGATAACTATTGTAAGACCCATTCTATTTCTCACAATCAAATTTCTCCTTAGATAAGTCTACCCAAAACTCAGGAGGTATGGTCAACCGTAGTCAACCATAACCAATCCGAAATGGCGATTCAAGTCCTCAACTCATCCGGACACCATCCACGAGTCCGTGACTAGTCTAACTCGCTGCCAAGTTCGCCTATCAGTTTACACCATTTATGCACATCCAAATGGATGTGGAACATCACTACTCGATCCTCACATCTCAATCCATGCTGGATCCCATCCAGCCTGACTATATCCGTGATCCACTCCCGGACCACAGATACCGAACATATTCCCATCTCGTCGGAGTCACATCCCGACTCGTGACTCATCGTCATCGCACTGACAGACACCAACACCAGCACTAGTAACCCGAACACAATATGAAAATTAGACAACCCTGGATCTCCGCTCATACCGAGCGACGATCCTATACCTCTGCTCACATTGGAGTAACTCTGCCTCCCTCATGACTCGGGTTTGACACTGATAAAGAGGGGTCCGATTTGTTTATGTAGCATAAAGTTTGTTGATTGTTGATATATGTTAGCAGCGATGTGTACAAGTAATCTAGTGTGCATATCTTGATTAAGTGTCTTATTTTTGTTTTGTAATGTCTCCGGCCGTACGAAAACTGAATGAAGCCAAGAATCTTGAATCCAGTGTGCACTATAGTGCGGATTTTGGAAAGGAATGAAGTTGGAACTGACAGTGTACTGGATGAGTTATAGACTTTCAAATTCTTTGGAGTGAGTTAACAGATTTATGTTAATTTTCATACTCCTGGAGAGTTAGTGATAGAATTCGAGACATTATTACTATTGTTGCTCTGTAACAAGCCGAACAAATATTGCAACATGTCAATTTTCTTATATGAGTTAAATTCTTTTTCTGCCTGTGCCCCCTCCCACTCTCGCTGCCTCCTCCTCCTCTTGCCCCGCTCTAGTATACACCCAATGCTCAAACTTCAGCTGATTCTGTTGGCTCTTTGCAAGGTGTCAAGTCCCACTTTGTCATGTGGAAGTGTTATAGTTTTATTTTTATTTTGTTTTTAATACATTTTTAGACTAGTTAAATTTATCTCAATATTTAACTTTTTTTGTATGACTCGCTAGGCATAGTGTATTTTTATTTTTCATCTTATTCCTCTCGCTCTAGATGGCCGCTAGCCCTTTCTATCTCTTCATGTTTCTTCACTTCAAAAGTAGACTCATCACTACCACAATTCCCATCAACGACCGCTGGTCTGTTTCACGATCGACAGCTTCTTCCTTGATCGTGGTTCTTAACTTCAACGTCGACTCATTGCCACCACAGTCCTTGTCAATGACCACCGGCTAGTAGAAGGTGGAGCCAAGTTCCACTCCCCCACGACTATCATTAAGCACCATCCCTTTTGATCTCTAGATTGAAGTTTTGAAAATCAATAGGTATTGAGTCGAACCAGTTAGGATTTGTCTCCAGGTAAATTTTTTATTAATGGAGATCATGGATTGCGAAATTCCAAAATCAACGGGTTTGTTTCTTCATGTAGGGCTAGTGTAACGACCTGTCCCGAATACCGGGATTAAATATTAATTAAATATGGATTTAGAATGACTAATCGGAGATTAGTTGAGTGAAATCGGACGACCGTTGTAAAATTACCGTTTTGCCCCAAGTCTTGGGCAAAATGTTGACTTTTGACTCGGGGAGTCAAACGTATGAGGACCGATGACGGTGACGTAGATCGGGACGTCATGAGTCCATAGGCAAACGTCACGTAGAAATCGGACGTCGAACGGGGAAGTTATGGTCACATGATCGAAATCGGGAATGTAACGACTCGAGATTTGAATTAATTATTAAATAAATCTGATTGGGTGATTAATTAATTGTGGGGCCTTTGGATGAGTGACAAGTGTCACTCATCCCATTGGTGGCTTTTCCCTAATTGGTGGATATATGTCCATTAGCCACTTAGGGTCGATTAGGCGAAGCTTTAGGAGTTAACAGGATAAAAAAATGGTGGAGAATTGAAGGAGAACCGGTCTCGTCGGTTCACCGGTTCGGCTGAACCGGACAGAACCAGAGAACCGGGTTCGACAGAGGTTAGAGATGACACTGTAGCAAGCGCGTGGCTCCCATGCGCAGTGCCTTTGGGCAGCGCTTGAGGGCGCGTAGGCCCTCTTTTCGAGGTACGGTTAACATGTAATTTCATCCTTTCGATGCAATGAACATTTTGGGACTGGTTTAGTGTCAATCGGACATCGTTTCGATATAGTTCGGGGTGTCCGAAGGTTTAAGGACTAGTTTAAATACGTTTAAAATTTTGAAAAAATTATGGGACTTTAATGAGAGGTTAATGAAGTAGTTAGTAACCCTCTAGTATGATTTGGACATGTTTGGGGAGTCCCAGTCACGGTGATTAACCCGGTAAGGCTTATGACAAGTATATCGAGGCAGTAGCATAGGACGATCTGTGAGTGGACAACGTTTTCTATACTATGATGCATGCATAACTGTTTTATATGTTTTATATATGTGATTTTTATAGTGACGATTGTGGCATTGGTGATTTACATGGTTGCACGTATTTCAAGGTAATCCCGTGTTTGCACGTATTTCGATGTTACGATTTTATACTGTAGTTTTATGTGCTTGTGGTTTCGGTAATGGTTTGATGAAATGGTTTTGGTTTTCGAAATATGAACTTGGGCATGAGACCCATTTGAATTATGTGATCGGGACAGGGGCCCAGTTGGTTTACGAAATCAGGCTGAGACCCCTTTGAGTTACGTGATTGGGCCGGGGGCCCAGTTGGTTTACGAAATTGGGCATGAGACCTAGTTGTGTTTTGTAAATGTGATTTAGGGTTTGGGACCCTATGTTTCGTAAACGTGATTTCGGGTCGAAAACCCTAAATGGATTTGTGAAGTTTTATGGGAATTTCGGGCAGTGCCCTTGAGATGTTTTGAAATGACTTTATAAAACTGTTTTCCGTATACCATCTGGATACGGGTATCTATGGATGGTCTTCTCCAAGTGTCTGGTACACTGGGGTAGTCACGGTGCATTGGCTACGAGGGGTCATTATACGGAGCGACTAGACCATATAGTGTAACAACCCGTCCCGAGATCCGGGATTAAGATAGTGATTAAAGTGGGATTAGTGAGGTTTAACGGTGGTTAGTCGGTACCGATAAGGTCTTTAGCGTAGAATGACGATTTTACCCCTAGTTTGGGCAAAAATGTTGACTTTAGTTCGGGTGGTCGGATGGACTTTGACCGGTGACCAGGACGTAGTTTAGGACGTCACGAATCCGTAGGCAGGTGGCACGCCCGATTTCGACATCCGAGGAGGAAGTTATGATGTTCAGAAGGTTGGGGGCTTAACCGTAATTTGGGTAAATTAGGGGGAATAGTTGACTTTTTGTAGAATCGGGTTTTGGTACGTTGACCTAGGTTGGTTAGATAGATCTCGTCGTCCTGAGTCCGATGACAGGCGGCACGTATTCATCGGACTTACGAGTTGTGAGTTATGGGTCTAGGAAGTTAGTGGCAAAACCGTAAATATGAGGTAAAGAAAAGGGTAGTTTGGTCCTTCTGCACATTGGGATTTGTGCACAGAGAAAGGAAATGGACGGCTGAGATTGGGCCATGTGGGAGTGTGTGGAGTGGATTGTGACATGTGGCAGGTGTGTAGAGGATTCTGGTGGAATCCTGTACATACACGGCCCAAATAATTAGGGTGCAGCCGTGCCCGTGTTCTTGTGTGTACACAGAGAGAAACAGAAACAGAGGGAGATTGAGAGGGAAAAATTGAGGGTTGATCAAGGATGTGGTTGAGTTCTGGTGAGTGAGTGAGGGACAAGAGATCGAATGGAAGCTGGTGAGGTTGTAGAGAGGTGCAGCGGGTGTGTGTGTGTGAGGTGTGAACCACGGGAAGACCAGGGGGAAACAGGAAGGCGGGCAGAGAGTTTGTGAGCTGGTGGTGGTGCGGTGGCCGTGTACTATGAAATTGAGACCGCGGTGGTGTCGTGAGGGCAGCGTGGAGTCGACCAGCTCCGGAGGAGCTCACGGCGGCGACTGGAGGCAGGTAATCCCTCATCCCTGTACAATTACTCTGTTTTTTTCCCGTGGGGTTCAATTCGAAAGTTGTGGGGTTGGGCTTAGAGTCGAGAGATTTGGAGGCCAGGGTGAGACTCCTGGAGGTCCCAGGAGTCGACTGTGTGTGCTGCCGTGATGAGTGGTGCACGGCGGAGGATGGCACGACGGAGGTGCTCTGTGTCCTCTGTTTTGCCGTGGGTTTTAAACGGCGAGTCGTGACGATTGGGGCTGAGTCGAAGGTCTAGGAGGATTGGTTTAGGTTCAGTGAGGTCCAGGGAAGAGTTTGGTGTAGCCACCGTGTAGGTAGGTGAGCTGGGTGGCTGGATCGTGAAACAGGGGGAGTTTGGCCGTCTGTTTCGAGCTTCAGTCGACGGGATTGGGGCGGTGTCGAGGTCTGAGGAGCTGGGGAATGGATAGCTTGGAACTGGACGAAGCTTTAGGTGAAGAAAGGGAGAGAAATCGTGCAGGCACGGCGGTGAACCGCTGACGCCGGTTCAGGTTGCAAACTACTGTGCTGAACCGGGTCTGCTCAAGGTTGAAGGGCACTGTAGCAGGCGCGTGAGCGCCACGCGCAGCCACTTTGGGTGGCGCGTGGGGGCGCGTGCGGCGGCGAAGGGGAAAGTGGTCAACATGGTTTTTGGTCTAGGTGTTCTAACGAGTCTATGGGAATTGGTTTCGGGTTGTTCGGACGTCGTTTGAGGTTAGTTCCGCGAGGATGACGGTTTAGGGTCTCGGTTTATGTCGTTTAGGATTCGGGGATTTTGGAGGGAAATTAGGTGGATACTCGTAGATGTGTTAGTGACGTAAATTGGTGGTTGTTGACAGGATCGGGATTTCCCGAGGAAGCCGAGGAACGTGCAGGACGTTCGGGACACGATTGAGGGCTCGGTACTGTGAGTGGACCCTTTCCTTAAACTCAAACATGCATAACTGTTTTCTATAATTGTTTTATATATGTGATTTCATGATTTTTGGATTTAGGATGTGATTTTACATAATTGCACGTTTTTCGAGAAAATACGGTATTTGGCACGTTTTACGATAAAAGGTTGATTTCTGATTATAATGTTATAATTTTGAGATTTCAAATGGTAAATGATTTCTAATGATTATAAATGGATTTTGGAACATGATTTTGAGAAAGGGTTGGTTTTGAAATCGAAATGGACAATTGGACTTTGGTTAAAGGTTGAAAGTGAATTTCCGGATTTGGGTTCGGAATGACGGTTCGGGATGCCGGAAGGGCGTCGGACCGGGGATTTCGAATTCGGATTTGGATATGGAAATGGACAATGGTTTTACAAATGATTTGGATTGGATTTGCTGGATCTGGTTATTGGGTTTAAAGACCCGGATATATTTGACGGGGGACGGGCCCGGATTGAGTTTAAAGACTCGGGAGTTTAAAGACTCGGATATATATATATTTCCCCCGTAGGCCTTGAGTTTAAAGACTCGGGAGTTTAAAGACTCGGATATTATTAAGGCTTGGATTGAGTTTAAAAGACTCGGGAGTTTAAAAACTCGGATAGGTTCAGCAGGTTTAATCGAAAAATGATGATTTGATGTTTATGGTTTCCGATACGGTTTTCTGATTCACATGTTGTGGTTGTTCTAACGGTTCTATAGTGTTTCTGTTTCTTATGATGTTTTATGAGAATTGATTTATAACTGTGTTAATAACTGTTGGTTATGCATGTGGTTTCCAAAACGGAGGGTTAAACTCGGTTTTCTGATAAATGGTTTTAGAACTTTTCTTTTATGGTCCACTCACATCTTCTGTTTTAAATTGCCCTCCAGGTTGTGGAGCGAGCGCGGGGTCTTGACGTCGAGGCAGCGTCTGAGGCATAGACATTTCGTGCGGGTTCCCGGAGTGTTTACTTTTCTTCCGCGTGCGTGTAAATGTCATCGGTTTTCATTTCCTTGTGTTTCGTACTATGCTCTGTACAGTATAACTTCGGGATATTTTATATAGTTTCTCCTGCGTCTGACTGAGTTTTGGGTGATTTTGAGTGAGTTGTACTTGCGTGTTGTGTCGGGGAGTCAGACGGGAGCAGGATTTACCTCGGGTTTCGGGGTGAAACCGGGGTGGGTCCTGAAATATAGTGACTCAAGAGCTGGATTGTTATGATTAAACGTCTGGGACGCCAAAGATATGGACCTGGAGAGACCCGGGGTAGCCTGTGTTTCTTTTATCCTGAGATATGACGTCTGGGACGTCAAATGTCTTGGACGTTAGGCATCTGGGGTACTGAGGATGGGTATTTCGATGTTTATGGATTTGTGTTTATGGATTTGGGCAGTGGTCCACTTGGTTTTGGATTTATGGTTTTTGGGCTAAGGCCCTAATGGTTTACTTAAGTAAATGGTTTGATTACTGTTTTTCGAATGCATGCATACTTTTAGTGAAGGGCATAAATGTCTTTTTATGAAATGTGTTTTATGAACTTATTGATTTTCGTACACTCACAGTTTTTAATGGTTTTAATGCCCTTCAGGTTGATCACGGATGCGGGCTGTAGCAGAGACCGAGACATCGCACTCCTCCACCGATCCTGGGGTGCTCTGGGAGCCCCGTATGGGCCGAGGTATGAATTATCCCTTGCTTGAAACTTTGTGTCAAATGGGAGTAAGGCACATCTCGAGTTAATCACGGAGGAATTGGGATGGGTCGTGTCAAGTGGTATCAGAACGAGGTTGTCTTTATTGGAGTAAACCGTGTAGTTCTTATGGTACGCCCTGGCCGAGGATGTAATGTCTCTATGGGCTGCAGTTCGTTGTCAACCTGATAGTTAGGATGACGGCTTGATAGTTAGTGGGAGTGAATAGTGGATAAAGTGTGATTGGCCCAATACGCCGTGCGTCAGTGTGTTTTGACCCGGGCAGGGTTACTTGTGACACATTGGTAGTACGATGACTGTCCAACGGGTCGCTCATGTGATGTTAGATTGTTGAGGTGCTGGGAGTAGCTGGGTTCGAGGAACCCCAGTTGAGTTGATGGAAGGATTGGATTGACGTCCATACGATGTCAGTACCGCGGTGTCAGTCAGATTGTGGATTATACTATAGAGGGAAGTTGGGTTCAAAGGAACCCTAGGGTGTGATTGTGGAACTCTAAATTATGATGGATATTATGGAAAAGGCAAACCTTAGTTGTGATTGACGAATTGGAATTGTGAGTCCGTAGTTTTTGTGGATTGCACTACTTTCCGAGGTCGAGGAAGTTTGTCGGATCGAACCCCAGATTGTGACTGATGGATTGAAATTTGTACTGCAGAGAACGGATGAGGTCGTGGATGACCATGTGGACGACTCTAGTGAGTCTAGTCGAAACTATAGAGATTGGTTGGCCCGACACGAAGTGAAATGATGGGATTCGATCCACGAGTACGGTTATGAGATAACATATGGAATCCCGAGTTAGACCGAATAATAGTGTGATGTGTGGATGCGGATCTCGATAGCGATGACCGTTGATCGACAGCCGTGTGGAGATGGTTGGCTATCGAGGGTGATTGATGTAGTTGTGGTTGTTGAAAAATTTAGGGGAAGTTCAGGGAACGTTCATTATCTTACTATGGTTTGTCAGAGTAGTGGTGCCCATAGTTGTGGGGTACGAGAGAGGTAGAGTTCCGTTAACTTGAGCGGAGGTACGGGTTTGTTGCTCGATATTAGTAACGACTCAGGGTTCGTCTGATTTTCACATTGCGTTCCGGTGATTGTGATGACGATGAGCCACGAGTTGGGATGTGACTTTGTCGTGATGGGCATACGCTCAGTATCTGAGATTCGGCAGTGGGAGTCATGGACTGGATGAGATTCGACAAGGATTGTGATGTGTTGGGTTAAGTCCCAACATGCATGAGATGACTAAGTGAGGAATGGATGAAAGGGTACGATTAAGACACGAGGAGTTTTGGATGACGCAGGGGACGTCATGGAAATTAGTGGATTTCGTGAGTTGTCGTCAACTTCGAAACTTGAGTTGTTGTATGTTTCTAGTCTCACGAGGAGGTGCTAGGAATTTATTGAAATTGGAAAAAGCTGAAATTGGAATAAACGGTTATAAATGGACAGGCGGTCTGGGGATAGATTGATTGCGGACACGTGGTTGCCCGAGTGAGTTGAGGATTTGGGAAGTCCAATGATTGGACTTGACATCTAGTTGGTAGCATATCTAGTTCTAACATGGTTGGAACTTCGGAATTAAGAGAAATTGTGGTTGAGACGATGAGAAAGGTGTTTGATTCCGAATTGGGGATGGATATCAAGAAGTTGTCAACATATATTATTGGTTGGTGAAGGTGAACTTATTATCTTTTTTCCCTGTAACCGATGATGTTGGGTGTCACTGGTACGGTGATCGTGTATTGCTAGGTGGACTTGTGATTTGTTTTGGGTCATCAGGAGGAGTTGGGTATTTTGAAGTTAGGTGAACGTGATTTCTCCTTTTCTGCTTGGTGGCGGATGATGTTGGGTTACATGGTGTGGTGAGTGCAGTGAGTTTGTGTTTGGAATCACGTAGGATGAATTTTGATGTCATCGTCTTGGATCATCATTGATTTTCCATAGGTGGGATGACAAGGATCGATATGAGGTAATTGGAGAGGACCCATAGTCTAGACGTGTTCCGTCGTTGACTTATCGGTTTAGATGTGAAAGTGGTTGAGAAGCAATTTGATAGTATACGAATTCAAAGAGGGTGTGAGACCCTATGACCTGAAATCTAGTCGTTAGCGAAGTGAGCATGTGTGGATCCTAGGTGGATCAGGATCATGGTGTTAAGGATATAGGGTATTGTGACGATCGAGGATCGTGGCATTAATGATCGAGTGATGTGGTGATGGATTTGGATCTTGTTTTTGATGAGCAGGTTATGTGGGGGATCAGGATGGCATGGATCGTGATGTCGTTCCGTGCTTTCAGACTTCGCCTTGTTGATTGTGCTAACTAGGAGCAGTGGATAATCATTTTGTGAGATAGTTGAGGAATCTTGTGGTTTAGTCAGTGAGATGACAAGACATGAGTTGGACATGGGAATGTTGGGTGGACTTCTTTTTGAAGTCAATCCGGTATGAGACATAAGTTAAGTGAATTGAGGTGTATACGAGCTGTCTTAGATATTTGGATATGGGGATGATGGGATTGGCTTCCTTTCGAAGTCAATCGCACATGGTATGGTAATCGAATGAGCAGGTAACCGATAGATTCAGAATTGGTGTACCTCGGTAGAAGTGGGTGAGATTGGATGCCATTTAGTATGTATGGGTACGCCTTGGTGGGCGTGAGTCGGATTGGTAAGTGTTGGTTTACGTGATTAGGAGTAGACGATGTGATGCTAGTTGGGTGACCATGGGACTCGTGATGGATGAAGAGTTGGAGTATTTGATCTGTCTAGTACTGTACTGGACAAATGGACTCCAGAATTGAAGCGTGATTAGTTACGAGCTATGTAGTAGGTTGGTTGGTGGATGGATGTACATACAAGGTACGTTGTGTGAGGACCGATACTGGACAGGCTTGAGTGGTGCCTGGTGACGGTATATAGGATGTACTAGTGGTATGTGGATGAACATATTGGTAGGGCTTAGTTCCGATAACATTGGATTGGTTGAGGACGTGAATTGGACATTGAATACTGTGCGCTGGGCAGAGTGATTTTGACGGGTTCAGTGATTTTATGAGCAGGTGCTCAGAGCCGTGGATGGCTAGTGGAACCCTAGAGTTGTGATGTGTATCACTGCTGGGCAGGTATTCAATGGGGTCCAATTACACACAAGTGGAGTAAGATGCTGGTTTACGGATACTCAGGTTGAGTGAGTTGTTGGTTAGTATAACCATGGGTTGCTTTGCGTGGAGCGATTGCTTTGTGACTCTCACTAATGGCAGCATGGAGTTGTGAGGAAATTTTGGTACAAGATACCTTGTGGCGACTCTAGAGTGAGTCAGGGAGTATCAGTGACTCGAATTGTGATCATGGAGCCATGAGTGCTTGATGAGTACGACATTATGGGACGTGTGATGTTGACGTGGTAAAATTCAGGAAATACGGAGAAATTGTGAGTTTGATAACTCTCGGTGTGGGAGAGATGCCAGATTGATTTGCAACTGGAAAAGTGGTGACAGTTTGGCTGGAGGTGTCAACGTAATGGTAAAATTGTTGGGTAGTATTAACTCGGAATGTGATCAATTTCACTCGAAGGGGTTGAGTGTAGTCGATGCGACGTGAGTATTGGTGAAACGTCTAGGTGCAGACATGTATTGTTCTGGTTAGTGGCTATACAAGTGTACACATGATGTGAGGCCAAATTTGCTTTCCACGATGAGGATGTGGAATCGGGATAGTTGGAATTTCCAGGACGAAATTATTTAAGGGAGGAAGGTTGTAATGACCCGTCCCAAATATCAGGATTAAATATTAATTAATTATGAATTTAGAATGACTAATTAGGGATTAGTTGAGCGAAATCGGATGGACAATGTAAAATGACCGTTTTGCCCCTAGTCGTGGGCAAATGTTGACTTTTAACTAGGGGAGTCAAACGTACGAGGACCGATGACCTTGACGTAGATCGAGACGTCATGAGTCCGTAGACAGGCGGCACGTCGAAATTAGACGTCGAACATGGTAGCTATGGTCACGGGATCGAAATTAGGAATGTAACGTCTCGGGATTCGAATTAATTATTAAAAAATCTGATTGGGTGATTAATTAATTGTGGGGCCTTTGGATGAGTGACAAGTGTCACTCATCCCATTGGTGGCTTTTCCCTAATTGGTGGATCTATGTCCATTGGCCACTTAATTAATTAATTAATTAACTCACCCCTCACATCTTTCTTCCCACCCGTGCAACCATTTCCATCTTCTTCATTTTCTGCAAAACCTGAACACCCATTCCATACAGCCCCTTCCATCCCCGTTATCTATGTGTGTGGTGTGAATGAAAGAGAGAGAGGAAGGTGAGACGATGAAGATGGTGGCCACGGGTTAAGCCATCATGGACGGTGGCTGGAGAACCCGAAAACGGTAAGTTTAAGTTCGAAATTCAAAGATTGGATTTTGGTGGTTATTAATCGATACTAATCATTCCTTGATGTTTCTGGTGGTCATACGGATCGAGTGGGATTGAAATCGAGGGCTAGGATTGTCTGTGATGGCCGGAAACAGACGTGGAAACTTAGCCGTACTATTCAAGCTTCAAAGGTATAATTCTTGTTTCGATTTCATCGTTTTGAATCCATAGATAGATTAGGGTCAATTAGGCGAAGCTTTAGGAGTTAGCATAATAAAAAAAATGGTGGAGAATTGAAGGAGAATCGGTCTTGAAGGTTCGCCGGTTCTGCTGAACCAGATAGAACCAGAGAATCGAGTTTGACAGAGGTTAGGGATGACACTGTAACAAGCGTGTGCCTCCTACGCGCAGTACCTTTGGGTAGCGCGTGAGGGCATGTGGGCTCTCTTTTCGAGGCACATTCAACATGTAATTTCATCCTTTCGATGTAACGAATATTTTGGGACTGGTTTCGTGTGGATCGGACATCCTTTCAATATATTTCGGGGTGTCCGACGGTTTAAGGGCTAGTTTAAATACGTTTAAAAATTTGAGAAAATTATGGGAATTTAATGAGAGGTTAATGAAGTAGTTAGTAAACCTATAGTATGATTTGGACATGTTTGGGGAGTCCTGGTGACAGTGATTAGCCCTGACGTGTAGCATACCAACACGTCCCCTCACGTGTAGCATACCAATGGCCTACACGTGAACAAAAATAAATGGGTGTAATAGGTATCAGAGCGGGTTCCGATCTGTCTCTACAACATCAAAACCCTAATCCTGAATATACCTATTTCTGATGCACCTATACACTTAAACTTGTGCCGCCTATACACCTAAGCATGTGCCGTCTTATATCTCTTATTGTCGTCGTCACCTAATCTTCTGCTACATCTGCCATCTATCACCATGTCAGATGTCATTGAATCTTATTTTTCTACTCCTAGTGTGATGGTTTATATCAAATCACCTACCAATCTACTTATAGGATTCAAATTGACTGGATCCAACTATGAGATATAGGCTTCGATGATCGAACTCCATGCTACTACACAAGGAAAATTGGGTTACCTAACTGGCGACACTGATACTCCTGATTCCTAAGACCCAAATATGGGAGGTGGAAAATCGCTAATACTGTTGTGAAAAGTTGGATGCTACGAACTATGGAACGTAGTTTGTTGAACATGTTTCATACTCTACCTACTGCTAATGAAATTTGGGATGTTGTTAATCAGATGTTTTATGATGGCTCTGACATATCCCAACTTTATGAACTGGTGCCAAGCTACCCATTTCAAGCAAGAGGGTCACCTTGTCTCTACCTATTTTTCCGAGCTTAAGGAAATCTGGCTTGAATTGGACAAGAGACGCCCTTTTCAGATGAAGTGTGTTGATGATCTGAAGATTTTTCAGGTTGTTGTTATGGCAGATCGTGTGTATGTTTTTTTGGCTGGCCTTGACGATACTTACGATAAGGTTCGCAGTGATATTCTATGGAGTGATAAAGTTCCAAGTATCGAAAATGTATTTTTTATGGTCCGTCAAGAGGCTTAACGCTAGATTACTATGCTTGGATCCGACACCAAGATAGGGGATCCTGATGTTGTGCTTGCTTCCAAAAACACTTCTTTGGTTTCTCAGCCTACATGGTCTGGCTTTTCTTCTGTTCTGCCTCGTCACCTGACTTCTGTAGAAAAGGACAAACTAAAGTGTGATCACTGTGGTGAAAAAAGACATACTATTGACACCTGTTGGGCATTGCATAGGGTACCAGACTGGGAGAAGGAGTGGAGATGTTTAAAGAAAGAACAATTGAATGGCAAAGCTCATGTGGCTGCTACCCCTACTTCTATGCCTAACATCATCATTAGGCACGACCACCTTACTACTACGCCTCCTCCGACCTTAGTCGTTGTCTCAAGCACTCCAACACCTCCACCTCTAGGTAATTTTGGCAAGGCTTTTCATGCGCATACACACACAATACAGGTTGGATTATTGATTCAGATGCTACTGACCATATGATGTATAATTCTGCTTTATTTTCTACTACTCTTCCGCCTCATCGTGATCATGTTTTGACTACTAATAATGATGATGCTCCTGTCACGAGGGCTGGTTCTATAATCTTGACACCTGCTTTATCACTAGACAAAGTGTTACTGGTTCCAACTTTGTCTAGTAATTTATTATTTATGTCGCAAGTTACTGAGCAATTAAAGTGTGTCGTCCTGATGTATCAGTCTTTTATCTTACTAAAGGATATCCAGACTCGGAAAATCTTTGGTCGTGGTACTAAAAATGGGGGTTGTATTATGTGGATGATGTGGAAACTAGTAGGGTTCTTCGTGCTGGTACTTTTCAGCATCGCCCGATTTGGTTGCTACATTGCCGATTTGGTCATGCCTCCTTTGGATATTTACGACATTTGTTTTCTGCATTATTTAGTGGTCTAAACGAGTCTTCTTTCCAATGTCAGACTTGTATTTTAGCTAAGAGTCATCGAGTATCCTACCCTCCAAGTTTTAATAAACGGCTTATGCCCTATTGATTTAGTTCATTCTGATGTTTGGGGACATTCTTCTACTTCTACTACCTTGGGAGTTCGCTGGTTTGTGTTATTTGTGGATGATTGCACTCGTATGATGTGGCTATATGGGATGAAACATAAAAGTGATGTGGTTTAAATTTTTTAGCGCTTTCTATCAGATGATTCAGACTCAATTTATGCTCTCTATCAAGGTTTTTCGATCTGATAATGTTGGAGAATTTGCCAAATCGACATTATCTCATTTTTTTTCCACACTAAGGGTGTACTCCATGAGACTACTTGCCCTCAAACATGACAACAAAATGGGGTTGCTGATCGTAAAAATGGGCATATCCTTGCTGTTTCCTGTGTTCTGCTCCTTGGTGCGTCAGTTCCAAAGCAGTTCTGGATGGATGTTGTTACCTATGCAGTTTATCTCTTGAATCGCCTACCTTCACGAGCTTTGGATTTCCAAACTCCTATGCAAATACTAACCTATCTTATCTCTGCCTCTTCTATGCTAACTCTGTCTCAAAAGGTGTTTGGTCGTTTCGCCTATGCTCACCTCCATCAGAATCAGAGGAGTAAGCTAGATCCTTGTGCTATCTGTTGTGTCTTTCTAGGTTTCTCTCCTCATCAGAAAGGCTACTGTTGCTATCTAATAGGACCCGTCCCAATTGGACTTTGATAACCGTGCCCAGTCCTGCTCTCATTTGACAAGTCGACTAAAGTCCCGAAATTAGCCCTCAGCACCTGTCAGACAAGGGATAACTGCACTGATTTCCGCTTATGCCTCTGCCTCTCGATTAGCCCCGAACATCGTGCCATGGCCTGGAGGGTCATCAAAACATAAAAGGTGTGAGTGGACAAAAATAATATCATTTAAAACACATTTCAAAATACATCATTTACCCCCCATTTTATCAAACCATGCATGCATAGGGTAAAACATATGAATAATAATCACCAGCTTTACAGCCAAATCACATGAAACGTATCAAATCCCAGCTCTCAAGCCAAACATATGAAAACAATAATCTGGCCACGAAGACCAAAACCCGTACTCAATACCAGTACGTAATCAAAATCAACATCAAACAGCACTACTCACAAGTGCACAATCAATCAATCAATCTGCACTACTCACAAGTGCACAATTAGTCACATAATCACATCCGCACTACGCGTAGGCAATCATCCAGCCACATTCTCGGGATCAGACACATCTGGGCTCAACCCTCGGGATCAGTCACATCTGGGTGAACACATCCCAGACTCAGACACATACGAGTGGTACATCTAGGCTCAGTCTCCTCCGAGAAGCTGGCTTACCATAAAAACAACTCACAATCATATTCCCCCAAGCTCCGATCGTCTGGGTAATCCCCTAGCTTCGACCGTCTGGGCACTCACAATCACAATGAAAACCATCTCGGGATTACATCCCAAAACATTTCAATCAAACCCTTGACTTCAAACCAAGTCAAAATCATTCCCGATCGGGTCTCAAGCCCAAATTCCATTTACAAGTAAATCCGTAAAATCTCATTTGAAAACATTCAAATAATCCAAAAATCATCCTTGACTCACCAATTAAGCCAAAATATCCTGTGAAAGCATTTTGACTCCGGGCCTAGCCCAAAATATCATTTGCACATTTCTCGTAAAACGTTCCCGAAAGACCGATTAAAATGATAATTAAATCACAAGCAATCATACCAAATCACCATGACATCATTTCAATTCAAATCATGCAATCAATCATCTAAAAAATTTAACTATGCATGCATAACGGTTTCTAAAATAAACGTCCACTCACACACCGTTCAAACCGCTTGCTTTCCGAGCTGCACGCGTTTTCGTAATTTCTGGTACCTTTTAGGAATTCCAAGTCCTCGGGAATCATGCCCACGCGCCATCACGCCCCTCCGTGAGTGGCTGCGCGTGAAACTCACGCGTGTGCTACAGTACCCTGCATAGTTATCTCCTTCACCTGATTATCCTGCAAACAGGTCCGGTAACCTGTGATTCAACCAGGTTAGTTCTCAATCAATTCGACCTTGTTTCTTTCAATTATTTCATTGGATTTCATCTAATACATCTTAATTAAAAGTTTGTATCATTCATTTCACACGATTTGAACTTAAATCTATAAATTTAGAATCCCCTGCCGTCGAGTTCAACTTCTCGAATTCACCAAATTGGGCCTTAATTATTGATTCTAATCAACTAGGAAGTCACCGAGGGGTCATATAAACACAATTCTAAAATCAATTACATTGATTCTTACCTCGAATCACCTGAACTCAATCCCAAGTTTCTCTGAATTCTTCCATGTCTGTTCATGGCCTTCCCTGTGTCAATTCTTCTCAAATTTGAGTTGAATACACTCCAATTGATCCCAGACGACTCAATTGAATCTCAATTTGAATGATTACAGTCTATTTCTTTGATTTCGAATTTTGGAAGGTTGGAGCTTCCACAGGTTTGGGTCTTCGGGTTTAGGGGTCTATCTTCCTCAATTCTCCTCTAATTCTCACTCGTTTTTCTTTGTGGATTGTCCCACCGTCTTAGGTTTTATCCTTGGCCTCATCCATTAATCAATTTGAACAAATTTAAACAAAGGGATGGGCGGTTTTTGTTGTCTTTGTTATGAATTCATACACGACATCAAACAGGGCCACCAATCCCTCTAACTGCAGTGACATGTGTCACTTACTAGACTGAATGAGTCGCTAAACGCTGATTCATTAATTGGATCAGCCACAATTACCATTTCACCCCTACACAAATAATTACCAAAATACCCATCACAATTCTAGACCCATAACTTCCACGTCTGAACTCCGATTGACGCATGCCGACTGTCTGCGGATTCAGCATCCCGAGACCTATCCAACGGTCCTTCCGAAATTTCTAAACAAGCTCCCAATCAAAAAGTCAAATTTCGCCCCCTAAAACCAAGGGCAAAATCGTAATTTCCTTCAAATTTTATAAATTTTCTTTTTTCGAATTTCCGGGTCATTGCACTATCATCCTGCAACCCATCGTCTATATGTCTCTATAGATGTTACCATTAATGAGGATGAAATGCTTTTCTCTGATACACTCGACCATGTCCTTCAGGGGGAGACTAGTAGTGAAGGACATAACTAGCTAGATTTACAAGAGGGAGTAGTATTGGATAGTTTGATCCAAAGGGAATTAGTGACCGAACCTGTTGAACCGGCTGAAATGGTTGAACTTGATACACCAGTTGAACCTGCTACACCAGCTGAACCTACTATTTTAACTGATCCCCCCTATGAAGCTTCTCTAATAGTACCCAATCAAGCTCCGCTAAATATTTCTGAGGTAAGTGCTTCTATTCATACTGCTGATATTTCTTATGTATTACCACTTAGAAGGAGTTGTGGGGTTCCACCTGATCATTACTCACTAGAAGGAAAAGCAAGATATGTTATTGCTCATTATGTGTCTGATTACAGTTTATCTCTTGAGTGCAAAGCTTTTGTGACCAGAATGGATAGTATTAAAATACCAACCCATGTTGAGGAGGCATTTAATGATCCAAAGTGCGCTGAAGCCATGAATATTGAAATGGAGGTGCTGCAAAAAAATAATACATGGGATATTGTTGATCTACCATAGGGAATGAAGCATGTAGGATACAGATGGGTGTTTACAGTTAAATATAAAGCAGATGGTACTATGGAGAGGTACAAGGCAAGATTGGTAGCTAAAGGATTCACTCAGACATATGGAGTTGATTATCATGATACTTTTGCACAGGTGGCTAAGATGAATACTGTTAGAGTTTTTTTGTCCTTAGCAGCAAACTTGGATTGGAACCTGAGGGAATTTGATGTAAAAAAAATGCATTCTTACATGGTGAACTAGAAGAAGAAGTGTACATGGCTCTTACACCAGGGTATAGTGTTACCGGTGGTACGGGGAACGTGTGCAAATTAAAAAATGCGTTGTAGGGGTTAAAGCAGTTTCCTCGGGCATGGTTTGGCAAATTTACGATAACTATGAAGAAGTTTGGTTACCAACAGGCCAATACTGATTGTTGACACCATATCTGACCAGACCCGCTGAACCGTATACCTAAAGCCCAAGCACCGAATATGGCCCAAGCTCCCGGTACTTATATGGCCCCAACATTGGGTCCGATACGGGATGACACGTGGAAGCCTATCTACCATCGATCTGCGTAACACGTGTCAACACGTAAATTGAGGAGCATTTGTCTCACATAGAAACTATGGAAATCGAACATCCTACTTACCCATATATATGGGGTACACATTTTCCAATAAAAGTAACTAATATCTACTATTCATTATTACTCTGCTAAACTTACCATTTACCAATTCCTTTTACGAGCAAAGTTACTAACTTGATCGTTGGAGAACCTTAGGCTAACACCACACTGGTGCCCATAATAACGGAACACCCACTACTCTCCTAAGTGACAGGTTACGAGGAAGGACACATGTCACTTGGTGATTAGATAACGAGTAATCGACAGTTGGAATATTTATCGCTTCGACAGTTTGGCGCCGTCTGTGGGAAACTGACTAAGTTGACTCACGCTCAATCAGACCGAGCAACCATTCGTCCGCATCTAAGCCGAGCCCTTACTCGCCCACAAGAAATATTCAGGGCGATCAAGATCTCGGTGAGATCATACCTGGGAAAGGGCCCAGGACACCGAGAGACCCATCTCCAAATTTTGTACAGATCATCGAAAAACTCGAGAGTGACATGGCGGAGGTTAAAACCAAAGGTACACAAGCTGAGTCGAGATGCCAAGCACTCGACGACCGATACACCAAGGTGGCTGGACAACTCCGAGTCGCAAGAGCTGAACTCGCCTAACACTGATCACGCGTTAATAAGGAAGATGCCGACAGGGTGGTGGCCGAGTGCGCCGAGCGCGCCGAAAGAAACTGTGGAGCAGCTGTGAAGGAAAAGGTTCACACAGCTGCTGAGTCGAGCAAGAAGCCCACTCAGATGCTCATTATCCCGGGAAACCAACCAGGCGACACCAGGTTCTACTGTGACTCCCGCAATGCCCTAAGTGAGGGCTCCCGAAGGCATCAGTCGTCCCTCAACCGCCGAGTGTACCGACTGCAACCTTGGTGAGAGGAGAAAAAAGGAACCACACCACTGAGCAAACAACACCGCTCAGTGGACCCGGCCAGACAACGGCCAAGGGACCTATTCTTTGGAAGATCTCATCCCCATTCCCATCACTGAGACAGAGAACACCAAATCCTCTCAAGAGGCTGAGAGTACTGCCAAAACGGCTCGGCAAGCCCAACGCATAACCAACCAAATACGGCGAGGCAAACAGCCATCCAGATCTTCCTACGAAGATATCGAACAGTCAGCCCATCTCGGTTGTTAACAAAGAAACCCAAGGAACTCCTGCCTAGGAAAGACACCGAGCGGTGAGCATAGCTCGTTTGGCGACGCGAGGGCCTCTAGGAACTGCCTCTCGCGAGGGACACCAATCGGTCATTCCAGCTAGGCCCGAGACGCGGAGGCCCCCAGGAATTACCTCTCTCGAGGGACACTGAGTGGTCAGAATAGGACGGCCATCGACATGGTGGTTCCTAGGACCTACCACCAGGAGGAATACTGAGCGATTAGGACAAGTCGATTGTGACCATACCCCTAAGGACACCGAGAGGCCTGATAATTTCTACCGAGGGGCACAACAGCCATCCAAGACCAACTCACTCTTCCAACACCTTATGGACCGAGTGAAGTCACTCGAGGCAGAGACAAACTGGGTAACAAGGCCAACTTGGTCAAAGAAAAGTCAAGGGCCCTTCACGGAGAGAATCAACCAGTTCAGAATTGATCACGAGATAAAACCAATGAAGATCCTACTTTACACTGGGAAGGACGACCAATGGAACCACCTGAACAACTTCTACTCGGTCGTTGCCGTAAAAATCGTCGCAGACAAGGAACAATGCTTTATCTTCAGCTCCACGCTAACCGAGGCAGCAATTAATTGGTTCTACAAACTAGAGGCCGGGTCCATCGACTCTTTTGAACAGCTCACATCCACCTTCATGAACCAATTTATGATTCAGACTAACCGCCTATCCTCGATCGAAGATCTCTTTCATCTAAAACAGGGGGAACACGAGCCACTACAGAGGTACGCTGCCAAGTTTAACCTCGAGTACTCCCGCTGCACCGAGACGCACTACCAGGTAGCGTTCACAGCTTTCAAGGGTGGCTTCTAGGAGTCTCCCTTCAAGGACGCTATACTTACTCAGAGCTAGACTATATATAACAAAATTATGAAATAGGTGGCAGCATATGCCAAAGCCAAGACGTTGATCCAAAAGGCCAACATAAATTCGGCCAACACATACCAGGCCTCATATCAACAACCTGTACAGCCCGAGGAAAAGTGGGTTCCTCGCTCCAAATACGAGACCTACACTATCCTCAACACCCCTATGAAAACATGTTGCTCAACGTGAAACACATGATCCCAAAGGCAAACTCGGTAAGGACACAGGGACCTACTGCCAATACCACAAGTACAACGACCATATCATCGATCAATGTGTGGCGTTTCGAGACCTAGTGGAGGCTCTGGCTCAAGATGGAAATATCAACCAATTCCTTCAACATGCACCACCTCTGCCCCGCAACCCATAAATTAACACAATCTCGGGAGGGTTGTCCATCTCTTGCCCACTCACCTCCAACCGAGTAAGAAAAATTTTCTGTGAACCACAAAACTGAATCACCAGCTCTTCAGCATTGAGGATGGACGGGCTAAGAAGACCAGCCAACACGGATGGGCGCCTATTACCTTTTCTGAGGAGGAAGAGCGAGGAATTACCTACCCCCACGACGACCCAATCGTCCTCATGGCAGAAATATCTAACTTCGACGCCCAGAGGGTCATGATCGACAGTGGTAACTCTGTCAACGTCCTTTTCATGAAGGCATTTAAACAACTTGGGATACCATAGTCTAGCTTGGACCGTTCCGCCACACCACTTTTCGGCTTCACCGGGGACTCCATAGCTCCGTAGGGCACCATCACTCTCCCATTCTCCCTCAAGTCACATCCGCGGACGGCGATGGTACTCACACCCTTCCTGGTGGTAGACTGGCCCATGGCTTACAACGTCATCCTCAGATGGGGGATACTCAACCAGCTGAAGTGGTATCCACGCACCTGCTCCTGGTTGCATTCCCCACTTCCATGGGCATTGGTCAGGTCCGCGGAGATCAAATGGTAGCAAGGACATGCAACTCTGTAAAACCAATCCAACCGCCAAAACAAACCATGACTGTCACCGAGTCAGCATTCGAGGCAGACCCTATAGACCCTCGAGAGGCACAGTAAATACAGGATGGGATGATTGAAGACTCCAGAGATCATTCGGCAATACCACATCCACAGCCAATCGAGGAGGTGGAGGAGATCGTTCTCTCTCATAATTTCGTAAACCGAAAGGTGAAGATCGGAACCACCCTCACTCCCAATTTACGCTTACAACTAATCAGTTTTTTGAAGGAAAATTCTGAGGTCTTTGCGTGGTCCTATACCGACATGCCTGGCATATCGACCGACATAATTTGTCAGCAATTGAGCATTAACCCATCCTACAAGCCAATCGAGCATAAGCGACGCCTCTACGACGTAGAGAGAACGAAATCTATGAAGACTGAGATCGTGAAACTCAACACTATCCACTTTGTCAGAAAAGCAGTCTACGTCGTCTAGGTGACCAATTTTCTCTTGGTTAAGAAGCCCTCGGGAGCATGGAGAATGTGTATAGTCTTCACTGACCTCAACAAAGCATGCCCTAAGGAAAATTTCCCCTTGCCCAAGATAAACCAACTGGTCGACACCACAGTTGGGCATGAACTCCTCAGCTTCATGGACGCCTACTTGGGCTACAACCAGATTTTCATGCACCTAGCAAACCAAATCCACACAACATTTCAGACAGACTAGTGGCTCTACTGCTATAATGTTATGCCGTTCAGACTAAAAAATGCAGGGGCCACCTATTAGCGCCTTGTGAACTTCATGTTTGGAACCAGATCGGGAAGATGATGGAGGTCTATGTCGATGACATGCTTGTTAAGAGCAAAACGGCTGACCTACACATCACCAACCTCTCCAAGATGTTCAGCGTCGTCCAACAGTACATGATGAGGGTAAACACGGCCAAGTGCATCTTTTGAGTTAGTTCTGGAAAGTTTATAGGGTTCATGATAAGTCAGAGAGGTATCGAAGCCAACCCAGAAAAGATCAAGGCCCTAATCGATATGGAACCCCCATGAACCCAAAAGGAAATACAAAGCCTCACTGGTCGAGTGACGGCTCTTACATGGTTCATCTCCAAAGCCATAGATAAGTGTGTGCCTTTCTTCAAAGCCCTCAAGGGCAAGTACAAATACATTATCTGGACTGAAGAATACACCAAGGCTTTCACCGAGCTTAAGGAATACATGGGAAGAGCGTCGTTGTTGGCAAGATCTGAGACTAGCGAGCCCCTCTACATGTACCTCTCTGTCTCCACCTCTGCCACCAGCTCAGTGCTTGTTAAAAGGAAGGACAACGCTGAACACCCAGTGTACTACATAAGTAAGGCATTACAAGACACTGAGACAAGGTACATCGACCTGGAAAAACTAGCCTTTGCTCCTATCATGTCCTCCAAGAAACTCATACCCTACTTCCAAGCTCATTCCATCATCGTCATGACCGACAGACCACTTCCGCAGGTGCTCCAGAAGCCAAAAACATCGGGAAGGTTATTTAAATGGGCAATCGAACTCAACGAGTTTGATATCACTTTCTCTCCCCGCACAGTTGAGAAGGGGCAGGACATCACAGACTTTATTTTTGAATTTTCTGATGTCTCAGCGACACCCGCAAGGGAGACCATTCCTCCTACTCTTCCCTCATCCTCAACACACACCTTGGATGAGGAGAGCCCTCCGCTAGGTCCTTCTCAGCTAATTTGGCTCCTATACGTCGATAGGCTGGACTCATCCTCACCACACCAGACAAGGTCAGAATGGAGTACGCACTTCGTTTCTTGTTCAAGGCATTGAACAATGCCGCTGAATATGAGGCTCTTCTTACTGGACTCCGCCTCGCCAAAACCATGGATGTAAAACAAATTAGAATATATAGTGACTCTTGGCTCATTACCAACCAGATCAACAATGAATATGAAGCAAAAGACTCTTCCATGGTAGCATACAAGATAATGGAAAAATCCCTCCTTGACGGTTTCTGCAATTACACTATCACACGGATCCCCCATTCCGAAAACAGTCACGCCGACACTCTGCCTCGGCTTGCATCCTCCCTCGACGAGAGGACAAGCCGCAAAGTGCTTGTGGAGGTACTTAATCAACCTAGCAGTCTGCGTAATAAACACACACCCCACATGGATGACCCCACTTGTTGGTTTCCTCACTAGCGAAATTCTCCCCTCCGATAAGATCGAAACCAAGAAGGTCCAGCGACAGGCAGCACGGTATACACTCATCAATGGCCAACTCTACAAGCGAGGTTTCACCTTTCCTCTGCTAAAATGCCTCATCCTAGATGTAGGGAGAACCATCCTGGAAAAAATACATGCATGCATTTGTGTGGAACCACTCTGGTCCACGTTCACTGGCCCATAACGCTTTTCGCCAAGGTTTCTGCTAGCCAACCATGCATGGAGATGCACCTGAACTAACCAGGCGTTGTGAAAAATGACAAAAGTTTGCCCTTTTTCCTCCACTTAGCTCTGGAAAACCTCACACCCATGCTCAGCCTTTGCCCGTTTTCACAATAGGGACTTGACTTGATTGGAAAAATGCCAGCCGGGAAGGGAAAGACTGAGTACGCAGTAGTGGCAGTAGATTACTTCACAAAATGGGCAGAAGCCAAAACTCTGGCCTCCATCACCACTGCCCAGATTGAAACTTTTATCTTCCAGAACATTATTTGCCGCTTCAATCTTTCGCACACCATTGTCACGGACAATGGAAAACAGTTCGACAACATGGGCTTCCACGTATTCTGTGACAGACATAAAATCCGCCTCTGTTTCATCTCCCCAGCTCATACCCAATCCAATGGTCAGGTAGAAGCCATAAACAAAATCATCAAGAGAACACTGAAAACCCAACTCGATGAGGCAAAAGGCAAGTGGTCGGAGATCCTCCCCAACGCACTCTGGTCGTATAGGACCTCCTACCGAACATCCACAAATGAAACCCCCTTTTCAATGACCTTCGGAACCGAGGCAGTCATCCCTGCTGAGCTAAATGAAACCTCTTATCGAGTGTTGACCTACGAACCCAACCAGAATGACCAGCAGCTTGCACTCAACTTGGATCTCATTGAGGAACGCAGGGAACAAGCTAATCTTAGAAACATTGCCTGCAAGTAGCGACTCTGTAATTATCAGAATGCCAGAGTCAAAACCCGCAGTTTTCGGGAAGGAGAATGAGTTCTTCGGAAGGTCAGCCTCGCCACCAAGGATCGCTCAGTTGGCACTCTCGGCCTCAACTCTGAAGGCCACTACTGGGTTACGAGGATTTGCTAGCCAGACACTTATGACCTTGAAGGAAGGCAGCCGACTTGGCGCCTACCACCTTAAGAAATACTTCTTTTAATTTTGTATTTTCTTCCTTTTATGACTTGCTGTAAATTGCCAACTTTGGGCCACATTATCAATGATTATTTCTCCATTTACACAATGATTGTACAATCCACAAAACACCTAGACTCAAACATACGAGTCGGGTATGATCTTACTCGGTGTACACCCCAACACTTGTTATTTTGACTTAAACATATTAGTCGGCGTATGGTCTTGCTCGGCCTACACCCCAACACATGCTATTTTGACTCAAACTTACGAGTCGGTGTACAGCCCTACTCGGCTTACACCAACACTTAACTTAAACATTCGAGTCGGGGTATGGTCTTACTCGGCCTACACCCCAACACTTTCTATTTTGACTCAAACGTTCGAGTCGGTGTACAACCCTACTTGGCATACACCAACACTTAGACTCAAACATCCTAGTCGGGGTATGGTCTTACTCGACCTACACCCCAACACTTGTTATTTTGACTCAAACTTACGAGTCGATGTACAGCTCTACTCGGCTAACACCAACACTTAGACTCAAACATACGAGTCGGGGCAAAGATAATTTCATTGCTTGGGGTAAAGATAATTTCATTAATTGTGCAGACTTATTATGCTCGGTCTACAATCGTATTACAAAAATTCAGCTCTCGGCTGTCCTATTAGCAAGTTAAACAAGATTACAAAAAATTACAAGGCATAGAGGCTTGCCCCTAGACTAACTCTTCCATCTCCGGCTCCTCGGCCTGTGGCATTGCCTCCGCCTGCACCTCAGATTTTTCAGGTTGCTCTCTAGCTGGGCATTCTGCTGATCTACCCCTTGGTTTTCACCCACATCCTCAGGATGGTCTGCCTCATCCCCTGACTCGTCCTCAAACATGTCGGCCATTATATCCTAACTGAGTCAGGGTGTGCGAATGGACAGGTTAGGGTTGTGAAGGAACAGGTTCATTTATGATAGTTTTGATGAGGGACAAATACTTCTCGATTTGCTTGCTGACACATGGCACGCAGATCGAGAGTATAGATATTTCCACGTGTCATCCCGTTTTGGCCCATTTTTAGGGTTATGTAAGTGATGTGGCTTGGGCTAGGTTAGTCATTTAGACTTTAGGTATATGATATAGTGAGTCTGGTCTGATATGGTGTCAACAGAAGTCCCCCAAGTTCTTGACTGAGGTGGAATTTCTCAGTCGGGGACTTGTCTCAATCTTCCAGACTTGGTGGGAAGTATACATGTAGTCCCCTAAGTACTTCGATCAAGAAAGGTCGCTGAGATGTGCACGTCCATGCTCAAAAGTGACCAGTGGTGGGTGTCCGTGTGGGAGGCCAACTGTAGCGTCGTCTCGGTTGTTGAGGTATCCTTGCACGGGATGGCACTGAATGTTAAGAGCCTGCGACAAAGCTGAGCTGGAGGTTGGTGTTCTTCGCAAAGGTCAGTTTATGGAGGTTGGGTGCTATGGTACTCGGTGTGTTGTGATTTTGTCGTGCATTCAACGTAGCTCGGTTCTACGGCTCAGATTTAGCCTTCGAGCAAATCGGTCTAGGCCTTAAAAGGTGACAAGAAAATCTTTGTTTGAGCAGCGGTCGCCGAGCGGTGTGTGTGGCTCGGTGAATGAACTCGGAGTTGGTCTGGTGGACATGGCTGGTTGGTTGACATGACCAAGGTAGGTTGCCCTTCACGAAGGTCGGTGTGTCTATTTTGAGACGGTTGGTCTTCTCTGTTGGATATGTGACACATGTCGGCCACTAAAAGAGATGACGCTTCGTTGTTCGTGTTGTGCACTCTAAATAGGATGGGTCTTATACTGATTTTCTCACTTTTCATTTTGAAAATTTTAACGAAATGTTGTCAAGCTAAATCTGGGAATATTTTGGCATCAAATCTCCGGAATCATATCAAGCCTCTTCGAGCATGAGTCTTTAAACTCACCTCCAAAATATGATGCCTCCTTAAGCACAAGTCTTTAAACTCATCTTCGGTCTATCAGGCCTCCTCGGGCACGACTCTTTGAACTGTCCTCTGATCTAGCAGGCCTTTAGAGGCACGAGTCTTTAAACTCTCCTCTGATCTATCAGGCTTCCTCAGACAAAAGTTTTTAAACTCTCATCTGGGTCATGGGTCATGTCAAGTGTAATGACCCATCTTCAATTTAGTGATTAATTAAGAATTAATTAAGGATTATTTGAGATTAATCGAGAATTATCGGACGATTGAGGTGAAATTACGATTTTACCCCTAAAAATGGTAAAATGTTAAATTTTTATCTGGGAGGTCAAATGCACGTGAACCAAGATCCATTACGTAGATCGATACAATACAAGTCCGAAGACAGGTGGCACGTCGAAATCGGACATTGTACGAGGAAGTTACGGGTCACAAAAGGTTCAATCAAATTTTTTGGTTCGAAAACGTTTGACTTTCAGTGTGTTTGCTAGTGGGCCCAAAATATCTAGCTGGACCAATAGATGAGTGACAAGTGTCACTCATCCTATTGGTCCATCGTCTCACATTCATGCACCATCTTCCTTCTCATTTTAAACCTACCTGAAACCCACCCAAAAACCATTATCTTCTTCATCACCTAGTACTGACCTGAGAGAGGGGAAAGGAGTGACTGAGGGACACTATGAGACCTTCTCTGATCATATTCATTTTCCCTGAATATGATCAGAGAAGTGGGTCTCACGGTGGCAAGCAGAGGACACAGTGGCTGGCCATAAAACCAGGTAAACCTGAAACCTGTTTAGGTTTGAATTTCTGGGCTTAGATTTTGGGGGTTGAAACCTTCTTGTTTGATCATATTCATCCTCCCTGCATCACTGTGAGTGTGTTGGACCAAAATTGAAGGAGAAAGGATAAGCAGAGGGGCTTGGGTTCGAGTTTAAACCTAGACCCGTGAAGTTTCAATTAGGGCGAAGCTTTTCAGGTAAGGTTTCCTACTTTCAACCTCATAGATCCATTCCTGGGTAGATTACGAGCATAATGGAAGGAAGACGGGTCTAGTTCGAGGGTCAAATTGACTTGTTGGTGCCACGTGGCCAACCAGGTGGTGCCACGTGATAGGTCATAATTTGTGCATGTTTTATCCATGATTTAATACCCTTTTACGTATGTTTTGTTAATATTTCGTTCTATGAAATTGGAGAAAATAATATATTTTGTGAGAAATGTGTAGATCAAATAGAGCTTGGAATTATGAGAATTTGAGCGAAAGAATCACCTAAATCGGAGTTGAAACGAAGAAGTTATGAAGGAAAGAAGATTGCATAGGAAGGCTATGCAGCTTTAATTCCGGATTTTCCTCTATTTTTAGGTTATTTTCAAGTTCCTTCCACATTTATTCTCCATATTGTATAGGAATTTTAGTCCTATTTCCTTTTGTATTCTTATTTTTAATTGCTTTACTTGTAGGAAAGGTTTTAATTAGATTTCTTAATTAATTAGGAAGCCCTTTCCTTATAGAATTTAACTAAAAACTCCTATTTTTAAGAGGATTACTTATTCTCTTATAAATAGGGGCATTAGGGTTTATTGTAGGGGGGCCGAATTTACCTTCCTAGGTCCCAAAACTTTGCCAAAATTTATACTCAATTTATATACATAGTTAGCCGTATTTTATTATTGTTTTATGCTTTCGGATTCAAGCTTGTGCTAAGGAGGACGTAAGGCTTGGGAGAAGAAGAGTGTTTGAGCCCCTTTTCCTACTCCTTGCCATTCTTTAGTATTTTTGTTTATTTATTCTTTTATCGTTTTATGTTTCATATGCATTTAATTATGTTATTCGTTAATTCAATAATGTTTGAGTAGTGTAATTAGGGCTAGGGGTACTTGAAGCCCTAGCCCTATTTGTTCGTGTTTGATTTCTGGATCTTGATTATGATTGTTATGTATGCCTGGATTTTTTGGATTACTGCACTTCATGAACTCAATTTATGCTTATAAGTTTAGCTACCTTATTTGTGTATAATTGTCGATGTAATTGCTTGACGGATCACCTCGATGTTTGTGTTCACCCTGCAATTTGTAGCATCACGTTTAAGAGGGGGAATCTTATTCGTAATCTAAACTCATGACTTCCTAGGTCTGTACATCACTTTTCTAGCGACAGTGTAGTGTCATTAAATCTTCTTCATGTTTCATGCATTATCACACGCCATCGGTAATAGTTGTTTAAGGGCGGGCACATCACGCATAAACATGCAATCTAAGAGAAGATAATATGTGCGGGGTGAACCTTAGTCGGACCTCTGCATGGGCACTTAATTCAGATACATGCATATTAATCTAATCAAGGAAATATAACGGAACTATAATTGGTAAAGGTGGATAGAAACCCAGCTCGACTTAGTTAGTTATTATTAGTTAATTTATTTCATTCATAAAACGTAACAAACACCCCCCCCCCCCCCCCCCCAATTGCATTTTAATTAGTCCACTTAAGTCAATTGAGTTAAAACAAATTGGATATTGTTGAGCAACTCTACGTGGGATCGACCTTTGTTTGCATCTATACTACTTATACGTCTTGTGCGCTTGCAAAGTTGATTACACGCAGAGGTTTTTTCGAGTATATCTTTTGTGCTTGAAAAAATCTCTATCACCACGCGGCAATCTGTCAGAGGTTGTCAGGTCTAGTCAGCAATGACATGGTAATGCCACGTCAGACCTTGTCAGACCACGTGGACCAGTGTTGTGGTTCCACGTGGCAATATGTCAGAGGGTGTCAGGTGACATGGCAGCTGATGTGGCAGTCCCACGTTAGCATTGTCAGACCACGTGGACCAATGAGGTGGTGCGACGTGGCAGTGTGTCACAGACACGTTGCAGGTTTTCAAACTGTCAGATGTCAGAGTTGTTAGGCTGACGTCAGCATTGACCGGGGTGACGTCAGAGTTAACTGCCTTTGATTGGCAGGTGTGAACTTTGACCAGCACGTAGTCATGAATTTTGAGGTGAAATAGGTCATGTTCGAAGGGTTTCGACGAACTGAAACCAATGAAGATGGTTTCAGGTCGATCAGAGGTCGTTTGATAGGTCATTTGGAGGTTTTAAGCCTCGGAAAACATGTTTGGGGCACGTTGACTGTTCTGGGAGTTTTGAGGGTTTATGATTAGGACTTGTATCGATGGATAGTGGATAGGCTTCGAATTGGCTTACGATGCGGATTTTGGGGCGCACAGCGTGGACGGTCAGTTAGTGGACTTTGATTTCTAAATGATGCATGCATATATATATATATGTGTGTGTGTGTGTGTGTGTGTGTGTGTGTGTGTGTGTGTGTGTGTGTGTGTGTGTGTGTGTGTGTGTGTGTGTGTGTGTGTGTGTGTGTGTGTGTGTGTGTGTGTGTGTGTGTGTGTGTGTGTGTGTGTGTGTGTGTGTGTGTGTGTGTGTGTGTGTGTGTGTGTGTGTGTGTGTGTGTGTGTGTGTGTGTGTGTGTGTGTGTGTGTTTTAATGATTTATGAATATGGTTTGAAATGCCCGATTTATAGTTTTGAATGAGGTATTTTATGATGATTTATTTGTTGGTTGGGTTATGAATAGTAGTTTTTAGATGATTTCACAGTGATGCGTGAAATCGGTATTTTGGGCTTGAGTGCCAGTTAATTTAAGGTTCGACTCAGAGTATAGTCAAACGGGAAATTAAACGGTGATTTGAATAATCAAATGATTTTCGGATTTGAAAATGATATTCGGGCTGGTGTCCCTATTGGAAGGGTAATGGACTCCAAGAGTGGGTCCATGTGTATTGAAAACCATGTTTCGAGCCAAAGGCCCTATGGTGATGATTTTTTAGATATGATTTTGGACGGAGATCCTATGAGATTGATTTTGGGCTGAGATGCTACAAAATTTGATTTGGCAGGATTTGATGAATCCTGGAGTTATGAAACATTTTTACTGAGACCATCTTCTATGGTGTGATGATAACCTCCGAACGTCGACCTTCCAGTAGGATGTGTGACCTTGGAGAGGTCACGAGGACACTACCTCCAGGAGTGTCGGAGATGGACATTTTGCAGACGTTGACCATCTTGTGTGATGTGTGATCCTATAGATGTCATCGTTCAGACGTCGACCATCATGTATGATGTGTGATCCTGAGTTAGAACACCTAGACATCGAGGCACGAGCTCCAGAGCCAGGTGTATATTTGGATGTGTAATCCTGAATCGCATGTGTAGCACTGATCTTGTGACTCTTAATGTGATAAGATGAGACAGATGTTGGATACGAGGATTGGTCATGTTTTCTATGATTGATGTATACACAGATTCTTTCACTGGTTATTGCTTTGAAAAGCAATATGGTTTGGTTTTAAGAAAGCAACATGATTTCTTGTATTGGTTTTCCGATGATTGCATCAATTTTCTTATATACTGTTTTGTTGAACGAAAATGGTTATTAAATGGATATGCATGCATGCTTCTAAATGAAGGATATAAATGACATTTTTTTAATTGTTTTCTAAATGTTTATTTTTGTCCACTTACAGCTTGTAATGTTTTTGATACCCTTCAGATTGATCGCGGATACGGGCTGTAGTAGAGACCGAGACATCGCATGCCGCTGCGAACTCCACAAGTCACTGCACACTCTGGTAACCCCCAGCGGGTTACAAATTTATCCCTGGTCTGGCACATCCCACGATAATCCAAGGGGATTGGGATGGGTCATGTGAGCTTGGTATCAGAGCACTAGGTTGCTTATGTAGTGTTGCGCATTTGCCGAATGTGATGTCTTTACGACGAAAAAAACCTATCATCAACTTGATATTGAGGGTAAGAATAGGAAAGTTAAATGAGAATGGACCTCAAATAGGTTCTATGTGGCACTAGATGTTTCAGTAGGGTTTGACCCCGAGTAGGGCCGAAAAGACCCCAAGGAGGGTTGAGTATTTTGAGCTTTCCGAGTTGTGACCGATGATTGGTCTGAAACTAGGGTCATCTAGTTTGAGATTAGTTGGACAAGTTACCAGGAGAGTGGTTCTTGTGGATCGGATCCCGGGATGGTCCAATCAATGGGTTACGCGCTTTTGAATGGATTGTACGGGTGGTAGGGCCCGCATTGGTGCTTGATCTCAATAACAGAATTTTCTTGGATTAGTCTGCACAAGGTTCGTGACAGACATCACTATCGAAGAACGAGGATGAAATTAGCGAGACTTGGACAACATTCGAGGAACATTTGTAGGGTTATCCCTCGTATCTCAAGAGGCAGAGTATCTCGGGAGAAGGAGTTTATCTCGGGAGGTGGAGTTCCTCCGACCTGAGCATAAGCTTGGACGATTGCTCGGTACGAGTAGAGGCTTGGGATTTTTCCATGATGTGCTCATGGTTGAGTAACGATTGAGATGATAAGGCTTCATCGGTGGTGATTGTGTTTAGATGCCACGCCATCTTAATGGAGATAAGTTGGATGGAATACAGAGGATGTTTTTCCAGGGAGCTTAGACGAGAGATTCCTCTAGCTCCTAGCCCTTAAGTGGCAGATGTACCAGTTGCAGTGGTCGATGAGCGAGACAGAGAGGGTCCCGAGTGGCTCAGTGAGATCACAGAATCCTCCTTGTTAGGTTGGATTACTGGAGGCACGGGGTATGCCTGGATTGGTGACAGGTACCCTAGTTTTCTTTGGACGGATTGCACGAGTGTTGGGTAAAACATGAGTTGATCCCATAGGGTCGGGACATGCGAGATAGTACACCGACCAGTACTATATTGAGTGCAGTTTGGTGAACTGAGACGGTTCAGTTTTGGATAAAGTGTGATGAAAGACATGTTGGTTTTCTAGGACATATGAGACTTGTTAGGATGTTCCTGATAGATTGATGGAATAACCACTATTCCTCTATTAAGATTTGAGGAACCGGAGGTAGTTGGTAGTCCTGAGTAGTCGTGATTGGTCATTTGGTGAGACCAGAGGAGATTACTAAGGAAGAATATTCATCTTTTTACAAGAGGTTAAAGAATGACTAGTTAGAAGATACTCATTTCGTGAGTTACGACTTGGAAGCCGGGAAGTTACTATAGAATGACTGTTCAAGTTATGGGACATATGTTGTGAACTCCCTATAGGCTAAATAAGCTTGAGGATGATTTCGATAGTGTCGACACTCCTAGTGGTATCCCTTGCAGGATTTACCGAGGTTGCTAACTCAGAGAGAGGTAGAGTTATGATAAACATGAGGGTGTAGCACAGATACACCGTTGGGAGTAGTTTGACTTAACTTGAAGTTAGGAATTCGGTAGAAAGACATGTTTTGGACGCATGTATTGTATGTTCAGGTGTGTGATTCCAAATTGACTTTAGAAGTGAACTTTCCCAAGAGGGCTTACGAATAGTACGGTGGTGATAGTTCACCATTATGAGTTGGCAACGGAGTATCAACAGTGGTATTGTTATGGTATACCAAGGATTCGTACGTGTTGAGATGGGAATGGATTTAGAGAAATGTGGACCATTGTGGATTTCCTGATTGTGATATCATCATTGAGAGCGTATGGTGAACGCTCGAAGGACCGATGTAGCTTTATATTAACATTGAATAACCATAGAAATTGAGAGATTGGATTCACTCAGACTAGATGAGTGTTATCGACCTTTGAGTGTAAGTTGATAATTGAGGGAGCCAATCTAGTTTCACTATCCAGGGAGATAGTAGAGGTTTTGAAATGACGGTAATGCATCGAGATACGTGGGTTTAAATCGTTTACTTATGATACATGTGGGGGTTTTGCTTTTGCAGTTAAATAGTTGGGGTGATCAGAGTGAACTCAAGGTAGTGGAGAAGGCTTGGGCTGTTGACTGCCAATGATGGAACATTTGATCATCATTCGGGAAAAATGAATATAGTAGCTAAAGCCTCAAGTATGGTGTTGCTGGCTCGTTAGCCCTTGTGCATACGGTTCATCTATCTTGTTATTGGAGCTCCAGATGGATGGAGGAATTGTGCTGATGATAGATGACCATGGATCCAGAAGTGGTGATCCGACCCTTCGCATCATTAGGATAGGGGTCGAGGTATGGATCGGTATGTCTTGATAAACGTGAATTGGTTGGTGGAGTTCTCGATGAGAATATGTGTGGGACACATCTTAAGTGTTGGTCAAGTGACCGGGAGAATTTCGAGAAGATTTGGGTTAGTATGTGAATTATCCAAAGCGGTGATCAGACAGACAAGTTTCGGTGCTGGATCGTGATTAACATAATAGCCATGCAGTAGACGGACTAGATCCGAGATCAATTTGGTGTATGGACTTGGTGGTGGTTGTTGATACGTGTTCAGATGGTGCATGATCTGTTCTCGGACGTAGCTTGAATGTTGAGCCAATGCAGTCCTTGAGCAGGCCTTGGGTAGTGCTTTATGGTTGTGTGTTGTGTGTTGTGTGTGCACCTGTGAGTCGTGCACGTTGACAGTGTGAATGTTGAGTGTTGACCAATCTGGCCGATGTGGTATGATCGTCAGATTGAGTCCGAGATAGACGTGGTGTGGTAATCGGATTGGATCTGATCTTGAAAGTTCATTGAGAACTAGGGCTGGACATCGAATATTGTGCACTAGTGCAAAGTGATTGTGAGAGGGTTCGATTGATGTGTGAGCATGGAGCTCAAGGCCATGATGGGCCAGAGGAACCCTAGTTTTTGTGATTGTGATTGTCTCGGCTAGATCAAGTATTCGATGCGGTCCAGATACACTCTAGTGAGGGAGATGTCGGTATGAGGTTCGAGAGGAGTCAGGATCACAACGTTGATCGCTGAATGAGATAAGATACTGTAATGGGACTCGGGTAAAAGTCAGATTTTAGTACAGAACTTGAGCAGAGACATTGGAGCCGTATGCTGCCAGCTTGACACGATGGTATGTCATGGGTATGATTGACGGCTAGAGATTGTCTAGTGACAGATGATTTGAGATCGCTCAGTGAGAGCAAAGATGTTAGACTTGGTCTTGAGTACACCTGCATAGGTGACAGGTGAGATCGACGAGTGGCGATGCCTCGAGTGAGGCTTGGGTGTTGAGTGTTAGGATTTCCAGTAACAGTTGGTCCCTATCGGATACGGTCACGAAAATGAAGCTGAGTGGCAGCATTAACTGTTGGATTGTCGTAACGTCGAGTGACGTTAGTTTCTATTGAGTACTGTGGATAGATATTGGACGTGTACCTCAGATTGGAGGTAGGATTGGATTTCCATAGTTTGGATGTGGTATTGAGATGATGAGAATTTCGAGGATGGAATTTTTTTAAGGAGGGTAGATTATAACGACTCGTTCCAAATTTCATGATTAATTAAGGATTAAGTAAGGATTAATTAAGATTAATCGAGGATTATCGGATGATTGAGGTGAAATTACGATTTTTCTCCTAGAAGGGGTAAAATGTTGACTTTTGACCCAAGATGTCAAATGCACTTGGACCGAGGTCCATTACGTAGATCGAGCTGATACAAGTCCGTAGACAGGCGACACGTCGAAATCGGACATCGTACAGGGAAGTTATGGGTCACGAAACGTTCGATCAAATTTTTCCGTTCGAAAATGGTTGACTTTCAGTTTGTTTCCTAGTGGGCCCAAAATATCTAGTTGGACCAATGGATGAGTGACAAGTGTCCAATGGTGGTGGTTTCAGGTTGTTGAAACCGGTCATGTTCGGAAGGTTTCGACGATCTGAATCCAATAGTAGTGTTTCAGGTCAATTAGCTTACGACGCGGATTTTGGAGCGCGCAGCATGAACCGTCTGTGAGTGGACTTTAATTTCTAAATGATGTATGCATGCATATATATATATGTGTGTGTGTGTGTGTGTGTGTGTGTGTGTGTGTGTGTGTGTGTGTGTGTGTGTGTGTGTGTGTGTGTGTGTGTGTGTGTGTGTGTGTGTGTGTGTGTGTGTGTGTGTGTGTGTGTGTGTGTGTGTGTGTGTGTGTGTGTGTGTGTGTGTGTGTGTGTGTGTGTGTGTGTGTGTGTGTGTGTGTGTGTGTGTGTGTGTTTTAATGATTTATGAATATGGTTTGAAATGCTCTGTTTATTTATAGTATTTCATGAGGTATTTCATGATGATTTATATGCTGGTTGCATCATGATTTGAATGATGTTTTTAAATTATCGGTTTTCAACGATTTCACAGAGATGCATAAAATTGAGGATTTGATTAGCGATTTTTAGATAATTTCACGGGGATGCGTGAAATCGGTATTTCGAGCTTGAGACCTAGTTAATTTAAGGTTTGACTTAGAGTATAGTCAAATAGGAAATTAAGCAATGATTTGAATAATCAAATGATTTTTGAATTTGAAAATGATATTCGGGCTTGTGACCCTATTGGAAGGATAATGGACTTCGGGAGTGGGTCCATGTGTATTGAAAACCATGTTTTGGGCCAAAGGCCCTATGGTGATGATTTTTGAGATATGATTTTGGGTGGAGACCCTAAGAGAGTGATTTTGGGCTGAGACGCTACGAAATTTGATTTGATAGGATTCGATACATCCTAGAGTTATGAAACGTTTTATTGAGACCATCTTCTATGATGTGATGATAACCTTCAAACGTCGACCATCCAGTGGGATATGTGATCTTGGAGAGGTCACAAGGACACTACCTGCAGAAGTGTCGAAGATGGATATTTTGCAGACGTCGACCATCCTGTGTGATGTGTGATCCTGTAGATGCCATCGCTCAGACGTCAACCATCATGTATGATGTGTAATCCTGAGTTAGACACCTAAACGACGAGGCACGAGCTCCAGAGCCAGGTGTATATTTGGATGTGTAATCCTGAGTCGCACGCGTAGCACTGATATCGTGACTGTTAATACGATGAGATGAGACAGATGTTGGATACGAGGATTGGTCATGTTTTCGATGATTGCTTTATACGCAGATGCTTTCACTGGTTATTGCTTTGAAAAGCGATATGGTTTTGTTTTAAGAAAGCAACATGATTACTTGTATTGGTTTTCCGATGATTGCAACGGTTTTCTTATATAATGTTTTGTCGAACAGAAATGGTTTTTAAATCGATATGCATGCATGCTTTTAAATGAAGGGTATACATAGAATTTTCGTAAATTATTTTCTAACTGTTTATTTTTTTCCACTCACAGCTTTTAATGTTTTTGATACCCTTCATGTTGATCGCGGATGTGGGCTGTAGTAGAGATCGAGACATCAGATGCCCTGCGGACTCCACAAGTCACTACGCACTCTAGTAACCCCGAGCGGGTTACGGTTTTATCCCTGATCTGGCACGTGGTGTCAGACGGGAGTAGGGTACATCCCTCGATAATCCAGGGGGATTGGGATGGGTCTTGTCAGCCAGGCCTCCCCGAAAAGAGTCTTTAAATTCTACTCTATGTCATATCTGGTCTCCACGGGCACGAGTCTTTAAACTTACCTCTGGGCCATATCATGGTCTCTAGGATCCGACACATCGAGTGGTATCCTCAGAACCCATTACATCTCGATTGTTTTTGTTTTTTTCCACCCACATGAAAAGGTATGGTTTCCTTAGAAACTATATTTTTAAACGATTGTTTTTGTCCACCCACACGTTTCCTTGTTTTCATATCCCTTTTAGGTCGTTGAGTTGATATAGGCATATCCAGAGGCAGAGACACTAAATTCCAACTATGCGCATATATGGGGTCGTTGAGTAGGACTTGTAATTTTTTTACTTACCTTACCAACCTAATTTCTCTGATAAACCATTTGGACTTATTGTAAATTACAAATATGTTGATGGTATCAGTTATAGGATTTGGACTGTTTGGATTTGATGTTGGTATTTATCCCTCGTATAACAATTGAGAAGACGGTTTAATCATTTTTATAATGGAGGTTCTGTCTGATTTTTGATAAATTTCTCATAGCTATTTATAAAGGCTTAACGTTATTTTAGATATGTTATTAAATTGTCCGACGGGAGTAGGACTTTTCACGAATTTCAAAAAAAAAAATTGAGAAGGGCCATGTCAATGCCCCTCCTGCAATATCTTTCGTTATTATATAGCTTTTACATTTAGACCAAGGCATTAACACTGTGAGCCTTAACAAACCTAATCTCTTCTAACCAAGGATTGAAATATCGATATCGACGGATATATCGCTAGTCAAATTTATGGATATCTTGTTTTAAATATCAATATAGTTTTACGATCAACAAAAATAACGGAAATTTAGTCTAAAAGTTGGAAATTTTTAATGAAACTTTAGGAAAATTTTAAATATCCAATAATTTTTATATAGGACTAATAAAATTATAAAATAAATTTGATATAATAAATATATGAAAAATAATATGATACAATATTATTCTGACGATAACTAATAATATAAAATCTTAAATATAAACATAAAATGAAGTGAATTACTATAATTGAATGTTAATATAATTAAAAATATAACAATAAGCAGAAAAAAATTAAATGGAAGAAAAATGATAAAATAAGGCCAAATATATTTAAAATTGGAAAAAAAATGAAAAAATAGAGCCGAACTTTGTTAAAAAAAATTGGAAGGAATTGAAATATTTAAAATTGGGAAGAAAGAAAAAAAGGACAAACTTTGTTCAAAATATGAAAAAAAAAAATTGGATAAAAAAAACATTTAGCAGTTGTGCACACTGGGGGTCAAACCCACGACCCTCAGTTAAGAGCCAAAACGTACAACCAACTCAGCTAGTCAATCTAATTGACAATTAAAGCAACGTATAATATATAAAGTATACAAACTAATAGTCATCTTTTTCCTCTAGTGCGTCTGCAACTCGGGTTTTTCAACCCAACGTCATGACTTGGCTCAAACTACTCCGTTTTACGTCCAATTTTCACAAATTAATAGTCCGTTGTTGATGCAGAAATCGTCCGGCTCTGTGAAGTTCATTCTCGATCCCTACGCACAAGAACGAAAATCAAACGGGGTTAAGGTTGAATCCCGAGGGGGTGGTTCAACCGTAAACGCTCTGATGTTTAAGTTAGTTTTCTGTGAGAGAATAATCTGACAGAGTGTTTGCAGGAGTTTTTTATTACCTTTAAAAGTGAGAGAAGGTCTTCTATTTATAGTGAAGTCTTGAGAGTCACCGGAGCGTCTGATTGGTTGAATGAGAAAGTATTAAATAAGTGATGATACTGAGTGTAATCACTTATTTATTAATGAATAAATAATTCACTGGGAAGTTATTTATTATTCGTATTGATCTGATTAATTAATATATTTATCTGGTAAATATATTGAATTAATGCGGAGATCGTAACGTGTCAATGTCAATTTTACCAAGGGTAATATTGGCATTATGTGAATTGTCGGCCACGTGGCGGCTCTAGGATATTCCGGTAATTTATGGTTCCACAAATGCCCCCACATCGCTTAGGAATTCAAGAAATCTTAAGAGATGTAGTCTCCTTGTGGTTCCAGTAAATCACATCTTAACATTTTTTTATAGGAATAGGACTCCTCTTTTTCGGATGTAGTTGTAGATTAACCTTGTCCTTGCTCCAATTTGAATTATTTGGGCTTGTATTCCTACTTTGAGTTGATCTTCAGAGCCCGATTGACCACTAGGGTTTACTTAATTTTCTTTATTTAAATGAGAGTATGAAACTCTTTTTTTCATAAAGAAAAAATAAATCATTGTAGTGCTTTAGGACTGAAGGAGGCGTCAGTGAACCCCCTTTTTTCCATTAATTTTTCTCATCTTTGAATGTTGTCGTTGGAGAAATATGTGAAAAGAGAGGTTGGTGCAAAAGAAATTGCGGCAGGGTCTTGCTGGTGCAGAGATTATGTCGGCTCACAGGAGTTTGCTGCGGAAGTGAGGCAGACGGCGTGCGTGAAGACTCCTTGACGCTGAAGATCGATGGTTATAGCAAGCGAGCGGCTGAAGACTTTTGGCGCTGGTCTGACTGGCTTGGTGATGGCGGCGAGACACATGGTGAAGCGGGTAGAAGGGCTGGGCCCGCACGAGAAAATATTGTGGGTTGTATGCTGTGGTCGAAAAGGGACAATGCAGAAGGAAGCTCCTGTTTACTTTTTTTTTCCATTTTTTTTTACAGCTGCTATTAGCAGCTTTGTAATATATGTAACGACCTGTCCCGAATTAATGGGATTAATTAAGAATTAATGACGGATTAGCAGGGCTAATCAGAGATTAGACGAGGATTAGCGAACGTTCGAGCGAAATGACGATTTTGTCCCTGGAATGGGAAAATCGTTGACTTTTCATTCGGAAGGTCAAACGGACTTTGACCGATGACGGTGACGTAGTTCGTGACATCACGAGTTCATAGACAGGTGGCACGCTCGATTCCGACGTCCGAGGAAGAAGTTTTGACGTTCGAAAGGTTAGGGGCATTTTGGTAATTTTGGGTAAAAGGGGTCAAAAGTTGACTTTTTGACCCGAGAGGTCCAATGGCCGAGGGCCAAAGACGGCTACGTAGATCGGGACGATATGAATCCGTAGACAGGCGGCACGTCGAATTCGGACGTTCGACGGAGAAGTTACGGTTCACGGAAGTTCTGAGATACTATTTACGGTGACACGTGTTTCGAGACAAAAAGTGAAGTTTTGTCTTTTGTGGGCCCAGTTACTTTTCAGTGGACCAATGGATGAGTGACAAGTGTCACCCATCTATTGGCCAACCCTTCCCATTCATGCATATCAACCATCTTCATCGATCATTTTTCTTTGCTTCCAAACAACCCGAACTCACCCCCCTTTGAACCCAAACCAATCCAACCCTTCCCATTCGGCCATGACTGAGACCAGGAGAGTGAGAGGAAGACCGTGGGTGATGGTGGCTGGCCAAGGGCACGCCGCCGTGGATGGAGGAGCCTTGAACCCGAGAAGGTAGCTCGGTTTATCCATTTTTCCATTTGTTTTCGATTCTTGCATTATGGATGGTTTTACATGATTAGGTTGAGTTGATTAGGTTGTTAGGAAGTTTTTAAGGAGGTCTGGGTGGTGGTTTTGGACTGAGCAGCTGTGAGGGTGGCTGGGGAAAACTTGAACCATTTGGTTCAAAATCAAACCAAGAGATTTAGACGTTTTCGGTTGAGTTTAGGGATTAGAATGGATAGAAAACATCAAATTAAGAAGAAAGGAATTGAAAAGGAAGAAGTAGGATGAAAAATGAGGTGTCTAGGGCCGTGAACCGGTCACGTCGGTCCAGTTGGACCGGCCAAACCAGGTGAACCGGTCCAGCACAGTAAAACCGGTCTGCTGGAGGTTAGTGATGATGAATAGTGTTCTGAGCCTTCTAGGAGCGCGTGAGGGCGCGTGGGCCATAATTTGGGGAAGTGTTCAACATATGAAATCTTCTATTCGATGTAATGAAGCTTTTGGGACTGGTCTCGCGTTAATCGGACATCGTTTTGATAGTTTTCGTGGTGTCAGTAGGTTTAGGATCGGTTTAAAAATATTTAAAAATTCGGGAAAATTATGGGACTTCAATGAGAGGTTAATAAGGCTATTAGTAACCCTCTAAATGAATTTGGACAGGTTTGGGAATCCAGGAGGCGATGTTTGACCCAAGAGACGATTATGGCACGCGTATCGAGGCGCGGCTTCGAACGTCTGTGAGTAGACCTTTCTTTCAAAATTGATGAATGCATAAATGTTTATAAATGCTTTTAATATGTATTTTATGTTGCCATGAGTGCAATTTGTTTGTGGTAGCCTAGGATTTACGTATTTGCACGTATTTCAAGATTTACGATTTTATACGATGCTTATACGTTCTAGGTTTTTAACGAGGGTTTAGTAATTGGTTTTGGATTTAGAAATATGAAATCGGGCGTGAGACCCCTTTGATTTGAAACTCTCGGACTTGGAGTCCATTTGAATTGATGAGGAATCGGACCTAGGGTCCATTTGTGCTATACGATCGGGCTAAGGGCCCAGTTGGTTTACGATTCAGGTTTGAGGCCCAGTTAGTAGTACTATCGGGCTTGATGCCCCGTTGATTGATGATATCGGGAATGAGACCCATTTAGTTGAGATTTCGGGCTTAAGGCCCCGTTAGTTGTGAAATCGGACTTGAGGTCCTGTTGCTTTATGGTTTCGGGCTTAGGCCCCAGTTGGTTGTGATATTGGGGTTGAGTCCTAGTTCGATTTTCAAAATGAGTATTCGGGCATGAGACCCTGTTGAACTGTGGATTTAGGCCGAGGCCTGTGAAATGGATTTGAATCGGATTCGAGGAATCCTGTTGAGATGAATCAGGTATGAGACCCAGTTGAAAAGTGATTTGAGAAAGAAAGAAAAGAGTATTTGAAAATGTGATTGAACCCTCCATGATTTATATGGTCTCCTCCAGCGTCGACCTGGAGAGTCACGATCCACAGACCAGAGTGGGTATCCCCATAGGGATCCCGTTCCAAGAGTGGTGGTTACTTATATTGTTGTGGTCCCGGACCAGATTCCGGAGAGATGTGTGGACTAGAACCAAAGAGAGAGCTCAGACTAGATCAAGTGTTTGAGCCTCCCAGATGGAGATTCCTGGGAGAAGACTCGGAGTTAGACCCCGAGTAGTGTGCACACTAGTATAGAGATGATATCGTGACATATATCGGGGATGTGTTCCCTAGGGGTTGTGTGCCCCGAGTTGGCCTCTTCTCGGAAGTACCTCGGATGGGTCATACGTATGTCGGTATGTATGTGGTTCTGATGGAAAGTGATTTTAGGGCGAAGGCCCTGTGTTTCATGTTTTAGAAAGTAATTTGGGGCAGAGACCCCGTATTGTATGTTTTAGTATTTCATCGAGAACATTTTGGGGCTGAGTCCCCACATGCAATGAGTTATGGTTTTTGAGTTGTGATTTCGGGTCGAGGACCCAAATGGATTTATGGGTCATGAAGGTTTATGGGAACCGGGCATGAACCCTTGAAAGGTTTTCTAAATGTTTGACAAAGGTTTTTATGAATGTTTGATAAATAGTTTTTGAATGCATGCGTATGTATTTATGAAGGGCATAAACGTCTTTAAGAGAAATTGTTTTTAATACAAAGTTTAAATTGTCCACTCACAGTTTTCGTGTTTTAATGCCCTTCAGGTTGATCGCGGATGCGGGCTGTAGCAGTGACGAGACATCACTCCCCTCCTCCTACGTTCCTGACGCACTCTGACAGCCCCGAGTCGAGGGCTAGAGATGAAATTTTCCCTGGTCTGACACTTCGTGTCAGATGGGATCAGGCGGGTCCCACGTTAATCCCGGGGGATTTGGGACCGGTCCTGACAAGTTGGTATCAGAGCAGGTTGGCTCATCTGATACTCATGGTACTCTGATACCAGTTGGTATCAGAGCATGTTTTGCTCGTGGAGTACGCGCAGGTCGAGGATGTGATGTCTCTAAAGTCGTAACAGCCCGTCATCAACCTGGTAGTTAGGGCATTAGTACGAGGTTTCGGTGGAATCGAACCTCAGTTAGTTGAGGTTTATCACGTGATAAGTTAGTTTGAGTTTCGATTGGCATTCCATGCCGTGCATGCCATGTGTTTCGATGGTTGATCTCGAGGAGGATCAGTATTCTTGTGAATCCGACGGCTTAGAGCCGTAGTGGTACTGGAATTAGGATCCAGTGGATCGGTAGAGACCGTATGACGACTTGAGAGTCGTGACCGCTCGACGGTAGTGTCGTGTAGGTTAGAGGATGTACGGAGTCATACCAGTGTGGTCATAGGTCAGGGTCGCCCAGTTACGATGACCCTGTACGACTACACTCACGACGGTTGGGAATAGGAACGTGTGATTCCTTTTGGCATGTGTTGACATGTTTTGATGTGTCGAATCTCGGTGGGATGTCGACTGGCAGTGGATGCTGGAGTAGTTGTGGTGTGACGCGATAGGATGTGATTGCGCACGTAGCGCTTGTGCAGTATTGGACCTGGAGTATGGCCAAGTTCTTGTGGAGGCCAGCGGCTGAGAGCCGTAGAGTTACGAGAGGACGAGATCCTCAGAGTGTAGTGATTGGAAGGTTTGGTACCGGTATTGGGCTATGACGACTCTTCGGAGTCGAGATAGAGGGATCGGTCAGGATGGTAGGGCTGTAGTGGGCAGTCGGGGTTTGTGATAACCCTGGTTAGTGATTGATTGGACAAGTTACCAGGAGTTTGGTACTTGTGATCGGATTCAGAGGTGGACCGATCGTTGGATGTTGTGTGAGGAGTGGTTGGTACCGGCGGTCGACTACCGTACGGATTTGGAGTCTCAGTAGCAGAGTGTTTTTGAGTTGGTCTGCACGAGCGTGTTGTAGACACTGCTATCGATGGACGTAGTCGAGTCGTATCAAGTTGGATGGACTCAGGTTGCCGTGACGATTGTGACGATAGGATTCGTCAGTCATGACGATGATATGAGGTGCGTGAGTGACGCACAGTATGAACAGTGATTCTGGATTCGACTCGGTGACGGCTGAGTCCGATCGCAGAATGAGGTGTTGATGTTGGGTACTGGCATACTTGCTATGCTACCCTTGTGAAGGTGGTAGTTGTGAGTGGGACAGAGAGGATCCCGAGTGGCTCAGTGCGAAGTACGGGAGTACTTGGTATGGAGACTAGTTTCCCCAGTGTTGGAGATCAATTTCCTCAGTGATGGAGACCCGTTTCGTAGTGATGGAGACCAGTTTCCTCAGTGATGGAGACCAGTTTCCCCTGTGTTGGAGATCAGTTTCCCCAGTAATGGAGACTAGTTCCCCTGGTGCTGCAAGATTGAGTCGCGAGGGTGTACTCAGAAGCATTGAGGTGACATGTGAGATACAGGTACGTATGGATGGCGTAAGTGACGTCTTATGACGTATGGGTCGGTTTGTCAGATTTGGTAGTACGCATAGTTTTGGCTTCAAATCACGACAGACGTTGTGATCTGTTTAGCCTACCGACCGAGGTCACTGAGTGTGACTCTTTAGTAGGTGGTGCTGAGTGTCAGAGGGTGACATGGGATGAACATGGATGTCACCATCTTAGATTTGTCCCTAGGTAGGACGACGAGGAGTGTTGTGACAGCTAGGAGTTCAAGAGGGGTAAGAACCGAACACCTATGCAGTGGGTTAGATTTGATTGACTTGACGAGTAGATGGTGTTTAGCGTCACGGGATGTGACGAGTGAGTGTCTGAGGTGATGGATTGACGTTCGCTTGGTAACGGATGGTTGGGGTCCGGACCATAGTTGGAGTGCGGACGGTAGTACGTGGTTGGACGTTTCAGAGAGCAGTCCTTGTGTAGGTCGGGGGCGCCCCGATGTTGTTGTGGTATAGGTGCATCGGAGTGTTATGAACGTTAGATGGTGGGATTGATTACGATCAATCGGTATGTCGGGTTGAGAGTGCCCGAGCATATGAGTACGCTGTAGTTTGGATAGAGTCCTAGATGGGCGTAAGTAGCGATCGGAATGGATCCGATAAGTGACAGTTTGGAGACTCGAGGTGAGTCTGGATGACAAGTGGTATCGCTGAGTGATGCGAGATGTGATGCGAGGACTCGAGAACGAGTCAAGATCAGAGTAGCGCAGTGAAGCGCAGTGGAGCTGGGAGTTGTCGGCTGGTCACGAAGGCGTGACATATCGTGGTAACGAGTTGATAGGTATCCGATGAGTTCGGATAGGTATAGATTGTTAAGACTCTAAGAAGAGTCAGTTTTGGGGAATAAGAAATTGAGAGAGTTGACTCATACGAGCTGTTAGAGTCAGTTTGGACATAGGTCTAAGGATGACCTACGAGATGGGATTTGTGCCATTGAGATGGCAGAATTTATAGGGTGTTGTCAGATCGGATGCTGAGTAGGATGCCAGTTGGAGTGTGTTAGCCTTAGTGGGACAGCGTTTCCAGCTTGACGATTGTCAGATGGAAGTGTCAGAGAGTCAGACTGAAAACCATTGGGATGTCAGTCTGGTATCGTTGACCTGTCTAAGTGAGTGACCGGCGAGATTGACTAGTGTCGATGTTTGGTCTCGAGTGAGACGTGCGAGCAGACGTGTAGTTCTCGAGAACGAGTTGGAGCTTTGGAGGCTCTAGTGACGGTACGTGCGGAGGACGGTAACGATGAGTACGGTATGTATGTTGGACGTGTACTGCTACACGAGTATTCTCGTGTGGGTGTAGAGATCTGATTCGAGGAATAAGGTTGGATTCCACCGTTTGGTTGTGGAATCGGGTCAATTTGAATTTCGGGGACGAAATTCCCTAAGGGGGGAAGTTTGTAACGACCCATCCCGAATTAACGGGATTAATTAAGAATTAATGACGGATTAGCAGGGCTAATCAGAGATTAGACGAGGATTAGCGAACGTTCGGGCAAAATGACGATTTTGCCCCTAGAATGGGTAAATCGTTGACTTTTCATACAGACGGTCAAACGGAATTTGAACGATGACCATGACGTCTTTCGTGACGTCACGAGTTCATAGACAGGTGGCACGCTTGATTCCGACGTCCGAGGAAGAAGTTCGGAAGTTTAGGGGCATTTTGGTAATTTTGGGTAAAAGGGGTCAAAAGTTGACTTTTTGACCCGAGAAGTCCAATGGCCGAGGGCCAAAGACCGTTACGTAGATTGGGACGATATGAATCCGTAGACAGGTGGCACGTCGAATTCGGACGTTCGTCGGAGAAGTTACGGTTCACGGAAGTTCCGAGATACTATTTACGGCGACACGTGTTTCGAGACAAAAAGTGAAGTTTTGTCTTTTGTGGGCCCAGTTACTTTTTAGTGGACCAATGGATGAGTGACAAGTGTCACCCATCCACTGGCCAACCCTTCCCATTCATGCATATCAACCATCTTCATCGATCATTTTTCTTTGCTTCCAAACAACCCGAACTCACCCCCCTTTAAACCCAAACCAATCCAACCCTTCCCATTCGGCCATGAATGAGACCAGGAGAGTGAGAGGAAGACCGTGGGTGATGGTGGCCGGCCAAAGGCACGCCGCCGTGGACGGAGGAGCCTTGAACCCGAGAAGGTAGCTCGGTTTGTCCATTTTTCCATTTGTTTTCGATTCTTGCATTATGGATGGTTTTGGGTGATTAGGTTGAGTTTATTAGGTTGTTAGGAAGTTTTTAAGGAGGTCTGGGTGGTGGTTTTGGACTGAGCAGCCGTGAGGGTGGCTGGGGAAAACTTGAACCATTTGGTTCAAAATCAAACCAAGAGATTTAGACGTTTTCGGTTGAGTTTAGGGATTAGAATGGATAGAAAACATCAAATTACAAAGAAAGGAATTGAAAAGGAAGAAGTAGGATGAAAAATGAGGTGTCTAGGGCCGTGAACCGGTCACGCCGGTCCAGTTGGACAGGCCAAACCAGGTGAACCGGTCCAGCACAGTAAAACCGGTCTGCTGGAGGTTAGTGATGATGAATAGTGTTCTGAGCCTTCTAGGAGCACGTGAGGGCGCGTGGGCCATAATTTGGGGAAGTGTTCAACATATGAAATCTTCTATTCGATGTAATGAAGCTTTTGGGACTGGTCTCGCATCAATCGGACATCGTTTCGATAGTTTTCGGGGTGTCAGAAGGTTTAGGATCGGTTTAAAAATATTTAAAAAATCGGGAAAATTATGGGGCTTCAATGAGAGGTTAATGAGGATATTAGTAACCCTCTAAATGAATTTGGACAGGTTTGGGAATCCTGGAGGTGATGTTTGACCTAAGAGACGATTATGGCACTCATATCGAGGCGCGACTTCGGACTTCTGTGAGTGGACCTTTCTTTCTAAATTGATGCATGCATAAATGTTTATAAATGCTTTTAATACGTATTTTATGTTGCCATGAGTGCAATTTGTTTGTGGTAGCCTAGGATTTACGTATTTGCACGTATTTTGAGATTTACGGTTTTATACGATGCTTATACGTTCTAGGTTTTTAACGAGGGTTTAGTAATTGGTTTTGGATTTAGAAATATGAAATCGGGCGTGAGACCCCTTTGATTTGAAACTCTCGGACTTGGAGTCCATTTGAATTGATGAGGAATCGGACCTAGGGTCCATTTGTGCTATACGATCGGGCTAAGGGCCCAGTTGGTTTACGATTCAGGTTTGAGGCCCAGTTAGTAGTACTATCGGGCTTGATGCCCCATTGATTGATGATATCGGGCCTGAGACCCATTTAGTTGAGATTTCAGGCTTAAGGCCCCGTTAGTTTTGAAATCGGACTTGAGGTCCTGTTGCTTTATGGTTTCGGGCTTAGGCCCCAGTTGGTTGTGATATCGGCTTGAGTCCCAGTTCGATTTGCAAAATGAGTATTCGGGCATGAGCCCTGTTGAACTGTGGAATTAGGCCAAGGCCTGTGAAATGGATTTGAATCGGATTCAAGGAATCCTGTTGAGATGAATCGGGTATGAGACCCAGTTGAAAAGTGATTTGAGAAAGAAAGAAAAGAGTATTTGAAAATGTGATTGAACCCTCCATGATTTATATGGTCTCCTCCAGCGTCGACCTGGAGAGTCACGATCCACAGACCAGAGTGGGTATCCCCACAGGGATCCCGTTCCAGGAGTGGTGGTTACTTATATTGTTGTGGTCCCGGACCAGATTCCGGAGAGATGTGTGGACTAGATCCAAAGAGAGAGCTCGGACTAGATCTAGTGTTTGAGCCTCCCAGATGGAGATTCCTGGGAGAAGACTCGGAGTGAGACCCCGAGTAGTGTGCACACTAGTATAGAGATGATATCGTGACATATATCGGGGATGTGTTCCCTAGGGGATGTGTGCCCCGAGTTGGCATCTTCTCGGAAGTGCCTCGGATGGGTCATACGTATGTGGTTCTAATGGAAAGTGATTTTAGGGCGAAGGCGCTGTGTTTCATGTTTTAGAAAGTAATTTGGGGCAGAGACCCCGTATTGTATGTTTTAGTATTTCATCGAGAACGTTTTGGGGCTGAGTCCCCACATGCAATGAGTTATGGTTTTTGAGTTGTGATTTCGGGTTGAGGACCCAAATGGATTTATGGGTCATGACGGTTTATGGAAACCGGGCATGAACCCTTGAAAGGTTTTCTAAATGTTTGACAAAGGTTTTTATGAATGTTTGATAAATAGTTTTTGAATGCATGCGTATGTATTTATGAAGGGCATAAACGTCTTTAAGCGAAAATGTTTTTAATACAATGTTTAAATTGTCCACTCACAGTTTTCGTGTTTTAATGCCCTTCAGGTTGATCGCGGATGCGGGCTGCAGTAGAGACGAGACATCACTCCCCTCCTCCTACGATCCTGACGCACTCTGACAACCCCTAGTCGAGGGCTAAAGATGAAATTTTCCCTAGTCTGACACTTTGTGTCAGACGGGATCAGGTGGGTCCCACGTTAATCCCGGGGGATTTGGGACCGGTCCTGACTATATATATATATATATTCATCTTTTGTTTCCGACGTTCATCAAAAAAAGCAAAAGCTTTTGCTTTTGTATATAATGTAATATATATATAATATATATATATATATTATTATATATTATTTTAATATATATGTTATATATTATTTTTCCTATGTTCAGCTTCGATCTTTTGCAGATTTTGAGAGATGTGGATGGCTGATTGCAACGATTCAAGCGATGGTGCGCTCCACTCATCGAGACGGTCATTTCAAGATGTATGAAGGCATACTTTTGGTGTAGTCTTGAAGACCGCGTTTTTTGGAGTACCATCTTATGGCATGTCCGGGACTTATTAGAGCTTCCGACTTCAAAAGATGATGGACTTGACACCACGACGCTCCTCCAGTTGACATGTGTTTATGAAGCTTTGTGAAAAGAAGAGCTTGGAGCGCTGACAGATACATCATCTTCAAGTGTGGGCGGAGCCAACATCAAGGCCTTCAACGGGGAGGTGGAGCAGAATGCAATGCGAGGTGCAGCAGAGTGCAAGGCGAGGTGCAGCAGAGTGCAACGTGAGGTGCAGCAGAGTGCAAGGCGCAAGGTGTAGCAGTGTGAGGTTCGAGGTGCAGCAGTGTGCAGTTCGAGGTGCAGCAGAGTGCGGTGAGAGGTGCAACAGAGTGCAAGGCGCGAGGTGCAGCAAAGTGCAAGGCGCGAGGTGCAGCAGAGTGCAAGGCGCGAGGTGTAGCAGTGTGCGGTTCGAGGTGTAGCAGTGTGCAGTTCGAGATGTAGCAGAGTGCGGTGCGAGGTGCAACAGAGGGCAAGGCGCGAGGTGCATCAGAGTGCAAGCAAGCTACAGCGGAGTGCAAGGCGGGTGCGCTACAGCTGCGAGGCGAGGAGTGCTGCAAGTGTGAGGTCATGGATGGTGCAACTACAAGGCGATACATACTGCAAGTGTGAGGCGATGTATGGTGCAATTACAAGGCAAGACGATGTGCAGCAGAGTGTCAGGTGAAGTGCAGCAGCGTGCAAGACAAGGCAAGATGTGCAAGTGCGAGGCGAAGAGTCCCATCACTTGAAGTGCGACGTGTCACAACCCAGCATGAGACTTGTTCCAGATGCAAGGAAATGTGTGTTGCTACTACAAGGCGAGATGTGCTTCATCTTCGAAGCAAGGCTTCCCATGACGCGAGGTGAAGTGCATGTGGTGCCATGAAGTGACTGAAGCTTTCCAAGGAGTTGCATTGGATGATGGATGACCTTTCAGAGATTTGATCTTCAAGACCTTGTTGAGCTCATAATGGGGTGTAGCAAGGTAGAACATAGAATGGAGGATCGATCATGCCCCCTGCAAAGTTAGAGACGTTGTAAATCATCGCCTAATTGAAGGAAGAGAGCTTGGATGTGTCATCTATGCCAAGTAGGCGATGTTGAGGAGGTTGCCCCCATTGTTTGAAGAAGGTCATGGACGATGTGTCACTGGAAGTACACGATGAGATGACTGAAGGCCTCCAAGGCTTGCTCATGGGTTGACAGAGAGACTCTGAGGTCGTGCCGTTCCTGGTGATGAGCTTCATGATCCTTCTTTGCCCGTGGCTTGATCTTAGCATTGAATTCATGTTTGAGCATTCAACTTGTGAAATGTCAACTTCTTTAATTTTCATTAATAGAAGCCTTCCACTTTTTTTGAGTGTTTTGTGATTTTCGGCAGATTTGACCTTTGTGTAGTAAATTTGGTCTTCCCACTTCATTTTAGCTTAGAATTGAGTGCCGTTGGTGGGGTTGGAAAGCTTAGTTCCATACCTTTCTACAGCCATGAAGGTCATTCCAAGACGATCCAAATTGATCCTTGTACGATTGGTCGAATCCCATACTCGTGCGCTGGTTCATACAATTGACCTTCGTGTACAAAAACGTTCGCTGGGAACTTGTCACAACTCGGAATTGAGTGAGGTCAATGGAATTGGAAAGCTGACTTCCATATATTTCTAAATACATCGGCCTCATGTCATGGTGATAAAAAATCAGTGATCTATTACTGAATGAATCCCGTACTCGTGCGCTGGTACGTGCAGTTGATCTTCGTGTACAAAAACGTTCGCTGGGTACTCGTCACAACTCGGAATTGAGTAAGGTCAATGGCGTTGGAAAGCTGACTTCTGTATATTTTTAGGGTCATCAATTTCATGTCAGGGTGAGCAAAATTGAGTGAGCTATGATCGAATGAATCTCGATCTTGTGCACTGAAATGCAGAATTGGACTTCACATGTTAAAACATTTGCCCACTGTATGTCATGGCCTGGTGGTTGCCCCTCTTGGTGGGGTTGGAAGCGTTCTTTTAGTAGCTTTCCAACTCCAACAATTCAAGTTCTTGGATAGTTTCATGTGCCTCGCTGGGACGAGCCTTGAGCGCTTCGCGTGGCGAAGTCGTGGCGTGGTCCACGTTGTGAAGACTTGTTGTGCTTTGAGTGGCAAAAACTTTGAGTTCTTAGCATGGTGAAGTCTTCGAGTGCTTCATATGGAAGTGCCTCGCATGGTGTGGAATGCTTTGCATGGCGAAGGCTTAGAGTGTTTCGTTGGGCGAAGGCTTGGAGTGCTTCGTTGGGCGAAGGCTTGGAGTGCTTCACTGGGCGAAGGCTTGGAGTGCTTCGCGTGGCGAAGACTCGGGTGCTCTGCGTGGCAAAGGCTTGGAGTGCTTCACGTGGCGAAGACTTAGGGTGCTTCGCGGGGTGAAGGCTTGAAGTTCTTCGGAGGGTGAAGACTTGGAGTGCTTCGCATAACGAAGGCTTGGAGTGCTTCACATGGCGAAGACTTAGAGTGCTTCGCAGGGCGAAGGTTTAGAGTGTTTCACGTGGCGAAGGCTTAGAGTGGTTCGCGTGGCGAAGGCTTGGGGTGCTTCGCATGACGAAGGCTTGGAGTGCTTCGCATGGCGAAGACTTAGAGTGCTTCGCGGGGCGAAGGTTTAGAGTGCTTCGCGTGGTGAAGGCTTGGGGTGCTTCGCGGGGCGAAGGCTTGAAGTGCTTCGCGGGGTGAAGACTTGGAGTGCTTCGCATGACGAAGGCTTGGAGTGCTTCGCATGGCGAAGACTTAGAGTGCTTCGCGGGGCGAAGGCTTAGAGTGGTTCGCGTGGCGAAGGCTTAGAGTGGTTCGCGTGGCGAAGGCTTGGAGTGCTTCGTATGACGAAGGCTTGGAGTGCTTCACTGGTGAAGACTTGGGGTGCTTCGCGGGGCGAAGACTTGGAGTGCTTCGCATGACGAAGGCTCGGAGTGCTTCGCATGACGAAGACTCGGGTGCTTTGCATGGCAAAGGCTTGGAGTGCTTCGCGTGGCGAAGGCTTGGATGATAAGATAATTTCATTGGACGTTGAAACGAAACATCTTGAATCTTATTGAAAGATTTTATGAGAGAAAAGTAGGCATTGAGCCGAATTTTAATCACAAAATTTGTGCCTTTGATGATGACTTGGTCACTGATTCAGTTTCCTGGTTGTTCCCTGCAACTCGGAATCGACAATGATGGTGTCCATATGGATCATCTTTTGTGCGGGTTCCTGGGAGTCTTTGTTTCTGAGACGATCCATTGCCTTTTTTCTGACGTACTTAGTGCAGTGTCCTTCCTTCAAGAGATCTTGGAGGTATCTTTTGAAAGTCTGGCAAGATCTTATGTCGTGTCCATAACAATTGTGATAGGCACACCATTTTGTCTTGTCGGCCCTCTCCTGGTTGCCTTTGACGGGAGCTGGTCTTTCGAACCACGGTTTTTCCTTTATCTGATTGTATATTTGAAGGAAAGGTATCGAAAACTGTGTGTTTGGCTTTACACCCGCGTACGTGTTGGATGACGGGTTCCCTTTGCGTTTGTTGGCTTTCTCGACTGAGTTCCCGCGGTGGTCATCATCCTTTGGATGTGCAAACGCCCTTGTGAGATGTCCATCTTCCTCGACGTGGTTGGCGGCATGGGTGGCATTTTTCTTGTCCTCCCAGCATGCATGTCGCTCCGCCAGGGACAGTATCTTGGTGAGACTTCGGGCGTTGCTCATGACGATGTCTCCGTAGAGCTGACTCTCTCGCGGTAAGCCTTGCTTAAATGCCATGGCTGCAACGAGATCGCTACAACCAACGATGCGGGACTTCTCTTCGCAATACCTCCGGATGTATTGCCGTAAGGTTTCCTTAGACCTCTTTCGGATGGTGAAGAGGTGGTCATCCTTGACTTCGACGGTGCGAAGCTGCGAGTACTCCTTCACGAAAGCAAGGGCCAACTCTTCGAAGGAAGTGATTGATCTCCGGGGGAGATGGTTGAACCATGTCGTCGCCTGACCCTGCAGCGAGGCTTGGAAAACTTTTCACATGAGTGCGACGTTGTGCATGTGAGGTACCATGACCCCCCGATAGTAATTGATGTGTTTTATTGGATCGGAGGTTCCTTTGTACTGATTGAAGTTTGGTGTTGAAAATCGTTGCAAGAATGGCTCCTCCTCAATGTCCTTCACGAACGGCAAAGATGATGACGTCTGAATCTGGCGCCAAAGGTCATCCTCTAAGTCTCCGTCACGTTGAACTCCCTGGAGGCGTCGATCTAGCATCCTTCGGACGTCTTCAGCGTGCAATGGTCCTTTGTGTCGGGGATTTCCGCGTCGGGTCAATTGGCGTCAACTCCCTCGAGTTGCAATGGGAATGGCACTCGAGCGTGTTGGTGAGTAGGTCTCGTCCTCTTCGCTGCGGTCATCTGTGCTTCTTGAGTTACGATGGGTCTGTCCATATGAATGAGTGCGTGACTTACGAAAGACTACTTGCTGCTGTCGCCTGTTGCGCGGGTACTCAATGCGCGAAAGTGCTCCTGGGCATCCTCCGAGTCGCTCCCGAACCAAAGGCCTCGGTAGTCCTTGGCCTCCTGCTCTGGGGGTGCAGCTTTCCTCCTCTGAGTCGCCTAGCAACGTTTCTCGGGACGTTGTCTGGCAGCGAACATGCTCCTTGTTAGTGCTTCTCGGGATGTCCCTTGGTGCCCCGTGAGGTTCATTGTACTTCTCGGAGGTTCTGGATGTCACGATGTCTCCCAATAGTTGTTGTAGGAGCTCTGATTGGGTCCGAACTTAGTTGCTCAGTTGCTCAACCTGCTGCATCAGTCCAAGCCGCGGAGGCGAGCCCCTAAATGCTTGCTCGTGGTGAGTAGCATGTCGGGGCGCACGTCGCGCGCCTTCAGTCGGATGTGATGGGCCACATCTCTCTAGAACTTGGGTGTCGGCCTGTGAGTTGCGCAGGGCATCCAAGTGTCTCCTTAGGCCCAAGTCAGCAGGGAGCTGATTCGGGACCCTTAGAGATGTTTCTCCCGCCAGCAGTCCGTCTGTTCGTTGGAAAAAAGCTGCGCCTACCCCCGTTGCAGGTGGGGGGTTCACAGTAGCAGCGGCCATGGGGAACGTTCCGAAACTAAACCTAGGTGTCCAATCCGGCATTCCGAACGGTAGGTGAATTGATGCGTGGCGCGGGCCGTGCAGGAGGCGGGAAAGTGATTCCTCTGGAATCGTTGGGAGAGGTTCACTCACGGCAGCGATCGCAACAGCAGATGAGGCAGCCTCGGAGGCTCGTGTGGATCGGTGTGTTCTGGCCATGTGAAGAATGGTAAGTGTCGGAAGGGTGATGGCTGAGTTTTTTCGAGGAAAAACTAAAGAGCACGCTTTCAGTATTCCTCAAATCGGCTCTCAATGAAAGCACCAGTTGTTGATGCAGAAATCGTCCGGCTCTGTGAAGCTCCTTCTCGATCCCTACACACAAGAACGAAAATCAAACGGGGTTAAGGTTGAATCCCGGGGGGGGGTGGTTCAACCGTAAACGCTCCGATGCTTAAGTCAGTTTTCTGTGAGAGAATAATCCGACAAAGTGTTTGATGAGTTTTTGATTACCTTTAAAAGTGAGAGAAGGTCTTCTATTTATAGTGAAGCTTTGAGAGTCACCGGAGCGTCTGATTGGTTGAAGGAGAAAGTATTAAATAAGTGATGATACTAAGTGTAATCACTTATTTATTAATGAATAAATAATTTACTGAGAAGTTATTTATTATTTGTATTGATCTGATTAATTAATATATTTATCTGGTAAATATATTGAATTAATGCGGAGATCGTAACGTGTCAATGTCAATTTTACCAAGGGTAATATTGGCATTATGTGAATTGTCGGCCACGTGGCGGCTCCAGGATATTCCGGTAATTTATGGTTCCACATCCTTCTTCATCAGTTTGATACGAGAAAGGGATCTGTGCGTTCAAAATAAGAAAATTATTCGATATTTCGGCTAATTTTGTTCACCCCCATTTAGGTGTTGACGGCTGGATTTTCTAATATATCCAACGATATTTCGCCAATAATGACGATATTTTCACCCATACTCCTCACAACATTAACAATACAATATCGATATACCTAATCTCTCCTAACTACCTTACGAATACAATATCGATACAAACTTTTTAATATTGATTCATAGATGATATGAGATTTATACCACATCTAATGATTAATGGATAAACTATATAAAATTGTCTAAATTATAGAAGTCATTAGAAACGCAATTTTTCTCAAAGTCCAAAACCCTCAGCTTCCCCTGCGGCCAAATTTGCATCCAAATCCCAGAAATCGGCCTCAACATACTCAAACAAAACCTAGAAAATTAAGATCGAAAAAAAGAAAGAATACATGTATGAAAATGATGTCTTTCCTTCAAAACTCAAATTCCCGTATTCTTTTCTAATCTAAAAATGGAATAAAAGAAAGCCTAATTCGTATGCGTACTACAAATAATTAAATACATTACAAAGTATTACAGTTAATTAATTATGTATATGATTAATGGTACTACTAGATGTATAAGTTCCTCAAACCAGTACACATATTATATAAACGAAAAGATTTTTGTTGTGACAATGAAAACCCAATACCCCACACGCAAACAGAAAAAATTGGCTACAATCAGTCATGACTCCCTCCATGAATGTATTTACTTGAAGAAAAATAGTACTAGTTCATCTTCCAATTGTTGGCTCATATTTTCAGAATTTACCTACCATTGAGATTAGAAAATTGAGCAAATATATCAGTTCCTGATTGATCATTAATGGGGTGTTCTTCAGGTGAGCCTGAACCCTCATTTTCTTCCGGGATTGAAGCCGGGCGGCTGGTGGCACTAGGAGTAGGCACAGCAGCAGGGGCGGCAGAAGCGGCAGCGGAAGAAGCAAGGGCGGCGGAAGCAGGGTCGGCAGCCTCATCCGTGGAAGAAGGCAGCGGCGGGACGCCATTGGTAGTGCTTTCGTCTTCAACCTTTCCGTGAGTGAACGCCTCTTGAAGCTGCAAGGCGTACTCCAAATTCCACAACACATCTCCCATTGTAGGCCTGTCAACGCCATGCTCCGCCAAGCACTTTTCTGCCGCCTCAGCAAATTTCTTCAAGGATTCGGGGTTGATGGACCCCACCAGAAGGGGATCAATGATCTTCTCCATCAATCCCTTCCTCTTCCACTGCATTCCCCAATCAGCCAAGTTCACTTGCTCCCTGGGGAGCGCCGGGTTGATGGCCGGCCTAGCGCAAAGTGCCTCCAGCAGAACGACACCGAAAGAGTACACGTCAGACTTGTCCGTCAGCTGCTGCCTTCTGAAGTACTCAGGGTCCAAGTAACCAAAGCTCCCCTTCACCGCCGTGCTGACGTGGTTCTGCCCCATCGTCGCGTCCTTCGACAGCCCGAAATCAGCCACCTTTGCAGTGAACTGATCGTCAAGCAAAATGTTGGTAGTCTTGACATCGCGATGAATAATCCCCTGTGCTGTTCCCGTGTGAAGATAATGCAGCCCGCGAGCAGCGCCGATGCAAACTTCAAGTCTCTGCTTCCATGTAATTGGCGGCAAGTTCTTGCCGTACAAATGATCGCGGAAAGGTCCATTGGACATGTACTCATAAACAAGGATCATCTCCGCATTTTCGTCACAATATCCAATAAGAGACACCAAATGTCGGTGTCTTAGCTTAGACAACATCTGGATCTCTGTTTGGAACTCTGTAATCCCCTGTTCCGATTGAGGGTTTCCTCTCTTGACCGCCACGCTGGTCGCGCCGTCATCAATCACGGCAAGATACACATTTCCGAATCCGCCAACGCCAATGATTTTGCTAGAATCGAAATTGTTGGTGGCTTCTTGGAGTTCTTGAAAAGTGAAGTAGCGGCCGAGGCCCATAGTGGAGTTATATATGTTGCTTTTGTGAGACAATGATCCCTTGCTTGACATGAAGCTGTTGTCTCCGGCATGCACCGGAAGTAGCCAAGAAGAGAAGCTGTTTCTCTTTTGCCAATCTTGAGGCCTCTTCCGCCATTTGTAGACCATTGCTCCAAGCCCAACAAATGCTCCGAACATCAGACCAAACCCGACCGCGGCCACCGTCCCTCTATGAGGCCCGCTGCCTCCTTTTTCTTCTTTCTTCCCGTCAACACCGAACTCGCCATCCAAACTGTTGACGGAGTTGCTGATTTTCATAACCTCCAGACCGTTCAAGATGGCGTTTCGGTCACCATTGTCCATTTTCGAAGGCCCTACTTGGATCGACAGGCCATCGGAAATCAAGGAAGAGTTGACCACAATGTCTTTGTAATACGGAATGGCCAATCCATTCACAGTGTGCGACAAATCCAAATCACTTATGGCCTTGAAGCCATTGATGAACACGTCGAAATAGAGATTCCCAAGCGACTTGCTCACAATGTCACAGAAATGCAGCCGAATCATGTACCCGAACGCATTCTCCGCCTGAAAATTCCAAGTGATGTTGAAATTCTGACCGCCAACACCCGCATCCGCCATTTGCACGGTGGTTGCGTATATTGTCGGCGGTGCAATCTGCGGGGTGACCCCATCGGGGTACTTAACCGTACTAGTCGCCACCGAAGCGGCCTTCCCCATGCTCTTGGTCTTAATGTATGCGTCATCAGGCAACCAAGTTCTTCCCAATGTGTCATTCGCTGACGTCACAAGGGGCCCTCCCATGTTCACCCTGTACATTGTTTGGTACCCGAATGTGGACAGCCCCTGAAATTGGTTCATCGGAGAGAGGTTGTTGGCGGTATCGGTGACAAGAGTATCGGGAGCGGAAACCACCTCGATGGCGTTGATGAAGGCGGCGGACTCCTTCATTGGAGAGAACTTGATCGAGAATTGCTGCTCGGTTATGTTCAAAAGGTATTCTTTCATAATAACCTTGCTTTTGGTGTTGTTGTTTTTGTTCTCGTTGACATTGAAGCTATGAAGTAGAGTGTACTTATCGGTCATGACATTGAAAGTGGCCTTCTGGAGATCGAAGACTTGGTTGTTCAAAGGGTAGAAATGGAGGCGAATCCAATGCCAGCCGGGCCTTCCCATGTGGAAAGTATAAGTAGCTTCGGCCTTGAATATCCTTGCGGTAAGATACAGAGGTGAAGCGACGTCGTCTGCTTTGTCAACAGAGACTTTGTTGTCATCCCCTGCTTTTATTTGCTGCGAGGATTCGGATTCGGTCTTGAAGGCTCTGCCATCGGGGAGGGTGGCCTTGTTGGTGGCGCCGCAGTCGATGAGGAAGTTGTCTTGAGGGGTGAAGGGAGGGGCGGAGACGGAGAGGACGGGAGCCGGGGTGGCTAGAAGGGTGAGGAGAAGGACCAGGAGGAGAGCCATCGGTGTTGAAAATGGTGATGGCAAGGAAGATAGAAAAAGACTGGGGTTAGCTTTGGTGGGTTTTTTTTCTATCTCCATCCCTCCTGGGTGCGGGGGTCTGAGCAACCAGAGAGTTGGCAAATGTACTTGAAAAAAAAACCCCTCTAATTGTTTTTTTTTTTAATCAAAGGAGTGGTTGATGTTATGCCTTTGATTAGAAGTGGAGGAAGGGAGGTAAACAACCCAGATAGGGTGTGAGTTCCCAAGAATAAGGCTATGTTTGTGGAGAATGATTTTTTCCGTGGGAAGTTGTGTTTGTTTTGGGTTGGCGGCTTTTTTTAGAAGTTAGGATTAGATGAATTAGCGGTTGGACAAATGGAAGTTTCAATTAACGGTTGGACTAACTTTTAATTGGTCCTCTTCATTTGCACCAAAAATAGGGTTTGTTTTTATGGAGGCAGAGAGTTGTCTTGCTTGACAATCCCAAGCGTACGTGCATAAGGAGCACGACTCCCGAGTTCGAGCAGGTCAGATTCACTCCCGAACCCTAATCCCTCTGTTGCAATTAACTGCTTAATTCTTCAAAATAGTACTATATGAGCTTCTCTAGGGTTTCGATTCTGATTTTCAATTGACCGATTCGATTATGATTGTTTCTCATAAATTTTCAAATATATTTGATTTGGTTTCTTTGTGCTTCCTGGTTGTTGCAATAATTCGAAATTTAGTTCGAATATTGTACTTGTGGGCTGAAATTGATTTTATGCAATTGAACATGTGCAGTGAGAGAAAACTTGCTGGCCGCAAAGAAGGAATTTGCAAAAACTGAAGATGATTTGAAGTCCCTTCAAAGTGTTGGACAGATTATAGGAGAAGTGCTGAGGCCTCTCGATAATGAACGCTGTAAGTAAATTCGTTTCTTTATCAAACCATTATCTTTACTCAACACGTTTTCTTTATCTGAAAACTCAATGTTTGGAAAACCTGTGAGCCAATCTTAATTTTGGGTGAGAACTCCAAGGTACTGATCTTTGCTTTAATTGCCTCAGTGATAGTGAAGGCAAGTAGTGGCCCAAGATATGTGGTTGGCTGTCGCAGTAAAGTTGACAAAGAAAACCTAACAGCGGGCACACGGTTGTTTTGGATATGACTACTTTGACTATCATGCGGGCTCTTCCGAGAGAAGTAATTATCATCTGATTAATTTATTATAACGTTTGACATCTTATTCATCTACTAATGAACAGTCTTACATATCTTGGTGGGCAGGTTGATCCAGTTGTATACAACATGCTTCATGAAGATCCTGGTAATGTTAGCTACTCTGCTGTTGGAGGACTATCAGATCAGATCCGAGAGCTTAGGGAATCTATAGAACTGCCTCTAATGAATCCTGAGCTCTTCCTTAGAGTGGGGATCAAACCTCCCAAGGTAATTTTTATATGTTCTTGGCGCTCTTCATATTCTTAGTGATATTTTCAGAAGCCAAATATTTGTTTACGTTAGAAACCTGGACACTTCCTTTCTATTTTATTTAAATTGTTCCAGGGTGTTCTTCTGTATGGGCCTCCGGGGGCAGGGAAGACGTTGCAATTGCTAACAACATAGATGCTAACTTTTTAAAGGTTAGCTCTTCTTTTCTGTACCAGTTGAATATCAAATTTCAGTTTTCTTTGCAGCACATATTGCAGTCCCTTCTTTACTTTTATTTTTGTTTATTTTTATCATAAGATTATAGTCCTTTCTAATTGTTTCGTCTCATATTTGATATTGGATACCATTATCGCTGATTCTAGGTTGTATCAAGTGCAATTATTGATAAATACATTGGTGAAAGTGCAAGATTGATAAGGGAAATGTTTGGTTACGCCCGTGATCACCAGGTTGGAGTTTGAACATTATTGAGAGTTTCACATTGCATATTACCGTTTAAACGAGTACTTATTTTGTTGAATTTGTGTATAGCCATGTATCATTTTCATGGATGAGATTGATGCTATTGGTGGACGGCGTTTCAGTGAAGGGACCAGTGCAGACCGTGAAATACAGCCGACGCTGATGGAGTTGCTTAACCAGCTAGATGGATTTGATCAGCTTGGGAAGGTATGTATGTTTTCATATAAATCAAGCTTGCTTATGTTGGTTTGATCATAACAAAAAGATGTATACATGTTTACTTGGTTCCTTAAGGCATATACATGTTAAGTATATCCTGGCATGGCTGATAGAACTTGAGTATTTCATTTCTTAGGTGAAAATGATCATGGAACCAATAGGCCTGATGTCCTAGATCCTGCCCTTCTCCGCCCTGGGCGACTTGACCGCAAAATAGAAATTCCATTTCCGAACGAGCAGTCAAGGATGGAAATTCTCAAGATCCATGCTACTGGAATAGCCAAGCATGGAGAAATCGACTATGAGGCTGTTGTGAAGCTCGCTGAGGTGAGCCTGATATGTTTGTCCATATAAAAACTTTTGCATACTTTTTTTGGTGAATAATTTATCAACATACTTTACCTTAATATTTTGATGCATTGTCTCCTTTCAGGGCTTTAATGGAGCTGATCTACGTAATGTTTGCACTGAAGCTGGGATGTCAGCCATCCGTGCTGAACGGGATTATGTCATCCACGAAGATTTCATGAAGGTAACCTTTTAAGTACAGTATTGCTATTAGACCATTAAACGATGATGAGAAATGAGATGTTGAAACTACGTCATGAAATCAGTCATAGACATTCCCGAAATTATGTAAATCCAATGTTTCATTTGGGGAGCATCTCTCACACCAATTTTTCTAAATGTTGGAGATGGAATCAAATCATATCTTGGGTGGTGGTTAGGGAGTTGTCTATTTCATCTTGTTCTTGGTTACAATCTGTTGGGTGCTGTGTAACCCCAATCTGAAGAGATCATCTGAATACACTTAGCTTTACTCTTTGTTAACTAGGAAAAGTATTACTTTAGATCTTATGAAGACCTAAAGAAAAAGAAAGTTCATTAGATGTGGTTCAATTTTTACTTTTTCTTTCTTCTCTTTTCTGCGTGTCCAATGTGTCAGCTGGGCTAGTTATTTATGCGGTTCAACTACCTACTTTCTTAAGGAGTTACTGAACCCAACACTGTTTAAGGAGCCACATATTTATTACTTACTTAAAGTGGCATTCAATATGCCACTGGTACTACTGGTTTAGTAGTATTACTACCCACTGTAGTGGGAGGTCTCAGGACTCGGGTTTGACACTGATAAAGAGGGGTCCGATTTGTTTATGTAGCATAAAGTTTGTTGATTGTTGATATATGTTAGCAGCGCTGTGTACAAGTAATCCAGTGTGCATATCTTGATTAAGTGTCTTATTTTTGTTTTGTAATGTCTCCGGCCGTACGAAAACTGAATGAAGCCAAGAAGCTTGAATCCAGTGCGCACTACAGTGCGGATTTTGGAAAGGAATGAAGCTGGAACTGACAGTGTACTGGATGAGTTATAGACTTTCAAATTCTGGGGAGTGAGTTAACGGATTTTTGTTAATTTTCAGACTCCTGGAGAGTTAGTGATAGAATTCGAAACATTATTACTGTTGATGCTCTGTAACAAGCCGATCAAATATTGCAACATGTCATTTTTCTTATACGAGTTAAATTCTTTTTCCCTCTGTGCCCCCTCCCACTCTCGCTGCCTCCTCCTCTTCTTGCCCCGCTCCAGTATGCACCCAATGCTCAAACTTCAGCTGATTCTGTTGGCTCCTTGCAAGGTGTCAAGTCCCATTTTGTCATGTGGAAGTGTTATAGTTTTATTTTTATTTTGTTTTTAATACATTTTTAGACTAGTTAAATTTATCTCAATATTTAACTTTTTTTGTATGACTCGCTAGGCATAGTGAATTGTTATTTTTCATCTTGTTCCTCTCTCTGGATGGCCGCTAGCCCTTTCTATCTCTTCATGTTTCTTCACTTCAAAAGCAGACTCATCGCCACCACAATTCCCATCAACGACCGCTGGTCTGTTTCACGATCGACAGCTTCTTCCTCGATCGTGGTTCTTAACTTAACGTCGACTCATTGCCACCAGTCCTTGTCAATGACCACCGGCTAGCAGAAGGTGGGGCCAAGTTCCACTCCCCCACTACTCTCATCAAGCACCATCCATTTTGATCTCTAAATTGAAGTTTTGAAAATCAATAGGTATTGAGTCGAACCAGTTAGGATTTGTCTTTAGGTAAATTTCGTATTAATGGAGATCATGGATTGCGAAATTCCAAAATCAACGGGTTTGTTTCTTCATGTAGGGCGTGTTTTGATCACTCTCGAGCTTTCGGACGTTGATCGTTGATAGGTTTAGAAGCAGAGGCCGAGCATGATTCTGCGCCACAAAAGACGAAGAAAGAGCCTATCGAAGATGAAAAGAGTAGGTAGTTTCAATTTCATTCTGTTTACTGAGTTTGATTTCGTCAATTGGAGACAATTGATTATATATATTTATTTCTTTTGGTGAAAGTCAAGGTATCTCTCGCACGTAGGCGAGGATTAACGTTCGAGCTGCATAGGACCCTGATAGCGGCGGGAACTCTTATGGAAGCAAAAATGAGGTATGGTGGCACTGATTCAACACCTTCAGATGATTATTAGGTTGAGCTTTTATTGCTAATTGGTTTGATTAGCTACAATTCGAGTTGATCGGTGTCACATTAAGAATTATTGGCATTTTGATGGAAAATATTATGCTGGTAATTTATCATTCTACGACACATCTTCCTTAATGAAATGGGTATTTGGGTTTGCTCTGTTCGAATGCTCTCTCGTTTGCTTTTAAAGAGCTAATCCGTTTATTTTTTGCTTTAATTTTGTGTGGTATATCTGTACGAGAAAGGGGATGTTTTTGCTGCTTTGTAGCTGTGTTAATGTACTCCTTATCAATGTGGGGCTTCATTGCTCGAAATACATTTCGAAAAGTTTGTAACCTTCTGAGCTTTGAAACAGAGACCGTGGTTGCATTTAGTAAGGCTTATTACCTTGTTTCCCCCTAGACTCGCTAGCGAGTATCAATTTATCCCTCAAAATTATTTTCGTTTCAAAAGGCACATTGCATAAGACTTTCGTCAAAACGGTTAATTTCGTCCGTCAATTTTTTTCAAACGACAACGTGCCTATGCCGTACATACATGGAGGATGTTGCACATACCCACTCAATAAAATTTCACCATGTGGCATCTACTATTAAATTGAATGGAAATGTCTCAAATACCCTCACCTTCTCTCATCTTCTTCAGTGACTTCCCACATCACAAGAACACAAACCTAGAAGATTTGGTTTTCCATCTACTTCTAAGCAGCAGATTTGCTTCCTCACTTCCTAATCTCTCTCATAAACAAAAACTAAAGAGAAGGCAGGAGGGGAAAGACACACATGCAGCAGGCTCACTTCCTTAATCGTGTGTATAACTCAACCTGCATTGCAAATCTGGTTCCACCGCAAAAAAACATGAGTACTCGTTTTTGGCCAAACCCAACTCACATATCAGCTAATTGGTTCCAAAAAAGAAACAGAATGTTCCCCCTCTAACACCAATCTACAGTTTCCAGAATAGGATCTAAGCAATTGAGTGTAAAAAAAAAAACACAGAAAATGAAACAGCGTAGAAAAGGGAAACCTTAGAAACAATTAATCCAGCACGTACTTAAAAACAGTTGCTCCCATGGACCTGATTAGAGTAAAAAACCCTACTTCTTGTTTGTTTACCCAGAAATAGAAAGGCATAAGAAAATAGCTAAACATGCAACTGATTTAGGGTCAGTGCAGTGCCAAAATCCCAAACTTCATCTCTTTCCCGAAATTTCTCAACAACCAAGCATATGAATCAAGTCATAACTAAAATTTCCCAGGGAAAATTCAAAATTTTAATCCCAAAATCCTCTACCCGGAAATTAAGAAACTGAGAGAGCTCATCTTGAGGATAAGACGGTGACTCGTAGCTTAGAACCGAATCTGAGAGAGGTACATGGACTACACCGTATCATTACTAAGGGCACCGATTCCATCAAATCGCCGGCGATTTTCCAATCGGCTTTAAAACCCAGAAAAACCGCTGGCTGTTCCGCATTACAAATCGTGTGTATAACTCAACCTGAGCCTCAGGATCTCCTGCTCCATGTGTGTCTTTCCCCTCCTACCTCCTCTTTATTTTTTGTTTATGAGAGAGATTAAGGAAGTGAGGAAGCAAATCTGCTGCTCAGAAGAAGATGGAAAACCAAATTGTCTGGGTTTGTGTTCTTGTGGTATGGGTAAACCATTGAAGAAGCCGAGGGAAGGTGACGGTATTTGAGACATTTTCATTGGTGAAATTTTATTGGGCGGATAAGTATACCATCTTCCATATTGGTGACATATAGGAACGTTATAATATTGACAATATTATTTAAACTCTCTAAATTGATCACATTTAACGATCATATTAATGTGGTAATTAAAGAATGGTCTAATATAAATATAGAATAATTTTATTTATTAAAATAATATCATTCATTAATTGACACATCAACATAGTCACTAAATGTGGTCAATTTAAAAGGTGCAAATAGTATTATTCTTATAATATTGTTTGGAAAAAATTGTCGGACAAGGGTAATCTTTTTCACGAAAGCCATATTCGATAAGTATTTTAAGATGAAAATAATTTCGAGGGGTAAATTGAGATTCGCTAGCGAATCCAAGACGAAAACAAGGTAATAAGCCTTGTAGTAAATGTTCAAGAGACTTGATGGTCGCTTGAGGACCTTCTGTGGATGACAGAGGTGTAAATCGCATATATTGCCATCCTTAGACTTGATGGTCACAAGAGGACGTTTTAGTTGTTCTCGCTTCCTTATATACAGCTTAATTTTTGCTAAAATAGAATAATGCAATGGTTTTTTAAATGTGAAATATAATAGACTTAATAGTGGTTGATAGAGTATTATGAAATATATAAAATAAAATTAAATACAATAATGCAAATTTAAATTACATTACTCTCCATGAAGTTGCCATCGGTGTTCCACTAGGTCCGATTGGGGTGTAGAATGAACTTCTCTATCTCTTATGAAATCAGGATTTTCAAATAACTCCAACAATCCTCGTTTATGCTCACGTGACATTGATATTGGCGAACTAGACTCACTTTGGTTATAATCCTTCATTAATTATTTATATTTTCGTCCATTATTTTGCTCGTCTTCAACAATCATGTTTGTTGACACCATATCTGACCAGACTCATTAGACTGTATACCTAAAAGCCCAAGCACCAAACATGGTCCAAGCCCATGCCGTTTACATAGCCCTAATAATGGGCCCAAGACGGGATGACACGTGGAAGCACCTCCACCCTCGATATGCGTAACTTGTGTCAGCACACAAATCGAGGAACATTGTCTCATATCGAAACTATGAGAATTAAACATCTCACTTACCCATACATAAGTAATACATATTTCCCAATAAATGTAACTAAGGTTTACTATTGACTATTACTCTACCAAACTTAGCATTTACCGTTTCCTCTTACAGACAAAGTTACTAACTTGATCGTTGGAGAACGTTATGGCGGCACCACACCGGTATCTGTATTAACGGAAGACCCACGACTCTCCCAATTGACAGGTATCGATGAAAAACACGCGTCATCTGGTGATTGGACGACGAGTAATCGACCGTTGGAATATTTGTTGCTTTAATAGTTTGGCGTCATTTGTGGGAAACTGACTAAGTTGCAACTCTCTACTGAACTGAGTGCACACTCATCCCAAACAGCAAACATGCTGTGCGACCACGATCTCGGTGAGATTACGCCTGGACAAGGATCTAGGGCACCGAAAGGCAACTCTCCCAACTTTGTACAAATCATTGAGAAGCTGAGCGACATGGCTGAGGTAAAAGACAAAGGTACACAGGTCGAGTTAAGGTGTCACGCACTTGACAATCGGTACACCGAGGTAGCCGAACAACTTCGACTTGCATATGCTGAGCGCAATGCCCATTGGGCTTGAGTCGGTGTCGAGGAGGCAGAGTTGGTGGTGGCTGAGTGCGCCGAGCGTGTTGAAAAAACCCGTCGATCGGCAGGAAGAGAGAAACTTTGCATCCCCATCGAACCAGCTAAGAAGCCCACTCGGATGCTCATCATCCCAGGTGAAAAACAAGGCGAAATAAGAATGTACCGAGACGCCCTGAGTGAGGGACCCAGGAGGCACCGATCGTCTCTCAGCTACTAGGACCATGGACAACATTCTCGACCCACAAAGAAGAAGATAGCTCGGCACTGAGGAGATCATACCGCTTAGTGGCATCATCGAGACACTAGCCATGAGGGTTTTCTTATGGAAAATCTCATCCCCATCCCGATCACGGAATCTAAGAGCACCGACTCCTGTACTGAACATCGCCAACAAGGACCCCCATCTTAACCTTCCCATGGGAATATCGAGCAGTCTAGGTAGATCAGCGGACACTATGAGAGCCTCCAGAACCTATCCCCCAGAAGGGACACTGAGCGGTCTAGGCATCTCGACGATAATAATGAAAGCCTTAGGGATCTGTCCCCCACGAGGGACACCGAGTGGTCTAGACAAGTCGGCAATCACCATTAGGATCATCGAAACTAGTCTGCCAAGAGGGACGCCGAGCGCTCACCACAGGTCGGTAAACGCACCGCTACGATGCACAGAGTATCGATCATTTTGATGAAGGGGCACCTCAACCATCTAAGGCCGACTCACTCGTTCAACACCTATTGTACCTTTTTAAAATGATTGAAGCCAAAACAAGATAGGAAACGAGACCAACCTGGGCTAAGGCCACTCTAGGGTTTTCACCAAAAGGATTGATCAGTTTAGAACCAACCACGAGATCAAGCCCTTGAAAATCCACCTTTACAATGGGAAAGGTGATCCATACACCCATATGAACAACTATCACTCAGCTGTAGCCCTCAAGAACCTCTCAGATGAGGTGTAGTGCCTAATTTTCAACTCCACGTTAACTGAGGCAGCTATCAACTGGTTCTACAAGCTAGAGGTTGGAACTATAGACTCCTTCGAACAACTCACCTCAACCTTCAAGATTCAATTCATGATGTGACGACCCAAAAATTTGGAAAAGGCAATTTCGAGAAGTTGAAATGGAAATGACGTTTTTACCCTTGGATTCATGGGTCAAAAGTTGACTTTTTTATCAGGTAATTTTTGGACTTTCTGTGAAGACTGTTGCGTAGTTCTCGGAACCCTGAGTTTGTAGACAAGTGGCACATCGAAATTGGAGTTCGGATGTATGAGTTATGGTCAAAGAAGGCTAGGGGCATTTTTGTAATTTGAAGCCCAATGGCATTTTCGTAATTTGTACCTTAAGGGGGAGTTTGGTCTTTTGCTGGATTTTGGTGAGTCATGATTTTCACAAATTGGTGACATGTTTCACCATGAGAAATGGATTGTTGGCACCACGTGGGGGGTTATGTGAATGCTATATATTGAATTCATGTTTTATTCGAATTTGGGGTTGAAGGGAATTGGAAAACAGAGAACTTTGGAACAAAACCAAACCCAAATTGAAAACTAGTTGATCATCACATCACCTACTTGAAACAACAGAGAATATAGAGATGCTGAGAATCGAGGGAGGAAGAAAGAATTAGAAAGAAAAACGAGAGAAAGTTCAAAACAAACCCGAAGCCCACAATTTAGACAATTGAGATTTCGAAATCGAGTTTTAGACCTTGATTGTTAAAACGGAGCTTGGATTAGGCTTTCTGGGATCCCAACGAGTCGAATCGTTCAAAAATTGAAGGGAATTGATGAGGTTTGTCCCTAGGACATAGACTGCGACTTCCTTCGAATTTCGAATTCTAAGTCGAGTGATTGAAGGTGAGAAATCATGAAATTGAGTTTGAATTCAAGTTTAGAAGAATCCTCATATTGTTTCTAGTTAATTAAAATGGAGAAAACAATTGAATTTGAAGTGAATTGAACCCAGAACAGAGTCGTGACCCATTTTGAAGTTTGGATTGGAATCGAACAGTTTGAGGTAAGGATTCATGTAATTAAAGTTATGGATCTTTAATTGGCATTGGTTAGATGCTAATGGATACTTCAAACATACAAAATAGTGCAGAATTTGATTAAATTCGACCGGTTTGAGACACGGGTTGAAGGACCCGTTTTGCAGGAAAACGGGTGAAGATGATGAATAATGTCTGTCATTGTAGCAACGCGTGGCTTTCACACACAGATGCTTGTAGCGGCGCGTGAGCACGATTCTCGAGGTACGATCCACATGATTTTTAATGTAATCGATGTAACGAACATTTTGGCACAGGTTTCAAGTAGATCAGACACCGTTTCGATATAGTTTCGAGGGTCTGAAGTGTTATGCTACGTTTTTAATACGTATTTAAATCCAAAAAAATTAGGGGATTTTAATGTGAGATTATTTGGGGTGTTAGTGACCCTCTATAATGATTGTTGATAGGATTGGTAATTCCTAGAAATTACGGAAAAACGCACAGCTCGGAATTGAGCAGCTTGGATGATGTGTGAGTGGACTTTTGTTTTATAACTTTGATACATGCATAAATGTTTTAAATTCTTTATCGTATGATTTGAGTCGAAATTATTTGAATGATGATTTGATATCATTACTTGATGATTTTGTAGATTTAATTATCGGTTTATGAACGATTTTACGGATTTGCGTAAAAATGGTATTCCGGGCGTGAGACCCAATTGGATAATGATTTTGACTTGGATTTGGAGTCAAATGTGAATACATGATTGAATTGATGGTTTTCGAATTTATGAAATGATGTTTTGGGCTTGAGACCCTGTTGGAATTACTTTTGACTCAGAGTGCAAGTCCATGTGAATTTGAAAGAAATAGGATTTGATGTGATTTGAATACCGATTTGGTATGATTGATTTGGTGAAATCTGGATTTACGAAATAATTTCTGGACACTGTTTTATGATGGTTTTGTGAAAACTGCTTGTGAAAGCTATGTCCGGGCATAAGCCCTGTTGAAATATTTTGACTCGATTTGAGACGTAAATGGTTTTAAAATAAGTTTACTGGATTTAATGACTATTCCACATATACCATCCTATGTGATTTGATTGTCTCCTCTAGACGTCGTAGATCCTGAAGTAGTCACGATACACTACTTGGAGATGAGTAGCTCCAAGGGAGGCTCAGTCTCAGGAGTGTGAGATTATGATATCACCTGGATGTCATAGATCCTGGAGATGATATCACCCCAGACGTCGTAGATCCTGGGAATGTACTCGGATGTGAGACTCCCGAGTTACACGCATAGCATTGACATCGTGATAGTTACTTGGAAATCGAGGATTGGTTATATTTGTGATTTATTGATATTTGTGTCCAGATATTTTTTATCATGATTTGATTGGTGAACATGAGTTTTGGAAAAAAGTGGGCCATGGGAATTTAGAAACATGTTTTGATTTTACTGGCCCACTATTTATACTTGATTTCATTTCACACTATTACTCATATGTTATGATATGCATGCATGTTTGCGAAACTATAGGATAAGATTGATTTTCCTCAAATGTGTTTTTGAAAGATATTATGTTTTCTCACTGACACCTTAGATGTTTTTATTGACCCACTAGGTTGTGGCACGAAGATCGAGGTTAATCGAGAGGCGGAGGCATAAGTGTGAATTAATGCGATTATTCCTTGTTTGGAAAGTACTGAGGGTATTTTTGGAACTTCAGTTGACTAGTCAGATAGAAGCAGGATAAGACACGGTAAAGAGTGCTTCTGATTTTTACCTTCCTGTCTGCAAAGTTGTGGGAAAGTAGGACTTCTTCGACCTCCTCAATCGATTGTGGATGTGGTGCAGCTGAGTGATCCCGAGGATCTTCGATTGGCCCATCCTGAATGTGTTGTACTTCTTAAGGGTTGATGGGGTCGGCCTCAAAAGCTAACTCGGTCATGGTCATTGTCTCCTTTGGTGGAGCGATCGACGTTGCTGAGTTGCATTTCCTTGCTGCCATCTGATCCTTGCGGGCTTGGCTAATACCTATGGGGTAGGGAATTTGATCAAAATGAGGTGGAAGGACACCACTTCCTTAAGTTGGTTGATTATCCCCTTCCTCGGTTGACGTTGTAAACGGTGGGGTAGTTTATCACTAGGAAGGGTGTGAGCATAGTCGCTCGTTGTGGAAGTGTACTGATGGAAATCGGAAGAGTGACAGTGCCAAGTGGAACTATTGAGTCCCCGGTGAAACCAAGGAGTTGTGTGGGGGAATGGTCTAAGGAAGATTCTAGTATGCCCAATTATTTGAACACCCTAATGAAGATAACGTTGACGGAGCTACCTGTGTCGACCATGACTCTTGTGACATCGAAGTTAGATATCTCAGCTTTGATGATGATTGGGTCATCGTGTGGGTAGATGATTCCCCACTCTTCTTCTTCCCATAAGTTAATAGGTGCCCATCCCGACTTGCTTGTTTTCTTGGCCCGTCCATCTTTTATACTGAAGATCTGGTGATTCCACTTGGCAGTTGGAGGAAATTCTTCTTTGTATAGTTTAAGGTCAGAGAGGAAAAGATAGATGGTCCTTCGGTGATCATGTTGGTCTGTGGATTGCGAGACGGAGGTGGTACATGTTGGAGGAACTGATTGATCTTCCCGTCTTGTGCAGAGCCTCGACTAGGTCCTTGAATGCCACGCATTGATCGATACTATGACCCTTGTACATGTGATACTCGCAATAGGTTCTCATGTTCTTGTTGAGTTTGCATTTGGCTAGCGTTCAGGTGGACTTTGGTATCATGTGCTCGACGTTCAGCATCACGTTCTCATACGTGGTGTTGAGTATTGATACACTCCGACCCGAAAAGTCCATTTACGACACGTAGATTGAGGTACACTACGACAACAGAAGTATAGCGCATGGATATAAAAATTTGATGATTATAACAAGATGTTAACTACCTGAATTACCCGGTCGTCCACCAAGTGACTCTAATCTCATAAGCGACTGTAATCTTCAAAATGCGTGAAACACCAGTGGTATCTAAGGAGTTCAAAAACAAAGGGTGAGTGGACCCAAAACTTTGTTTTAGTGTAAAACCATCGATAGTAAAACAAGTTTAACCCTTTGTGTTTTTTCTCAAAAAAAAAATAGTAAATCAGACTTGCATGTTCTTCGACGAATAATAAAATAATCAAATCTCATAATTCTCAAATAGGTCATGCCAAATCATGAATATGTCACTATGCCAACCCACTAATCTTTTGCTCATGAGTTTCTCTGGTCATACGTATATGACTAAAACTGAGTATCTTTGCTCAATACCTCGACCACGTGAAACCTGGGTGCCATACACTGTCACGCCATGTCCCCTAGAGCTCAGAGAATATGATGGCACATTTTAAACTAGCATTACGAGCTGCGCGGGTGAACAATCACGTGAATGCTGGTTTATGACCATACAGGTAGGTAAAAGATACTAGCAACTCCTAAGTAGGTTCCAACATCTCAATCTCATCAATGCTTCAGGGACTAGTGATACGCAAAAACTAAGCATTAAAGTAAACACAAAGTCACACTCAAAACTTAATAAAAACATATGAAAATTAAAACCCTTTTTTGTAGATTGTAGCATTGATAAGTAGGGATCGTTCTTAACTGGGGATTGAGGGTACCTATGACACGACCCATCCCAATCCCCCCAGGATTAACGTGGGATGTGTCATGCTCCCGTCTGACACGAAGTGTCAGACAACGGATAATACGTACTTCAGCCCATACGGGGCTCCCAGAGCGCTCCAGAATCGGTGGAGGAGTGCGATGTCTAGGTCTCTGCTACAGCCCGCATCCGTGATCAACCTGAAGGGAAATAAAACCATTCAGAACTGTGAGTGGACGAAAATCAATAAGTTCATAAAAAAAAAATTCATAAAGATATTTATGCCCTTCACTAAAATGTATGCATGCATCGAAAATCAATAATCAAAACATTTACTCAATAAGCCATTAGGGCCTTAGCCCAAAAACCGTAAATCCAAAATCAAGTGGGCCATTGCCCAAAACCATAAACACAAATCCAACCGAAAAACCATTTCATAGATCCTAAAGTCCATATTTACCACATAACCATCCTCGGCATTCCAGATGCCTAGCGTCCCAGACGCTTGACGTCCTAGACGCTTGACGTCCCAGACGTCATATCTCACGGTAATGAGCAACGCGTGCTACCCAGGGTCTCTCTGGGTCAATATCTCTGACATCCCAGATGTAACGTCCCAGACGTCTAATCATAGCATTCCTGCTTCTGAGTCACTATACGGTCCGGTAGCTCTGTATAATGACCCCTGGCAGGCAATGCACCGTGACTTCCCTGGTGTCCCAGACACCTGGAGGAGACCATCATATATCCTCGTATCAAGATGGTATATGGAAAACAGTTTTACAAAGCCATTTCAAAATATCTCAAAGTGCCCTGCCCGAAATCTCCATAAAACATCAAAATTTCATTTAGGGTCCCCGACGCGAAATCACATTTATAAAACTCAACTGGGCCTCATGCCCGATTTTGTAAACCACTGGGCCCCCAGCTCGATCACATACTCAAAAATCTCAACCCGATTTAGTAAACCAACTTGGCCCCTAGCCCGATCAAATAATTCAAATGGGACTCATGCCCGAGTTCATCTTTCCAAAACTGAAACCATGCCATAGGACCATTATTAAACTCACAATCACATAATCATAGCATAAACACATAAACCTCGAAATACGTATAAATACGACATTACCTCGAAATACGTGCCATCTTGTAAACCACTAGTACCACAATCATCATCATCATAGAAATCACATATGTAAAACATATAAAATAGTTATGTAGCCCTCACCATTTGGCCCAAAAGCCCATGGGCTTATGGGGGCCCGATAAGCCCGATGGACAAATGTCCGGCCCGACCCGTTATGAGCCGTAGGCCGGCCCGGCCCGAGAGTTAGCGGGCTGGGCTTGGGCTTATGGTGTTCAAATCCGATAGGCCTGATAGGCCCGAGTCCGATAAAAACCGGTAAGCCCAGTCCGACCCACCTGTAATAAACCTGACCCATAAGCCCGAAAATATAAAATACTCATCATTTAAAAATTAATACTCAACTCAACTCATTCTTAATATTAATATTTCAACCCAAACCCAAATCTCAGCCCCAAGCCTACCTAATTTATTTTTAAAAGCCCAATACCCAATACTCAATACCCAATACAAACCCTAACCACTCATCCACCTACTTAATAGGCTCAACGTTTTTGCATCTTTGAGTATCTTATTTTAACGAGACCACATTTTTTCACCCTTGAGTATTTTTTTTCATTATTAATTTTTTTTCATGCATATATTTTTTTTGTAATTTTAAAATTTAAGACATAGTTTATTGCAAAAGCCCACGTAAGCCTGATTCAAGTGGGCTTAATAGGCCCGACCCGAAAAGCCCGATATAAACCCGGCCCGATAAAAGCCCATGGGCTCTTTTTTATGTCATTAAGCATGCCCGGCCCAGCCCACAAATTTAAAAATTATTTAATAAGCCCGGCCCAAGCCCAAAAAAATTTGGGCCGGGCTTGCCCGACTCGGCCCAATGCCGAGGCCTATAGTTATGCATGCATCACAGTTTAGAAAACGAAGTCCACTCACAGACCGTCCTATGCTACCGCCTCGATACGCGTGACATAAGCCTTCCGAGGCCCCATCACGATCACCGGGACTTCCAAACCTATCTAAACCACACTAGAGGGTTACTAACCTCTTCATTAACCTCCTATTAAAGCCCCGTAATTTTCGCGAATTTTTAACTATTTTTAAACTCGATTCAAAACCTTCGGACACCCCGAAACATATCGAAACGGTGTCTGATCGACACGAAACCAGTCCCAAAATGTTCGTTACATCGAATAGATTACTTCACATGTTGAAACTATCCCCAAAAGGCCCCTCACTCACCCCCACGCGCGGCCCAAAGCCCATGCGCGTGAAACCCACACGTCGGGCACTGTTCATCGTCTTCCTCAGGTAGACCCGGTTCAGATCGGTTCGGTCCAACCGAACCGGCGCTCCTGGTTTTCTCCATTTTTCCACCTATTTTCATATCCATTTAATCCTAGAGCTTCGTTCCACTCATTCTAATCGATTAATGATGTCAAAATTTGAACTTAGGGACTGAAAATTACCTCCCCGATCGACAAACCAAACTTCCATTTTCCTCCGCCGTCTCCGGCCGTCACAAGCCACTTCAGGCCCTGAAACCAGTCTTGATCGACTCCCGGCAGCTCCCAATTGCTCACCTGAGCAACCAATTTGATTAACAAAGGCCAATTTGCGATTTGCCATTTTTGAACTCAAGGTCGAATTTTGCCGGAAATGGCCTACCGTCGCTTTTGTGCACTCCAAGGCCACCTCTAACCTCGTCCTATCCTCCATAACCTCAAACAAACCACCAGAACCGTCCATCATTAGTAGAACTCGACCCACTATTTTCGAATTCTAAGAAACAGAGTACACGAATCACCTGCCCGTTTCTGCCACCGTACATGGCGGCCCTCCACGGTGGCACCAGTACGTTCCTCACCACTCACTCATACTTTTACATTCACACTTTACTTGCATTAGCTGAGTATCAGAAAGTTTATGGATGAGGTTTGGGTTCTCGGGTTTCATTGAAGAAGAAAGGGAAAAATGCTGATGATCGATGAGGATAACTAGATGATTGTTCAGTTAAAGAAATGGATGGTGAGGATGAGTGATTAGATGAGATAAATGGTTAGGATGAGAGATGAGAGTTTAATTAATTAATTAATTAATGACCAATAGACATAGATCCACAAATTAGGGGAAGGTAACCAATGGGATGAGTGACACTTGTCACTCATCCAAAGGCCCCACACAAAATATCTGCCTAAATGGATTAAAATAATATTTAATACGAATCTCGAGACATAAATCCCCAATTTCGCTCTCATGACCATAACTTTTCTGTCCGACGTCTGATTTCGGCGTGCCAACTGTCTATGGATTCGTATCGATCCGATCTACGGAACGGTCCTTGGCTCTCGGCCATCGGAACTCCCGGGTCAAAACTCAATATTTTGCCCACGCCTAGGGGCAAAACGTCATTTTACATTGTCCGGTTGATTTCGCTCAACTAATCACCTTTTAACCTCACTAATCCCTAATTAATCACTAATCTAATCCCGAAATTTGGGACGGGTCGTTACAACCTAAGCATGATTATTATTTGATTAATTAATTCGGGGAGTAGTTGATTGTTTCTATTATCCTACGTGGTTAACTAACATAATTTATTATTTACATAGTCAACTCATCTTTAACCTAACTCATTCATGAATTCTATTAAATTCAATGTATGAAATCCTCTAATTCTAGCCTTACGATTTATTTTCATATTATCTTAATTACGTGCTTGGGGACAGCCTGACATACACTTTCAATGAATTAGACTCGCGGACAGCCCGACATATCTAATCAAGTATTTAAGCACAAACATACAATCATAACAAAAACTATAATCATAAAACCAAGAATCATATTAGAAATCAGTTCATAAACCAAGATATTCAAGCACAAAAGATAACTATAAGGTAAAGAGGTCGTGTTACAATTTTTCTCTTCGAGACACCCTATGGATACGAAATGATTGGGCACTGTTTGGTGAGATACTTAGGGATAGCATGACTATGTCACAGATGAAGGTGTAGAGGATGAAGTATGGTATCATTAACCTTGTACGAAAAATCTTGAATTTGTTGAAAAGAGAAAATTAGTTAAGCGGAGCTTTGGAACAAAAATGGGCGACCTTTTACAAATAACGTAAACCTCTCTATTTATAGGAGAAAATTAATCCCCAAATAAATAAGAGTTTACAATTTAATTCTAAAAGGAAAAGGATTAAACTAATTAATTAAAAATCCTAAAAGATAAAGATAATAAAAATCCTAATTAAAAAGGTTTCCTAAATAAAAAGGAAACAAATCCAAGCTTGAATTTGATAAATTTTCAACAAAAATGAAGGATAAATGTGCTGGAATTTGAACAGGAAACGATTCGATGGAAGCCTGCAGTGAAATTCGGCAGGCACTGGCTGAACATTGGGATGCATTTCGGCGGTCAACGGTGTGGTCAACACGGCCATCAAGGCTTGATGTGAGTTCGGTGGACCCGCACCGAGCTGGCTTAAGAGATTTCCAGAGATGCGCACCGAGAGGGGAATTTGCAATTCAAGACGCACGTGCTGAAGACATGGTCATCAATTCAGCAGGCGTGCACCAAACAGAGTCTGGGGCTGTCACTTTGGGTTCAGTAGGCTCCAACCGAATTCTGTTGTACTTTTTGGTGGCTTCCTTTCATTCAATCATAACATATTCAATATAACTCTGATTGAGGTGATTATTTCACCTAAATACTCGTAGTTCCGTGCTTTATCCAATTTTGCACATTTCCCACAAAATATATTATTTTCTCATATTGTTTGGTATTTAAACATTAAAAGATAAGCATAAAAGGTATAAAATGATGCTTAATTCAAGGCTTATCAACTAGTATGATGCAACATGTGACTCAACTAGATACTTACCATGCATAACCATTAACTAGATACTTACCACGCATAACCATAAATTAAGGCTCAACAATACGTTCAAGTAATCATCATAAGATAAGCATTCAATCACACTCCATGAATAGTCCACATAGTAAATCATGCACATTTGTTGGGTGCCAAAAATATAAACATCATAAAATGTGCAAGTAATAGATTTATAAAACAAGTTTTAGTGAAAGGGGTCCACTCACAAACTACTCAGGGAGTCGGAATCACCCGATGTATCAAACCATGTAAGCCTGAACTCGTCACAATCCTAAATAAATCAGATCATAAAGTTACTATTTGGATTTCAAGTAAAACAATAAGAAATCTTACTTAAATTGACTTGAACGATGTTAAAACGGCTCAAAACGGAGGGTCATGATCAAGAGGTAAGAGAAGAGGCTTACGGGCTTGTGTGGGGAAAAATATGCTTGTGATTGATGTTGATTTAGTGGGAAGTGACTAAAAACTCAGTCGTTTCATAAAGTTTGATAATGATGGTGAGGTGTTGATCGAATAGAGGATACGTCATTTTTACAAAAGGGAGGTGGTCACTAATGTCACAAGGACCAAAGGTTGTCTTTTACTTAATTGGGCCAATAGAGAAATGGGATCAATTCACTAAAGCTAGGAGAAAGGTGTGTTGCATTACGTCTTGGTACAAATAACAAGGGCATTAGTGCACCATCAAACATTTTTGGGCTTAAGTTACCATTGGGTTGGTTCCTTACCAGCAAGTCGGCAATGATCAAGGTACAACTTTCTACAATTACCTATAAATGCACGTGCTACTATGATCACAAGTTAGCTTCCTCATTAGGTCTGGCAGATCCTTGCCTCACGTAAGTGAATTGTCAGTTAACTGACCACAAATACAGTGTGTCATCTCAGTTACGATAAGCAATTCAACATCCTTCAATGCTACAACAAATCAGATGCTTCCTGAATAGTTTTCTTGAATATCTTGTAAGGGCTTCTCAGTCAACGACAAATCTTTCCCAGAGGGATGCCAAAACCCTCAATAATTAAAGTTTTCTCACCAATTAGTCCAAATAGGCTAGGAAACTCCCTATATTTCAACATTCTAGTTGTCTCGTAACATAACTCGTACCAAGTGTTCATGTTTCGCCTCCAATCCATCAAAGCAAGCATAATGGGGTGATCCATTCTAGTACCAACTCAATGATCTCAAACACTCAGTCAGACAAGAGACTCCTAACTCCTCTTTGTAATTCCTGATGACAAAATTCGTCCACGACAGTGAAAGCCAATTAGGGTTCGACTAACTCAGCAAGTAACATGGTCTACCAATCAGTTCCCTCTGTCAAAGGTCGAGGGTGCACTAGGGGTGACAAGATAGTTAAGTCCGAGCATGCCTCAAGGTCGGCAAGTAACATGGCCTACCAATACAACTCTTTTTCAAAGCAATGGTCTAAGTGGAGTAGGAATAAGTAAATTCAACTAACTGTTAATTAATAGGATAATATGTACGTAGCCTAAACGTTCGTTCCTCAGGATCAACATGTAACTAATTCCCCTAAGTGATCCCCCCAATTCAAAAGTCCCAACATTGGGATACAAACACCAAGTACAATGTATGACTTGATTTGATCTTCGGGGTAAGAATGCATTAGTATCATTGTAACGACCCGTCTCGAATTCCGGGATTAGATTAGTGAGATTAATCGGTGATTAGTTGAGCGAAATTGGATTGACGGTGTAAAATGACCATTTTACCCCTGGTCTTGGGTAAAATGTTGACTTTTGACTCGGGGAGTCAAACATACGAGGATAAATGACCGTGACGTAGATCAGGACGTCACGAGTCTGTAGACAAGCGACACGTCGAAATCGGACGTCGAACGGAGAAGTTATGGTTACGAGATCGAAATCGGGGGTTTACGTCTTGGGATCCGAATAAAATATTAAATAAATCTTATTGGGGATTAGTTAATTGTGGGGCCCTTAGATGAGTGACAAGTGTCACTCATCCCATTGGTGGCTTTCCCCAAAAAGTGGATCCAATGAAATCAAAGACTATTTTAATCAAGTTTTATTATTGTAATTATTTCCTTCTCATTTCTCTCTCTCCTCCTCTCGTGCAACCATCTTCATCTTCATTTATTTTTTCTTCAAAAACGTATACCCCAATCCTACACAAACACCTATCAATCATCATCCATTGCTTGCGACCCGTGAACGAAAGTTGGAGAGGATGTCGAGATGAACCCAATGGTGGCCACGACAAGGACCGTCGTGCACAGTGGCCAAAATTTTGGAAGGTAAACCGTGGGATTCAAATTTTAGGTTTTTTGAATTTGATGGTGTTGATTGATTCTAAGCTTAGGATGATGTTACTTGAGCTCTCACGAGCTTATAGGTGCAATTTGGGACGGATTTGGACGATGGAGGTGGCCGGAATGATGATCGGAATTCTTACCGAAATTTTGAATGGCCATAACTTAAAATCTAGGTAATTTCTGCAACTTCTGGGTTGATATTTGGAATCCTTGGCTCGAGTAGATGGATTTACATAGGTAGAACATCGAATTTGGTTAAAAAACAAGTGAGATATCGAAGTTTGAAGTTTGGGGCATCAATGGAGTTTTCCGGCAAGAAATTCCGGCGAGTCACTAGTGAGTTGACTCGATCTCTGGCGAGTTGACTCGTTGACCAACGAGTTGACTCGCTGACTTTGACCTGTTGACTTTTTAAAAGTTGACTTTTGCATTGACTACGTACGTGAGGGCGCGTGGGCTCGAATTTTGAGGTGGGCCCAGTGTCATTTTAAAGGTTTGGACGATCCGGATCCAATGGTGGTAGTTTCGGGTCGATCAGAGATCGTTAAGTTGGTCAAATCGAGGTTTTTTACTTCGGGAATTGTGTCTGGGACACGTTGACTATTCCGGGAAAGTTTAGGGTTCTTATTATGGACTTGTATAGGTTAGTAGTAACCTTTAGGTATGATTTGGGCAGGTACGGAAGTTCCGGAGATGGTGTTTAGCCCTGGGAGGCTTACGGCACGCAAATCGAGGCAGTAGCATAGGACGATCTATGAGTGGACCTTGATTTCTAAACTGTGATGCATGCATAAATGTTTTATATAGTTTATAGATATGATTTCTATCATGGTGATTATGGATTGGTGATTTATATGATTCCACGTATTTCAAGGCGATTTACGTATTTGCACGTATATCGAGGTTTGTAGTTTTGCACTGATTATACGTGTTTATGGTTTTGGTAATGATTTAATGAAATGGATTTGAATTTGAAAAGGTAAACTCGGGCACGAGGCCCATTTAGTTTGGAAACCTTCGGACTTAAAGTCCAATTTAGTTTCATTATCGGGCTAGGGGCCCAATTGGTTCGTGGATTGATTTCGAATTTGAAAATATGGAATCGAGCCTGAGGCCCATTTGATTTTACGAAATCTCGGACCTCGGGTCCATTTGATTTAATAAGGCATCGAGCTTGAGGCCCAGTTGATTTACGAATCAGGCCAGAGGTCCAGTTAGTTTGCGAATCGGGCTTGAGTCCCAGTTGATTTACCAATCGGGCTAGAGGCCCAGTTGATTTACGTAATCGGGCTAGAGGCCCAGTTGGTTTACGAAATCGGGCTTGAGGCCCAATTGGTTATGATATCGGGCTTGAGTCCCATTTATGGTTTATAAATGTGATTTCAGGTTCGGAGACCCTAAACGGATTTGGATTTGGAAATGATGGATTTCTGGTTTCATGATTGTTTATGGGGACCGGACATGAACCGTTGAAAGGTTTGGGAATGATTTCAAAATGGTTTTTCATATACCATCCTTTATTTATGGATTGTCTCCTCCGAGGAGGGTTGTTGGTCTGGGTGGACCCCGGAGTAGTCACGGAGCACTAACTGAGTGGAGTTGCCCCCGTTTGATACCTTACTCTCAAGAAGGCTTTTATGGATTATAACCCCCAGGGAAGGTCATTGATCTGCGGGCATTGATCTGGGTGGACCCTGGGGAGACTTGGGATTTGAGACCCCGAGTAGCACGCGCGTAACTTTAGAAACCGTGACATGATTGGTTATATGATATGATAAACATGATTTCTTGGATTTGCGAAATTGTGTTTTGTGAATAATAAATGGATTTGGGCTGAGTTCCCACATATGTTTGATATGATTCTGGATTTGAGTAAATGGATTTGGGCAGGGGCCTGTATGACTTGAATTTACAGAACTTGGGGCTGAGACCTTATAAATGGTTATTGAAATATATGTGGTTTGATAAATGGTTTTCCTATTCATGCATGTTTTTTAGTGAAGGGCATAAATGTCTTTTATGAAATGTGTTTTTATGAACTTATTGTTTTTTTTTCCACTCACAGTCTATTCTGTTTTTCAATTCCCTTCAGGTTGATTACGGATGCGGACTGTAGTAGAGACCGAGACATCACACACCTCCACTGGATCATGGCGTGCTCTGGAAGCTGGTCGGGCTAAAGGTTTAAATTTTCCCTAGTCTGACACTTCATGTCAGACGGGATCACGACACATTCCGTGTTAATCCCGGGGGGATTGGGATGGGTTGTGACAATCACGCCACAAGTCGGTAGTTTGTGACCCATGGTTTCTCAAAGTCCTCTTAAAATTCAACAAGTCTGATTAGTCATCTCAAGATATCAATTTCCGTGAAAGTTCTTCCAACCCAAACGTCCAAAACTGATGTAAAGCTTTAATCAACCACCACATAAAAATCATACGACCCTCGAAAAGGGAGGAACACAAAAGTCCTTATCTCGTAATTAATGACGATTCCCATCGTAATAAGTACCTAAATCCCTGTTCAGTCCTGTTCTTAGTAAGGTCATCCCACAATGCAAATCTCAAGGTACACAACTTCCAACATAATCCAAGTACTCAAAATCTCAAGTCTTAGTTCGGTACAATTTTAAGAATGTTCGAAATTCGACCCTTACGACACCGAAAAGTAGAGAGATTATCAAAGGGTTAGGGACGTCACTCCATTACTCGAGTGGCGCCAGGGAAAAAAAGGATATGGAAGAGATTGTCTAAAGAAAACTTATCTAATTACGATGAAATTTTAGTGAGAAAATGAAGCCCTACAACTTAGGGTCAAAGTACGATTCTAACACTTTCGATGGCTGAATGCCTAGGCCAGCTCCCGAGCAAGGATTACAAACTCAAACAGGGAGCGAAATTCATCATAACTCGACTAGTGGAAGAGCATCAGAGGAGGTATAAGAAATAAATGTCAGTAGTGACTAAAATTCTTCAAACTAGGATCTTCAGTAACTAGGGCATAGGTTTTGCTCAGTTGCACCAATCCTCATATCCGAGATTCCCAAAAAAAAAACAGCAGCGACCAAGGTTGGCATGAGGTCGTAAACTCGCAGCAAAGTCTGTTCAAACTCGTAATGTATGTCGGCCATAGGAAAAAGGCCATAACAATTCTCTCTTTTGACCAATAGCCCTGAAGTTCTCCTAGGTGTGGTCAAATGTAACGACCCGTCCCGAATATCGAGATTTAATAATATTTAATTGTGATTCACTAATCTGGGATTAGTTGGGCGATTTCAGACGAATTGTGCAAAATGACCGTTTTGCCCCTAGGCGTGGGCAAAACGTTGACTTTTAATTCGGATGGTCAAATGGACTTTGACCGATGACCGTGACGTAGTTCGGGACGTCACGAGTTCATAGACAGGTGGCACGTTCGATTCCGAGGTTCGTGGTGAAAGTTACGATGAACGGAAGTTCAAGGGCATTTTCGTAATTTGGACAAAAGAAGGGGAAATGTTGACTTTTTGACCGGGATGTCCGATGGCGGAGGGCCAAGGACCGTTACGGAGGTTTCGTCGATGCAAATCTAACGACAGGCGGCACGCCGAAATCGGACTTCGTACGAGGAAGTTATGGTCTGAAACGTGAAATCGGGGAAGTTACGTCTCGGTAACTGTGTTGATTATTTTATTCTGAAATGGTGGTTGGAGGACACTTGGATGAGTGACAAGTGTCACTCATCCGACGGCTAGATTGGATCTTGATCCACTAATCATAAACTATATACTAAAGTTCCACTATGTAATTATTTAGAATTAAAATCCCTGCTTTTGATCTGAACCATCCATCTAACTCCCCAGATTGCATCACAGCCGTCCATCTCATCCCTCCCTTCTATTTCTGATCAGTCCTCAACCGTGTACACCCAAAACTTCAAATTTCTTCTACCCTTAATCCCCTCCCTATCCACTGAAATTGTGAACGAAAATTGGAGAGAATTGAATTTGATTCAACCTGGGATTACACGGGGGATTGACTGAGTGAGGGAGACTGAGAAATCGAAAATTTAGTTTTTGGGAGGGAAATTCGAAATGGATGATTTGAGCCGTGAGGATTGAAATTGTTGATTCAGTTCGACTTCTGGGATCAAAACGATCAATTTTGCAGCAAGAACGACGGGAAACCGTGTCGGATTGAGGGAGAACGGAGCTTCCATGGCAGCTTCATTTCGAGCTTGAGTTCAGCAGGTTAGAGGTATGAATTCATCAAATTGATTTTGCGGAAACATCCCTTACACTCTCACGATGCTTACTCTATGAATTAATTTGGAAATCAGGGACGGAATCGGTGAACCCGAATTGGAAACCCGTCAAGGATCGATCGAGAGTCGTGAGGATTTGGACCCTAAATTGTGTAATTCGATTTACAGAACTTAAATGGTGATTGATTACAAGGGATCAGTTGAAAGAACGGATGGATTTGATGTCGAATTGGGAGTAATTGGACCGGGTCTGTTCGCGGGTTTTTCAACCCGTTTTACAGACAAACGGGTGAGAGGGATGACTGTGCAGGTACTGTAGCTCGCGCGTGGCTTCCACGCGCAGCCGCTTGCGGTGGCACGTGGGGGCGCGTGAGTGCGAATCCCGAGGTATGATCAACATGAATTTTGTCCTATACAATGTAACGAACATTTTGGGATTGGTTTCGTGTCGATCGGACACCGTCTCGATATTGTTTGGGATGTCCGAAGGTTTTAAATCCAATTTAAAAATACTTAAAAATTCGGGAAAATTACGGGACTTGAATAGGATGTTAATGATGAGGCTAGTAATCCCCTAATGTGATTTGAACAGGATTGGGAGTCCCGGTGATAGTGGTGTGGCCCGGGAAGGCCTATGGCACGCGTATCGAGGCGCTCGGTTAAACGGTCTGTGAGTGGACATTGGTTTCATAATTTCGATGCATGCATAACTGTTTTATGATTGTTATAATTATGATTAAATGATTTACTTTGGATATCGGTGAATTTAAAATGATTTCACGTATTTCGAGGTGAATTACGTATTTGCACGTAAACCGAGATTTTCTGGATTTTCACCGATTTCCATAGATGTGGTTGAATATGATTTCATGAAACGGTTACGAACTTGAATAAAGTAAAATCGGGCCAGGGGCCCAGTTGAACTATGAAATCGGGCCAGGGGCCCAGTTAACTTGTGGAATCGGGCCAAGGGCCCAGTTGATTTCTACATGTGATTGCGGGTCGGGGACCCTAAAATGGAATTGAATAAATGTTTTCTGGTTTACATTTTATATATGTTCACATGCTGGAATCAATAAATGGTTTTGATGATATTTCGGTTATGGCACGTTTCACGGTATTTGGGCATGAGACCCGTTTGATGAAACGTAACGATCGGTTCGGATTTTACCTATGTATACCTATATGTTTTGCATGTGGATATCAATAAAATGTATTTAGTACTGCACTGTATAAATCCTTCCATATTATATTGTCTCCTCCGGATGAGGTACCCCGGAGAGGTCACAGACGTCTAGTACGTCCAGCGTCTATGACGCTAAGCATCGGGGATGCTGTACCCGAACGGGGTTCGGGGATTGAACTCGGAAATTGAGACCCGAGTGGCACGCGTAGCCTTGTGATTGTGACCTTATTGACGTCAGGGACGTCAGACATCAGGGATGTCGGATTTGAGTGTATAGTGCAGTGGCTACAATTATGGTCATGGTTTATATTATATGCCTTATGGTTCATATTACTGGATTTATGAAATAACTCTTGGATTGACTTTTGGAAATTGAAACTATGCTTGGTTTCCGGGCTAAGGCCCTAATGGTTATTTCTAAATAAATATGGGATTATTGGTTTTCGGTGCATGCATATGACTTTACTGAGGGGCATAAATGTCTTATAAATGTTTTTTTTACAGACTTATTTATTTTCGTCCACTCACAGCTTTTGTTTTAATGCCCTTCAGGTTGATTCCGGATACGACTGCAGCAGAGACTTGAGCATCGCACACCTCCTCCATCGATCCTTACGCACTCTGGAAGCCCGTTTGGGCAATGGCAATCGGTTATCCCTTGTCTGACGCCTCTTGTCAGACGGGAGCACGTCACATTCCATGGTAATCCCGGGGGGATTGGGATGGGTCGTGTCATCAAAACCCCTAATTCCAAAAAAATGTGAAAATTAGTTTGACCCACTCAGGGTAATTCCATTGATAAACTACACTAGTCAAAAGATCTTGTCCAACAAACAGGTGTGTATCGTGGCAGATCCCAAGGCATCGAAAAGCAGGTCATCGGTCAAAACGTGGCTTGAATCTATCGGTGGCGAAGTCAAAACCTCATACACGGAATAGAAATGTTCTTACTTGTTTCCCAAAATAGGGGAATATTTAGGCGTATTGAGGTGGTTACCTGATACTAGGCCCAAGAGATAGGAAATCACTATGTCATTTATGTTAATAGACGTCACTAATCAAACGACAGTTTAAGTTAAATTTGACGTCTTATTCTAAGAGATGACGGTTTTAACTAAAACTATCCTCTATAACTATATAAAAGTGTTGTATGATATATTGTGTGGATTAAGAGAACACTTTTTCATTGGTGTGTTGTCTAATGGACGAGAAGAAGGGATAATTTTTTGAGGAGAAGCGCCAACTACTGCACACAAACCAAATTTATATTTATATCTATACTAAAGGCTAACCAGTCGAAATCACTGTTCATGTACAGTGTTTTCATCCAAAATACTGTTCATGCATCAAAATTTCAATTTTACCCTCTCCCTCCTGTATTGCGATTTTACCCGCCAGTCTCCATGTTTTCCGATATCAACTCCACTTGCTTCTTCGAGAAACATTTGTGGATTCCGTTTCAATCTTCTCTTGCGATTTTCTTATTCTTCTTCTTCTCTTTCTTCCGCACACCAAAAAACCTTCAAGCCTAACATCCATCGTAGCAACGATTTGCTCTTGCAGCATCAAATAGCTTTTCAAATTCGTTTGCGCTCTGTCGACAATTTCGTTGCTCCAATCTGCAATTTTCTTCTTTATGCGACCTCCGCTCCTTCAGCCTGTATAACTTTCGAATTCGGCACTCCTTTGCTTCAATCTCATCTTCACGTAATCCTTCCCCCTGCCTTAAGAAATGGAGTACGCTCCTCTGGTGTATGAATTTCGCGGAAGAAGAAGTCGACAAATTTGCAGTAAGGTTTTGTTTATGCATTTGTTTAATATTGGGTTTATTTAATTGATGATTGAGTTGGGTTATTTAGACGGATTTTGTGGGCTGATTGTAAAATTTTGCATATTCATTTGTTGGAAGGATTAAGGACGAAATTGTTGGGTTGGGTTTGGGACACTCACCTGTTGAAAGGAAATAAAAACTCTTCCATCATGCTTCTATTGTTTCCTACATTTTCTCCATAGCTTTAAGTTCCAATTGTTGGGGTTAGTGTTCATGTTCATTGTTAGAGGAAGGATCATCTTAATTAAATCAAATCAAATCCATTCTTAATTTATTGATTACTTAATGAGCAGAGAATAATATCATTGTTCATAAATGTGGGAGTGAATTTGATGAAGTGTGCAGTCTGATATAATCGATCACAGTGGTTCATTTACACTAATGTTTAGCTTCATATTTTCATTTCACTGAACACAATGGTTTAATTATGTTTTCCAAGAGTTTAGCTTAGTTTTCCTCCTATTATTTCGTCTGTTAATATGAAGTGTGAGGTACCTGATGTGATCACTTTTTTTCATGACTCCCAATTGTTTTTGCTTTTCTTCTTATTCCCATATTTGAATTTCCATGTTAACATTTCGGTTCTCATGTTTCACGGAGGACAAAAACGGACTTGGAGGGTAAGCTTTTGGCTTTAGTTATTTAAGTTAGTAGTCATAGATTTTGTGGGTTCATTGTTTTGCATGTTCTTTTTCTGCTAAAGAATTGAAGATATGTTGAATTTCTTCTGAAATCTTATTCATTCATTCATGGATTCCTTTGTTTTTTCTACAAAGTTTCTCTGTTTCGGACCACTTTATTTCCCCTTTGTTACCAATTGAAAGCTAATCATGCTTTGCTTCAAGGTCAGTTCTTTTTTCCCTTTGTTAATACCTTTTATGATGTAATTAAAAAGTAATAGTATAGTTTAGATATTGTAATTACATTATTTTTTGCATTGCCTATCTTTGATTTCCTTCGTTGCTTTTTTGATTGTCCATACGAATAGGAGACCAATAGATGCTCAATTAAGTGGTATAATAGATGATGACCCAAATTTGAACTCATCATGTTATTCAAACATTTTTTATTTGGAAAATTTGTCATGTCACTCAAACCAATTTTTGGTTTAAATTTTTTTAGGCTTTTTAAAAATCTGATTGAAACATTTTATCTCAGGAAAGCTCTGTCATTGGAGCTGGATTAGAACAAGCAGTGTAATTTAGCAATTTGCTTGATGCACGTGAACAAAATTCCAGAAGTAAAATATCTGCTTCAAGTTGTAAGAGCTTCAGCTGGAAATAAACCAACGAATAAATCTTATGCCAAGTCCTTTGAAGGTTCTTTTCAAAAGTTATTCATTCATTGTTTTGCATCATGATGATCAAGTTCAATTGAAGTCATGTGGTGATAATTATTAATTGACAATGATCATGCACAACACGCTTCATTTCATTTTCATATTCAAAGATGTTTATGTAGATGTTCATAGCTTGAATTGTTTTGAAATTTGATATTGATGTTGCTCTTTTGTTTTGATTCAATAATTAGTTGAAACAATGTTCTTTTGGGCTTGATTTCCTTCGAAAGTTCAGGGTTTTGTTTAGAAATCTTTTAAAATTTATGGGTAGAATCTGGAAAATAAAACAAAATGGATTTGTGAGTTGGATGTGGTGAATAAGTTTTAAAATTAGTATAAAGGATGTTTCTTTGAACTCAAAAATGAAATTAGGTGCTGAAAAGGGTTGAAAACTTGATTTAACAAATCTGGAAAAAAAATTTGGGTTTCTTTTTAGGAATTTTTTTTTTTCATGACCCCTGCTTTGGCTCTGTTTTCTGTCAAACCGGTAACATTTTTCTAAAAGGGTTTTAATGATCTCAAAACTAGAGATGTCAATCTTCAAAACGAGTATAAGTTTGTTGATTTCCGTTGAGAATTGAGCTACCAAATTTTCATAGGAAATTAGAAAAATTACAGTAAAATATGGGAATAAAATTTTCATTATGTTGACATATTTGGCTACTCTTATTTGGGGTTTTTATCCTGCGCGATAAGATCATTTTTTTTTATTCATTTGGTTATCATTATGTTGACATATTTGGTTACTCTCTTCACATTAGAATTTAGAGCAAACAAAAGATTTTGCAACATATGAGGTTCTCTTAATTTTTCTATTAAATTTTTATGCAGGTATTGCTGATTTCATATCATTGTTTGGTTTAGTTATTTGTAGTTAGTTAGCCATTGATTAATTGAATTTTACGAAGATGGTATTGAAGGCAATGGTTTTGATTGGAAGGTTTCAAGACGATTATAAGAAAGTTGTGGCCGATCATAAGAAAGTTGTGGCGAAGATATAGCTTCTTGGTAAACTAGAATGAAAGAAGTTGTATCTGGCCTAATAAGCTTTTTTTCCTAGAAAGTTCAAGTAGAGGTTATTAGGCATCAAAAGGAAAAAAGAGGATCGTTTGCAAAGAGTGAAGCTCAAGATAAGTCTATACGTATCATTCGCCTACAGTATGCCCCAATTTTTGCAATATTTTATTTAATTAAAGTTTTATTTTATTTAGAAATGCATAATTTATATGCTTCTCCATCAATTGAAATTGCATGACAATCACTTCTGATGTCAATATACTTTTTCTTGATTAGTGTATACTTTGGGATACACGGACGATGTCTTGAGCATTTGAATTGGAATATGGAATTTAGCTGCTGTTTTCGCTCTATCTCCATGGAAATTTACAATTCAAATTGGATTTTCTTATTTTTTTGGTGTGATTGTCAAGTTTATATTGAATTTGATTATATTTGCAGCAACTTAGTTGTCCAATTTGGGAAGTGGTTTTCAAAAGTGGTGTTATACTCTATTTTTCAACTGTTTGTGCATGAATTCTAAACACAGGTGATGAGACCAAATTTGTTGAATATAAATACATGGTAAAGCATCACTTATTTATAGAACACTATCATATATATATATATATATATATATATAATTTTTTTTGGACACTGAAAGAAAGTATTAATAGTTAATGAGATAGTAGATTTTTTTTTTTATGCTTGCAGCTTTAATGTGGTCCACCTTTGATAGGGGGAACCCTAATGTTGCTTTGTTAGTGTTACTTCCGAATTTTTTTTTTTCAAATCTCTTATTGCGTGTGTGTGTGTGAGAGAGTTGCATTCTAATGTGGTATTAATTGATTGTTGAATTAAATTGAGTATGGTATTAATTTTCTTTCAATTCTACTCTTACTATGAAAATTGCTTTCAATCCCATAATTCAGAGGACCCTATATGAATATGCAAAGAAGAGGACGTGCTTGAGATATTTGATAGTCAAAAGAGTCTTGGTTTCCTCTAATTTTCATCAATGTCAGAAAGCAGTATCTATGCATCAAAATTTCTTTTGTATTTGATGACAATAATTGTTCTTTTTATGGATTGAATTGAAAATTTTATCCTTCTAAAAAAAATCATTGGAGTTGTCCAATACGCATTGAAGCAAAGAAATCATTGAGGTTTTTATTTTATTGAAATCATTGAATATTTTATTCATTTCTCTATTCAGTTTTCTATAAAAATCATTGAGTTTTCTAATATCCTTTCTACATGTAGGAATAGAATTTTGATGAAACAAGTGAGTTGAAGGGAACGATATGTCAAACAAATGAAGGAAATACAAGGAAACTGTCCAATTGAAGAGTTTATATTGGATTGCTCACGTTATTTTTGAGTTTGTGGGTTGATCTTCCAATATGTTGATGAGTTTGTTTGTTCAAATTATGGGTTTGTTTCTCTTAAATTTTTTATGCAGGAATAGAGGAAGGGTAGAAGAAGAATAAAGATGTATATTAGGCTTGAAGATTTGTTGGCAGATAAACTATTTTCTCCCTAATTTCGGGCATTTCTGATGTTCATATTAGTTTAAATCCAGATAGATTGTATTGGTTTCTTTTATTCATAAAGTGCTCAAAAGTTGTTTCCCATTTGTTAGAATATTTGGCTTAGAATAAATTAATAAGGATGTAGCTAGATTGGCAAAACATCAACTACATATTTCAAATGTCATATAAAATTGTTATATCTCTAGGTCATTGCGGCCTGGTGTTGGAAATGATTATCACTTATTGCAAGTAATTTAGCTTTGTCTAACTTTTCAGGAATTATGCATGGTACGAATTTGAACCAATTTGTGATGTTAAAATCATTAAGATTTTCACTGAAGAGTTTAGTTTCACTTTTCTTCCTACAAAAATGAAAAAGAAGCTTTCAAAATGACTTTTCTTCCTACTCAAATTGGATCATGTTTCAATTTAACTAAAGGTGTATACATACAGTGATTAAACTTGAAATACTGCTATCTTTTTCCTTTAGGTGGAGCAGTTTTGCAGTATTTTTGCAATTCATAATGCTTCTAAAGGTCTACAGTTTGTGTGTATAGCGAAAGCATTAAGTCTCAATCTTGAGAAAGCTTTTCTTCATCAATAGGTTAGTTTACTCTTTGCCTCTTTAGTATTTTTCATGCATATATGGTTTGCGTTTTTCATTGCATGAATGTTCACTGTTTGTTGATACGTCACTTTTTATTTATTTCTTCCAGTTATATTTGTTGTTCATCTATGTTGCCCAACCCATAAGTAAATACTTCATAGTAGCCTCATTAGACCGTACATCTTTCTTGGTATATCCAGATAATAGGCAGGAGCATAAACTGAAACATTCTGGAGCTACAAAGATAGTTATTAAATCGTTAACACCACATAAAAACATTTCTCCTAAAGTAGCTGTTAATACGAATAACAAAAACTCTGTTATAGACATTTTTGTACATTCCATTGGGTGTCGAAATGGATTAAAAACTTTATTTCACATTTTTTTGCTTAATTGTGCCTTTCAATTAGCTATAGATATTTGATTGTCTATCTTTTCCTCTTCTGAATTTGAATTAATAAGCCCATGAATAGTCTTCATTCATGACAGTATTTTCTTACTAAGTTACCAACCCATTCAATCAACCTACATTTTCTTCTAGCAAGCCAAATGAGAAAGATGAGTGAAGAAAGCAAGTAGAGGGAGCGAACATCACTAGTCAATAAAGGCATTGGCTATATTTTCTCAACAGTAGTTATAAGTCCATGTTTTTTAGAATTTTTTTTATTAGCCAGGGAAGGAGCTCCTATTGTTTTGTAACAGTATTAATGGAGATAATGTAGTTATTTTGGAGCAATGACTAATACATGTTATGCTAATTGTCTATTTAATACTTCTTAATTTATAATGGTTTTCGTTTTATGTATCTTTGATAATGTAGTTATTTCTATAATGTGTAATTGTATGGACAGAACAATGATATTGATGTTGATTATGAATCGTAATCATACTAATAGTTTTAGGTAGAGGACACATTTGAAATATACGGCGCGCGGGTTTAATAGGTAGTTAAACCTAAAATCTGACCCCAAAAAATAAAGAAAACATAAATGCCAAAAGCTGCATCTCGTCTCTCCTCCTTAATTAGGTCTTCATCGCTCATCTCTCTACTTCTCTAACAAGCATTCGAAGGCCTTCATTCTCTCAACCCCTCTGGTTCTCGCAGCCTCTCACTTTCATCTCTTACTATTGGTCACAAGAAGATAGTGAGGGCACTAACCTACTCTAAGAGGGGACGCAGACTGATCAAGATCAACGACTGCCCAATCAAGCTGTTGGAGCTTGAGATACTCCGTTTCAAGGCATAAGAGTTATCCTTCTACTCGAACAACATCGTTTTATGGGTGTCGACACGAGGCTCAAAGTTAAGGGAAGAGGCCACACTTCTTAGATCTATGTGATCCGTCGGAGCATCGCTAAGGCCCTGGTGGCGTTCTACCAAGTTGTGGTAAAATTGTAAAAAGACCAAAGTGGATTACAGCGTTGTAAGATTTGTGCTTTAATTCAATTTGAAATTTTATCATTGTTTAAACTTCTTGTTCTGACTGATAAATTTTTTAATTTGTAATACTAGTCATTCATTACTTCTTGGGTTTTAATTCATTTCTTTAAATTTTCTGTTTTTGTGTAATTGTGTGTGTTTAACATGACTTATTTCAAGTTAGAGTCAAAATGTGGATGACCTTTATGTTTAAAATGGTCAAATTTATGTTCATTTCATTGTTATTTCACTGTTTTGTTTCAGGTTTCAACTGGTTGCTTGTTTTACTGGCATTATGTCTTAGCCTGTTTTCCTCATCCTCTCACCTTCGATTATAGAGCAAAACACTGCTATTTTGGTTCTTATATTTTTTTTATAGTATTTTCAAGATGTAATAGTTTTGTCACCTACGAATACACAAAGTATATGCAGAGAGTCTAGAGACTAATAAATGAGCCAGTGCCTTGACATAAATAAGTGGGACATAATGGTTTATACTCTTTGAAGTACTGATGGAATTTTGAGGGGAAAGAGTAAATTTGTTCGTGTGGTCCTAGGAACTGGTTTTAATATTTTAGTGCAGTTAATTTTTGTAGGACTGGTTTTGGGTTTAGGTTTTTATATATGTGTGATTTGAAAATCTTACTTTTAGATCAGGATTTTGTTTGTCTATTTCAGTTTGGATTGTAATTTGTTCTCATAGTTATTAGGTTGCTATTGGATTCATTAGTGGATGGATGATCAGAAATTCAGAAATTCAGAAATTAAAAATGGATAATTTTTGGTTTCTTGGTTCTTGTACCAAAAAGATTTTTACTGAGTTTTACGCCAAAAGGAGGGCTCTTCAAATAAAAAGTTTTTATTTGTCTTAATTCTTGAAAGTGGTGTTTTTTTTCTTTTTTTTTGGGTCAAATTTGAAAGTGGTGTTTAGTTATATAATCTTTTCTTCCTTTCCATTTTCAGGAATTTTTTTCTTCTTCTTCCTATTAATAGGAAAATAATTCGGCCATGTTTATACTCATTGTAGTGACTAGGGACTGGGGTGGATACGCATGATACATCTCTTTTGGTGTTATTATTTTTGACATACAAAGATTTATATTTAATGCCAAGGAGGTAAGTGTCTGGTAATAGTCCCACTGCAAACTCAGTTATTTACATTTAGTCATTTACATGTGGATTGTTTTATAGCATCAGGCGAATCAATATTAAACCCTAGCTTAAGTAAAATATCTCTTACTGTGCAGGATTGCTACAATTCTGCAGAGCATAAGATTAAGTTGTCAAAGGTATACAATACAGAAATCTTTCAAAAATGTTAAACCCTGTCTTATTGATGTGCTTGATGCTTCTTCAGATTGATCAACAATGAGATTGCACTTACAATTAGAGATTTTTTATTTTATGTGTCTTACATGTACAATAATTCTATATGATGAGGAATTTTATGCATTAGTATCGTTCTTTCAATGTCTGCACTGGTTATTCAAAAGAGTTTCTTCTATGCCGGGAATTGGTTTGAGTTTACCTCACAGGTTTACTATTGACTTTAGTCGCATGGGTGAAGAAGGGATGTCTGTAAGTATCAGATTAACTTCCCATGATTTTTTTCCTTTCTGTACTCTGTCTCAGGTTCTATTTAAGTTAGATCGTGTCACCCAGATATTAGTTTAAACTTTAAATCGTGATGTCTATTTTTGAAGATTTATGTCTGGGGTCCATCAGATCACAAGCTTTTTGTTCTGAAAACTATTAATTAGAGATTAGTATAGCAGCTCATTGCAATTATGGTATCCATTTAAAAAAATATTTTTCTTCAATTCTAATGTTATGTATTTTTTCCAACAATGTCATTTATCTTCATTTGCTTCTCATGTTCTTTTGGAGCTCAAATGAATTGGAAATTTGGACTGAAAATGTTGAAAAGTTAATTATAAGGTTGATTCCATCTATTTTTCATATCAATACATGTTTCTTCAACTGTAGATGTGCTGCTATTAATTTGCAAAATCTTGGATGGTTATCCAACTTTGCATGTTTTTATATACATGGTATTAAATACCAGTCAGATGTCAATAAACTTAACGGGAATCTCTTACTGAAACCGGCTTCACAAATGCAGAAACTACTTTAACATTGCCATTAGCATATATTAATAATCTCTACTTACTGAAATGGAAATATGTTAGTTGATCACGAAATTTTAAACATTTGATTCTGATTTTGCGCACTATTTTCTTCACCTTTCCCTTAACACCTTCTCCTTCTCCTTATCTTCTTTTCCTTTTCCTCATATTCTCTTTTCCCTTTATTTCTATCTGATTGTCCTCTCTCCACTCTCGACTTTAGCTTCGCTGGGTTTCATAGCTGCTTGGGAGTGGGGCTGTGGTTGCTGCCCACCTTATCTAAGGCTCATCTAATGGCCTATTGTTGATCTCGATTATAAGATCAACTGAGATTTTCATTTCAATTGATTGATCTAGATGTGGATCATGTTCAGATTTGAGTGCTGGAGGACTTGCTGGGACGACGGTGCTATGTTTGTGGCCTGCTGCTTCGGTGGCGTTGCTGCGTCGCTGTGTGTGTATATCGGCAGTGATTTCTCACTTCACAACCACTTTACGGTTTGAGGCAAGGGATATTTACTATATAATTGCATATGAATATGGCTGAAATTTGACTTCTATATGTTTTTTTAAGCGTTTCAATGAAAGTTTCTTAGTTGCGGGTGGAGAAGGTCGTGTCCCTAGGATAAATGGCTTTATCTGGTGCTTATATCAGAAAGTGATTTCGTAATGTCCTAGATGAGATTTGAATAGTTCTTAAATGCACATTGTATTGGCATGGTTTTTGTGTTTGTATGAACTTAGATTGATAGCCTTTAGAGCTCAAACTCTTCGAGTACAGAATGTAATGCAATGAAATTTGAAATATATTCGGTGGATGAAATAGAACAAGCTTGGATTGTGTCATTCATCTGATTTCAACTATTGAACATATGTTGTTTCTTGATCGTATCTCATACAGATAAAAGTGGGTGATGTGATATGTGAGATAGAGACAAACAAAGCAACCGTTGAGTTTGAATTCCTTGAAGAGGGGTAATTTTACTTTTCCTTCTCTCATGCTTATTTTATTTGTTGTACAGCACATGCAGTTTGGCTTATGTTAATGAAATGTTGGTTGTAGATACTTGGCTAAGATACTAGCACCTGAAGGTTCAAAGGATATAGTTGTTGGCCAAGCAATTGCAGTCACAGTAAGTGCAAAATTGGAAATTGGTTATTTAAAGTAAAAGCCAAGACTCATCGACCCAAATTTCATTTACGAGAATGCATAAGTAAAAAATTTGTCCAAACCCGCGAGGATACGTAAATCACCAGGAAAATGGGTGTCGAAAATTTGCAAAACTATGACGAGCATGTGAGTTGAGGCAAAACTGCCAAACTGTGACATCAAGTTGAGGGACTTCAAAGTATTTACTAAATCTTCAGAAAGATAAAGTCGGTTAAAACAGAAATTGCCTCAAGGGTCGGAATAGTAACTGGGATGGATTTCCAAAATCATTGTTTTAAAAAAAATCATGTAGACGAAGGTGACATGTAGGGGATATAACTCCCAGTTGTAAAACACGATTTGATGTGATAGAAAACCAAGTCATAGAAGATGATATAACATACAGATTTAGTGGAATGATCGAGATTGGCATCAAGACGTAACACGTCATACTTCGTGCCAAGATTTTGACACAGTTAAAATTGATTTGAGTGCGGAAAGGTTGAATCAACGTAAGTAAAGAAAGTCACAACATCAAACAAGCATCGTAAGAAACTCAATAATAAGGTAAAATTGTTTGTAGAAGATTGTGAATTTTTTTTAGTGCCAAATCTGGCGAAAATCATATTTTAAAAGGCATGTAAAACAAAAATGTGTCAAAAACAACAATACATTGAATACGTGATTGGATGGCTCCTAGAGCGCGCACAAGAGTGGTTTGGTGGTTTGAGTAGAGACGCTACAAAACAAGGATATTGTTCACCCCCCAAGACTACTAGGAGGTCCATAATGATTCAATCATATGGAACTACAAGCGGTTGTGTGGTCTCGGTCCTGAGGTAAGTAGTTTAGCTAACTCGTAAAACCAGAAATATCATTCGAAGTATTCTTGAGGCATCAAGCACTCGCGGGTAACAATATTTGTAAGGACCTCATAGATACTCCTTTTGGAGGTCCTAGGGTCCCCGTAACGGACTAATTCAATAAATGTTTCTCATGTATCGGTTTCGAAAGTTTCGGTCAAACAAAATCAATTCAGGTTTCCCGAACGGCTTCGGGGATCTCGTCTCTCGAGATAAGTCACCCACGAACTAGTCGTGAAAAAATGAGCTTACCTTGCACATCGTTGAATGACTAGTTCACACCACAAATACGAACCCCATGCTCGTAAGCACCACCCGAACGTGAAATTCAACGGTCTAATCACAACAAAGACTAAAACAAACTTCAATTTCACTAGTGGAAAAGCATGATTGGTTAAAATAAATTAAAATTCGCGCTAAAAGCGATTATAACTATTCGAGGAGTTGCTTTGACATCAGAAAATTGGGTTATATGATTATCAAGTGTCTGAAATCAACGACACTGTCCTAGAACCACCGCTCTGATACCAAATTGACACACCTCGACCAAAAAAATCCACTTAGAGCACGTAGATCAAGGTACATTGGCTGACATCTGGACGATGACATCCAAATGACGAAAGCCAATTAAGTAAAACAAATGTGTTTTAGGGAGTCGAGTGAAACATAACGAGTTAAATTAATGATCATAACAAGATGTTAATTACCTGAATTACCCGATTGACCACCAAGTCATTCCAACCTCGGGAGCGACTGTTGATAAGTAACGAATTGAGCATGATTTAAATGATATTTCTTATCTCTTTTACTTGTCTTTTGATTATAATTGTACAAAAAATAGGAGAAAATGATCTATTTTGTGAGACATATGTAGATTATGAAAGTTAAGTCAATTCTGAAGAGAATGCAAAAAGAATGGAGGAAATCCGAGCCAAAATGAAGGAATAGCACTAAAATGAAGTTAAGGTCCCTAGTTGAAATCCCAGTTAAGGGCCTCTCGGGTTTTGTCTTTGAATTGACATTTTTCAATGTATTCGATGTGATTAGCAGCTCATATAATCTCCAGGGGTTCCAAGGAGGTGATAGCACATGTCAAGACAATCAAGATTGACCAAGAAAAGGGGTTCTTGCCTTTCTTTGTCGAGAGGCACTCCTAATCCTACAAGGAGTGTGTGTGTGACTTTGTGGATCAGCCTTGTCAGCCTTGCACGCCTAGATTAAGTGGGCTATTTCAGACATTATGCCCTGGAATCCAGTTGGGAAATTTGGCCAAAAGATCCATTAAAAGAAGGGTTCTTATCTGTTCTTTGGAACTCACGAAACTAGGATTTCTTACCTTATCAAGTTCCTACTTTTTAGGGATTTGGGGCAGCTTTCCTTTGGACGAATTTTCCCACCTTTCTCAATGCGGAATGACATGAATTGACTTGGATAAGAAGACTTAATTATATTCCTAATCAGATCTGAAGTTAAAGATTGCAAGAAACAAGGAAAATGAAGTTTCTTGGAAATCAAAAAACAATCATAAATCATGGCTAGGGTTAAGGAACTTTCCCTAGCCGCATTCTCTCTTTCTTATTTTGTAAGGACTCTTTTGATCTGATTTAGGATAGCATTAAATGAATTTCTAGTCAAAGATGAAGTCAAGAAGTGGAAAGACGGAAGGAAAGGGATTCCTTGTACAAGAAGGACACAAAAATGCGGCAACATTGGGTTTTCACGGCTAAGGAGTTTCCTCCTTGTTTTGGGGGGCTGTTTTCCCTTCTTTTAGGGAGATGTTAGGGCAGGTGTTAGGGGTTATAAATAGATGTTTTCTCATTGGTTTTGGACCTCCAATTTACCTCCTAAGGTCCCAAAACTCTGCAAAAATTTATGCTTAAAGTTTATACACAAAGTAGCCGCAATTTACCTATTGTTTATGCTTTTGGATTCAAGTCTTGCATCTTCTTTGTGACGTGAAGCTTGGGAGAAGAAGAAGTGTTTGTGCCACTTCTCTTACGCATAATTCATCTTAGTATTTGTGTTTCTTAATCCCTAATGTCAGGACCCGTCCCAAATATGGCCTCGATACTCGGGACGAACCCTGCTCCCGTCTGACAATCACACTTACAATATCAAACAAAACAACAGCCACCACACAACTATAAGCATAACTATCAGACGAAAGAGTAAAATATACACAACAGTCAGTCAGAGCATAGTTCTACAGAATGGGCACAACAGTCCTACAATGCTAGTCTCACAACGGAAGAACGTCGGAAACTCTATGCCTCGATATCTGCCTCAACGTTCACCCCAGCGCTATCACCACGACCTGGAGGGAAGAGTAAAAAAAAAACAAGAATGTGAGTGGACTAGCCCAAAAGTTTTAAAATCAGTTTATCACTAACTCAAGGTTAAAGCAAAATAAGAATCAGTAGTCCCTCCGTTTTTAAAACAGGCATGCCTAACGAAGTACTAGAGAATCATAATATGAAACATCATAAGAAACAGAAACACTATAAAATCTCATAAGAAACAGATACACTACAAAATCCCATAAGAAACAGAAACACTATAAACGGATATAGAAATCATAGCTTCAGCATCAAATCATCATTTCCGGTCAAACCTGCTGGACCTATCCGAGTATTTAAACTCAATCAGGCCTAAAATGAAATCCGAGTCTTTAAACTCCCGAGTCTTTAAACTCAATAGGCCTATGGGGGAAATATCAACATATCTGAGTCTTTAAACTCCCGAGTCTTTAAAATCAATCCGGGCCCGTCCCCCGTCAATATCAATCCGGGTCTTTAAACCCAATATCCAGATCCAGCAAATCCAATCCATATCCAGTGTAAAACCAATTCAAAATCCATCGCCAAATTTGAATTCGAAATCCCCGGTTCGAAGCCCTTCCGGCGTTCAGAACCGTCATTCCGAACCCAAATCCGAAAATCCATTTATTTATGCAGAAATCACACATAATCACAAATCATATTTCATAACCCAGTGAGCATCATCAGAAAACGTTTATAGGTTGAAATCGCAAATATGGCATCAAAATCCGAAAAAAATCCAGATTTTCCTCAAAAAACGTGCAAAACTCATCAATCACATATAATCATCATTCAAAGGCATAAAAACATATTTAAGATCATAAAACGTCAATAAAACAGTTAGGCATGCTCGAAAGAAAGAAAGAGTCCACTCACAAATCAGACCAAGTCAGTCGCGCTCCGTGCGCTCCTCGACCGTCTCGGGTGCCTCCCGTCCTGTCAAAATGCACCAAGTAGGGTCACAAATACATCAAGGATCCTAATCCAAATTTCCCCAATTTTTCGGGATTTAAATAATATTTTAATCCTAAATCCTCAACCGTCTGGATTCTCGAACAACTCTGTAACACCGTCCGATTAACCCGAAAACTATACCATTGGATTCCATAGAACAATTAGAACCAAACTCGTGTTGGAAGCTTGGCCGGAATCCTTCCCACGCGCCTCCATGCGCCGCCCAAAGTGGCTGCGCGTGGGCCTCACGCGCCTGCTACAGTGCATCTCCTTCCTCGAGTGAACCCGGTTCACACCAGGCTGCAACCCGGACCGGCGAGATCCATTCTCTGCCGTCCGGCCACCATTTCATCTCCCCTCTTCTCCTGCAGCTTCGTCCAGACACCAGGAATCCATCCCCCTCACTCTCCTGGTTCGATTCACCCCTCAGCTTCACGACTGAAGCTCGAAAGAAAAACACAGACGACCCCTGTTTTCCTTCCCGGCCGTCCTATGCTTCCCCTCTCACGGTGGCGATTCCAAACTCCTCCCACTACCTCACTGAGTCACACACAACTCACTGGAACCCTCGACTCACTCTCTAAACCCACGATTTCCCGTTTGAAATTCACGGCCAAACAGAGTACAGAGTACTCATCGTCGACTGAGCCCCGCCGTGTACGCCTCCGTCACGGCGACTGTCCTACAACACTCCTAGAACCTCCCTGAACAACACTGCACTCACCAATCCCCTCGATTCTCATCCTACTCTCACGACTGTTGAATTGAAAAACCACTGGAAAACAGAGTAAAGTGGCTTACCCTTCGATTCAGGCTCCGCCGTGCGCACCGCCGCGTGCCACGGTGCTCGTTGGACTCCCTACAGCCACCTGAGCCTCCTACCGCCTTGGTTTGGTCCACCACACGGCACAACAGCCGCCCCTGTCTCAAAATCTCCCTGTTTTCCTTAAAACTCCGCCGCACCACCACCGTGTCTCCAGGCGCGATTCCTCCACCAAAACACGATCACCAGCACCACCTTGTCTCTCTGTCACTCTCTCAGTTCACTCCTCACTCACTCACCCCTGGAATCAATCACTGTCTCGCCAAACTCTTCTCTCTGTTTCGGTGTGTTCAAGCACGATGTACGGTTTTGAAATCGTGCAAAGTGTGGCCGTGCATACTTGAGAACAGCCTGGAACCATCCAGCCCCTTGCACGTGTCCATCATCCAAAGGCCAAAACAAAATATCTACCCCACTCAGCCACTTGTCCTCATCCAATTAGCTGAAAGAAAAATGACCAAAATACCCCTTGTATAATTAATTACCGTTTTGCCCTCGAACATTTTAGACCCGTATCTTTTCCGTCCGACGTCCGATGACAGCGTGCCGCCTGTCGTTGAACTCAGGACGTCGAGACCTATCTAACAGTCCTCGGTCTACGTGAAATTCACAAGTCCTCCAAAAAGTCAACATTTTCCTCGTTTACTCAAAATTACGGTAACGCCCCCAATCTGTCGAACGTCATAACTTTTCCTCCGGTTATCCAAATCGAACCTGCCACCTATCTACGGACTCGTGACGTCCTAACCTACGTCACGGTTAAGGGTCAACACTCATCCAATCGGTAATTCAAAAAGTCAACTTTTCGTCTACTATTCACAAGGGCAAAAACGTCCATTTATACCAAAATTTTACAAAATTACCTTTTTACCTTTCCCGAAGGTACGAGTTGTTACAATCTACCCCCCTAAAAAAATTTCGTCCCCGAAATTCAGTGGAATAAGTAAGGGTATTGTTCCCGCATCAATGCCTCAGGTTCCCACGTAGCTTCTTCCACTTGATGATTCCTCCACAACACTTTAACCAAGGGAACTGTTTTCCGCCTTAAGACCTTATCCTTCCGATCCAAAATCGCTACAGGCTGCTCTTCGAAACTCAAGTCTTCCCTCAGTTCAACTGGTTGTGCTTCCAGAACATGCGAATCATCTCGAATATACTTCCGAAGCATAGAGACATGAAAGACATTATGTACCTTTTCCAAGTCTGCTGGTAAAGCCAATCGATATGCAACAGGACCAATCCGTTCTATGATCTCGTAAGGTCCAATGTAACGAGGACTCAACTTCCCTCGTCTGCCGAACCGCACAATCCCTTTCCAAGGAGACAACTTCAGGAAAACCCAGTCTCCTACGACAAACTCCAAATCCCTGATCCTACGGTCGGCGTAACTCTTCTGTCGGTCCTGGGCTGCCTTTAATCGATCCCTGATCAATGCCACTTTTTCCTGAGTAAGCTCCACCAGCTCAGAAGTAGTCAACCTCCTCTCACCAACCTCAGTCCAACAGAATGGAGTCCGACAGTGCCGCCCATACAAAGCCTCGTAAGGAGCCATCCCAATGCTCTCCTGATAACTGTTATTGTAGGCAAACTCCATCAAAGGTAAATGAGACTCCCATGTACCCTGGAACTGTAAAACACAAGCTCGCATCATATCTTCGAGAATCTGAATAGTCCGCTCCGACTGTCCATCTGTTTGAGGATGAAATGCGGTACTAAAATGCAATTTAGTCCCAAAAGCTTCCTGTAAGCTCTGCCAAAATCGGGAAGTGAATCTCGGATCTCTGTCAGATACTATCGACTCTGGAGTCCCATGTAACCGAATAATCTCATCTATGAACACCTGTGCAAACTGCTCCAACCTGAAGTTCTCCCGTACTGGCAAGAAATGAGCAGACTTCGTAAGTCGATCCACAATAACCCACACACCATCGTGTCCCTTCGGTGTTCTCGGAAGCTTGAACACGAAATCCATAGTCAGGTGATCCCATTTCCACTCGGGGATCGGCAAAGGTTGCATTGCTCCATAAGGTCTCTGCCGCTCGGCTTTTACCTGCTGACAAATCAAGCATCTACTGACATATTCTGCAATCTCACGTTTCATCCCTGACCACCAGTAATGCTCCCGAAGTGTACGATACATCTTGGTTCCACCAGGATGCATCGCATAAGCTGAACAGTGAGCCTCATCCAGTATCACTTTCTTCAATGCTTCATCCTCAGGTACGCACAACCGTCCACCCTTAACTAAGGCTCCATCCTCACGGATCTCAAAGTCCTGTCTCTCCCCAGCCTCGATCTCAATCCGAATGATGCATAGGGTAGGATCCTCAAACTGAGCATCAATCACCTGATCAATCAAAACAGGTCGTACATGGAAACTCGCTAAGAGTGCTCCCTGATCATCCACAGTCAACTCTACTCCCAATCTACGGAGCTCAACCAGCAACGGTAACCGTACTGTCCTCAAATGTGACAAAGAACTAGCTGACTTCCTGCTCAGAGCATCGGCTACCACATTAGCCTTCCCTGGATGATACTCAATCGTGCAGTCGTAGTCCTTAAGCAACTCCAACCAACGGCGCTGTCTCAGATTCAATTCCTTTTGAGTGAACAAATACTTCAAGCTCTTGTGGTCCGTGAAGATCCTGCACCTCTCGCCATACAAGTAATGTCGCCAAATCTTCAGTGCATGAACCACCGCTGCTAGTTCCAAATCATGTGTAGGGTAGTTCATCTCATGGGGTTTCAATTGCCGGGAAGCATAAGCAATCACTCTCCCATGCTGCATCACGACACAACCCAAGCCTTGCAAAGAAGCGTCACTATACACCTCAAATTCCCCACTATCGTCTGGAAGGGCTAACACAGGAGCAGATGTCAACCGCCTTTTAAGCTCCTGGAAACTCTGTTCACAGTTCTCGTCCCACTCAAATCGAATTCCCTTCCGAGTCAACCTCGTCAACGGTGCTGCTAGAATAGAAAAGCCCTCAATAAAGCGCCGGTAGTAACCTGCCAAACCCAGGAAACTCCGGATCTCTGTCACCGTCTTGGGCTGTTCCCACTTCGCTACCGCCTCAAACTTTTGAGGATCCACGCTGATGCCTTCGGCCGAAATCACATGGCCAAGAAATCCGACACTGGTCAACCAAAACTGACACTTACTCAGTTTCGCATACAACTGATGCCCCCTCAATGTCTCAAGCACGATTCTCAGATGTTTCTCATGTGCCTGCGCACTCTTCGAATACACCAAAATGTCATCAATGAATACAATCACAAAACGATCCAAGTATGGCCGGAACACTCGGTTCATAAGATCCATAAAAGCTGCTGGGGCATTAGTCAAACCAAAAGGCATCACAACAAACTCATAATGACCGTACCTGGTCCGGAAAGCTGTCTTCGGTATATCCTCCTCTTTAACCCTTAACTGATGATAACCGGAGCGTAGATCAATCTTCGAAAAATACTGTGCTCCCTTTAGTTGGTCAAACAAATCATCAATCTGGGGTAGGGGGTACTTATTCCGAATAGTTACCTTATTCAGTTGTCTATAATCCACACACAATCTCAATCCTCCGTCCTTTTTCTTAACAAACAAAACAGGTGCTCCCCAAGGTGACATACTCGGTCGAATGAATCCTATATCGACCAACTCTTGCAACTGGGCCTTAAGTTCCCTCAATTCTGCAGGTGCCATACGGTAAGGAGTCTGTGAAATAGGCTGTGTACCTGGAAGAAGATCAATCGTAAACTCAAGATCTCGGTGTGGGGGTAGTCCTAGCAACTCCTCGGGAAAAACATCGGGAAACTCCCGCACCACTGGTATGTCCTCTGCCCTCACTGGCGTAGAACGTGTATCCACCACATGAGCTATGTAACCTTGGCACCCCTTACGCAACAACTTGCTAGCCTCAAGTGCCGAAATAACTCCGGTAGGAAGTGCACGCTGATCCCCCTGAAACGTAGTCTCTACTAACCCGGGACTCCGAAAAGTAACTCTCCTATCGAAACAGTCGATAGAAGCATGATGTCTTGTCAACCAGTCCATACCCAAGATAACATCAAAGTCCCGCAGATCCAATAGTATCAAATCTGCCATTAGCTCAACCTTACCTACCATCACCGGACACTCTCTCAACACCTGAGTCATTACCAACACCTCCCCAGTAGGTGTACATACCCCTAAAGCACAATCCAAAGTAGACACCTCCCTCTCCGTAACCAAACTACAACCTCGGGCTACAAATGAATGGGTAGCCCCGTGATCTATCAAAGCAAAAACAGTGTGACCAAGTATGGTGAGTGTACCTGTCACCACTCCCGGTGCTGACCTAGCCTCCTCCTAAGTCATAGAAAAAACTCGCGCCTGAGGTCCCGATGACCTCCCGCGCCCCCTGGAACTGCTCGTGGCACCACCGCCACCCCTAGGGCCTGCTGCCCCTGACACTGAAGCAGTACTCCGCCCGGGTTCTGCTGCACCGCTGCCTGCTCCACCCTCCGGAGCTAACAATGGGCACTCCCGCCGGAAGTGTCCTCGCTCTCCGTAATAGAAGCAAGTATCCCTACCGTGTCCACCGGTATGCCTCCCTGTAGAAACAACTGAAGTCGCACTCGCCTGAGGAGTCGGCTGTGACCTAGCTCCGCGAAATCCCGAGCCCTGAAAACTCCCTGGTCGGCCATACCGGGCTCCACCAGCCGATGACGATCCACCAAAATTACCCCGTTTCGGGGGCCTCTGACTCGATGCTCCTGGAAATGAATGCTCTCGGCGTCGAACACTGCCCGAATACTGTGGTCTAGCAGGTAAACTGGCCTCAACCCTGACAGTAGCATCATATAACTCCCGAAAAGTAGCAAAAGAGCCAGCTGTCACTATGGCCCTGATCTCTCCCCGAAGGCCCAACTCAAACCGGCGGCACTTCTCCGCCTCGGTTGCCACAAATGCAGGAGCGAATCGGGATAGCATCTGGAATCTCTGCTCATACTCTGCAACTGTCAAATTCCCTTGCTTCAAGTGAAGAAATTCTGCCTCCTTCGCATCCCGGAAAGAACGGGGATAGTACTGATCTAGAAACCGCTCCCGGAAAGTCTCCCAAGTCACGGTATGTGCATCCCAGCCAGACAGTTCCAATGTATACCACCACTCATATGTAGCTCCATCCAACAGAAAAGTAGCTAACAAAACCCGATCCTCTGGAGGACAGTGCATCACCCCAAAAATACGCTCGAGTCGGGTGTTCCATCGGTGAGCTTCCTCTGGATCGGCCCCACCGCTGAACGTAGTAGCCCCTAGCCTCTGGGCTCTCTCGATCGAAGCACTCTCAGTCCCTCTCGCCGCTTCTTCTTCAGGTCGTGGAGGGGGTTCACGTCTCGGAGGCATGATCGATCGTACGCTGAAGGAGGCATAGAGTTAGTAAAACAACCTAGACCCAACATAAACCGACACAACCTATGCTCTGATACCAATTGTCAGGACCCGTCCCAAATATGGCCTCGATACTCGGGACGAACCCTGCTCCCGTCTGACAATCACACTTACAGTATCAAACAAAACAACAGCCACCACACAACTATAAGCATAACTATCAGATGAAGGAGTAAAATATACACAACAGTCAGTCAGAGCATAGTTCTACAGAATGGGCACAACAGTCCTATAATGCTAGTCTCACAACGGAAGAACGTCGGAAACTCTATGCCTCGATATCTGCCTCAACGTTCACCCCAGCGCTATCGCCACGACCTGGAGGGAAGAGTAAAAAAAAAACAAGAATGTGAGTGGACTAGCCCAAAAGTTTTAAAATCAGTTTATCACTAACTCAAGGTTAAAGCAAAATAAGAATCAGTAGTCCCTCCGTTTTTAAAACAGGCATGCCTAACGAAGTACTAGAGAATCATAATATGAAACATCATAAGAAACAGAAACACTATAAAATCTCATAAGAAACAGATACACTACAAAATCCCATAAGAAACAGAAACACTATAAACGGATATAGAAATCATAGCTTCAGCATCAAATCATCATTTCCGATCAAACCTGCTGGACCTATCCGAGTCTTTAAACTCAATCAGGCCTAAAATGAAATCCGAGTCTTTAAAGTCCCGAGTCTTTAAACTCAATAGGCCTATGGGGGAAATATCAACATATCTGAGTCTTTAAACTCCCGAGTCTTTAAACTCAATCCGGGCCCGTCCCCCGTCAATATAAATCTGGGTCTTTAAACCCAATATCCAGATCCAGCAAATCCAATCCATATCCAGTGTAAAACCAATTCAAAATCCATCGCCAAATTTGAATTCGAAATCCCCGGTTCGAAGCCCTTCCGGCGTTCAGAACCGTCATTCCGAACCCAAATCCAGAAATCCATTTATTTATCCAGAAATCACACATAATCACAAATCATATTTCATAACCCAGTGAGCATCATCAGAAAACGTTTATAGGTTGAAATCGCAAATATGGCATCAAAATCCGAAAAAATCCAGCTTTTCCTCGAAAAACGTGCAAAACTCATCAATCACATATAATCATCATTCAAAGGCATAAAAACATATTTAAGATCATAAAACGTCAATAAAACAGTTAGGCATGCTCGAAAGAAAGAAAGAGTCCACTCACAAATCAGACCAAGTCAGTCGCGCTCCGTGCGCTCCTCGACCGTCTCGGGTGCCTCCCGTCCTGTCAAAATGCACCAAGTAGGGTCACAAATACATCAAGGATCCTAATCCTAATTTCCCCAATTTTTCGGGAATTAAATAATATTTTAATCCTAAATCCTCAACCGTCTGGATTCACGAACAACTCTGTAACACCGTCCGATTAACCCGAAAACTATACCATTGGATTCCTTAGAACAATTAGAACCAAACTCGTGTTGGAAGCTTGGCCGGAATCCTTCCCACGCGCCTCCACGCGCCGCCCAAAGTGGCTGCGCGTGGGCCTCACGCGCCTGCTACAGTGCATCTCCTTCCTCGAGTGAACCCGGTTCACACCAGGCTGCAACCCGGACCGGCGAGAGCCATTCTCTGCCGTCCGGCCACCATTTCATCTCCCCTCTTCTCCTGCAGCTTCGTCCAGACACCAGGAATCCATCCCCCTCACTCTCCTGGTTCGATTCACCCCTCAGCTTCACGACTGAAGCTCGAAAGAAAAACACAGACGGCCCATGTTTTCCTTCCCGGCCGTCCTATGCTTCCCCTCTCACGGTGGCGATTCCAAACTCCTCCCACTTCCTCATCGAGTCACACACAACTCACTGGAACCCTCGACTCACTCTCTAAACCCACGATTTCCCGTTTGAAATTCACGGCCAAACAGAGTACAGAGTACTCATCGTCGACTGAGCCCCGCCGTGTACGTCTCCGTCACGGCGACTGTCCTACAACACTCCTAGAACCTCCCTGAACAACACTGCACTCACCAATCCCCTCGATTCTCATCCTACTCTCACGACTGTTGAATTGAAAAACCACTGGAAAACAGAGTAAAGTGGCTTACCCTTCGATTCAGGCTCCGCCGTGCGTACCGCCGCGTGCCACGGTGCTCGTTGGACTCCCTGCAGCCACCTGAGCCTCCTACCGCCTTGGTTTGGTCCACCACACGGCACAAAAGACGCCCCTGTCTCAAAATCTCCCTGTTTTCCTCAAAACTCCGCCGCACCACCACCGTGTCTCCAGGCGCGATTCCTCCACCAAAACACGATCACCAGCACCACCTTGTCTCTCTATCACTCTCTCAGTTCACTCCTCACTCACTCACCCCTGGAATCAATCACTGTCTCGCCAAACTCTTCTCTCTGTTTCGGTGTGTTCAAGCACGATGCACGGTTTTGAAATGGTGCAAAGTGTGGCCGTGCACACTTGAGAACAGCCTGGAACCATCCAGCCCCTTGCACATGTCCATCAGCCAAAGGCCAAAACAAAATATCTACCCCACTCAGCCACTTGTCCTCATCCAATTAGCTGAAAGAAAAATAACCAAAATACCCCTTGTATAATTAATTACCGTTTTGCCCTCGAACATTTTAGACCCGTATCTTTTCCGTCCGACGTCCGATGACAGCGTGCCGCCTGTCGTTGAACTCAGGACGTCGAGACCTATCTAACGGTCCTCGGTCTACGTGAAAATCACAAGTCCTCCAAAAAGTCAACATTTTCCTCGTTTACTCAAAATTACGATAACGCCCCCAATCTGCCGAACGTCATAACTTTTCCTCCGGTTATCCAAATCGAACCTGCCACCTATCTACGGACTCGTGACGTCCTAACCTACGTCACGGTTAAGGGTCAACACTCATCCAATCGGTAATTCAAAAAGTCAACTTTTCGTCTACTATTCACAAGGGCAAAAACGTCCATTTATACCAAAATTTTACAAAATTACCTTTTTACCCTTCCCGAAGGTACGGGTTGTTACACCTAATCTCTTTAAGTTTTTATGCATTCAATTATGATGTTTGTTAACTTAGTTATGCGTGAGTAGTTTCCTTTAGGATTAGGGCTGTTTGAAGCCCTAGCCATGTTAGTTTATAATTAGATTTCTGGCTGTTGATTATGGTTGTTATGTATGCCTGGATTTGTTGGATTACTATGCTTCATGAACTCAATTTATGCTTGTAAGTTTGATCACCTTATTTGTGTATAATTGTCAATGTAATTGCTTGACGGATCACCTTGATGTTTGTGTTCACCCTGCAATTTTTAGCATCACGTTTAAGAGGGGGAATCTTATTCGTAATCTAAACTCATGACTCCCTAGGATTGCACATCACTTTACTAGGGATAGTGTAGTGTCATTAAATCTTCTTCATGTTTCATGCATTATCACACACCATCGGTAATAGTTGTTTAAGGACGGGTACATCACGCTTAAACATGCAATCTATGAGAAGATAAATGTGTGGGGTGAGCCTTAGCCGGACCCTTGCATGGGCACTTAATTCAGATACATGCATAATTAATCTAATCAACGAAATCTAAGGAGAACTTTAATTGGTAAAGGTGGATAACATGTCCTAATTCATCCTAATCATCTAATTAACTTTCAAATCAAGTTTTTCATCATTTTTCACTTGTTTTCATCATTCAATTTCGTTCTAATCATCACTCAAAACTCCCTAACATTTTTGTACTTTTTCTCAAGTTGTTTCGTTCCAAACTAAGTGGATTCACGTTGAATAAGTCATCGAGTGATCGACCTTTGCAAATCTACTAAACTCGTCATACGATTTTGTGCACTTGTAAAGTATTACATTAGGAGTTATCATTCATAATTTCTTGGTTGATAAATCTTCTATCAAGTTTTTGGCACAGTTTCCGGGGACTTGTCCCTCAACGGTGTCCATATAGTTTGGAATTATTTAACTTGGTTGGTTTATTTGTTTTTTAGGTACTAGTTCATGTCACGCAGCTCCTCAGTGGAGGGAACAACTCACGGCCCTACTTGTTCCTTCCGAAACTTTTCAATTCACGAGAGCCCCCCACCAAGCCCTCGTGCCATGGACAACCCACAAGAACGTGCTCTTGTCCCTCTTCCTACCCCTAGGCTCCTTCGGGAGTTCGTAGCCCCTCTTGTGCCCGAAGATCATTTCCCCATTGTCTTTCCTACAAGCACTGTTGAGAACTTTGAGCTTAAGTGTGGGACCATTCACATGTTGCCCACGTTTGATGGACTCTTTGGAGCAAACCCTCACCTTCATATCCAGGACTTTCTCTAGGTTTGTTCTACTCTTCGTATCAATGGGATGACTGAGAATTAAATTAGGTTGAGGTTGTTTAACTTTTCACTTAAGGATAGGGCTAAAACTTGGTTTCATTCACTTGCACTCGCCTCTATTCATACATGGTCAGAATTGTCTACTTTATTCCTCACCCAATACTACCCCATTGAGAAAACTAATGAGTTTAAGGCTAAGATTATGAAACCGAGACAGCTCCAAGATGAAGCCTTTTATGAGTATTGGGAAAGGTTTAATAAGATGCTTCCTGCTTGGTCCGCATCACAACATTGAGGATCATCACCTCATGATGTGGTTTTATGGAGGTCTTAGATATGGGGATCGTACTATGGTGAATTCTCTATCTCAAGGTATCTTAGATGGCACGAAAACCGAGGCCCAAATTGCATTTGAGAAGATAGCTCAAAGGGAGAAACAGTTTAGTTACCTAGGCCACTCATCTAGGTCCATGGCCGAGACTAGGGACAGATGGATCCATTGCTGAACTCACGGCTTTGGTAAAACAACTGTGTAGGGATAAGGTTAAGAATACCCTGGTTTTTGAGGTGTGTTCAGTCCAAGGACACTCTTCGGATGAGTGCACAAAAGTGGGTGAAGTCAACTATGTTGGCGGGTACAATGCTTCAAGGCCCTGAAATGATCCTTTTTCAAACTCTTACAATCCGGGATGGAAGAACCATCTGAATTTCAGTTGGAACAAAAACCAATCCATTGCTAACCTCTTGCCACCCCCTGGATTCTAGCAACCTCATGTTGCTGCTCCTTCTATGCAGCCCTAAGGTACATCCTCAACTCAAGGTTCAACCGGTAAGTCGTGGGAGGATGCACTTGCAACTATGGCACAACACACTAATGCCTTCATGAATGAATCTCGGACTCACCAAGCAGCAACTAATGCCTTAATGAATGAGACTAAACATGCCATTACTAACTTGGAGAGGCAGCTTGGTCAAATTTCCAATCAACTCAACCAAAGAGAGCCCGGTAAGTTCCCTAGTCAAGTTATGGTGAATCCGAAGGGTCCCCATGGACCAACAGCGAATTCCATCACCCTCCGGAGTGGCACTGAACTTCCTAGCCCAGAGTACACCTCAAGGAATCATACTTCAAGACCCCAGGTCCTTGCTTTCCAAAAATCACAGCCATACACTCAAAATCTAGCAAGCTAGCCGAGTACTCAGTGTTGGAACCATCAGGAAATTCCAGCACCCTATGACATGCTATATGCCCCCTCTTTGGCCTCGGATGAGCCCACCCACGTGGCACCACCTCAAGCTCACTTTCAAGGTGAAGAACCATAGGTTAAGGTCCCTGGAACCCAAGGCCAAGCACCCAACAGCAGCCCTTCAACTCGAAAGACAAAGCATTGGAACATGATGCATCCATTTCGGCTACCTCTGCAGTACCCCAGCAACATGCTGGACTTTCTAACCCTAAAACTCCTTCTAATTCCAATAAAATGTCTAAGAAGGTGTCTTTTGAGTTATCTAATAATGTCTCTTATCCATTCCCTCGCAGGTTTCAAAATCAAAACAAAAACAAGGAAGCATTCGAGGACGAGATCATCAAGATGCTGCGGAAACTTCAAATCACACTTCCTTTTTCCAAAATCCTGGAGCACATGCCCATCTTTTCCAAGCTCATCAAGGATATAGTTTCTGGAAAAAGAGGATTTGAAGCCCCAAATGTAGTGGACCTGCCCCAAGCTTACAAGGCAGCCCTTGTTTCCATGTCCCCGAAAGTCAATGATCCCGGGGCCCCTTCACTTCCTTGTGTCATTCAATCTGAACGTTTTAAACATTTTTTATGTGATACGGGAGCTTCAATTAACATTATGCCTTTCCATATGTATAAGTCTTTGAACTTATGAGATCTTAAACCTACTCATCTTTGTGTTCAATTGGCTAATGAGTCCATTTCTAACTTTGTAGGTGTGCTGGAGGATGTTGTGGTTCAGATTGGGGATACGTGCATTCCCGTTGATTTCTATGTCTTGAAGATGGATAGAATTGAAAATAATGGGGAGCCCCCATTGATCTTTGGACGTCCTTTGTTGGCTACAGCTGAATGCCTCGTTGATGTGAAGAATGGACAGGTATGTATTCCGGTTTTAGGAAAGCTTCGTACTTTCTCTATACATGATACCATGCAATATCCAGCGGAACCTATTGATGATTTCCCTTTGAATATTATGGATATGCTTCTTAATGAGAATATTAAGCTATCATGTGTGGGAGATGACCTAGAAAAAGCCCTCACCTTCCCTAAACTCGAAACCACAATGGACCCAAACACCATGGCCGAATTGCTCTCACTAAATGCCTCGCCATACATGCACTTGTCCAAGGCCACCTATGAAGCCTTGTCCCTCACCACCACAGAGACTCTGCCCTTTCATGTCTCTCCTCCTATCCTTGAGCTTAAACCCCTTACAGAAAATCTCAAGTATGCTTACTTAGGCAGCAACCAAACTCTCCCAGTTATCATTGCCGTAAACCTTACTCCATCCAAGGAAGACTTGCTTTGTCAAGTCCTTCGCACCCATCAAAAGGCCAGTGGGTGGACTATTACTGACATTAAGGGCATTAGTCCAGCCAAGTGCATGCATAGGATTCTCCTTAAAGAAAATTTGAAGCCCTCCCGAGAGGCACAAAGAAGGTTGAACCCACCAATGAAGGAAATTGTCAAAAAAGAGGTGCTAAAGCTTTTGGATGTGGGCATCATCTATCCAATAAGTGATTCAAAGTGGGTAAGTCCAGTGCAAGTAGTGCCTAAAAAGAGTGGAATCATTGTGGTTAAAAATGAAAAGGATGAGCTTATACCCCAAAGGATACACACGGGTTGGAGAGTATGCATTGATTATCGAAGGCTCGACGCTACCACTTTTAATGATCACTTTCCCTTGCCTTTTATTGATCAAATGTTGGAACTATTGGCAGGGCATTCTCATTATTGTTTCCTAGATGGATATTATGGGTATAACCAGATTCCAATTTCCCCAGAAAATCAAGAGAAAACGACATTCACTTGCCCCTATGGAACATTCGCGTACCGGCGCATACCCTTTGGTCTATGCAACGCACCGGCCACTTTTCAAAGGTGTATGATGACTATCTTTTAGAATCTGGTTGAGGATATCATTGAGGTATTTATGGATGATTTCTCTGTGTTTAGGTATTCATTTGAGTTATGTTTGATTAATCTTTCCCGGGTACTTGAACGCTGCGAAGAAAGTAACCTAGTGCTGAATTAGGAAAAGTGTCACTTCATGGTTCAACAAGTTATTGTCTTGGGCCACGTGATTTCTAGCAAGGGTAATGAGGTGGACAAGGCTAAGTTGGATGTTTTTGAGAGATTACCATACCCAACCATGGTCAAAGAGGTTAGATCTTTCTTGGGACACGCTGGATTTTACAGGAGGTTCATTCAGGATTTCAGCAAGGTATCTCGACCTATGTGTGCTTTTCTTGATAAGGATGTTGTATTTAACTTTGATAGAGAATGTAGGGAGGTTTTTGACACTTTAAAGGAGAAGCTCACGAGCTCCCCTATCATTATGCCCCCCGATTGGGACCTTACATTCGAACTTATGTGCGATGCTTCAGATTTTGCGGTAGATGCTGTTTTGGGACAGCGACGCGATAAAATTCCGCATGTCATATACTATGCAAGCCGAAACCTTAATGATGCCCAATTGAACTATTCTACAACTGAAAAGGAGGTTCTTGCTGTCAACTTTGCCCTGGAAAAAATTTCAGAGTTACTTGATTCAAACAAAGGTCATAGTTTACACCGATCACGCAACGTTGAAATATTTGTTGAGCAAAAAGGATGCAAAGCCTAGATTGTTGTGATGGATGCTTCTCCTTCAAGAGTTTGACTTGGAAATTTGGGACAAGAAGAGGAGTGAGAATGTAGTTTCTGATCATATGAGTCGTCTCATCCATGGCTCAAATGAACAAGAGGATCACTTGCAGTTGTACGAGACATTCCTCGACCAACAACTTTTCAGTATTGAAGCAATCGATCCATGGTACGCTGATTTGATTAACTTTATTGTAACCAAGAAATTCCCTTCTTTTTTGAACAGGTACCAAAGGAATAAGCTTGCTAAGCAAGCTAGGTATTACATTTGGGACGAGCCCTACCTATGGAAACATTGCCCGGATCAAATCATTCGACGATGCATTCCGGATTGTGAGGTATGTTTTATCCTTGAATTTTGTCATTCTTTTGCGTGTGGAGGTCACTTTGGGGCCCAAAAAACAGCGTATAAAGTCCTTCAAAGTGGTTTATATTGGCCCACATTCTTCAAGGATGCTCATGAATTCGTGCTCACATGTGATAGATGCCAAAGGCAAGGTAACATAGGTCCTAGGAATCAAATGCCTTTGAACCCGATTTTAGTTGTTGAGATTTTTTATATTTGGGGCTTTGATTTCATGGGGCCTTTCCCTAATTCTTTTGGTAATGTTTACATATTGCTTGCTATGGATTATGTATCTAAGTGGGTTGAGGCACTTGCCACTATAACTAATGATGCTAATATTGTTGTGAATTTCATTCAAAAGCATATTCTAGCTAGGTTTGGTGCACCAAGAGCCATCATAAGCGATGGAGGCTCCCACTTTTGCAATCGTTCTTTTGAGGCTTTGATGAGGAAGTATGGTGTAAATCACAGAATATCCACCCCTACCACCCTCAAACAAGTGGGCAAGCCGAAGTGTCCAATAGGGAGATCAAAGCGACATTTGAAAAGGCAGTTCATCCTAGCCGTAAGGATTGGTCCTTAAGGTTGAAAGATGCACTTTGGGCTTATAGGACGGCTTTCAAGACACTTTTAGGTATGTCCCCTTTTCGATTAGTCTTTGGTAAAGGTTGTCACCTACCTGTAGAGATCGAACACAAGGCTTTTTGGGCGGTCAAGCGCATGAACATGGACCTAGACACTGCTGGAATTCACCGACGGTTGCAACTGAATGAGCTCGATGAACTTCGCAATGAGGCATATGAAAGCTCACGAATTTACAATGAGAAGACCAAGGCCTTTCATGACAAGAAAATTCAAAGGAAGGTCCTTCAAGTTGGCCAACAAGTCTTGCTCTTAAACTCCCGACTCAAGTTGTTTCCCGGTAAGTTACGTTCTCGCTGGTCTGGTCCATTCATTATCACTAATGTTTTTCCTCATGGTGCAATTGAAATTCAACATCCGGTTAAGCGAGAACCCTTCAAGGTGAAGGCCATAGACTCAAGCACTACTATGGGACGTCTCCCATCCCCCTTGAGGCCCCCGAGGCCCCTGCACCTACTCTCTCATGAGCTGCTATCCTTGTCTCGCCTAGACGTTAAATTAAGCGCTCCTAGGAGGCAACCTAGCCCTGGTTTGTTCCCTCTTTCTTATGGACGTTTTTCACCTTCTAACTAATGGATTTGTCTTCCTTTTATGCTTAAAACATTGAGGGCAATGTTTCATTTAGGTTTGGGGGTATTGGACTTAAGTTTAGGGGTACACAACTCAGTTTCTGTTTTGATTTCCTTGCTATTTTTTATTTTCTACTCTTAATTCCTTGCTGTTTTTTGTTTTTTGTTTTGAATTCTTTGCTGTTTTTTGTTTTGTGATGCTAGTTTTTATGCCTAAACATGTTAATATGAATGTATAGAACATGAGAATTTCTTTTAATTTCTAAGAATCATTGTCATTGCCATTGAATTCACACTTGCACTTCACGATACCATAATCAAGTGATTAAGTAACCAAAGCAATTGAATTTGAGCATACTTAGAAAATTAGTGGAGACTATCATTGTGAGATCTTTGTGCTTGATTTCCTTTCTTTCTGAGTGATCTACTCATTTCTACTCTCAAACACTCATCACTTTGTTCTTAATTGCATGATCTCTTTCTATTTGCATTGATGTTTAAAGAACCATATCTATTGGATGCTCTTGATTTAATGTGTAATTGTTTACGAGATGTGATATAGACTCTGTGTGTTTTAGCTCTTAAAGGCCCTTCTTTTCCCCGTCCAAATTGCATGCTCCTTAAGCCCTTTTGAAGCCAAACACATAGCCGTTTTGTTCTTCACCCACAATATGACCTAACCAAGTTTTGAACCGTTCATAATGGCTACACCCTATAATATAAACTTGTGTCAAGGTTGCATCAAATGAGATTCATGGTGAGGAGGAAATATGTTGATGTTTTGTGCTACTTATACTCATGTGATGGAAGTATGTTTAAATGGAAAAGATTGTTCATTTATTTGTAAAGTGAGGAAGTTATTTCATGATCTTGGCTCAACTCATCTATATAAAAAAATGTATCAAGTTTAGTGAAAAGAAAAAGAAAAAAATTTGTGATCAGAAAAAAGAAAAGGAAAAAGAAAGCAATGAACTTTGAGTTGAGTCAAGTGAGCCAAGTACCTCAATTAGAGCATTGTTGTGAGCTTAAGCACGGTTTTATCATCTATTATTCAAGGTCCGAGTCATGACTTCTCATGCCTTGATGCAGTTTAGGTTCTTTGAATTCCAACTTTCCTTTCTAAACCCAAGAACCTAGCCTTATTACAACCCTTGAATGAAGACCTATTGATCTCGTGAATGGTTATGCAAAGGATTAAGGTACGTATCTCTGTTCTTAAACTTCAATTCCTTTGTGAGATCATATTTTCAGATAAAGTACCGTTCTTCATTGAAATTCATATGTGATTAACTTGATTTTCTTTACATAAACTCTTCACATATGCTTGCGGAGTGAAAGCCTTAGGATTCTTGAGCGTATTGAGTGATGCCTAGTGAGGATTAGAGTCAAGGAAAAATCTTTCTACGGTGTTTAGATGGTGTTGTTTTCTAGTTTAATCATTTGAGATGTTGGTATAAACATTTAACACTTGAGTTCACGGTTATGGCATGTTTCTTGATTTGTGTGAGTTTATTTTCTATTCTTGATTCTTGTTAACTTGTTGATGCATGACTTCTAGCATCCTTTGTGTTAAGTAAAATGTTTGTGGGTATCGTGCTGCTATAACCCTCAGGAGACAAAACTCCTCCTACTAGGTGAACCTAGAGATTTAAATGCTTATCAAAACTAGATCGAGTCTTTTATTTTTTTGTTGATGTTTTGCAAAGGGACTAGCAAAAGATAGGTTTGGGGGTATTTGACAAATTGAGCATGATTTAAATGATATTTCTTATCCCTTTTACTTGTCTTTTGATAATAATTGTACAAAAAATAGGGGAAAATGATCCATTTTGTGAGACATGTGTAGATTATGAAAGTTAAGTCAATTATGAAGAGAATGCAAAAAGAATGGAGGAAATCCGATCCAAAATGAAGGAATAGCACTAAAATGAAGTTAAGGTCCCTAGCTGAAATCCAAGTTGAGGGCCTCTCGGGTTTTATCTTTGAATTGGCATTTTTCAATGTATTGGATGTGATTAGCAGCTCATATAATCTCCAGGGGTTCCAATGAGGTGATATCACATGTCAAGACAATCAAGATTGACCAAGAAAGGGGTTCTTGCCTTTCTTGGTCGAGAGGCACTCCTAATCCTACAAGGAGTGTGTGTGTGTGACTTTGTAGATCAGCCTTGCCAGCCTTGCACACCTAGATTAAGTGAGCTATTTTAGACATTATTCCCTGGAATCCAGCTTGGAAATTTGGCCAAAAGATCCATTAAAAGAAGGGTTCTTATCTGTTATTTGGAACCCAAGAAACTAGGATTTCTTACCTTATCAAGTTCCTACTTTTTAGGGATTTGGGGCAGCTGTCCTTTGGATGAATTTTCCCACCTTTCTCAATGAGGAATGGCATGAATTGACTTGGATAGAAGACTTAATTATATTCCTAATCAGATCTGAAGTTAAAGATTGCAAGAAATAAGGAAATGGAAGTTTCTAGGAAATCAAGAAACAATCGTAAATCATGGCTAGGGTTAAGGAACTTTCCCTAGCCGCATTATCTCTTTCTTATTCTGTAAGGACTCTTGTGATCTGATTTAGGATAGCATTAAATGAATTCCTATTTAAAGATGAAGTCAAGAAGTGGAAAGAAGGAAGGAAAGGGACTCCTTGTACAAGAAGGACACAAAAATGCGACAACATTGGGTTTTCACGGCTAAGGAGTTTCCTCCTTGTTTTGGGGGGTTATTTTCCCTTTCTTTTAGGGAGATGTTAGGGCAGGTGTTAGGGGTTATAAATAGATGTTTTCTCACTAGTTTTGGACGTCCAATTTACCTCCTAAGGTCCCAAAACTCTGCAAAAATTTCTGCTTAAAGTTTATACACAAAGTAGCCGCAATTTACCTATTGTTTATGCTTTTGGATTCAACTCTTGCATCTTCTTTGTGACGTGAAGCTTGGGAGAAGAATAAGTGTTTGTGCCACTTCTCTCACGCATCATTCATCTTAGTATTTGTGTTTCTTAATCTCTAATCTCTTTAAGTTTTTATGCATTCAATTATGATGTTTGTTAACTTAGTTATGTGTGAGTAGTTTCCTTTAGGATTAGAGCTGTTTGAAGCCCTAGCCATGTTAGTTTATAATTATATTTCTGGCTGTTGATTATGGTTGTTATGTATGCCTGGATTTGTTGGATTACTATGCTTCATGAACTCAATTTATGCTTTTAAGTTTTATCACCTTATTTGCGTATAATTGTCGATGTAATTGCTTGAAGGATCACCTTGATATTTGTGTTCACCCTGCAATTTGTAGCATCACGTTTAAGAGGGGGAATCTTATTCGTAATCTAAACTCATGACTCCCTAGGATTGCACATCACTTTACTAGGGATAGTGTAGTGTCATTAAATCTTCTTCATGTTTCATGCATTATCACAGACCATCGGTAATAGTTGTTTAAGGGCGGGTACATCACGCTTAAACATGCAATCTAAAAAAGATAAATGTGTGGGGTGAGCCTTAACTGGACCCTTGCATGGGCACTTAATTCAGATACATGCATAATTAATCTAATCAACGAAGTCTAAGGAGAACTTTAATTGGTAAAGGTGGATAACATGTCCTAATTCGTCCTAATCATCTAATTAACTTTCAAATCAAGTTTTTCATCAATTTTCACTTGTTTTCATCATTCAATTTCGTTCTAATCATCACTCAAAACTCCCTAACGTTTTTGTACTTTTCTCAAGTTGTTTCGTTCCAAACTAAGTGGATTCACGTTGAACAAGTCATCGAGGGATCGACCTTTGCAAACCTACTAGACTCGTTATACGATTTTGTGCACTTGAAAAGTATTACATTAGGAGTTATCTTTCATAATTTCTTGGTTGATAAATCTTCTATCAACTGTCAGAGCAACTTACCGAGCCTCCTTGAGATGCGTGAAACACCGATGGTACCTGAGTGTACCCAAATTAACCCAAAGATTTTTTTTAGACTTGTACGTTCTACGATAAATAATAAAATAATCAAATCTCATAATACTCTAATAGGTCATGCCAAATCATGAATTTGTCACGATGCCAACCTACTACTCATTTGCTCATGAGTCACTCTAATCATACGCGTATGACTAAAACTGAGTATCTTTGCTCAGTACCTTGACCACGTAAAAGATGAGTGTCATGCAACGTCACCTCATGTCCCCTAGAGCTCGGGGAACAGGCTAGCGCATTTTTAACTTGTATTACGAGCTACGCGATTGAACAAGCACGTGGAGGCTGGTCTGTGATCATACAGACGGGTACTAGATACTAGAGAATCCTAAGTGGGTTTCTAACATCTCAATCGCATCAATGCATGGCCCGACCTTCTTCTAATAGGATATTGTCCCCTCTAAACTCGCTGGTCCAACTAGCTCCACCCGTATGATTTTGTTTCTGGGAACTCTCGCGCAACTTCCTAGTAGGTCACCCATCTTGAGATTGCTCTAATCTAAACTCGCTTAACTTTGGATTTCCAACCAAACCCAAACTCAGTGAGCTCCCAAAAGGCCTCGTTGCTAGGAAGATACTTGCCCACACATTTAAGGCACTTCACATTTCCCTCCCCGAGTAATGACACGGGTCTTACAATTTACCCGCTTTGGGGCCTAGCGTCCTCGTTGGCACACTTCCAATCGAGTTCCAGCTCTAATACCATTCTGTCACGACCCGGCCTTCTTCCAATAGAATATTTTCCCCTTTGAACTCGCTGGTCTAACCAGCTTCGTCGGCAAAATTTTGTTTCTGGGAACTCACGCGTAACTTTCTAGTAGGTCACCCATCCTGGGATTGCTCCAATCCAAACTCGCTTAACTTGGAGTTCAACCAAACCCAAAGCCAGTGAGCTCCCAAAAGGCCTTGTTGCTAGGAAGATACATGCCCACACATTTAAGGCACTTCACATTTCCCTCCCCGAGCGATGTAGGATTGTTCACCGTTCTTCACAAAGCACAAGTCTTACAAGTGTGAAAATACAACATATGACTCAACAAGATACTTACCATACATAACCATCAACTAGATACTTACCATGCATAACCATCAATTAAGGCACAACAATACATTCAAGTAATCATCACAAGATAAGCATTCAATTACACTCCACGAATAGTCCACATAGTAAATCATGATTACTTGTTGGGTGCCAAAAATATAAACATCATAAAATGTGCAAGTAATAGATTTATAAAACAAGTTTTAGTGAAAGGGGTCCACTCACAAACTACTCAGAAAATCGGAATCACCCGACGTATCAAACCACATAAGCCCGAACTCGTCACAATCCTAAATAAATTGGATTATAAAGTTACTATTTGGATTTCAAGTAAAACAATAAGAAATCTCACTTAAATGAACTTGAATGATGTTAAAACTACTCAAAAAAAAACTCATAACGTGCTTAAACGGCTCGAAAATGTCCCGAAATGGGGATGCGTGCAATCTAGAATATTCCATCAAATATCCGCTTTAGAATATTCCCTATAGAATATTCTAAGGACTATTCTAGGAATATTCCCACAAATATTCTAGGAATATTCCCTTGGAATATTTTTTTTAGTTGGCTTTTAGAACTAACAATTGACTAAAGTTGACTGACGGTTGACCAATGGTGTTGACCATTGAACACCCTTGCCCGAGCCTCACTGGAGACGACGGCTGGACTGTCGCCAGCGCCGCCGTCCACGGTGGGCGGAAACTGGAACATCTTGCCGAAAGACTTAGTTTTCCGGTGAAGCCTAAACCCCTCAAATCCTCACCATTTTTTACATTCAAGTAGCCCAAATTGCTCTTCTTGTCACCATGAGTTTAAAAATCTAAGTCTTAAGTCCAGAATTTACCTAGAACCCTAAAAAAAGGTGAAGCATCGTGGTGTTCTTCGGGTTTCCATGGTCGCCGAAGCTCAATTCAAGGTTTAATGATCTTCGATCTTACAAGAAGGGTGAGAAAACAAATTTCTGTATCATTGGGAAACTACAAGGGGTGTTTTCAAGGTTTATAACTTTACCTAAGGATGTCGTAAGGGGGTCTCTGTCTCAGATTGTCTAGAATTTGCAGTTCCTGGTGACCCTATGTCGTGTTGTCCCCTTGGAAACCACATACAGAGGAACCCACAAGCTTAATAGATCAAGGCATGCGTAATAGATCAATTTCATAGGATAAAGGCTCACCTAAGGTGGTCGCAGTTGGTTTTTTCAATGGCCCGACAACTCCAATAGCCATCTTATCCGTCCCGTCTTAAGCGTCAAATCGACATAAGACCACACCAAGAAATAGTTCTCAGCGCCGCGAATCAAGGAATGTATGTTTGAGTTCAAGATTTAACCTTGTTTATGCTCAATTCCTCTAGGTCAAGTTTCGGGTCCTAAATGGGTCAAGCTCGCTAGCATGATAATGGTGGCCCTCGTGGTTTGAAGCCTGCTCCCTGGGCTCACAGGGACAAGGCGGTGGTGATGTAGTAGCAAGATAGTTCTTGGTTTGAAGATTTTTTGTGGTTGCATCGGTGGTCTTTCCTCTATCCTCGTCGTCGTGTTCTTATCTTAAGCGTCTTGTGTGGCGGTTAACATGGGAAGGAAGAGGGCTTGAAGTCAACTCCACCGCATGATGGTATCCACAATCACCATGGTTTGAAGGGTCGTGATTGAGAGGTCAGGGAAGAGGCTCATAGGTTTATGTAGAGAAGAAGATGTTGGTGATCGATGTCGATTTGGTGGGTGGTCACCGAAAACCCAGTCCCTTCAATAAAGTTTGAGAATGATGGTGAGGTGTTGATTGAATAGGGGATAAGTCATTTTTACAACAGGGAGGTGGTCACTGATGTCACAAGGACCAAAGGCTTTCTTTTACTTAATTGGGCCAATATAGAAATGGGCTCAACCCACTAAAGATAGGAGAAAGGTTTGTTGCATTATGAGTTGGGTATAAAGAACAAGAGTGTTAGTGCTCCATCAAACATTTTTGGGCTTAAGTTACCATTGTGTTGGTTCCTTACCAACAAGTCTTAGACTAAAACGTATCCAACACGAATCTCTAGTGGTAATTTGGTAGTTTCACAAAATTTTGAATTTTTTTTGGGTACGGGATGTAACAAGTATGGTGTAGGTTTCATTCTTTCACCTAGGAACGCTTTTTCTCAGTTGGTTGGTTGGTCTTCCTGGTGATTTTTTCCCTGATGTCTATCCCGATGGTTTGGGTTCTTGCCTTTCTTCCTTGGGCTATACAGGTTGTTATCGTTGGAGTAATCCTTCCATTTTTCTCCATAGCTATGTTTTCCTTGGTTGTTAGGACATTGTTCTAAACTCTGATATTGTTGGCTCTGACCACTCGGTTAGTAAGTTTTAACCGAGTTGGTCTGAGGAGGTTGGTATGTGTTAACTTGAGGAATTTATGCCTTTTGGTTCAGCAGTTTGACTTTGACATGTATTGTTGCCTATTTCATGATCTCATTATAGGTAGACCAACCCTGAGTAAGATTTGTGTACCTAAAATGAGACTTCTGGAGGTCGTCTTTGAAAGCTAGCCAGGCTGCTCTATCATCTGTTTTGATGCATCGAGAGTACTTGTGGCTAAACCGGTTGTGTACTTCTGTAGTGGTTCATTTGCCTTTTGTTTTTTTAACTGGAAGAGATCTTCTACCGAGAATAGATGATTAGTCTGGATCATGAACTAGTTCATAAAAGTGGTCATGATTTGCTCAAATGAGTATATGTTTCCAACCTCAAGCCTGTAGAACCAGTTGATGGCTGCCACGGTTAGCGTTGAACTGAAAATTGGGCAGCATGCCTCGTTTGAGAGATTCTTGAAAGCCACAGCTGAGTGGTACTTGTTCAGATGTGTGATTGGGTCGCTTTTCCTAGTGTAAAGTCGAATCTTCAGAGGCTTGATCTCGTGTTAGGTCCTAAATTGCTTTGTCTCGGTCTCCAAGGTCCTGAATCGGTCTAGTAAGTGTTGGACGAGTGAGTAGGCCTTAGATGGTTAGGGTGCCCCTTGGTCTAAATGGATGGCTTCTCAATGTGCTTCCTTATGGATGAATTGGGATGGTTGCCTAGCTGAGGTGACTACACAGTGTCCCTTATAGAGGACGAATTCTGGGATCCCCCACGATGTCCGCTGACTCGCCTTGACCGTTCAGTGTCCCTCCTAAGGGCTAGATTCTCGGAACTCCCACGATATCCATTGACCCACCTAGAATATATAGTGTCCCTCATGAGGGAAAAATTCTAGAAACCTCCACGATGTTTGCTGACCTTCCTAGACCGCTCAATCTCCCTCTTGGGGGACAAATTCTGGGGACCTTCATGATGTCCTCCGACCCGCTTAGACCGCTCAGTGTCCCTCTTGGGGGATGAATTATGGGGACCCCCTTGATGTCTACCGACCCACGTAGACTGTTCAGTGTCACCACGTGTGGATTCAGATGGTGGTTCCTAGTGTTGCTGGTCGAATTGCTTCTGAGTTCATCGAGCAGTCTGTGTTGTTCTATCGATCTCGTGTTACGAGTCGGTACCCTCGGATTTTATGATGAGGATTTAAATGAGATCAAGTGAAGAATGCCACCCATGATGGGTGTCCGGAAGATTCCACCAAGCAGTCTGGGACTCTCGGTGAAGTACTGGCTTCATCCTAGTTGGCTGAGAGTGGTTACCCTTATCTTGGTGGCTGAGAAGTGACATGTGTCTCCGAGAACCATCACTCAGAGTGTCACGGGCGTCTTGGTATATCCTATTTTTTCCCTGTCTATCGCTAGGGATTATGAGCATCCGAGTGGTTTTCTCGACTTGTTTAGTCGGTGTCTTGAATTTTTCTTTTTCGGTCGCTCGACGTACTCTCTCGATGCACTCGGTGCACTCAGCCACCACTCATTTGACCTCCTCGGTCGTTGCCCTAGCTCGGTGTGTTGTGAACTCTGCTTACGCAACCCGTAGTTGCTCGGCCACCTCGGTGCACCGCTCGTCAAGTGCCTAGCACCTCGACTCGGCTTGTGTGCCCTTGGACTTCGCCTCGACCATGTCGCTTTACGGTTTCTAAATAATTTGTAGGAAGTTTGGAGAGTTGTCTCTCGGTGCCTTGGATCTCTGTCCATGTGTAATCTCGCTGAGGTCCTAGTTGCCTAGTATGTTCGCTATTTGGACAAGTGTATGCTAGACTCGGTAGAGAATGGGTAGACTTAGTTTCCCACAGATGGCACCAAAATTTTGAACCACTAAATGTTTCAACTGTCGATTACTTGTCATCCAATCACTGCGTGATACGTGCCCTTCTTCGTAACCCGTGAACTAGGAAGAGTCGTGGGTCTTTCGTTAGTATGGGTACCGGTGTGGTGTCGGCTTAAGGTTCTCCGACGATAAATTCAATAACTTTATTCATAAGAGGAAGCAAATGGTAAGTTTGGTAAGGTAATAGTGAATAGTATGTATTAGTCACTTTTATTGGAAAATGTGCACCTCTTATGTATGGGTGAGTGGATTATTCATTTATGATAGTTTCGATGTGGGATAAATACTCCTTGGTTTGCGTGCTAACACATGACATGCAAAATGAAGGTGGAGATACTTCCACTTGTCATCCCGTTTTGGCCCGTTGTTAGGGTTACATAAGTGATGTGGTCTTGGCTCATGTTAGGCGTTTGGACTTTAGATATACGATCTGGTGAGTCTGGTCCGATATAGTGTCAACACATATCATTCTCAAAGCATCGCAATTCTATTCTCAAATCATTCAAATCACTTGTAAGGAAGTTAGTAAGATAATACTTCTCAACAAGTTTATATATATCCTCCATATTTAGTGCTTGAAGGAATTACAAGAATCTAATGATGTGGTAAAAATAAAAAGTTCAACTGTATTATCAAGAAACCTATTACTCAGTTCATCTAACTCATAATTTATAACTTCATTAAAGAGGTCAACCTGATAATAATGCTCAAATGTAATAAAATCTGTTTGTTCTTAAAATCAAAATCCTATATTCAATTTCTATTTAAAATTAAGATTAGAGAGTAATACCATATGCTTTGAAGATTTGAGAATGAAGAAACTTAAGCCCAATAAAATTTTGAATAAAATAAAGGAGAAAAAAATGGTGAGATGAATTTGAAGAAGAAGAAATGGAAAATATGGTGCTGCTTTATTGCTGCTGTGACTACTACTGTTGCTGGTGTCTGTTTTGAAAAATGATATCCGATATTTAATTAGGTATGCTAGGTAATTTTTTTTTAAACTATGGGCTAGATAATATTAAGGATATCTGAAAATTAAAATGACTCACTTTGCTTCTCCATCGGCATATCGCATTTATTTAAGAAAATGAAGCAGCAAGGCCTTTTTTTTACATTTATTTATATCTATCATATTAAGATATTTGTTGCATTGTTGCTTGAGTAAAACATTCTATAATGTTAGAGAGGGGAGTTTGGTTTAAGCCATTCAATACCTAGTCGATAGGGCCCCAAAGTATCCTCGTCATTCGTGACAGACGAACATCACAATAACTACTTACTATCATATATATATATATATAAGTAAGATTGTTCTTACATGGGCTTGCTCGACCAACATGGCGGCAATACGACCCGGGTGGGAGCCAGTGCCGATCTCCTCCATCTCCGCTTGAGTCACCTGCGACCCCAGCACGAAGGCGTCAGCCACCAGCGCCAAGGACTTATGCACTTGGTGCGTAACCGACACCCACCCTTCCACGGCTTTGGCAGACCGGACGACCTCAGCCGTCTCCAGTGGCTCGTAAAATAGCGAGGAAATGCCTAGGCCACCGACCGGCACCAGCTCCTTCGTCGGGGGCGGCATTTCCACCCTTGGCTCCTTGGCCTTCTCCTGCGGGGCCTTTGCCGTTCGTAGCCCGGTCTCTTCCGACGGCGTTCGACACTCTCATTTTCGGACACGCCCGCCGTCGGGGGAGACTGCCTCTGCCGAGCCTCCATCAGCTTCTGGCGCGGTTCACGGGCTTGTTCCAAACCCCCAATGACGGGCCGCTTCATGCTGACCAACGGACTCTTCACGTCACCCCCCTGCCTGGCTTCAGGCCTGGTCGGCTTCGGAAGCCCGTCGGGTTTCGAACCTTGGGGAGCCTCCTCTCGAACGGTCCCCTTTGGCGTCAGAGCCACGGTTTTCTGCCTCCGCGTTGGCTGGGGTGCCACCTCAGGTTCTTTGCCCTTGCCGTCGGCAGTGGGAGCATGCTTGGAAACTACTTCACTCATCTTCTTGTGGGCAGCTTGCTCAACTTGGGGATAAACTGCAAAAAAAAAAAGGGAGCATTAGACACTCGGCACCTCCATAAGACATCACTTAAACTCATAGCACTTAGCGGGCGGGACGATCAAGCCTACAACAACTAAGTTGGCTGGTAGCTTCAGAACACAGCAACTGCGCTCTAGGTCGGACAGCTTCTCCCGAACCAGGTTACACGCCTCCCAGTCCTCCGATGTTACCGTTGCCTTCGACGGACCTGCACAACAAACAGAAATAGCATCAGACCCCGTCTCGGCAGACCAAGCTACCAAACGATGGCCACCGGCCGAACGGAAGGCGGACAACCTCTAGACTGAAAATGGCTGGGAATCCTCGCTCGCACTAGCTCACGTCCCCCTCCCAAGGCCCTGACACCCAACAGAATCGATGCCTCCAGCTCTTCTGTGAGGTTGGCACGTCGTTTATGAAGGCGCCACGGACGGTCTTGTGCAAGCACTCCATTTGGTACCACCCCGGTCCGTAGGTCTTCCTCCTAAAACGGTACAGCTCGCACAATTGTCCCCACGTTGGCTCCGGCAGTCCCGCCAATTGAAAGGCCGTGTAAAAACTGACCAGGATAATCCAGCCGTTCGCGTTCAGCTGACCCATAACTAAGTTGGCCCTCGCCATCATTTCTTGGAGCCATGGGTGCAGAGGCAGCCTCACTCTGTGCTCAAAACAGTCGACGTAGAATAACGTCGACCCTTCCGAAGGATCACTTGGCATGTTGCTGCCGGGCGGCAGGGTTATTATTATGTTCGACGGGATACTGTACAGCTTCCAGAACCTATCCAGGTCGGCCTGCCGGACGGTGTTCGCCTCGTAGTCCATGGCATACTCCGTCTTCACCGCACCGTCCGCATCTAGCTCCATCGGTGAGCTTATTTCCATTCCGCTATCCTTTTCGTCCGAGTCAACCACGACGACCGGCGGGGTTTGGGGAAATGTCCTCTGCTCGGTGGCTCAGTCGGTCCCTGATGTGCTACACTCCCCCTGTTGGCGTACCTCCTTCCTCGGCAACCTAAGAGCCCTATATAGACTATCATTGCTGCTGGACGATGAAGAGGATTCGAACGTGGACCCACTAGTGGAAGTTGAACCACTACGCTCGCTCGGCACCTTGCTTGTCGAGTGAGACGGTGCTTCCCCACCAAAAGTTTGAGGGGACCTAACCCCAAATCCACTAGTTGACTTTGACTCTGACATCTACAAAGCTACCAAAAAACAGAAGCTACGACTAAGCGCCTATGCTACCAAACACATATTTAAACGGAGTGCCGTTCGGTAAGGATTTTACCTGTTACGAAAGGTCTCCGCGGGATTGGTCACGATAGAAGCTTCTTTCCTCTCGACAGATAAAAATTCAATCGGTACGAAAATTTTCTTCACAAATGCACTGAGTAAAAAGTGTAAAAAGTCAAGAACCTCCACCCCCTTTTATAGGCCCCTGGCACACCTCGAGATGCGCGCTTTCGATCTGACGGTCACCAGGCCAATACGACCACCTTCCAACTACGGATACGCCCTCGTACCATATACACATCCGTACCATATATTCCTACCAACATACGTACGACCTTTTCTTATACATCACCAAGCTGCCCTCACTCGAGCATGCCGATCGGCTTACGTCGCCATCCCCCTCTACAGCATGCTTCCTCTCGCTCCGTCGGCAAGCACACACTGTGACCGACGGGTCCCCGCCATCCCCCCTCGACTGCCATCACACGACCGTCCGACCATCCACGTGGCATAACGATGGAACTCGGCATCGGGGACTGCCTTCACCTCGGATATACGGTGCACCTCTTCGATTCATGACTTGGGGGGCTTCTAGGGAACAGGGCGCACCGCCCTGGTCGGTCGACAGGCATCGGCTGGAATCACAAGTCCTCGACCAAGGAAATCCACCTCAGTCAAACACTTAGGGGACTTATGTTGATACCATATCGACCGACCACCCTCTGAGCACAGGGCCTGCCAAGACAGAACGGATGCCGATCGGCATAGCCTACAGGCCTGCCATTCGGCACCTGTTAAAACACAGGCACCAGATGGCTGCAACAGTCACTTAACACCAACTCTGCCACAACCACTCCCTGACGAGGGCAGGTTGAACACCAGCTGGCGTCTCCCCCGGATGTCCAGGGCTCACCAGGTGACCTTCAGCCACAAAACTGAACCTGCTCCCAAACAGTAGCTCAACTACCGCAGTTATGGCTACTATAAATACCTTGCAACCCTTCACAAAGGTACGACTCTGAGACCCCATTCAGATTACTGTTATTTCCCTGCCCTTCGGCATGCATATACTAACTTAGGCATCAGAGTCCCTTTGCCGGACACCACACCGGTGTCATGTCTTTGCAGGATCTCTGCCGAGCGGCAACGCCTCCAGCGGGCCCAAAGCACCACGTAGCTGGTCCTAGATCCCCTAGCGGGTCTCATCAAGTTGGTCCATTTCAAGATCAAACAAAGGGATATTTATATTATTTATATTTAATTTTATATATTTTTTATTTTTTTAGATTTGGTGTTAATTAATTGCTCTGAATAAAAATGAAGTGGAATTTCATTAATCTTTAAACTATGGATGCTTACATGGATTTTAATTGATAATTTTTTTTTTCAATTAAAAATTGTTCTTTTTCTTTCAATTAATAATTATTTTTCAGTTTAATATATATATATATATATATATATACAAAAAAAAAAGGATTAAAATGAAATATTGACTAGCTAGCCTAGCGTTCGCCTGACATTAGCCTTACAGCATCTCTTAACCTCCCAAATCTTGGAACCATCGACTGTTTTGTACCTTTTATTTTTTTGAGTAAAAATGAATTCTTATTAGATCATGGGCTTTATTATACAAATTTATTTTTTCTTTCTAAAATCAATTAACTCAAACATTTCATGATTGTTCAAAGCTTTGGCTTTGGAGTAGAAATCGCCACCCCAACAACGTTGCACAGCTTCAGATATAAGCTCTTCCTAATCTCCGCATACACGTTTCCGTTCCACTTACTCTTCCTCAATTGCTCCGTCATGCACACCACATCCTCCACCGTGCTCTTCGTGCTATTGTATGTTGCTTCGACGATTCCCATCTTCACCGCCTCATTTTCTTTCACCTACATCCCCCTCAGCATCAAGCGATTTTTTTAGGGTTTTCGTTAAAAAAAAAATCTTAACTGAAAAATGATTTTTAATTGAAAGAAAAAAGAAAATTGTTAATTAAAAAAAGAAATTATCAATTAAAAGCCATCTAATCGAAAGATGAATGAGGTTGCACATCACTTTTAATCTGAGTTATTGATTAACACCAAATCTAAAGGTCCAGAAAAGAGTGTAAATTTAGATGTAAACGTGGGTATCCCTTAACCTATATAAGTATATTTTCCATATGTGATAGTTGAACCCATGATCTCTCATTTATCATCAACGAAAAGTAGGATGTTAATTTTTGACACGATTTGATAAATGATTTCAAATGTGCACAAAATTTATCTGAATTCATCTACATGATTAAAATTTAGAGTCATTTTCAAGTCAATATGTTATGACTCGTTTAATAAACATATGGAGTTTAGGTCAACATGTTAACTCATGTAATGACCTATTAATCTGTTTAATATATGTGTAAATTACTAATCTATTTATCTTTTACCTACCTATATACCTAATAAATCTTTATATTGTTAAGATTATTTGGGTTGAATAAATCAAACTACGCATAGGTTAATTGAGTTTTAAAAATGACTTGTTTAATAAGTAGATTACATGAGTTATTTGGTTTATTAATGTTGATGCACAAAATGCGCCAACTTATAGAACGAATGCTGCTCAGCTATGCGCCCTTGGATAGACATGCAAAAACGAGGTAACTGGTCGGTCGGTCAGAGGTAGGCACCGGTGTAGTACCAACCTAAGGGTACTCCGACACCCAAGTTAGTGGTGGGTCTATGTGTAAGGAGTGAGTGGTGAATAATGATTTGTAAAGTAGGTGTAAATAGTAAATGCTTAGTTACCTTTATGGGGAAAATGAACCCATTTTGTATGGGTGTGATGTTTGCAATAAAGTTATTCTTCCAATGTGGGACACTAAACATTCATTGTGAGACCGAGAATGGAAGACTGACCTCTATCCATGTATCAGTGTTGTCCAGACCTTGCCAGGGCTTGTTTATCAGTGTGGGCTTAGGCTCTTGAGTTTGTAGAAGTGTGTTGGGCTAGAGGTACTGGGCCAAATGAGTCTAGGCTGATATAGTATCAACAGAAATCCCCAAAAATTTTTACCGATGTGAAATTTCTTGGTTGGGGACTCGTAAAAATTCCCTAGACCCGATGTGGGTGCATACCTCTAGTCCCTCAAGTGAGGGAGTGTACCGAGCAGAAATTGTCGTCAGTGTGTTTGTAGTTGGACTGATCGGTGGACTAGTGGGATACTGACTAGTATACCTTTGATGGGTATGCGGGTATCGTCTGGCATGTCAGTGCTAGCCGGTCAGTGTTGGCATGGAAGGTTAGGAGTGGCTAGTGTTACATAGCTCAGTCGGTGCCAGTTGGGCTTCTAGCGATTTCTAGGTTCCCAATGGTTCGCATAGGGACGCATGCGACCAGTGTGAGCTTGATAATTGTCGTGGTGATAAATGTTGTGTGTACCGAGGTGACCTTTTGTATGTCGACTCACCCCTATAAACAGTTGGGAAAAAGTGAGAAGGAAATTCACTTTTTCACATTTTACGATGTTGCCTTGGTGAAATTCGTACTATGTTGATCAGACGATTTCTAGCGAAGTGTGTATGGTTGAGCCTGTGGTGGGGAGATTTCCAGTGAGGGCGATTACCATGTATTAACAAGGCATGACCTCTTTTCTTTCTTTTTTTCCCATTGAATCGTGTTTTCGGGATGAACTGGGGATGAACTGGGGGTCGAACATCGGTTCGATCCGAGGAAGATAGTGGTCGGTGATCAAAAGTTTTTTGTCTTTCCTTTTTTTCTTAGATTGCTCCGATGTCTAACCGGGATAGTGAGTCGAATGATGTTCAAGATTACGTCGTTGAGGATCGACAAAGTTCAGCATCTTTGGTAGAAAGGAGTCCGTCGGTGGAGATCACACTGAGCTTGAAGATTAGAAAGAAGCCTCGTCGGGGTGATCAGTCTAGTGTATCGACGTTTGGTCGATCTGATGTTAATAAAAAAGCTTACTTAGATGGGTAAGATTCCGTTTGGGAGCACCAGAGCCGTCTGAGCGATGAGTGGTCAGGAAAGAGGATCGATCACGGTGATCAGTACACCGATCGAGGAGGAGTCGAAGGGGGAGGTAATCCTGACTGCGTTGGCCATACAAACCACCAAGTTTACTATGGATGGGCTCAGTAGTAAAGAAACGAAGGCGACTGTCAATAAGTTCTAGTGGGCCTAGAATGTGTCATCTGATGTGGAGTTGAGGGTGGTAGAGCCTAACGAGTTGCCAAGCAATCCCCCAATATGATTTGCTCTTTTTTACACTGAGGTGTTCACCCATGGGGTCAGGTTCCCCCTGAATCTCTGGTTGAAATCAATGGTTCAGAGTCTGGGGTGGCTCTCGGTTAGCTTAATCCAAACGTCTGGATTATCCTGATAAGTCTGCATGCTGCCTTCTAGAGGGCAAAGCAAAGGCCTCTAACGTACGCCCAAGTAGTGCACTTGTATGAGTTCGCCCAGCAGTAGCAGCGCAAGGGTTGGGTGCACACTCGGTGTATGGACAAGATGTCCTGAGGGGAATACATCCACCGTCTCCCGTTGTCCTAGAAAACGTATAAGAATAAATCTATCTTCGTCGGTAGAAACTTGGGGGGGGGGGGGGGGGGGGGGAAGGAATCCCATCGGTGTTCCAAGATCTAAGTAATGAGGGTCAGTCCTTGTGGTAGTTGTATTTTTCTTTCTATGTATTTCTGGTTTTGTACCGATCGGTATTCTATTGAGCAGGTTGTATGACTCGTGTCTTGGGAAGAACGGCGAGCAATCCCACATCGCTCGGGGAGAGAAAAGTGAAATGTCTTATATGTGTGAGCATGTACCTTCCTAGCAAGAGGCATTTTAGGAGCTCACTAGCATTGGATTCCTTTGAAACTCCAAAGTTAAGCGAGATTAGGCTGGATCAATTCTAAGATGGGTGACCCACTGAGAATTTGCATGTGAGTTCTGATAACGCCCAAACTACGCATTAAATGAAATACGTAAATTGAGTATTATGCAATTTAAACCCTTTTTGTGTAATTGTAGTATTGGTAAATATGGATCGTTCTTAACCGGAGAAATTAGGGAATATTAATAATATGTTAGTTAAAAAGAATAATGAATAATCAAGAAATAATGAATTAAAGAATTGAAGAATTAAATAATTAAATAATAATGAATTAATGAAATAAAGAATAAAAGAATAAAAGAATAAAGAATTAAATTAGGGGTTTAAATATTGTAATCTTAGAATAAAGAAAACAAGTAAAAATAATTAGGAACTTAATTATACTTATACTTTAACTTTTGTACAAGTGAACTTTCTTCAAACACATATTTTTACCAACACTCTAATATCATGATCATATTGAACCAATCACGAAATCCTACCTTAATCATCTCAAATACATGCATACATTTTTCATATTATAAATGCACCGAATATCGGATTATTATTTACAATATGATTCACCTTAAGTTTGTGATTTAATGCGCCGAACAACAGTCAAACATTAAATCTCTTCAATTTTCTACTAAGTGCACCGAACAGAGGTAATAAACACTTATCGTAGAATTGAAGTTTAAGCACTAAAACATATGAAGTAAAAGAAATTCAAAAAGTAAAACACATGAAAATTGCATTCGTACTTACAAATGTTAGAAAGAAAAAATCAACACATATATTGAATTATAAGTAAACCGAAACAATAACAAGAATTTAAGTAAAGGGAATAAAGATACACTTTCGGAACCCAAGAACAGTTTGTGATTTCGAAAGTGGATGGAAACAATGGAATCTTATTCATAAGGAACACTGAATAGCGGCTGAAACCTTATAAAGATAGAGAATAAAACATAAGAATTTGGACTTAAATTCTAGAATTATTTCGGAAATACTCGGCCTAGGTATTTCTTAAGGAAAACATAAAAATGTGTTTAAGAGATCTAAAAAAAAATCACAAGAACAAAGTAAAGAAGAAATGAAATTAAGAAACAAAATGGAAGACATAAATTAAAAATAAGAATTAAAAGAAAGCTAATTAATAAAAAAATCTACAAGAAGTTAAAATGATCCCCAAAAATAAAGAACAAAAAGAAAGAAGATGACCTAAAAGAAGAGAAAAACTAGAGAGAAATAATAGAACCTAAACTAAAAAGAGAAACAAAATGGGACAATTGGGGGCCCCCTAAACAAGTGAAATGGTCTTCCTATTTATAGAGGGAGCCATAAATATTCAAAATAAAAATACAAAATAAAATAAAATAAATGAAATGATGAACAATGATGATTTTTTACTAATTTTGGTCTGAAAAGTAACTGATTTTTGTACAAAATGAGGTAGGTTGGAGTGGGTTGGTGCTGTTGGGTTGCAGCTGGGTTGGTGAATGCTGCAGCGGGCCAGACGCTGCAAAGTAGTGGGCTAGACGAACATGGGCTGCATCGCAAATTGGGGTTGTGAAGGCGTGCAAGTCGCGGGCTGGAGCAGAGCAGGACACGCGAGTCGGGTGCTAGATCAGGCATTGGGCTTGGACTTTGTGTTTGCAAGCCGCGTCGCTGGGCTTTGCTGGGATCTGGGCTTGGGTTGTTTCCTGCGATGGGCTGGGCTGGATTCTCTAAGCTGCACACAAACAAAAAAAGGCTGAAATTAAATATGAATTTGGGCTTACAAAATTAATATTAATTAATATATATAATTCAATCGAATTTCGTCCATAATTTATTTGTTATAATTCCAATTGAGACGATTCTTTTGCCAAAACACTCCAAATTACACGTTTTATTTATTTAAACAAAAATATCACAAAATATATTATTTTATCTAATTTTTTATTATTTTAATATTAAAAGTCAAGTATAAAAGGTAAAAAATAATATAAAATAATGCTTATTTGAGGACCTATCAAATACCCCCACACTTAAACTTTGCTAGTCCCTAACAAATACTGAAATTAAACTACGAAGTCAAAAAAAGTAAACCCTTAACCATTAGTCTCAATACTTCATGATTATCATGACAAAAGATTTTTCACTTAATTCATTCAAGCATATGGAATTCAAGAGTTAATACATGGTAACAAAATGTTTTAACAAGTAAGATAATGAGTAAATATGGTGAAATGGATCTCAACATGAATAAAACAAGTATGAATCAACTCACAAGGATATGCACTCATAAATTCACTCAATTTTGTATGGGTTTGTGTTTGCACTTAAAATATGTACGAAAAATGCTCACATAATAGAAATGAAGTATTTTTGCAAAATCTCAAACAAACAGCTCAAGATAAAAACAAAAACATACTTGCACAAATGAACCAAAACCATAAGCTTACTCAAGTGATTGACTCTACTAATCAAAATTTACCATCTTAAGGATCATAAGGTCTTTATGAAGGTTGTAGTGGGGCTAAGTTTAGAGGCAATGAATATATAGGACAAGTGGTACTTAAATTCGTTCAAAGACTCAAAAGACTCCCAAAACGTATCATAACTTCCCAACCTTAGTGCAATGATGTCAATAATTCATCCCTTCGAACATAGGCCTAATTTCATCATGTTGGGCCTCGAATTTATTCTTTGTGTCGGATTTACGAATGTAAAGGATTTAACTCAAACATTATATAATCAAACCTTATTACCTTGACAGAGACTCAAAACATTTTTTTTTTGTTTTTTTTTTGTTTTGTTTTCATTTTCATTTTTTTTCCCCATATTTTTTTTCTTTTTCATATATCAAGGTAATAATATATGTCAATAATACAACAAAGTTTGAGTACGTAAATCCATATACATAAAAGTCTTCAAAACATCATCAATTTCTCTTCACACTATTTTCATGTCTTCAACCGAGTCTTTGGAACAAGGGTGAAATATTTCTATACTAAGCTCAAGTGTTTAGATAATCATGGTGATGAAAGAAAGGCTTAATGTGGGCTCAAATGGGTTAAAACTAAGGGGGTCGCAACTTGTGCGCACAAAATAGGGAACATGGATGTTTGGATTTGAGGTGTTAACCCTAATGCCTTAATCATGTCCAAAATCAGAGAGTTTATTGCCTTAAAAGTTTTGGAAATCACAGAGAATAAGTTCTAGTACTCTAGAGTTCATTAAAATCTATTACAACCAGTTATGAGGCATATGTATATCAATTTAAACAAAAAACGTAAGAATCACTCATCAAAGATGTATATAACGTTCTAAAGCTCACATAAGGTTCAAATGATTCATACTTATCTTAACATGCTCGTTTATGTACCCATTTACATGCATTATCAACAAGTTATAACACTTAATTACAAAATATTAACAAATAAATTCAAGTTGTAGTGATCATCTTTATAGCCATAACATATTCATTTCCGTTCATTGTCAAGTTAAAGGGTAACTTAATACTTGTAAAAATACTAAGTTAACACAAAAAGACTCAAGAAAGCAATAGAAATAATTTTTATTTTCATTTTTAATTTTTTTTAAAACAATTTTATTGTACAATTAAAATTGTAAACCACTCCCCCATACTTAAATTCTACATTGTCCTCAATGTAGGAAAATAAGAAGTAATTGAACATAGAATTGAAGTAAGGAAAATGATTTACGAAAATAAAACAAGAAAAACATTAAGTAAACAAAATAAAGAGGGTGAAGGTTGAAAGATAGCAAATCTGTGTTGATGACTTCTTCACATCCTGGGAATACATTGGGTTGCCTCCCAACAAGCGCTTGAAGTTTAACGTCCATCCAGCCTAGACAGAGATGTAAGTTAGTTAGTTAGTCAAAGATGCACGTTTTTCAAGAATGCAAGTTAGAGATGCAAATTAGATTAAAGATGCAATGCAAATTAAACTAAAGATGCAAGTTAAGATATTAACAAAAGTAAAAAGAAATAACCAATATTTACATGTCGGGGGAAGTCAAAGATATATATGGTTCACATAGCTTCAAAGTTTGGATGAAGACTTCTATGTCCGTGCGGTCCAAGTAAATATCTTGGATTAATTCAACTGTTTGGGCAAGTTCAAAGGTGACCAAGTTAGAAAGAATAAACATAAGAGGCATGACTAATTTCAAGACATCCCGAGGCTTAAACTCCATTGATATCCCTTTCTTAGACCCAAAACCCGTTATGAGTACCGTCTCATGTCCTAGACATCACCCTCAAAAATTTCTTACTTCAGAGGAATTAAGATAACTCAAGTGTTAACACTCACCGTAGGTGAGAATTAATAAAAGAGGCTTCACTGATTAAAGATCAAAATTTAAATTTCGAAGTACAAGTGATCTACATATAGCCGAGACTAATGTATGAATACAAAAACTATTTACAAGTATGTTTTTATGCACAATTTTACAAATATAACATGAAAAATTACATATAAACAATTTATAAAAGTATGAACAATTTATTCACAAGTAATGATATTTACAAAACAATTTCACATTAACAAACTAATATATGTACAAGATTTATTCAAACATTTATATTTACACTAACACAAAGTTAAGATAAAAAAAAAATTTAAGGAAGAAAAAGACAAACTTAAATAAATACATACACAAATAAAATAAATGTAAACAAGTAATATACAACTTATGAACTGGTATAAGCAAATAAGTATGAATAAAGATGTACAATTATAAACAAGTAAAATAAATAAATAAATAAAAATTATGCACAAATATGAATGAACACTATGAAATATAAAAGTTACGAACAATTTATGAACAAGTATGAATAAGAAGAAAAATTATAAACAAGTATGAACAAGTATAATAAGAGTTTGAATTTATATAAACAAATATAAAAATAAAAATTATGAACAAGCATACAAATGAAAAAGTTGGACAAGTATAATAATTATGAACAATTATGAAGAATAACAAGTAACATATGTACAAAGTTTATTCACAAGTATGAATTAACATTAACATGAAGTTATAACTAAAGAAAGTTGGAAAGTAAATATATAATATAGTATTTTTTTTTTTTTGAGGTAATGAAATGGTTTTCCTTATTAAATTTTTTTTATTATTAAATAATTTTTTTTTTCGGAATTTAATAAATAAATGAAGAAAATGAATTTTTTTTTTACTAATTTTATGTTTTTTTAAATTACAAAAAAAATCAAAATAAATAAAAATAAAAATAAGGAAAAGTGAATATGTAAAATATGCATTTTATGAACAAGTAAAAGAATGAACATTATGTACAAGTATGAACAAGGATAATATGACAAATAAAAGAATTATAAACAAACATAAATGAAAGTCAATTATGAACAAGTATGTATAAGTATAAAATAAACAAGTAAAATACAAATTTAAATTTACATAAAAAAATTATAATATGAACAAGTATATAAAAAAATTAAGAACATTTATGAACAAGTATAAATTAGAAATTATGAACAAGTAAGAGTATGAACATTATAAACATAAAAACAATCATAAGAATCAAAATTATGAACAAGCATAAAAATAAAAGTTATGAACAAGTATATAAATAAATAAAAATAATATACAAGTATAATATGAATATGTAGAGAGATAAACATTATGAACAAGTACAAAGTAAACAAGTATCTTATGGACATATATAATCATTTTTATGCTAACCCAAAAGATAATGTATGAACAATTCTATGTATAGGTAATTATAAACAAATATGAATATTCAATAGACATAGTGAAAATGAATATTTAATATATATACACTTACACATTATTAAATCAAGTATGCAACATTATCATTCAAATCAAATCAAGTATGAAAAATTAAATCAAGAATATTTTTTTTTATTTTTTTTTATTTTTTTTATTATTCCGAATTTATTTAATATTTTTTTTTAGTTTAAGTTTAACAAAAAAAATAAATGAACAAATAAATAAGAATAAAATAATGTAATTGTGAACAAGTAAACAAATGAAATATGAACAAGTAGCATGGCATCAAGTGTACACATAAATAAATAAATAAAGAAAAGTTAAGAATATGTACACTTAGTTCACAAATATGAACATTTCAAATATAAACAATTTTATACATACCAACACATTAATAATGATTTTTAATTTCCCTAGCAATGGCTCCGAAAATTGATAATGCCCAAACTACGCATTAAATTAAATACGTAAATTGAGTATTATGCAATTTAAACCCTTTTTGTGTAATTGTAGTATTGGTAAATAGGGATTGTTCTTAACTGGAGAAATTAGGGAATATTAATAATATGTTAGTTAAAAAGAATAATTAATAATCAAAGAATAATGAATTAAAGAATTGAAGAATTAAATAATAAAATAATAAAATAATAAAATAATAAAAAAATTAATGAATTAATGAAATAAAAAATAAAAAAATAAAAAAATAAAAAAATAAAGAATTAAATGGGGGGTTTGAAATATTGTAATCATAGAATAAAGAAAACAACTAAAAATAATTAAAAACTTAATTCTACTTCTACTTTAACTTTTGTACAAGTGAACTTTCTTCAAACACATATTTATACCAACACTCTAACATCATGCTCATATTGAACCAATCACGAAATCCTAACTTAATCATCTCAAATACATGCATACATTTTTCATATTATAAATGCACCGAACAACGGATTTTTATCTACAATATGATTCACCTTAAGTTTGTGATTTAATGCGCCGAACAGCGGTCAAACATTAAATCTCTTCAATTTTCTACTAAGTGCACCGAACATCGGTCATAAACACTTAGCATAGAATTGACGTTTAAACACTAAAACATATGAAGTAAGAGAAATTCAAAAAGTAAAACATATGATTGCATTCTTACTTACAAATGTTCGAAAGAAAATACCAACACATATATTAAATTATAAGTAAACCGAAACAATAACAAGAATTTAAGTAAATGAAATAAAGTTACACTTTCGGAACCCAAGAACAGCTTGTAATTCCGAAAGTGGATGGAAACAATGGAATGTTATTCATAAGAAACACCGAACAGCGACTGGAACCTTATGAATATAGAGAATAAAACATAAGAATTCGAACTTAAATTCTAAAATTATTTCGGAAATACTCGGAAAGCATAAAAATATGTTTAAGAGATCTCAAAGAAAAATCACAAGAACAAAGTAAAGAATAAATGAAATTAAGAAACAAAATGGAAGACATAAATTAAAAACAAGAATTAAAAAAAAGCTAATTAATAAGAAAATCTACAAGAAGTTAAAATGATCCCCAAAAAAAAGGAAAAAAAGAAAGAAGATGAACTAAAAGAAGAGAAAAACTAGAGAGAAATAATAGAACCTAAACTAAAAAGAGAAACAAAATGGGACAATTGGGGACCCCTAAACAAGTGAAATGGCCTCCCTATTTATAGAGGGAGCCATAAATACTCAAAATAAAAATACAAAATAAAATAAAATAAATGAAATGATGAACAATGATGATTTTTTACTAATTTTGGGCTGAAAAGTAACTGATTTCTGTGCCAAATGGGGTAGGTTGGAGTGGGTTGGTGCTGTTGGGTTGCAGCTGGGTTGGTGAATGCTTCAGTGGGCCAGATGCTATAAAGGAGTGGGCTAGACGTACGTGGGCTGCAGCGCAAATTGGGGTTGTGAAGGAGTGCGGGTTGCGGGCTGGAGCGGAGCAGGACACGCGGGTCGGGTGCTAGATCAGGCACTGGGCTTGGACTTTATGTTCGCAGGCCGCGTCGCTTGGCTTTGCTGGGATCTGGGCTTGGGTTGTTTCCTCCGATGGGCTGGGCTGCACACAAACAAAAAAAGGCTGAAATTAAATATGAATTTGGGCTTACAAAAGTAATATTAATTAATATATATAATTCACTCGAATTTCGTCCATAATTTATTTGTTATAATTCTGATTGGGACGATTCTTTCGCCAAAACGCTTCAAATTACAAACTTTATTTATTTAAACAAAAATATCACAAAAAATATTATTTTTTCTAATTTTTTATTATTTTAATATTAAAAGTCAAGTATAAAAGGTATAAAATAATATAAAATAATGCTTATTTGAGGACCTATCAAGTTCCCAGAAACATAGCCGTGAAAACTGGGCCCAAAACAGACAATATCGTGCTAGGAGAGTCAGGTCGTGACACGGGTATTCTCTTAGAGGCGATCGCATCAGAAAAGGAAAAGATTGTCTGCGAGCGAGTCAAGCAGAAGTTCAGTCTGGCCAGGTGCTATTGAGATGTTCTTCGGGTTCAAAAGACATTGCTTAAGGACGGCCTGATTTCAAACTTGGGTGAGAATGAATTGTTTGGGTTATATTTGTTTGGTTGATGACTTTGTCGGTATGTTGATTTTTGTGTTTGTTTTGCAAGTTGTTCCCCAAGATGCCAAGGGGCGGATTGACCGAGCGGCTAGGGAGGTCTTTGAGGGAGAGAAGCAACCAATGACTGACTAGGCTGAGCAAAATAAATAAGCTGAGTGGACCGAGAGTCCTCAAGAGCTGGTCGGCAATAAGAGGACGGAGGCACCGAGTGCCAGCTCAGGGTCTAAAGAGGCCCCAACCTTTAATCCGAAGGCATCCAAGAGGTTGGACCGACTGGTGGACCTCACCCAAAAGGTGTAGCAGAAGTGGGTACACGCGGAGACCAAAATTGTGACGGCCATGCCCTCCTCTCAGCTAACCGCCGATGCACTCGAGCGTAATGAGGGCGTGTCAAAGCTAACCATGAATGTATTGAAGCCTACCCTTCGTCCCACCGAGCCAACCCCGGCGACATCTGAGCTGGTCGATGAGTCTACTATTCTCCTCGTTTATTTGGATAATGAAGGTATTGAAGGGCTTGGGCTGGTGGGGTAGTATGAGGGGACAATATGTAGTGAGATTTTGGAGGAAGACGCTGAGCGGGAGAGGCAGGTCTAGAATACCCTTGAGCAGCTACAGGAGATGTAAGGGCTCGTCCTAGAGCCTATGCCTATGCTTCGAGGTGTGGCTTATCAGGCTCCACCATTAATAACCCAGACTTATCCTCGGTCACCAGGCCATCAGCAAGCATTGTCGCTATTCTTCTTCTCAGTGCCTTAGTCTCATCCTTTGCCAGCATCTCATCCTCTGTCATCATCTCGTCCTCTATCACCATCTCCTCATCAAGCTGGTTAGCGTGAGGAGGAGATGGCCGACCACACAGGTGTCAGTTTGGATAAGTTTACCAACAGCTTGACAAGTGGTGCTACGTTGGAGTTATCTGCATTGGATGACCTGCCAGAGGCCTCTATGCCTGAGCGTATGTCAAATTTTCTCCTTATTACTTCCCACATAAGTGCTCGGTCCGATCTATACTTGTATTATTTTTGTTGTTTTGTAATATTTCTAACCTGTGTTCAGTCTGTGCAGTCCCTCGATGAAAATGTTCATTGACTACTCTCATGCCCTCTGGCGGGTTACCGCTGCTGACAAAGAGAATGCCAAGTTCAAGTAACAGTCGCCTACCCTAGTTCGGCAGTCTCAAGAGGCCAAACTGGCCATCAAATCCAAGACTGAGCTAGAGCAAAGACTTCAAGTTCAGCAGCAAATGTAGGACCAATAAAAGGCACAACTCATATGTACAGGGAGGAGAATAATACGGCTTAGTCGGTGGCTGAGAAGGATGACCACCTGAAGGCTGAGCTTGGTCAAGTCAAGGAGGAGCTAAACCAGAGGGGGCAAGAAGCTGAGCCAGCAAAGGTCGAGATGGAACGTCGAAGAGAAGAAGCCGAGAACCTAAGAGTGGAGGCCGAGCATCAGAGAGAAGAGGACGTGTGTCAGAAGGAGAAGGTCGACCGTCTAAAGGCTAAGGAGGTGGACTAAAATGTGGGGGTCCATGTACTTCAGGCCAAGCTTGCATCTGCCAAGTCCGAGGGTGTAGCCGAGTTCCTCAAGTCGGAGGAATTCGAGGGTATGCAAGATGACTACGTTGTGTCGGCTGAGAATGAGGTGTAGAGGAACATCTTCCTTGCATATCCTAACTTTGACCTAGACACCACTCCTTGGCTCAGTTTCTGTATGACTTTGGAGGTTGCATCGGTGGATAATCGGGCTAAAGATGATGGTGAGGAGGAAGAGAAAGAAGAGAACGAGGCTTCTAGTCAGGCCTCCACCATAAAGCAAACTGTTGAAGGGACAACCAAGCAACCCGTCGAAGGCAAGAGCACAGCAGAGCCAACCACTGAGGGTTCTGGGCCGACTTGCATTTTGGTGTACTGTAGGGTTTTCTTTTTATCTTTTGTAATCTTGGCCGACCGAGAGGTCGTTTTCCCATTTAATGAATAAGAACGTTTTTTATATGAAATTTTGCTAAGTGTCAATTGATCCGACCACTGATCGATGTAGCATGTACTTAGGTGTTCAAGTGTAAGCCTTGTTTTGGACCGACCTGGATATGTTGTTTACATATATTTAACTTAATAAACGTATGCTAGTGTTCGACTGAACAAAGTTGGTTTGAATGTTTAGATAAATGTATGTGTGTGTGGTCTGATCGGTGTGCATTTATTTAACTAAATGTATGTTTAACTCGACTAACCGATATTATGTCCAGTCTGCATAGTGCATGCCTTTGTAGACTGGCTGAGGATGTGTTCGGTCGGCATGTTTTACACTTAGAGAAAATAGTGTATATCAGTGTGTGTATAAGGTAGCCTCATCTCGGTGTTGTGTTTCAAGCTTGTGCCATAGGAAAAGTTTCTAGTGTGTAGGCACTTGCCTCGATTAAGGACTTGCACAGACCTCCTGAGTGTTGGGACTCGGTGTGTCTCTCAGTGCCCCAAGTTCTCGGTCGAGGTAGGTTGCCGACGGGAGAGCGGAGATGAAAAAAAATAAGGAATTGCAAGCATTGAACTTTTAATTATTTCGTGACATGGTCAGAGTGATGAGATGCTGTTTTTGAGCATTTGTGTCCTTATCCTACTCGTCTGTGTGCTTACCGACCAATGTTTAACATGTAGTAGTCGGTCAACATTGGTCAGTAGACCAAGTGGGTGGGGGCTTGTCCATGTCGAGGGACTTGGTTAGCTTCAACCGATCAGTGTGCATTGTGGAATACGGTCGGTTCCCTTGTACCTTGTTAGTTTTCGTACTAAGTGTGAGTGTTCCCTTAGTGTAAATGTGTTAGAGGGTAGCTCAATATGTGTTGAGCAAGACATAGTAGAATAAAAAGATAGAATCTTGTCACTGATAGTTGTGTATGGTTAGCTAAGACCTGTAATGAGGGCCTAAGTGCGACTTACAAGATTATAGTTATTAGCTGAACTAAATGTAGTACCTTTTGAGGTGGTCGGCATTCCATAGGTGGCCTAGAATGTGCTCATCAATGTTAGAGAGTTCATAGGTGCCCAGTAGGCATATCCGAGTGATCTTATAGGGTCTTTCCCAATTGGGGCCGAGTGTGCTTATCGATCGGTTCCTAGTAGCTAGGCTGACCTTTCTGAGTACCTAGTCCCTTACTTGGAAAGTACGTAGTTTTACCTTTGTGTCTTGATACTAGCGGATCCTTTGTTTGTAGGTGACATTTCGAAAGTGGAACTTTTCTCGGGGTTTCTTGATGAGGTCCAGGCTAAGTGTCATCTGGTCATCATTCTAGTCGGTGTCGTATATGGGGACTCGGTATAACTCTCCATCGATCTCGGCTAGGACAACGTCCCCATATCAAACACTAATGAGAAATGAGTCACATTAGTAGCCATTTGGTACGAGGTTCGGTATGACTAGAGGGCACTAGGTAGAATGTCTGCCTATTTTCTTTTGGTTTCTTCGAGCTTGGTCTTCAAAGTGTGTTTTATAATTTTTTTTAACCGCTTTAACCTACCCGTTGGACTGAGGGTGAATAGGAGAGGTAAAGAAAAGGTGGATCCCGTGTCTAGCACAGAAAGCTCTGAATCAGTTGTTGTCCAATTGTTTCCCATTATCGGTGATGATGGTGGGTGGGAGGCTGAACCAACATATGATGTTCTATCCTTTGTCACTCGGCATCTTCCCCATTAGGTTGAGTCCCCACTGGGAAAAAGGCCATGGACAGAGCATAGGCGTCAGGTTCTAGGGGGGAAGGAGGATGAACGGAGTGAAGTGTTGGTATTTGTCATAGCGCCGAGTGAATTCAGCGGCGTCAGCATGCATGGTCGGCCAGTAGAAGCCATGGTGAAATACCTTGTGAGCCAATAATCAAGAGCCAGAGTGATTTCCATAGACTCGTGCATGAATTTCTTCGAGCAGGATCTTCCCGGCCTGTAAATCGAGACATTTGAGTAATGGTAGTGTATAGCCCCGCCTGTAGAGCTAACTGGTGATAAGGGTATACCGAGCACGTCCACGTCAAGTCGGTGTTGATATAAAGGACCATCGGGGAGGAAGTGCTCGTTTAGTGGAGTACTTCGACTGGAACATTTTGGCATGTCTTCTCATCCAAGGATGAGGCCAGTCGGGCGAGCTCGTCAACAAGACTGTTCTCAGATCGTGGGATCCTTGTGATGGTATGGGCCTTGAAGCTGTCGAAGAATGACTGGGCCATATTTTTGTACACAGCCATGGAGGCATCCTTGGCTTCGAACTCATCGTTGACCTGATTCATGATGAGCTGAGAGTGGCTAAAGAATTGTATCTGCTCAACCTCCATGTGCTTAACCAATTGCAGACTTGCGAGCAAAGCTTCGTATTCTATCTTGTTGTTGGATGACAGGACCCGACCCTAAATTCCATGATACTTGAACTAGTCCTATTCCCATCTCACAATTCTTATCAGACAAGAGATTCTTTAGATAAAAATCAAATTTAAACCTTATTAAGATAACCAAATAAAGTCCACTCTTACGGGGTACCGCCCACTTCCAACCCTCTTCCCCATCATGTTGTGGTAGTATTGCTTTAACTTATAATTAAAATTTTATTTCCTTTTATTTGCTATGAATCTAGGAATACTTGACAATTTACCCATATCTTACCTTACCAAGTTATATCCATACATTCTACGATATAAGCAAATAACAAACCTTGTAAATATTCACTTTTATTTTACCATAAGAAGTATTTATTTCCCATGTTATATTCTAAATGTATCCATCCTTATGCATAACTTTATCCTAGTTCTTGATAACTTGTCTTTTTTAGATGACATCAATTATCCTTGATTTTAAAATTGTTAAATGTCTATTACTATTACTACGCGTATTAATTAATTACACCCTTGAAGATACCACAATGGTCACATAGATAAGTTCTCATCAAAACGAACTTAACAACATATGCAAATATAATTCTTAGTTATGTCTCCAAATATTAACAATTTTTTTCATATTGTACTCACTCCAAGCCTGTCTTCAACATCAAGTAGTACATACATATTTAGCAACTCTTTACTTATCTTTCATCAATTACCAATGCCGTAGAAATAACAATTGATAGTTCAGGCTCCCCCTCCTAAAAATAATTTACCTTAATCTGACTTTTAAGAACCTAAAATTAATCCATCATAATATCTTACATGATACTCTCAATATGAACCATCATTTAAACATAAATTAGCTCTAATATTCCAATGGACATATCAATACAAAAGTCCTTGCTAACCACTTCATTCACCTTTCTTTAATCCTCTTTATTCCTCATAATTTAGCATGAAAATTAAACAACACCCAAACCAGGCTCAAGTTATTTCCCAATTTTATATAAATTTATATTGTTAAAAATGAATATATTACTACAAATATTCAAAACTATATCTAAACGGTGTCTACTTTCTTCCAATCTTATATCATTATATTTAGAGTGAAGAGGAGAACATTTTTCCTGTTGACCACCACCGAAGAAGTCGTCGCATGTGCCCTCACGCACCGTGAGGGCCTCTGTACGTGGGCTTCACGTGCTAGTCTGTCACCAGCTACCTTCTACCAGGTCGACCAGCAGGCCTGCGCGCAAGATCCGGTCCGACGACTCAACCCGGTTCTATTCCTTCTGTTATTCATTATTTTTCGATCTTTTCACATCCAATGTCCTCTAATCCTACAGTAAAGAGGTTCTATAACCTTAGAACAAATAAAACTTACCTTGAAAGCCTCACTCGAGAATCTACCTTTCGACCATGGTTCCCGGAGCTACCCAGCAGCGTTTCTATTGTCCAAACCTTTGATTTCTTGGATCTAAGCAAGTCTAGGAGGTTACACAGCCGCCTAACAACCTCTATTCGTGCTACACCCCTCGAAATGACATAACTCTTCACTTACCTTTCATTTTGAAACCTCCACGGCTTTGTTAGGGCTGTAGGCTAGCAGGCCCTCATTTGCCTCTAATTTTAATCTCTTCCTCTCCTTTCCTCCTTCCTATCCTCTTAATTCATTCAGCTCCATTCCTCCACCTTTCTCGTGGTGTTTCTCCTTTACGATTTGGTGGGTGGTTGGTTTCCCTCATTTTTTCGGCCACCTCCAACCGAACTGCTCACTCAAACATTCATACACCTATATATAATTGTGTATGTTGGTGGAAAAAATTTGAGAGGAATATTAGAGAATTTTCTAGAAAATAACATGTGATTCACATGTCTAATGGTAAAATTACCAAACTTCCCTTCAAGCCAAATTACAAAAATTCCCTTGGTTCTTTCAGACCCATAATACATATGTTCGATGACAGGACCCGCCCCGATCCTCTCTGGGACCACATGGGGACGTGCCCTGCTCCCGTCTGACACCCAAAAAATGTTCCAATTTTAACCTTAAACGTTCAAATGCATAAAAACCAAATTAAAGTTTTACATCAAATCCGAAATAACAGATGTCAGACAAGGGATGAAATCCAAACTACAAGTTGTGAGCACGACTCTAACATAAACCTGCGGGTACACCACCCAACAGGGGTTCAGGTACGCAGAAGTGGATCTATGCCTCAGCCTCAGGTTCCTCCTCTACCTCATTAGCACGACCTGGAGGGGTTACCAAAACAATAAGGGTGATTGGACCGAAACTCAAGTTTATAAAATCATTTGATAAGTAAAACATATAATTTACCCCTCCGTTTTCCAAACATGCATGCAACCGAATTTAAAACCATCAATCATATAATATAAACCATAAGGCATATAATAAAACCATAAACATAATTTTAGCCACTGCACTATACACTCCAATCCCGACATCCCTGACGTCCAGTAAGGTCACAATCACAAGGCTACGCGTGCCACTCGGGTCTCAATTCCGAGTTCAATCCCCGAACCCTGTTCGGTTACAGCATCCCCGATGCTTAGCGTCATAGATGCTGGACGTTCTATACGTCCGTGTCCACTCCGGGGTACCTCATCCGGAGGAGACAGTATCCTATGGAAGGATCTATACAATGCAGTACCAAATACATTTTATTTATATCCACATGCAAAACATATATGTATACATAGGTAAAATCCGAACCGATCGTTACGTTTCATCAGACGGGTCTCATGCCCAAATACCGTGAAACGTGCCATAACCGAAATTTCAATATCATCAAAACCATTTCTTGATTCCAGCATGTGAACATATAAGTAAATCAGAAAACATTTAAGCATGCAAGGGTTTAATGAAATCGGTCCCACTCACAGTACAATCCTGCTAGGAACCGAACGTATACCCTTGTCCTGGTACAAATGTACAATCCCTGTCAAGTCCAAAGTATTCGTAAAGGTCAATTTAAACCCCTAACATTCAACCATGAAATCCTAGGCTGAAACTGGCCGGGAGAAGCCGCCCGAACACGCTTCCCAAGGCAATAAACCTCATTTTGACCAACTTAATGATCTCCGATCGACTCGAAACCAGCGCCATTGGATCCGGATCGTCGAAACCTAAAGAATGGTGGTGGTCCCACCAAAAACACTGTTCACACGCGTCCCCACGCGCCGGTCAACGCGTCGGTCAACGCAGGAACAGTCCCTGCTGACGTCACTGCTGACGTCAGCATGATGTCATGCTGACGTCATCTGACAGCTGTCAGGTCTGACAGCTGTCAGGTCTCAGGTCTGACATGTCAGACTCTGATAGGTGCCACATGTCAACACCCGATTGGTCCACCTCACTGATCTGTCAGGCCACGTGTCAGATCTGACATGTGCCACGTGTCAGCACGACACTGGTCCACGTCACTGACATGTCAGTGACACGTGGCAGTCCCTGATTGGGCCACGTCACTGACATGTCAGTGCTGACTGTGCACTGACATGTGACACGTGTCGGCTCACGAGTGGTCCACGTCACCTGAAAGGTCTGATAGGGTGCTACGTCATCACCTCTATCCTCAGATGGTTGACCCGTATCTCTGCAACTTGGGTCGATCAGACCCACGATCATGACCCGGTCACCATTTCATCATTTCTCAACCATTTTCATTCTGGTTTGTTCCTACATACTCGCCTCAATCCCAGAAACAGTTCTAGCTAATTAAAATCAACAAACACAGACAGGATCGAAGGCTTACCTCGATGAACAGACCCGGTTCTTCCCGTCGCCGTTTATCCTCCGTTCAGGCCACCTCAGACCACGAAAACAAGCCCTCAAGGTTCCTAACAGTCCATAGAACTCATTAGGATCAATTGAAAACAAAAATATGCGTTGGAATTTAAATTTCAAAATCTGAGTTTTTCAAACCGTTTCAGGTTTGGGTTTTCCTCCCTCGCCGTCGTCCACCGCCGTGATCACTGCCATCTGCCGCCTCACCAGTGAGTCCAGCCACTCACAACGCAGGAACCAGGTGCTAATGCAGGTGTGATGGTTGGAAATGGGCAGAATGTGGTGTCGGGTAGGAAATATATAGAAATGGAGGGAATCTGATCAAATGGAACGGATGGTCCAGATTTGATCTCAAGGATGAGATCAATGGCTGGGATGAAATCTGGGGGTTTCAGATCAATGGCTGGAATTAAAAGTTGGTTTATATGGTATTTAATCCCATAGTGGATCTGATCCAATCTAGCCAATGGGTGAGTGACACTTGTCACTCACCAGGTGTCCTCCAATCAGAAATTCAGAATAAAATATTCGACACGAAAACCGAGACACGAACCTCCCAATTTCACGTTTCTAACCATAACTTCCTCGTACGAAGTCCGATTTCGGCGTGCCGCCTGTCTACGAACTCAGGACGTCGAGACCTACCTAACGGTCCTTGAGTCGCGTGAAAACTAGTTGTCAAATGAAAAGTCAACATTTTCGCCCCTAAAGTCCAAATTACGGTAATGCCCCTGAACTTCCGATAGTCATAACTTTTTCCCCGATCGTCCGAATTGGACGTGCCACCTGTCTATGAACTCGTGACGTCCCGAACTACGTCACGGTCACTAGTCAAAGTCCATTTGACCCACTAATCAAAAAGTCAACAATTTGGTCATACCATTCACAAGGGTAAAAACATCAATTCATACATTAAATTACAATATTAAAATCCTCGAATTTCCGGGGTGTTACATTCGAACTCCGATTTTGACATGCTACCTGTCTATTAACTCAGGACTCCGAGATCTATGCAATGGTCCTTACGAATAGTCCAGAAAGTATCCCAACAAAATTCAACTTTTAACCCTTTAGGGGCAAAATGGTCATTTTAATTTTTTTCAAGATTCAGGTTGTTACAATGGAAGCCTTAAACATGAAGCAAAGGGAATATTCCAGTCGATGCTTGTCGGGGGTCGTTATGACGAGTCCTGCATGAGAGCCACTGTGACAGGCCAAGCCGTCCACGTGAAGGAGTTAGGTGGGTCGGTCTTCATCCAAGGTTGGTCGGGATGTGGATGGTTGCTCTGGGTTGGCTGGCACAGCTAGCTCTGCTGGAAGGTAAGTGAACTTCGAGATGAAGTTCGGGATAGCCTGTCCCTTCTCGGCCAATTGAGGGGTCAATGTGATGTCAAACTCGTTGAGCTCGATGCCATTTCAGTAGTAGATTGGATGTGTCTAGCTTTGGCAACACTTGGTGGAGTGGCCATTTGGTTAGGACAACGATGGCGTGGGCCTGGAAGCATGGTCAGAGTTTCCTGGAAGAAATGATAAAAGCAAAAACAAGTTTTTCAAGGTCGGTATACTTGGTTTCAACATCTTGTAGCGCTCAGCTGACATAGTATACGAGATGCTTGGCCCTGTCGGTCTTCTTAATCAGCACCAAGCTGATCATAGAGTTGGATACCTGCAGGTACATTATCAGCGGCTAGTCCGTCTCCAATCTGGCCAGCAATTGTGCTTGGCTCATGTAGTCCTTCAACTCGGTGAAGGCTTTTGTGTGCTCCTCAGTCCAGGTAATGTGTTTGGACTTTGTTTTGAGGACCTTGAAGAAGGGAACACATTTGTCGGTGGCCTTGGAAATGAAGTGGGTCAGAGCTGCCACTCGGCCAGTCAAGCTCTTTATCACATGTCGAGAAGGGTTTGGATCTTCTCGAAATTGGCTTCAATGCCACGTTGGCTGATCATGAAGCCGAGGAATTCTCTCTAGCTAACCCTAAAAACACACTTCAAGATGGCAAACATCCGAGTGAGGTTGGTGATGTGTTAGTCGGTCGTCTTACTTTTGACCATTATGTCGTCCATGTAGACCTCCATGGTCTTACCAATCTAGTCGACGAACATGTAGTTGACGAGTCGCTGCTAGGTCGCACTAGCATTCTTCAAGACGAAAGACATCATGTTGTAGCAATACAAGCACTGGTCGGTACAAAAGGTAAGGTGGATCTAGTCGGCTAGATGCATGAAGATTTGGTTGTACCCCAAGTAGGCATCCATAAAGCTTAGTAGTTTGTGCCCATCGGTGGCATCGACCAGTTGGTCGATCTTGGGTAGAGGGAAACTGTCTTTGAGGCATGCCTTGTTCCAGTTGGTGAAGTCAATGCACATACGCCAAGCACCGGTGGGCTTCTTTATTAGCACGACGTTGGCCACCTAGACCACATAGACTGTCTTGCAGACAAAGTGCATAGTGCTGAGCTTGAAAACTTCTGCCTTTATCACCTCAGTCCGCTCAGCATCGTAGATGCACCTCTTCTGCTTTATTGTTTTGAAGCTCAGGTTATCACGCAAGAATTTGACTAGGTCGATGCGTAGAGAGGGGCTGAGTGTTGTACCGATCTTGACCTTTCGATCTGCTAAGTTGTGTGAAAAGACGATCTCCTCAATCTCCTCGATTGACTGAGAATGTGGTGTTGTTGAGTGGTCGAGCGGGTCTTTCATTGGTCCATCCCTGGTGTACTGGTTGACTCAGGGTCAACGGGGTTGGCCTCGAAGGTGAACTTGATGATAGTCATGGTCTCCTTCGGTTGGGTGATGGTCTTCCTTGCGAGGGTGGTAAAATTGCAGATTTGAGCCATCATCTGGTCTCCTCAGACCTATCTGATCCTATTAGGGTCGGGAATTTCATCAGCAGCAAGTGGGTGGAGATGACTGCTCGGAGTTGGTTGATCAAACCGCATCCCAGAATTATATAGTGGGTATTCAGGTAGTCGACCACCAAGAAAAGGGCCAGGATGGTGGAACACTTCAAATTCTTCTTGATCGAGATGGAAAGGTTTACTGTGTCGATTGGGAAGACCGAGTCCTCGATGAAGCCGAAGAGTAGGGTCGATGATCGATCTAGGTCGGCCTTCAAGACGTTAAGTTTCTTGTAGGTGTCCATGAAGATGACATTGACTGAGCTGTCAGTATCGATCATGATCCAACCGATATCAAAGTTGAAGATGAAGGTCCGGATAACGATCGGGTCATCGTGAAAGTAGATCACTTAGTGCTCTTCCTCCTCCGAGAAAGATATGGTCTCCTAGTTGGTCATTGCGACCTTTCTAGCTTTGCCCTCCTTAACGTGGAAGACCTGCTAATTGTGTTGTGCGGTGCGAATGAAGTTCTTCTTGGCTTGATTGGTTGCCAAAAGTGAGGAGATGGAGGTGCCCCTAATGATGGTGTTGATCTGGGGATGAGGGGGCTACAACGGAGCATTCTATAAGAACTAGTTGATCTTGTCGTTCCATACTAGTGCCTCCATCAGCTCTCTGAAGGCCACACTTTAGTCAATGTTATGACCATTGTATTTGTGGTACTGGTAATAAACACTAGTGTTCTTGGCCAGTTAGCAAGTGGCTGGGGCTTATGTCTGTTTGGGGATCATGTTCTCCATGTTCATTAGAACATTCCTATATAAAGTGTTCATGATTGTGTAAGTCTCGTACTTGGACCGAAGAGATGGCTGCTTGGCATGATTATCTTTTTGCTTGTGATCCAGTTGGTGTTGGCTCTGCTGATGGTTGTGATGGACATGATTCTTCCCATTTTTTCCCTGGGCTATAAGAACATGAGTAGTCTTTCCTCTTCCCGCTCTGGGAGTTTCTATTGTGGTTCTGGCTAGAGGTTGGCTACTAAGGGGAAGGCTAAGGGTTTGAGTGACTCAGTCCTTATGTGTTGACCAAGTTCCCAGTGTTGGGTTGATAAGTGTTAGTCGATGTAGCATCGCCCTTGTTGGTTAGCAGCTCGGACTTGGGGTGAATCGCCGCCTGTTTCATTAATTCATTATAAGTGGACCAACCTTAGGTATGTGTGGCATACCTGAATTTCAATTTAAGCAAACCACCCCGGAAAGCGGTGAAGGTAGCCTTGTTGTCAGTCTCATCACACCGAGAATATTCATGGCTGAATTGAGCGGCATACTTCTGTAATGTCTCGGTCTCCCCTTGCTTCAAAAGAAACAAGTCCTCTGTCACAACCCAACCCATCTAGCACGATATTGTCCGCTTTAGGCCCAACCCTCATGGTTTTGTTTCTGGGAACTCAAGTGCAACTTTCGAGTAAGTCACCCATTTTGGGATTGTACCAGCCTCAACTGGCTTAAATTTGGAGTTCCAACCGAACTCAAAGCTAATGAGCTCCCAAAAGGCCTCGTGCTAGATGGATATATGCCCACATATTTAAGGCACTTCACCTTTCCCTTCCCGAGTGATGTGGGATTGTTCACCATTCTTCTCAAGACACGGGTCTTACAATCCAACCCCCTTGGGGCCCAACGTCCTAGCTGCCATACTGCTGGTCGGGGTCCAGCTCCGATACCATTCTATCATGACCCGACCCATCTAGCATGATATTGTACGCTTTGTGCCCAACCCTCACAGTTTTTTTTCTCGAAACTCACATTTAACTTCCCAGTAGGTCACCCATCTTCGGATTGCACTAGCCTCAACTCGTTTAACTTTGGAGTTCCAACCGAATTCAAAGCTAGTGAGCTATCAAAAGGACTCACACTAGATAGATACGTGCCTACACATTTAAGGCACTTCACCTTTCCTTCCCCGAGCAATGTGGAATTGTTAACCTTTCTTCTCAAGAGATGCATCTTACATCCTCGGCTGAGAATAGTTGGTTAGTCTGGATCATGAACCGGTTCAGGAAGATGTTTGCAAACTACTCGAAGGAGTTGATGGTATTGGGCTCCAGTCTCTAGAACTAGTTGATGGTAGCCTCGGTGAGGCTGTAGCTAAAGACGAAGCACCGAGCCTTGTCGGTCAGATTTGTGAAGGCAAGGGCTGATAGGTAGTTGTTGAGGTGGGTGATCGGATCTGGTTTTCCCGTGTACGGATAATCTTCAGTGGTTTCATCTAGTGATCGTGTTAGAAGCAATTGATCTGATCAATGAAAGAACCCAAGCTGGCCTTGCCCCAAGTCAATGTCTAGGTGATCCTTTTTCAGCCTCGAGACTCTTTACTCGATCAAACAGTTGATGGATGAGTGGGTCGATGCTGGGGCCTTTGCTTTCACTCTGATAATCAATGCGTTAAACAGGTCGGTAGGTGTCTCGTCGGGGCGAGGCTCCCTTGTTTCCCTTGGATTAGTTGTTGCGTAAGGGTCGGTTAGATCGACGTGCACTGAGGATTTCCTAAGACAAGTCGGTACCCTCTGTGACCACGATATGAGTTGGGTTGTCGGTGTGAAGCGACTACCGGGGGTGTGTGTCAAAATGTATCTGACCAGCTAGCTCCATCGGTTGTAGACCAATCTCCCAAGGAAACGTATCGAATTGGACTAAGCTGTCTGTGGTCCGGTCGGGAGGTTCCACTTAAGGCCTCGTGGGAATCGCGGAAGATTCTAATTCCTTGAGGACCCTAGTACAATCAGGAGCTTGGAGGATTTGTCAATCGATGCAACCGCGGTGGCAACCTTCCCCTTCCCAAGCCTCATTCAGAGCACTGTGAATAGTTAGCTCGACTTGTGCAACTTGGAGCTGGGCCACCACGTCAGTGTATTACCCACTCAGTTCAAGATAACGTACCTAGGCCTCAATGTCGTTGGCCTTATCTCGACCATATCGCACTGCAATCTTTCCAGCGCTCGGATCACATCAGGAAGAGTGTTTCTCGATGCCCGACCGGGTGCTTGCGTGACTTCACCGTCCGCATTGTCTTGCATGTTAGCTGGATGGCAAGGAAATACGATGTTCGGTTCAATAGAGTGGTGGGAAAACTTAGTCAGAATTCCCACAGACAGCGCCAAACTATTTATGCACAAAATGTACCAAGTTAGGGGACGAATGCTACTTAGTCACATCTCCTTGGACAGACCTGCAAAAACTAGGTAACTAGTCGGTTGGTTAGAGGTAGGCACTGGTGTGGTATTAGCTTAAGGGTACTCCGATGCCTAAATCAGTGGTGGGTCTGAGTAAGGAGTGAGTAGTGAATCATTCATACAGTATGTGTGAATAGTAAATTCTTAATTACCTTTTTTTGGGGAAAAGTAGATCTCTTTTGTATGGGTGTGAATCCAAAGCCAGTGAGCTCCCAAAAATCCTTGTGTTAGATAGATACGTGCCCACACATATAAGGCACTTCATTTTTCCCTTCTCGAGCGATGTGAGATTGTTCACTGATCTTGCCTTTCCAAGCTCACGGGTCTTGCTCTCCGTTCTTGTTTCTCAAGCTCACGGGCCATTCTCACCGTTCTTACTTCTAAGACCGGGTCTTACAATCCACCCCCCTTGGGGCCCAGCATCCTTGCTAGCACACTTCCGGTCAAAGTCCTGCTCTGATACCAAATTGTCACGACTCAACCCATCTAGCACAATATTGTCCACTTTGGGCCTATCCCTCATGGTTTTTTTTTTCGGGAACTCACGTGCAACTTTCCAGTAGGCCACCCATCTTGGGATTGCACCAGCCTCAACTCGCTTAACTTTGGAGTTTCTAAGTAATCCAAAGCAGTGAACTCCTAAAAAGCTTTGTCTTAGATAGATACATGCCCACACATATAAGGCACTTCACCTTTCCCTCCCCGAGCGATGTGGGATTATTCACCGATCTTGCCTTTCCAAGCTCACAGGTCTTGCTCACTGTTCTTGCTTCTCAAGCTCACGGGTCTTGCTCACCGTTCTTGCTTCCAAGACCGGGTCTTACAATCCACCCCCCTTGGGGACTAGCATCCTCGCTGGCACACTTCTGGTCGGGGTTCAACTCTGATACCAAATTGTCACGACTCGACCTATCTAGCACAATATTGTCTACTTTGGGCCCAGCCTTCATGGTTTTGTTTTCGGGAGCTCACGTGCAACTTCCTAGTAGATCACCCATCTTGGGATTGCACTAGCCTCAACTCGCTTAACTTTGGAGTTCCAAGGAATCCAAAGCCAGTGAGCTCCCAAAAAACCTTGTGTTAGATAGACACGTGCCCACACTTATAAGGCACTTCACCTTTCTCTCCCCGAGCGATGTTGGATTGTTCACCGATCTTGTCTTTCCAAGCTCACGGGTCTTTCTCACCATTCTTGCTTCCATGACCGGGTCTTACAGTTTTCTTCTGATGCGGGACAATGAGCATTCAATGTGAGACCGACATGTGGAAGGCTAGGGTTTGTCCACGTGTAGTATTGTCCAGACCTTGCTAGGGCTTGTTTATTAGTGTGGGCTTGGACCTTTGAGCTTGTAGAAATGTGTTGGGCTAGAGATATTGGGCAAAATGGGTTTAGGCTGATATGGTATCAACAATTAACAAGTAAGATTTAGGTTGGACTTATTTGGCTTGATTATTAAATGGGTCGGATTTATGTTGGACATATTTGAGCAAAACAAAATTATTGACACGGCACTAACCTAACACAACTTGATATATTGCTGGCCCTAGTGGAAAGTAAAAATCATTTTATTTTATTTTGGGTGATGGAAAAATAATATCATAATTTAAGGGAGTTGATTTTGGCACGCTACAAAATAGTTGTTGCTTGGTGACGCAAATGGAGCAGCTTGGAAGATTTGGTGGAGATGGATGTCTTGTCTAGTGATAAAGACTTAAGGGAGTTTTATGGTTACTTGAAATTTTTATTTATTTTTGTTCTGTTAAATTTTTTTAAATATAAGTTAATTATTATATTTCTTTTTCCAATGTAGAGAATCCTATATATTTAAGTTTAGTGACATGGCACTTTCCACATCATTTGGGACTCAACATTGTACATAAATTTGTATGCCTAGCATTACTCATGCTTTAAAGGCAGAAGTATAATACTCAAAATTATGAAAAAAGAAATCGAGATAGATATAAAATAGGAGATTAAGGTTTTATGAAAAGAAAAATAAAGTCCAAATGTTTTATATAAAGTGTTAAACAGTGTACAAAACAATGTAAACTTGTCTAAGACAGACCCGTGTACACCTGTTCAAACATCATTGGATATCACAGTTAGACTAGACATCTGTTTAGACCTAGACACCTGTACTCTAGTTAGTTTGTAGCAGTTACTTACTTAGGACAGATGTCCTAATCATATTTAGATGGGAGATAACTGTCACATCTTATCTCCCATACTGATGTGTATAAATATGCCTAGTTGGCTTGTAAATGATATCAGAAAATTATATCTTTCTACATGGTATCAGAGCCATCTGTCTGATCACCATAAACCGATCCCTCACAAACCCTATCTATGGCTGCCGATTCCTGTTCCTCTCCTATCTCTTCCCCTAACGTTTCCACCTTGGTTTCTGTGAAATTGAGTGAAACCAATTACCTTCTATGGGAAAGTCAAATTAAACCTTTCCTCATTGGCCACAATTATTGGCGTTTTATTGATGGCACTCATCCTCCTCCTCTTCCTACTATTCTGTCTTCCCTGAATCCTGAAACCTCACCCCAATCTGACTCTGAACACTCTTCCCTAACATCAAATCCTGTACCCGTGCCCAATCCTGCCTACCTTCTCTGGTTCCAAATTGACCAGACCTTAATTAGCATGCTTCGGGCCACTCTAACCGAACCTATTCTATCCCAAGTTGTGGGTCTCACCACCTCTCGTGCCATCTGGGATTGTCTCAGGCAAAACATCTTTCAACAGTCTCTTGCAAATGCCACTAACCTGCGTTTTTAGATCATGTCTCTCACCAAAGGGTCCAAAACCATCTATGAATACCTTACCCATGCCAAGACCCTTGCTGACTCTCTTGCTGCCATAAATGAACCCTTCTCACCCACAGACTTAGTCACTGCTATTCTTCGTGGCCTAGGACCAGAATATACCATCTTAGTCACTGCAATGCTCAACTTCCCACCCGAGCCTCCCTTCTCTGATCTTAGAGCCCGTCTTCTATCCTTCGAAGCCCAACAATCATCCAGTTCTGCATATACCACTGCTGCCACTCCCACAGCCCTTTACACCACCTATGCAGGCCCTACTGCCCCTAATGCTCGTGGTCGTCCCTCTTACTACCGTGGCTCCAAACCTGGCGGTAATTACAGACCCTTCACCCTCAGAAATTCTGGCCGATATCCCACCAATCCCTCTCCTGGCAATCTCGGCCCCACTCCCTCTCATGCTTCACACCCCCAAGGCCCATAGTGCTGGTCCTGCAATCGCTTTGGCCATGTTGCCACACACTGCCCACAGACCACCCAATCTACAGATCATGATCTCTCATAGGCCTTTGCTGGCCTTCATCTCGCTGCTGTCTCAGACCCCAACTGGTATCCGGATAGTGGATCAACTAACCAAGTTTCCATGAACCCTGCTGCTCCACAGTCCACAGTCCACAGCCCCTACCTCTCAAGACCAGATCATGGTCGGCAATGGCCAAACCATGCCCATATCCCACACTGGTAACGTCACATTCTCCTCTGGTCCGTTTCTCTTTAAACTTACAGATGTCCTACATGTTCCCACTATCCGCAAAAACCTCCTTTCTGTTGCTCAATTCACCAAAGATCAAAATTTTAGCCTCACCTTCTTTCCTACACACTTTATTATCCGGGATTTAACCATCAACTCTATTCTTTTTCAGGGCCCCTGTAAGGATGGATTATACCCCATCAAGCCACACAACCCACCACAAGCCTTCCTCACCACGGCTACCCCCACTCTGTGGCATCAAAGGCTAGGCCACCCATCTCACCAAGTCCTACGCAGGCTGGCAAATCAGAACCATCTCAGTTCTTCTGTTTTTCTACTACTAGTCCCTTTTGTAATCAATGTGTATTAAGAAAATGTACTAGACAATCCTTTTCTTCTGTTAATCACACCTCTCAACATCCGTTTGATTTAATCCACTCATATGTATGGATGTCCCCTGTATCTTCAGTTTCTGGTTATAAATATTATGTTCTATTTACTGATGACTACACCCGTTTTACTTGGATTTACCCCCTTCGACTCAAATCTAAAGTTTTTGCCCACTTCACCAGATTTTTTACTTATGTTCAAACTCAGTTTTCCACCACTATCAAACAATTTCAGAGTGATGGTGACAGGACCCATCCCAATCCCTCTGGGATTTGTGCGGGATGACCCTGCTCCCGTCTGACACGAAGTGTCAGACAAGGGATATTTCTGACCTTTGCCCTCCCGGGCCATCAGAGTACGCCAGGATCCGGATGAGGCATGTGATATCTCGGTCTCTGCTACAGCCCACATCCGAATGTCAACCTGAAGGGCAGTCAAAACATTAAAAACTGTGAGTGGACAAAACAAGAGTTTATAAAAACATTTAATAAGAAGACATTTGTACCCTCCACTAAAAAGCATGCATGCATTCGAAAACCATTTATCCAAAACAAACCATATGTGGGACTAAGCCCAAAGCAGATATAAATCAAGGTCGAAAGGACCACAATGAAAACGACCATACGGGCCACTGCCCAAATCCATACGGGACTCGGCCCCAAACCATAAAGAAACCAAGTACACGAGCCACTGCTCAAATCCTATGCACACCTGTGCACACCACATATCATATATCATATATACATCACATACATATATATAAGTCACACAACCAATCCTGTCATGGTATCCAAAGCTACGCGCGTGCTACCCGGGTCTCAATCCGAGTCATCTCAAAGTCAAGGTCAATGTCCGCAGACCACTGACCCTACCCGAGGTAATAGTAACCATAGCCTTCCTGAGAGTAAGGAACCCAACTGGGGGGTGACTCTACTCAGTCGGTGCTCCGTGACTACTCCGGGGTCCACCCAGGCCAACGACCCTCCCCGGAGGAGATAGTAGAACATGTAAAGGAAGGTAGATGAACATATATATACATAACATAAACATTCATGTCCGGTTCCCCCCTGAACCGTCATGATCCATAATATCCATAATCAGGTAACATGCCGGTTCCCATAAACCGTCATGTACCGTAATAACATAACCGAGGTAACATGCCGGTTCCCATAAACCGTCATGTACCGTAATAACATAACCAGGTAGCATGCCGGTTCCCATAAACCGTCATGTACCGTAATAACATAACCAGGTAGCATGCCGGTTCCCATAAACCGTCATGAACCTGGGAATCCATTTAAGGTTCCCTGACCTGAAATCAAAACCGTAAAGTGACTGGGTCTCGTACCCGAACATAGGACACCAACTGGGCACCGTGCCCGGAATCTGAGGTCATATGCCCGAGACAAAACCAAATGGGTCTCATACCCGAGTTTATCCTTTTAGAAATCCAAGGTCATTTCATTAAAACCAATAAAGAAATACAGACCCGTATAAGCACCGTATAAGGCCGAAACCTCGAAATACGTGCTTATACGTAACCACATACAAATGCACCCATGGCATCATCAAACAAGTAATAAAACATATAATAAACATTTATGCATGCACCAATTTAGAAAACAAGGTCCACTCACAGACCGTCCGAGCTGCCGCCTCGATTTGCGTGCCATACGGCTCCCCGAGCCGATCACTGTCACCAGGACTCCCAAACCTGTCGATGCCCCGAAACATATCGAGACGGTGTCCGATCGACACGAAACCAGTCCCAAAATGTTCGTTACATCGAATAGAAGATTTCGTATGTTGGAACCTTCCCCAGATTCCCTGCCATGCGCCCTCACGCGCCGCCTGAAGTGGCTGCGCGTGGGCTTCACGCGCCTGCTACAGTACCTGCTGACGTCATCGCTGACGTCAGCATGACGTCATCTGACAGCTGTCAGGTCTGACATGTTAGACTCTGACAGGTACCACGTGTCATGCTCCCATTGGTCCACGTCACTGTGCTGTCAGTGCCACGTGGCAGTCTGACATGTGCCACGTATCATCACGGCACTGGTCCACGTCTGTGCCACGTGTCAGCCCCTGATTGGGCCACGTCACTGACATGTCAGTGCTGACTGTGCACTGACATGTGACACGTGTCGCACTCCTATTGGCCCATTTTCTGACATGTCAGCTGACATTGTCAGATCTGACAATGCTGACGTCATCCCTGACATGATGACGTCAGCAGGATGACGTCACCTATCATCTCTGTCCTCCCGCGGGTCGACCCGAATACCAGTAACCGGGTCGCCGTGACCCGCGGCTTGACCCGGCCGGTTCTCCCAGCTCCGGCCACCAAAACACTCCCCGTTTGTCCCATTCTCTTCGTCTCAACCTAACCTACCGTCCTATGACTTAAACGGAAGAAAAAACATCGAAAACCCGTACCTTCCATCCAGCCATGGCGGCCGTGACTTCTCCCACCGTTCACGGCTGTTCCAAGCCGTCCAACGCCTCGAAACCAATCTCATTCATCTCCTGGGATCCCTAGAAACCTTACCCAATTAATGGAATCGAGTAAAAACCATTAAAATCCAATTTCAAATTTTTGAACATTCTCTTACCTCACGGGTTCGACTCCCCGCCGTGGCCACCGCCGTCCCCGGCCGTGGCTTGCCATCCTCAGCCTCTCACCACTTCCTCACGGTCATATTCATTGTAGCACACTCACAAGATGAGTGATGGAGGTGGGAAATATGTGTGTTTGTGTTTTGAAGAAAATGGAGAAAATGGTGAAGGGGGGGGGGGGTTTCGGGTGTCAGGAAACAAAGAAGAAGGAGATGATAGCTGATGAGAGAAGAGAAATGGAGGGTGAGGATTTAAAGATGAGTTGAAATGGATGGTTAGGATTAATGGTTGGTGGATTTGATTATAAAATTAATTAAATAATATTAATTAATTATGCAGATCCACAAATTGGGGGATCAAGTCAATGGGATGCGTGACACTTGTCACTCATCCGTGGGGCCCACTAAAATATCTGCCCAATCAGATTTCGCTAAATCGTCCCCGTCTCGAAGTTTGTGCATAGTGAAATCGAACTTCCGTGACCCATAACTCTCCCGTTTGAAATCCGATTTCAGTGTGCCGCCTGCCTATGGATTCGTATCGTCCTCATCTACGTAACAGTCTTCGGCCCTCGGACCTCCCGGTCAAAAAGTCAACATTTTGACCCCTTTTAACCAAAATTACCAAAATGCCCCCAAACTTCCGAACGTCATAACTTCCTCCCCGAACGTCGGAATTGAACGTGCCACCTGTCTATGAACTCGTGACGTCACGAACTACGTCACGGTCATCGGTCAAAGTCCATTTGACCGCCCGATTGAAAAGTCAAAGTTTTACCACCACCAGGGGCAAAACGGTCATTTCGCATCGTTCGCCCGATTTCGCCCAACTAATCACGGATTAGCCTCACTAATCGTGATTAGTCACTAATCTAATCCTGGAATTTGGGACGGGTCGTTACAACCTTCCCTCCTTAATTAATTTCGTCCTCGAAATTCCAACCGACCTAATCTAACCGTTCTTCCCTCCTTAATTAGTTTCGTTCTCGAAACTCCAACTATCTTGATTCCACATCCACCTCGTGGAAATAATTCGATCTCCTAACACGTGTACACTAGTACACCCACTAACCAGAATAATACTCGTCTGCAAACAGACGTACCACTAACACCCATTTCGTATCGACTACATTTGACCACGTCGAAGGACCGTAGTCGTACGCTCCGAACTGACACCACCTGTCGGTATCAGAGTAGCCCAAGTATCCTATGATCAACCCACTTGTCAAATCTACCCTTTCGCTGACATAAACAACTCTACGGTTCCTTCCTCAATCTCTAACCTATCCTGACGTCTGCTCCCACTGGAAGTTACCAATCCCTCAACGACCCACGCTGACACCTCCGACAAACTGTCGGCACTTGACAGTCGTCAGTCGCAAATTGATATGACACACACTCGTGGTTACACTAACCACAAGCATTTCACTCAACCTGTGTGTAACTAGACCCATCAGAAATACCATGACCCACTGCACAGTATCCAATGTCCAGTCCACGACCTCAACTAATCCGATGGTATCAGAACCAATCCGACTACCAATACGCTCTCCAACGCACCACCGGTATCTCCTATATACCGTCACCAGGCACGACAAGTCTGCCTAGTATCGTACCTTGAACAACGTACAAAGTACGTACATCTACCCATCGACATACCACAACAATAACCAGACCACCTAGGTCGTAGTCAAACATGTTTCAATTATGGAGTTCATTTGTCCAATCCAGCATTAGACAAATCAAAACTCCAACCCATCATCTATTTCCAAATCCGAATCTGAATCCGCAATTTCGTAAGAAATCCCGAATCCAAACCCAGAAGTCATATCCATATCATGTCCAAATTCGAATCCGAAATCATCATTCCGTAAGCTAGCATTTGGAATAACTATTCCGAACCCAAATCCATAAAAGAAAATCTACAGTCAAGCTCTAGAATCAAATCCTGAATCGTCACCCAGAATCCGATTCCAAAACCCAAATCTAGAAATCCTCTTTCAAGTTCCAAAATCAAATCCTGAATCGTCATCCATAAATCTGATTCCAAAACCTGAAATCTCGTTCACGTCTACCGCGAAGCACTATATCCGATCCTATCGGATACCTGCTCACCGATTACCTCATTACCATCGATTGACTTCATAGGGAAGCCAATCCCAATATCGACACATCTCTAAGACTGACCATATCCGACCACGTCGGAAAACTACTCATCGGACAACTAGTCAGGCGAGTAATAAGCCATATGGGATTTACCTCGAAAAGAAGTTCAGTCCCATCATGCTTCACTCAACATCCAAGTAAGAGTAATAAACTCTCCACCTATCTGGATATCCAAATCACGATCCAGATCCAACACTACGTCAACCGACCATAGACGTCACGATCCCCGATCGTCACGATGTCCAAATTCCTCAACCATTTCCCACATCTAAATAGATTAGTCAACGACGAGACACGCCGAGACTGTGGGTTCTCACTGATTACCTCGTATCGATCCTTGTCATTCCACCGAGGAAAAATCAAGAATGATCGAATAATCCATCCTACGTGAATGCAAACAACACTCGCTGCACTCACCACGTCATGTAACCTAACATCGTCTGCCACCAAGTAGAAAATGAGAAATCTCAGTCACCTAACTTCGATATACTCACTCCACCTGATGACCCAAGACAATCACGGGTCCACCAACCAATACACGATCAGTGTACTAGTGGCAACCAACAACATCAATAACATCTACATACTCTACCACCATCAATTATGGTAGAACCTGAGAAGTCACCCAAAATGACTTCGACATACCCAATACCAATGCGGAAAACCCGCATTCCTCTCGTCACCTCAATCGCAACCTCTCGCGATTTCGAAGTTCCAACAAGATTGGAAACAACGTACTTGGACATCATTTACGTGTCCATTACGAGTTTAACTTTATCCGTGATCCACTCCTGAACCACAGATACCGAACATATGCCTATTTCCGACAGTGTCACTTCCAGATCCGTAACTCATCGTCATCACAATCACCGGCACCAGCACCAGCACTAGTACCAGTATCATCACCTGCACTAGTATCAACACACAGACATCCACACTAGTAGCAGCACACTAACACCAGTATCAGTATCAGCACACCGTGTGCAAACTGACAACCCTGGATCTCCGCTCATACCAAGCGACGATCGCGTACCTCTGCTCGTATAGGAGAAACGCTGCCTCCCTCGTACCCGACAACTCTGGGTACAGTCACCCTGACAGCTCATGCAAGAAAAGGAAACGTCCCCCGAACGTCCCCGATTCCCAATAATCGTAACTACAACCACACTAGGTAATAGCGTCTGCCACACACTCGTGTAGACCTAACTACTAGGCACCGCTATCGAGACCCCGCATCCAACGGAATCACTCGCCCGTACCAAATACTCTGTATCCCCACTCCGGGATTCCATCAACAAGTACCAACTCTGATAACTTGTCCAACCAAACACTAACCAGTCGTAACTCGACTCAACCGATGTCGTCTACCAGGTCATCCATGACCTTAGTTGCACTAACCCACAACTGAAGTAGCACGACAACCAACTCGGTCTAACCGATACGTACGACCCTGACTGCGAAGTGCAGTCCCAACACAAGCTGACATGACTTGACCGACTAACGAATCCAAATCCGAATAGTCGTCCAAGTCAAACCACTCGTCAACTCACATTTCCGAACCATACACATACGGTAGGGTTCCACGATCACACCTAGAGTTCCCCAGAACACAACTGCATAAGGCAGTAAAATCCACGATCTGACCGACCCTGCGGTCTGGACATCATAAAGATGTCAATCCAATCCTACCGTCAATCCAACTCAACAATATTCGACCATCCGATGATCACAATTCCCAACTAGTCGTCGGAACCAATCCTACGACATCGTGAAAGACGATCCCAACTAACCGTCTCACGATCAAAACGTTAACGTACAGGTACGTCATCCCTTTCGTAGGGTCTCACACTGTCAACCTTGACAGAACTATGGCAACCCCGGCCTTAAATGCCGAACCAAGGCATGCCAATCCTACTAACTATTGTACCGGCACCCCAACAATCAGGTTGACCACGAACTGCAGCCCCTTGAGATATCACATCCTCGACCTGCGTACATACTCCAAGAGCTACATGGTTGCTTGAATAGAGACAACCCCGCTCTGATACCACGTTGACAGGACCCATCCCAATCCCCCCGGGATTTGTGCCGGATGACCCTGCTCCCGTCTGACACGAAGTGTCAGACCAAGGGATATTTCTGACCTTTGCCCTCCCGGGCCATCAGAGTACGCCAGGATCCGGAGGAGGCATGTGATATCTCGGTCTCTGCTACAGTCCACATCGGAATGTCAACCTGAAGGGCAGTCAAAACATTAAAAACTGTGAGTGGACAAAACAAGAGTTTATAAAAACATTTAATAAGAAGACATTTGTACCTTCCACTAAAAAGCATGCATGCATTCGAAAACCATTTATCCAAAACAAACCATATGTGGGACTAAGCCCAAAGCAGATATAAATCAAGGTCGAAAGGACCACAATGAAAATGACCATACGGGCCACTGCCCAAATCCATTCGGGACTCGACCCCAAACCATAAAGAAACCAAGTACACGAGCCACTGCTCAAATCCTGTGCACACCTGTGCACACCACATATCATATATCATATATACATCACATACATATATATAAGTCACACAACCAATCCTGTCACGGTATCCAAAGCTACGCGCGTGCTACCCGGGTCTCAATCCGAGTCATCTCAAAGTCAAGGTCAATGCCCGCAGACCACTGACCCTACCCGAGGTAATAGTAACCATAGCCTTCCTGAGAGTAAGGAACCCAACTGGGGGGTGACTCTACTCAGTCGGTGCTCCGTGACTACTCCGGGGGTCCACCCAGGCCAACGACCCTCCCCGGAGGAGATAGTAGAACATGTAAAGGAAGGTAGATGAACATATATATACATAACATAAACATTCATGTCCGGTTCCCCCCTGAACCGTCATGATCCATAATATCCATAATCACGCGCCTGCTACAGTACCTGCTGACGTCATCTGACAGCTGTCAGGTCTGACATGTCAGACTCTGACAGGTGCCACGTGTCATGCTCCCATTGGTCCACGTCAATGTGCTGTCAGTGCCACGTGGCAATCTGACATGTGCCACGTATCATCACGGCACTGGTCCACGTCTGTGCCACGTGTCAGCCCCTGATTAGGCCACGTCACTGACATGTCAGTGCTGACTGTGCACTGACATGTGACACGTATCGCACTCCTATTGGCCCATTTTCTGACATGTCAGCTGACATTGTCAGATCTGACAATGCTGACGTCATCCCTGACATGATGACGTCAGCAGGATGACGTCACCTATCATCTCTGTCCTCCCGCGGGTCGACCCGAATACCAGTAACCGGGTCGCCGTGACCCGCGGCTTGACCCGGCTGGTTCTCCCAGCTCCGGCCACCAAAACACTCCCCGTTTGTCCCATTCTCTTCGTCTCAACCTAAACTACCGTCCTATGACTTAAAACGGAAGAAAAAACATCGAAAACCCGTACCTTCAATCCAGCCATGGCGGCCGTGACTTCTCCCGCTGTTCACGGCTGTTCCAAGCCGTCCAACGCCTCGAAACCAATCTCATTCATCTCCTGGGATCCCTAGAAACCTTACCTAATTAATGGAATCGAGTAAAAACCATTAAAATCCAATTTCGAATTTTTGAACATTTTCTTACCTCACGGGTTCGACTCTCCGCCGTGGCCACCGCCGTCCCGGCCGTGGCTTGCCATCCTCAGCCTCTCACCACTTCCTCACGGTCATATTCATTGTAGCATACTCACAAGATGAGTGATGGAGGTGGGAAATATGTGTGTTTGTGTTTTGAAGAAAATGGAGAAAATGGTGAAGGGGGGCGGGGGGGGGGGGGGGGGGGGGGGGTTTCGGGTGTGAGGAAACAAAGAAGAAGGAGATGATAGCTGATGAGAGAAGAGAAATGGAGGGTGAGGATTTAAAGATGAGTTGAAATGGATGGTTAGGATTAATGGTTGGTGGATTTGATTATAAAATTAATTAAATAATATTAATTAATTATGTAGATCCACAAATTGGGGGATCAAGTCAATGGGATGCGTGACACTTGTCACTCATCCATAGGGCCCACTAAAATATCTGCCCAATCAGATTTCGCCAAATCGTCCCCGTCTCGAAGTTCGTGCATAGTGAAATCGAACTTCCGTGACCCATAACTCTCCCGTTTGAAGTCCGATTTCAGTGTGCCGCCTGCCTATGGATTTGTATCGTCCTCATCTACGTAAAGGTCTTCGGCCCTCGGCCATTGGACCTCCCGGTCAAAAAGTCAACATTTTGACCCCTTTTAACCAAAATTACCAAAATGCCCCTAATCTTCCGAACGTCATAACTTCCTCCCCGAACGTCGGAATTGAACGTGCCACCTGTCTATGAACTCGTGACGTCACGAACTACGTCACGGTCATCGGTCAAAGTCCATTTGACCGCCCGATTGAAAAGTCAACGTTTTGCCACCACCAGGGGCAAAACGGTCATTTCGCATCGTTCGCCCGATTTCGCCCAACTAATCACGGATTAGCCTCACTAATCGTGATTAGTCACTAATCTAATCCTAGAATTTGGGACGGGTCGTTACAGATGGTGGCAAAGAATTTGCCAACAATTCATTTACCACATTTTGCACTAACCATGGCATCCATCAAAGGTTCTCATGCCCCCATACCCCTCAACAAAATGCCCTGGCCGAAAGAAAGAACCGACACATTTCTGAGGTTGGACGCACCCTCTCAATCACTGCTGGTCTTCCCTATTGCTACTGGGCAGAGGCAATTACCACGGCAGTTTTTCTAATCAACCTTCTACCCACCCGTGTCCTCAAATGGTCATCACCCTATTTTCAGCTACACTAGAAACAGCCTCCTTATCATCTCCTTCGCACCTTTGGCTGCTCTTTCTTCCCATATCTTGGTGATTATACCAAACACAAGTTAGAATCTCGATCTGTTTCTTGTGTATTTCTCGGGTATAGCCCCTCCCATGCTGGTTATCGATGTCTACACGTCTCCACTGGACGTGTTTACATCAGCCGCCATGTCATCTTCAATGAATCTGCCTTCCCATTCACTAAGCACCCAAATCCTACCCCTACTTTCTCCTTCATCCCCATCCAACACATATTTAATGATCTCAGCCCACAAACTGAACCCACCTTAACATCTGTTCACCCAAATCAGACCCCAGTATCCAGTCCTCCCACCTCTGCATCTCACTCTTCAAGTCCTTCTTCCCCACAAACACTATCTCCAATAGTCTCTCCCTCCTCACCACCCTCGACAGTTTCTGCTCCAGCACCACCATCTCCCACCACCACAGAAAACTCGTCCATATCCCCCTTTAGCAATCAAATTCCCCCCAGAAACACCCACCCTATGATCACCCGCAGCAAGGCAGAGATCTCCAAGTCCCGAAACCTGTTACATGTCTCCCGCTACCCTCTCCCCCAACTATACACTACTTTTCTTGTCCCCCCCCCTCAGAACCGACCACCTACAAGCAAGCGTCTAAATCCCCTCATTGGATTCAAGCCATGAACACAGAATACAGTGCTCTGCTCAAACAGCACACCTGGACTCTTGTTCCCCTGCCTCCTACAGCCAATACAGTGGGTTGTAAATGGGTCTACCGCATCAAGCGCAACGCAGATGGCACACTTGAGCGATATAAAGCCCGTCTAGTGGCCAAAGGCTTCCACCAGCAAGAAGGACTTGACTACCAGGAAACCTTCAATCCTGTGGTCAAACCAGCAACCATCCGAGTTGTTCTTACCATTACTGTGTCCCTCAACTGGCCCCTCCGTCAAATTGATGTCACTAATGCTTTCCTACATGGAAACCTAACTGAAGAGGTGTATATGCAACGGCCACCTGGCTTTATTGACCCCAACCTGCCCACTCATGTTTTCCGCGTCAACGAAGCCCTCTACGGCCTCAAAAAAGCACCCTGTGCCTGGTTTGAACGCTTCAGTTCATTTCTCCTTCAACACGGCTTCATTCAAAGTCGGGCTGACCCATCTATGTTTGTGTTCCACAACAACAGCTCCGTAATGTTCATCCTCCTCTATGTTGATGACATCATATTGACAGGTAACTCAACCACTACAGTCTACCACTTCATGCAAACCTTAGCCCGTGAATTTGCCATCAAGGACTTAGGTCCTCTCCACTACTTCCTCGGCGTTGAAGCCACCAAAACAGCATCTGGCCTTCATCTCACTCAGAATAAATACACCACCGACATCCTCCAACGTAGTGGGCTCACTGATTGTAAACCATCCCCCACTCCAGTTGCTGCCAAAACCAGCCTTTCTGCCTATGATGGACAACTCCTAACCGATGCCACTCTCTACAGACAACTAGTAGGTGCCCTACTCTATTTAACCTTAACTAGACCAGATATTTCCTATGCTGTCCAACAGGTTGCGCAGTTCATGAGTTCTCCCACAGAAATTCATCTCACTGCAGTAAAACGCATCATCCGGTATTTAAAGGGTACATTGGGTACATGCATACACATCCAACGCAGCCCCCTGCCTCTCCACATCCGTGCCTATTCTGATGCTGATTGGGCAGGTTGTCATGACACCAGACGATTCGTGACTGGCTTTTGCCTATTATTGGGTCCAAACTTGATCTCTTGGTGTGCAAAGAAACTAAAAACAGTCTCCCTTTCTAATGCAGAAGCAGAGTACCGTGCTCTCGCCTACACCTGTGCAGACACTCTATGGACTCTCGGCCTACTTCGAGAACTCCATCTTCAGCCTCCCCTACCGATTCTACTTCACTGTGACAACATCAGTTCTGCCTACATGACCAGCAACCCAGTGTTTCATGCCAGAACAAAGCACATTGCCTTGGACTATCACTTTCTCCGTGAAAGAGTAGCCTCTGGCACCCACCAAGTCAAGTTTGTCCCTTCTGCCCACCAACTTGCGGATCTGTTCACCAAAGGTCTACCAGTGGCAAGACATCGCAACCTATCCAACAAACATGTCACCCAAAGGGTGCCTAGTTTGCGGGGGGATGTTAAACAGTGTACAGAACAGTGTACACTTGTCTAAGACAGACCCGTGTACACCTGTTCAAACATCATTGGATATCACAGTTAGACTATACATCTGTTTAGACCTATACACATGTACTCTAGTTAGTTTGTAACAGTTACTTACTTAGGACAGATGTCCTAATCATATTTAGATGAGAGATAACTGTCACATCTTATCTCCCATACTGATGTGTATAAATATGCCTAGTTGGCTTGTAAATGATATCAGAAAATTATATCTTTCTACATAAAGAAAAGAAATAAAAAAATATATTTTAAATTCAAAATAAAGATGTGTAAGTTTGAAGTTTAATTTATGAAAAAAAAAAGAAGTGAATATTAATGTAAAAAATTAGAATGTATCAAGTACTCAATTCCAAAACTGAAGTGTCAATTTTGCCAATATTTCTACTGAGCTTTTGTAGATATTTGTTTAAAAAAAAAAAATAGAGATAACACTTCAAATAGTCCCTAAATTATAACTTTCCTGTTGGGCATTGGGGATTTGGGAGAGACTTCCTTTTGGTTTATTATTATATACGGTTAATTCCCCCTCCCCTCCTGGAAAACTTTTGTTTCTGCTAATTTCTCCCTTAAATAATTTTGTGTATTTGTCAATTTGACCCTTGCACTTGTGACCCATTGCCAAGTTTTCCCCGTAAACTATTATTAATAACGAATTCACATCTGTTAAATATATTTATACACATTTTATCCAATTTAAAAATAATGCTTTATGAGGCATTTTTTATTTATAGTTTTAATTTTTTTTTAACTTTATGTTGATTGTAATAACGTTATTTGAGATGTATCCTAAATTTAAACATGACAAATTTAACTAAAATTTAAACGAAAATGTAACATGGAGAACAATATTAATTGTCAATCCTTTTCGAAAGTATTAATGGGTATGAGTTCGATTTTCATTGTCAATAGTCTCTCTTGGAGAACAATCTATTCATTTTCAAAACGGAGGTTAAGGTTCTCTGTGTAAGTTCTTAATGAGGCATTAGTATGCTGCGACCCTCTAAATTTTTCCTCACAAATATTGTCTCAGATTTAGGCCGGACTCTTGCAAATAGTAAAATTGATACTCAATTTATATACATTATATATATAATGTAATCCTCACCCTCTATATCACAGTATTAAAAAATAATATTAGATCATTCGAATTCGATTTTAATAACCAAAACCAATACTCTATATGTTTATCATTTCCTTCCCAATACTCTATATGTGTAATTTCCTAAACCGATACTGCTGAGTGCTGACCCATCTTTTTTATTTCGTTTTCCTATTTCCAGAGGAAAAAGGAAAAGATTTTTCCATAATAAAAACAGTATTTTGGTCGGCGATACATCACCTTGGTTGCTTAAAAAGAAAAGCAAGGCCAAGGCAAGCTTCGGAAGCCAAACAAAAAGAATCCTTCATTCTCAACGAAACGTACTCGTTTAATCACTTCTCGCTCTCTCAGCTCTCTCTCTCTCTCTCTCTCTCTCTCTCTCTCTCTCTCTGCAATGTCGACTGAGTCAGAAGACGCCGTAAGACGGCGCACTGCGGTTGCAGACTACCGCAAACGGCTACTACAGCATAAAGAGTTCGACTCCCGAGTTCGCGCAGGTCAGATTCACTCCTGAAACTTAACCTCCCTTATGCAATTCACTAGAAAATTGTGCAAATTAGTTAACATTAATCTATGTGCATTGCTAGGGTTTCGATTGTGATTGCAATTGATCGTTTCGATTCTGATTCTTTTTCTCCTAATTAAAAATATTTTTGGGGCTTCTTGTTTGTTACAATAAATTGAGAAATTTAAGTTAGTTTGAATAATTTGGTTGGGTCGAAATTGATTTTTTGCAATGTGATCGTGTGCAGTGAGAGAGAACTTGCGGGCTGCTAAGAAAGAATTTGGGAAAACTGAAGATGATTTGAAATCCCTTCAAAGTGTTGGACAGATTATAGGCGAAGTGCTCAGGCCTCTCGATAATGAACGCTGTAAGTAAATTCTTTTCTTTATCATACAGTTTTCTTTGCTCGAGACTTGGATGTACTGTATGCCAGAAGGTTGAGTATAATTGTTGTACGGCTTTTCTGTGTTTGAGAACCTTGAAAGTGTTGGTCTTTACTTTATTACCTCAGTGATAGTGAAGGCAAGTAGCGGCCCAAGGTATGTGGTTGGCTGTCGCAGTAAAGTTGACAAAGAAAAACTAACAGCGGGTACACGGGTTGTTTTGGATATGACTACATTGACTATAATGCGGGCTCTTCCCAGAGAAGTAAGTATTATCTGATTATTTATTATTCCGTTTGACATTTGATTCGTTTGCTCATGAACAAGCTTTCATATTTGGTTGGCAGGTTGATCCAGTTGTATATAATATGCTTCATGAAGATCCTGGTAATGTCAGCTACTCTGCTGTTGGAGGACTATCAGATCAGATCCGAGAGCTTAGGGAATCTATAGAACTGCCTCTAATGAATCCTGAGCTCTTCCTTAGAGTGGGGATCAAACCCCCAAAGGTAATTTTATATGTTGGTTTTCTTCATTTTCTTCGTGATATACTCAGAAACAGGTTTTTTACGCTAGGGACCTGAATTTCTTTCATTTCTATATATAAATTGTTCCAGGGTGTTCTTCTATATGGACCTCCGGGAACAGGGAAGACCTTACTTGCCAGGGCAATTGCTAGCAACATAGATGCTAACTTTTTAAAGGTTAATTATTCTTTTGTACCGGCTTTAATATCAAGTTTCACTTTTCCTTGCAGCGCATGTTGCAATGTTTGTTTCTTTTTTGAATAAGATTATAGTCCTTCTTAGGTTTTTCAACTTATTATTGATCTTGGATACTATCATCCCTGAATATAGGTTGTATCAAGTGCCATTATTGATAAATATATTGGTGAAAGTGCAAGATTGATAAGGGAAATGTTTGGCTATGCCCGTGATCACCAGGTTGGAGCTTGAATTTTATTGTGAATTTTCACATTGCTTGTAACTGTTTAAAAGGATACTTATTTTATTGACTTTGTGTATAGCCTTGTATCATTTTCATGGATGAGATTGATGCTATTGGTGGACGGCGTTTTAGTGAAGGGACCAGCGCTGACCGTGAAATTCAGCGAACGCTGATGGAGTTACTTAACCAGTTAGATGGGTTTGATCAGCTTGGGAAGGTATTTATTTTTCATTTAAGTCAAGCTTGTTCTTCTGATTGAAACATATTTATCTGCTCATGCTTGTACAAACCTATAATGGCATAAAGATATCTATCATTTCCTGCATGGATGATAGAAGTTGATTATTTCACTTATTTTATTTCTCAGGTGAAAATGATCATGGCAACAAATAGGCCTGATGTCCTTGATCCTGCCCTTCTCCGTCCTGGGCGACTTGACCGCAAAATAGAAATTCCACTGCCAAACGAGCAATCAAGGATGGAAATCCTCAAGATCCATGCTGCTGGAATAGCCAAGCATGGAGAAATTGATTATGAGGCTGTTGTGAAGCTCGCTGAGGTAAGCATGATATGGTTTGTCCATATCAAAATTAATTTTATTTTATTTACGTTGCTCTCTTTGTTAAAAACTTTATCCACCAAATTTTACTTTAATGATTTAATGCATTGTCTCCATTTCAGGGCTTTAATGGAGCCGATCTTCGTAATGTTTGCACTGAAGCTGGGATGTCTGCCATCCGTGCTGAGCGGGATTATGTCATTCATGAAGATTTCATGAAGGTAACCTTTTAAATGCAAAAATGCTATAAACTCTTTTAAAATTTCGATGAGCAATTTGATGTTAAAGTAGAGGGAAAATGCTAGGGTGATCGCATTTTATAGACCACATTTAAATACACACTAATAAAGGTAGGACCCAGCAATACAAGTAGAACCTGTCTGTATTAGCGTGTTTACAATTGTGGTGTCCCTAGAATTATTGTAAAACTAAATGTGTCATGCTGTCAGTAATGTGGCATGAAATCAGTTGTGGCCAAATAAAGCTAAGGCTTCTCTCATACCCATGTTTCTTACAATTAGAGATGGCATTAATAATATCTTTGGTGGTGGTTAGGGTTGTGTCTGCTTGTCGTATTCTTGGTTAGAATATGTGTAGGAGCTGCTTAACCATGGATCTGAAGAGATCATCTAGATACACTTAGCATGCTTTACTTTTTGTAAACTGGGAAAAAGTATTCCCTCAGATCTTTACAATGAATTAACATGTTCGAAAAAATTCATTGGCGCTAATTAGGCTGAATTATTCTTCTGCTTCTTTTTTTCTTTTTGGTCCAATATCCTGGCTAGGTTAATCGCGTATGGGTTTCAACTACCTAGTCCCTTGAAAGTCATTGAACCCAGGACCCTTTAAGGGAGTGGCCTCAATTTTTGTTTCTGTGGCATAAAGTCGGTTGCTAATTGTTATCTGACTCTTTCTGGTATGCATATCTTGATTTGAAGTGTTTCTTTTTGTTTTGCAATGCTGCAGGCTGTACGGAAACTGAATGAAGCCAAGAAGCTTGAATCGAGTGCACACTACAATACAGATTTTGGAAAGGAATGAAGCTGAAACTGGGGTTGTATTGGATTCATATTTCAGACTTTGTTGTTTCCTTCAGTGATTTCTATGGATTTTTATTGATTTTCATAGATGCCTCCACGAGTTGGTGATATCATTTAAGAAATTATGACGCTACGTAACAAGCCAACTGTCGTTTTTCTTATAAAAATTAAATTTATTTCCCTCTTTCACTCTGTATTGCCTGACAGTCTCTTTTCTTTTTCATTGCCCCTCTTCTCCCTCATTGAAGATTCGTATCAATACGGATAACATCTGAAATTAAATTTGAATCGCCAAAGTTTTAACTATTTAGACTTTTTTAAAATTAAATCAAAATTGTTCCAATTCAAATTGTGAATAATGGTTCGGATGATTTAGGTATAAAAATTTTATGTACTTTATTCATATAAAAAAAAAAAAACTCCCAAAACTTCGCCATTTCTCTTCAAGATCTTATGTATGCTCAGAATTTTATTCATATACTCAAGATTGTATGTATACTTAAGATTTTGTTCATACACTTCAACAAATAATAATTTTAAAGCTTTAAATTAAAAATGAGCAAGAATTTAATAAGATAGAGTTTGTGATAAATACTTGCACTAACAAATTAAAGGGCGTGACAAATATTAGTTAATATATAATATAAATAAATAAAAATATTATCGGTTCAGATTGGATTCTGTACGGTTTTCAAAATAAAAATTGAAAACCAAACCGTATTAACAAAATGGTCTGAATTTAGAAATTGTCCGATCAAATCCAAATATGAGTGCCAATAACAGTTTGAATCAAAACATTTTCCAATTTAATCGAATTTATGTATTCTTACTAGAACCCATACAAATACGATACACGTCATCCAAACCTATAATTATGTACGTCTATTATATAATTATGTATGTTATCAGAAATCTGAAAGAAACGTAAGAAATAGTGATTTAAGATTAATAAGAAAGTAGGTTGGATGAAGTAAAATTTATAATTTGTCTCTTCATAGCCATCGTTTCTAGGCTAGGCAAACATTTCATTTCTTCATATTAATCATTTCCCACTTTTTTTTTGTAGGTATCGTTCAATTCCTTACTCTGTTTTGTTTTACAACCTTAATATTTTCTGTCGTCAATTCTTTTTAACATTTTGAGTTTTGGAGAAGTAGGCCACCATTTCCATGGGCAAGTAGTATTCAACGTCCACCAGACCACCATCATGTATAAAAAGTGGGCCAGTAAGGATTGAATCCACAACAGATACGAGTCAATCAAATAATTATCTTAAGTTGAAGGGAGAGGAGAAACATTGTTCTTCAGTTGAATATTATTTCTTTTAGAGTTGCAGCTCAATATATGATGCGTTTGTTAGGCATCTTCATCTTTAGACCTAGTCCTTATGTGTATGTGTACATATATGCAAACAATTTTGAGGGCATTTCTCTTCCATAAATAAATTACGAACTTAAATTGAGCTTCTACAAAATTTCGAGTTTTGATTTTATATAATTTTCTTATGTACCCTAGCTTTTTATATTATGGATTGGAGAAAAAATTTTGACTTTTTTCATTTTGAGTTTGATTTTTCTATGGTAAGGTTGATGTGTACTCTCATAATATGATACTAGGATTTTGAGGTTCAATTTTATTTTTACAAAATTTTATGGTTTTATTTTGGAATTATTAGGTTCATATAAAGGAGCAAAATATGGAGAAAATAAACAAAGAAAGCACAAACTTATAATTAGCAACATTGGAAGTCAATTGAAATGTTAATGCGAATGAGTCACTTTGAGGATTAAAATTTACTTTCTCAAAGGAACTATACAATGAGCCATATATGTTTTCAAAGTTTGGAATTCCAGTTTTTATAGAATTTTACCGCCCTTGATTCTTATTTTTTTAGAGCGAGTTACTTTTTAGAGGGAGTTACATTAGTTTTAGTACTAATAGTTCAGTGTTGCTAATTAAAATGATAATGCAAATGGATTAACTTTACGAAATAAACTGTACTTACTCATTAAGAACTAGATCATGAACTATATTCATGGAAAGCGCTAGAAGTCTAGTTTATGTAAAAAATTTCGATTACTTATTTCGAGTTTTCTAGAGAAAATTATATCAATTTTAGTACCAGTAATTCAGTGTTGTCGATAAAATTATTACTGTAAATGAGTCAACTTTACATATTAAACTGAAATTACTCACGAAGAACTAGGTAATGGCCCATTCTTAGAAAGGTGTGGAAGTCTAGCCTTTGTTGAACTTTGCGGCTCATAATTTTAAAAGGCATTCTTAATTTCTAGATTTAAACTTACACAAAATTTCCACTCAAAAAATTCATCCAAACATAAGAATTTGAATTTGAAAAGGTCAAATCCAAATCCACGGGCATCTAAACAAACCATTAAATTGACTTGAAAGGGGATGGTTATCGGGCATTCATTCCCCTTTTAGATGACGGTACCACAATGGGGAGTTTACTAACCAAAAAATATTGTATTTTCTTAGGATAAGTATAGACTGAAACAAGAACAAGAGAAATCACGAAATTAATTATCATACACCAAGTCCAAGCCTCCATTAGAATCCTCCCTCTCTTGATAAGATTTGGCGGAGGTACTCCAAAAACAATAGAATTATGTGCGAGGTCTTGGACGTAAACAAATTTGGTGATCACATTTGTCCCACCACCAATACAAGGGATCTCAAATCTTGTGAGAGCTGCAGACGAGGGTCGCACATCACCACCAATGCAAGGAATCTCACAGCAAAAAGAATTTCACGTTCTTCCTTTCTTCCTCTCGTGTTTTGAGAACCCATTCCAAGTATATATGGAATTACTCGATCTTTGGCAAACAAAGGATTCAAAATGATTCAATGCAGATTCTAAATAGAAACCGAATCTTGATAAACCCACCTTGATTCATTACACTGAAATAACTGGCCACATAACTGGCCAAATAAGGTTATTCGAGAATAACTGATCTCATGTAGCACTCTGTTTTTTTATTGTGGATCATCTGGAATTTCATTGTGCTCCACACTTCAGGCAATGTGCTCTGCCAAACTAAGAATCTTGACATGCTTTTTCTTCCTCAACTCGTGCGGCACAGGTCCAAATACTCTTGTCCCGATTGGCTGCCCTTGCTTGTCAACAAGTACCACAGCATTGTCATCGAACTTGACCTCACTCCCATCACAACGGCCCCGTTGCATTGCTGCACGAACAACCACACCATACACAACCTTCCCTTTCTTCACTTTTCCATTAGGATGGGCTTCCTTTACTGATGCAACAATTGTGTCTCCCAATCTTGCCCCCTTCTTGTTCGCCTTCAAAGCTTGTATGCACATCACCTTCTTGGCCCCTGAGTTGTCCACCACTTTGAGAACAGTCCTCATTTGTATGAAGTTTCTTTGCTGCTGTAAAGGTGCTCGAAAAATAAACACAACTATTAATCAACCGCATGTCAATGCAAGAAAGTAATAAAAGAGTTGACCATGTATGATATTTAGCACGATTGATGTGGGAGAATGATTGACAGAAAAAAGAGTAGTGTTAGAAATCGGAAAAAATAATTTGCATCATGTCACTAGCCCAGCTGGATACAATTCCTACCTCAAGGATGTGTTTGGATGAGAAGTAACTCGGGATTTAGGGTAAACTGGTTAGAAATGCACCACAAAAAATTGGATGGAGGGATTTCAAATGACTAGATGCAAAGAACATAGAGGAATTTGTATGTAACTATTTTATAACTTAGGAAATCCTTTCTTCTCATGAGGTACTTACAAATCCCTCTATTTAATCGCTTATGGTGCATCTCTTAGCAATCTGGCATAAACCACTTGGTACTTTGAAGTTCCAAATCAAACATAGCTTAAAGCACTTTGCATGAAACCAAACAGGTTTCATAGTACTTCTGATTGCTAAATTTGAACCTAACGTTTACTCCAATTAAACCAAAGAACAACTTAATAAAGTTTCTACAAATATATAAACTAATCCTTTTTATAATCTTGAAAGAAACATCAGATAAAAACACTGACCTGAGACACGAAAGAGCTGCATGTCATCTCAAGTGATGTGCTCAAAAGGCCCGACAAGTTGTTTCCAAGTCCCCCCAACAATGAACGACCCACTGGGTTTCATCCAGCAGATTAAATAGATTGCATTGAGCAAATAAGTAAGCGAATAGGTGCAGAAGAGACCAAAAAGCTTAAGATATTTCCAGGAAACACAGAACATTACAAATTAGTAGTTTTGCAATCCACTGTATAAAACACAAGAGAGTCGGAAAATGGCGAAAGAACCACATTCTGAAAGTGTCGGATCCACTTAACTATTTACATTAGTTATCAAGTAACAAGTAAGCTGTCGATTTTTGCCAGCTTTCCCTAACACTGATAATTAAATAGTTTGAAATCTAATATCTGAGCAAGATATGGCACAATAGTACAATAGATTACTCGAAAATATCTAAGAAAATCACATACCACGTGAACATTTTGAAGCTAAACCAGCAGCCATGCCTAACAGTAATGTTTGCTTTCAACCGAATTGACTAGCTTCTTTTATGCTTTGTTCAACTGTGCAGAAAATGTTGTCAGAGAAAATTCATAAAAAAAAAAGAAAAAAATTGTTCACGTAGATTTAGAAATTTTATTCAATTTTCTATGCTGTCCTTATAAAACAGAAAGCAATGAAGAAAATACACATGATATTTTAACATGAAATCATCTGAAAGGATAACTTATATTCATTAATTTGGAGAACTATGCGTAAACTATGACGCAAAAAAATGTGAAGAGAAATATCAAAGCTGATTAGAGACTTATGATTGAAGCAATAATATAGGGTAATCAGTTGACTCTCTACTTTTTATCCAAAAATCAGGTTCCAATATCTTCAATTACGGGTGTTCATCTGTTTGAAACTAACTACTTTGGATGATCTTTCATCAATCAAATTTTGATTAACTTGACCAACAAAAAGAACCACACACACAAATTAATAAAAACACTAGATAGATTACCATTTAACAGCAAGAAAAAAATTAATGAATATGACAGAAAAAGAAAACCCCACAAATCTGAAAGAAAAGTTTAAAAGGCTAACAGTCATGTATCAATCACCATGCAACCGTTACACATAAAGAATGGTTGGGATAATTTTAGTAATTAAGATCAGGCATATAAGGCTGGATATTTGGTCTATCGAATTTCCTTTTCGGCTTAGAAATTATGCTCATCACAACCAATTATTAACTCATGAAAAGTTTCCAAGAAATCTAGAGAGACAGAGAGTGAGTGAGAAACATGATGAATATATGAGTCAAACTCTTGCAGTAGGACAGAAAATATGAGTGTTAACAAAAAATTAATCTTGCAACATCAAATCAAACAGTGGAGCAGATAAACTATAATAACTAGTGTGAGTGAGAAAGATGATTCGAGAAAGAAAATTAATTCCACCGCAAATTAGTTATTATATTGTCTGAAGGTCATCAGACACTATAAGGAAGCAGACACTGTAATGAAGCAGACACAAATTTGCTGTAGGCTTTAAAAAACAATGACTATATTTAAACTAATTTGCAATGCTAAGAACTCATCTCGTAAGAAAATGATAATATAACAGAGACGGACAATACAATAACTAAAACATGCCATCTTCAATGTTCGTCTTTGAATATGAAAAAACAACTGAATCAGATGCAATAATCAGCATTTACCAATATCAAGTCACTATCAAAACTTGAAAAGAGTAACAAATTGACACTGAGTAACCTTGTTCAGGGCCTGCAAAAATTCAAAATAGAAGTTAGAACACGATCAGTTGAATCAAGCCACTTATTTCCACTAATTGAATCAAGCCAATAATTTCGAAATCAAATAATTGCCACTGAAAGAAATAATTAAATTCATCTAATTATAATTTCCACCAAATTCATTCTGCAGATTGGCAAATGAAAAATTAATAAAAGAGTAAAAATAGTATAAGAAAAAAACTGTAAAGTAGTTGAAGGTATATGTTCTGCAGAAACCCAATAGATGGAGGAGCATGCAGAAACCAATACCCCCAACCCCTGAAAACCTCCATTAAAGCTTCCATCTTGAAGCCTAAGACCTCTAACATCCTGCCCTGACCTCTAAGTGCTTCTCTAATAAGTAATCGCCCTTACCTTTGTGTCCCCTCTAATTCCCCCTTGCTTTTGCGCCTGGGTTTGAGAGTTCTGCTCGCGCACGACCTCTGCACTCCAACTTTGAGGCAATCACACCGATAAGCTAAAGAAATTAACTGTCAAAGAAATCGAAAAATAAGAGTAAGATGAAAAACCCGATAGCTGCGAAGAGAAAGCGATCCCCTAAACCGGAGAAACGAACTCCTTTCGCGGCTGCAGGTAAATTCGATGACGGCGAAATCGCGAGAACGAGGCTAAGAGAGGGAGTGGGAGCGATGATGTCACGAGGAATGGGAGGACTACGCTAGGTTTTGCCGCCCTCAAACCTCAACAGTTAACTCAATCCTTCAGAAAAAAAAAAAAAAAAAACTCAATCCTTCAAAAGCCGGTTCGGGTCTCAATTTGGGTAGTAGGCGGGTATAAAGGTTTTAGCATCTCGGCCCATTTTAATTTAAAATAATCAACGGTCTGAGATGTGATGATGTTAGTTTTAACCTGAGGTGTGTGATATTTTATCGAGTGAGTGGCGTAAATCACACACTTCATTATCAAATTTAAGACTTTTTAGCTTAAATACAGCATTAACTCGCAAGTTTGTCATATTTTACAACCTGTATTCGTTATTGCTTCATTTAACAGTATCAAACGGCCGAGTTACGCCACTTAACTCCATTTTCATCCAAGATGTTAAGTAGCTGTGAAAACTAAGGATAAAATAGGAATTTTTGACATGCTAGCACACTTTTGCCAAGTTAAACTCGACGTGGAATGGGATTGGGACCCACAAATGCCAAATCACAATTCTCCTCTCCAGTTTGCTTTCGAATTCGAAATTGGGGGAAAATTTCTAGGGTTTGAGTTTGATCAAAATTGGGTGAATCGCTGGGCAGTGAATTGACCCTTGGAAACAAGTTAAATCGACGCGTAGGTGTAAAAAAGTAGGTGCAGGCAATAGAGAATATGATTCTCGTGAGCTTGGAGCGGAGCAGGTTGTCTACAAATAGTTAGTTTTCATTTTTCCATGTTTCACTGTGCTATCTGGGTTTATATTTCTTTAATTATCCATGGAAAATACTTTCTGGGTTTACAAAATTGGATTATTGAGAGAATAGTATGTTATCTTGAGTTGGATGTTTCCTCAATGCTTCAATATGCTATCTACTTAGGTTGAGTCGTGATTTTCTCCTTACTCTGAATAGTACGTTCAAATATATGTATGTTGAAATAGGATATCTAGTCTTAGTTTGTCTCGTTGGTTTGACATATCTAGGCTTAATGACAGGACCCGCCCCGATCCCTCAGGGACCACAAGGGGACGTGCCCTGCTCCCGTCTGACACCCAATAATTCATACCATATTTAACCTCAAAACATCAAATGCATAAATAACCAAATAAACGTTATACATCAAATCCGAATTAAACGAATGTCAGACAAGGGATGAAAATCCGAAATACAAGTTGCGAGCACGACTCACATACCATGGTAAGAGTGATAAACTCTCCATCCATCTGGATCATCAAGATCCATGAATGCTGCTGGAGCATTCGTCAAACCAAATGGCATAACAAGGAACTCGTAGTGTCCGTAACGGGTTCGAAAAGCAGTTTTCGGAATATCCTCCTCGCAAGCAAAACAGGTTACAAACCTCGGCCAGTTTGAATGCCCACCAGAAGCACCGCTCCCAGATGAACGCTGCCCAGAGTTATATCCAGATCCTCTGCCCTGAGAGCCTCCACGTCGACCTGACCAGCCACGACCCTTAGCCCGGAAACCAAAGCATAGTTTCAATTTCCAAAAGTAAATCCAAGAGTTATTTCATAAATAAATATGGGATTATTGGTTTTGGTGCATGCATATGATTTTACTGAGGGGCATAAATGTCTTATAAATGTTTTAAACAGACTTGTTTATTTTCGTCCACTCACAGCTTTTGTTTTCAATGCCCTTCAGGTTGATTCCGAATACGACTGCAGCAGAGACCTGAGCATCGCACACTTCCTCCATCGATCCTTACGCACTCTGGAAGCCCGTATGGGCAATGGCAATCGGTTATCCCTTGTCTGACGCCTCTTGTCAGACGGGAGCACGTCACATTCCATGGTAATCCCGGGGGGATTGGGATGGGTCGTGTCACTTAATTTGTCTCGTGCAATTGGTTTGTGATTGTTGCTATTAAAAGAGATAGACCATCTAGTGAATATGCACCATGAACTTGATATCTTGGTTTCACTTTGCACCCTATACTGAATATATGTCTTACATTTTGCACCATGTACTTGGAGTATTGGTTACACTTTGGATTATGTACTATATTAGATATTATGTTACAATTGGCACCTTAAGCTCACTACTCAGTCACAGTTTGTCGTTAGTTGGTTAGTTTCTTAGTTGCTATTTGGTATATGCATGTAGATGACAGAGATATATTTAGTATGAAAGTTCATTATGGAGGTGAACTACTAATAGAAGATGATGACTATTGGAATTACATAGGGGGACAAGTCATGTTCTATGACTATGTTACAGTTGATTAAATTTCTTTTTTTTTTTGAATTGAAGTACATAAGGAATAATCTAGTGTAACGACCCGTTCCGAATTCCAGGATTAGATTAGTGACTAATCACGATTAGTGAGGTTAATCGGTGATTAGTTGGGCGAAATCGGACAAACGATGCGAAATGACCGTTTTGCCCCTAGCGTGGGTAAAATGTTGACTTTTCATTCGGGAGGTCAAATGGAATTTGACCGATGACCGTGACGTAGTTCGTGACATCACGAGTTCATAGACAGGTGGCACGTTCAATTCCGACGTTCGAGGAGGAAGTTATGACGTTCGGAAGTTTAGGGGCATTTTAGTAATTTTGGTTTAAAAAGGGGCAAATGTTGACTTTTTGACCGAGAGGTTCGATGGCTGAGGGCGGAGGACCGTTACGTAGATCGGGAAAATACGAATTCATAGACAGACGGCACGCTGAAATCAGACTTCGAATAGGGAAGTTATAGGTCACGGAAGTTCGATTTCACTATGCACGTACTTCGAGACGGGGATGATTTGGCAAATTCTGATTGGCCAGATATTTTGAGTGGGTCCCATGGATGAATGACAAGTGTCACTCATCTCATTAGCTAAACCCCTAAATTGTGGATCTACTTAATAAAATATTATTATATTGATTATTATATAATTAATCCTAACTACAATTAATCCTAGCCATCCATTTCAATTTCATCATTAAATCTACACCATCCATCTAATCCTCACTTCTCTCATCAGCCATCAAACATCATTTTCATCTTCTTCATTTCCTCATAACCCGAAACCCCCCTCCATATTCATTCTTCATTTTCAAACATAAACACCACACCACCACCCATTATCTGAGCTGAACATGACCGTGAGAGAGTGTTGAGGGGCTGAGGACTGAGAGGCTGGACGGTGGCCCACGGTGGAGGCCGCGGCGGAGTGAACCCGTGAGCTTGTTAACGGGTCAAAAATGGTGGATGGCGTTTTGGTGGGTGTCGAATGGGTTGGTCGATTCCAGTACATCCTAGGGAGTGAGACGAGTCCACTAAGCTTGGATTCAAGGAGAATGGTGGCCGGAAACGTGAGATATCGACGGGGGAAAACTCGAGCTTGTTGTTCGACGTCCAACAGGTAACCTCCAACGTTTGTTTTTAATTTCTGGGTTGAGGGATCTGTTAGGGAGGATGAGACGATGAGAATGGGACAAACGGGAGGCATTTTGGTGGTCGGACGGTGGAGAACCGACCGGGTCAAGCCGCGGGTCACGACGACCCGGATTGCAGACCCGAACTGAGGACAAGGATGACTGATGACGTCATCCTGATGACGTCATCATGTCAGGGATGATGTCAGCATTGTCAGGTCTGACAATGTCAGCTAACATGTCAGACAGTGGGCCAATGGGAGTGTGACATGTGTCACTGTCAGAGGCTGTCAGTGATGACGCCATGCTGACGTCAGCGTTGACTTTTCAGCTCGTTGACTAGTGCGTGGGGGCGCGTGTGAACAGTGTTTTGAGTGGGCCCAGTGTCATCTTAAGGGTTTTGACGATCCAGATCCAATGGTGGTGGTTTCGGGTCGATCGGAGATCGTTAGGTTGGTCAAATTGAGGGTTTTCACCCCGGGAAACGTGTACGGGGACACGTTGACTTTTTCGGGAAAGTTTAGGGTTCTTAATATGGAATTTTATAGGTTAGTAGTAACCTTTGGATATGTTTTGGATAGGTCAAGATGACCCGGAGAGGTCGGATTAGCTCGGGAGAGCCGTATGACATGCAAATCGAGGCGGTAGCTCGGACGGTCTGTGAGTGAACCTTGTTTTCTAAATTGGTGCATGCATAAATGTTTATTGTATGTTTTAAATACTTGTTTTTGATGCCATGAGTGCATTTGTATTTGTGGTTACGTATAGGCACGTATTTCGAGGTTTCGGCCCTATACGGTGCCTATACGGGTTTGTATGTCTTTATTGGTCTAAATGAAATGGTTTTGGATTTCTAAAAGGATAAACTCGGGTATGAGACCCATTTGATTTGGTCTCGGGCATATGACTCTAGTTACGGCCTACGGGTCTAAATCATGGTCGCGACGGGTGCTATGTGCACAGCGATCGATAATATGACGCTCGCCTCCGGATTGGGATGTGTTCCATCCGGAGAGGTCACGATGCACGATACGTGGTTGGGCAGCCTGGGGAGGCTCGACTTCAGAGTGCTGACGGTTCAGGATATCGATCGGTGATGAGTGCACCATGATCTTGCGGTAGTCGCGTCGGTTGATACGTTCACGACGACATACCAGGATTGAGGGCGGTCCTGGATGGATGGTTGCACACATCACTATGATCGGAGTCGTGACTGACCCTTAGATATCGGGCACGGTGCCCAGTTGAGTCATATGTTTGGGCACGAGACCCAGTCGTTTTACACTGATGATTTCGGGTCAGGGACCCTAGATGGATTTCCAAGTTCATGGCGGTTTATGGGAACCGGCATGAACTCTGGAAAGGTCATTATGGTACATGACGGTTTTTGGGAACCGGCATGAACCTTTGTCAGGTCATTGTGGTACATGACGGTTTATGGGAACCGGTCATGGAGGATGTTGTCTATATGTATATGAATATAATGGATGTTATGGATCATGACGGTTCAGGGGAACCGGGCATAAATGTTTATGTTATGTATATATATGTTCATATACCTTCCTTTACTTGTTCTATCTCCTCCGGGGAGGGTCGTTGGCCTAGGTGGACCCCGGAGTAGTCACGGAGCATTGACTGAGTGAGAGTTGCCCCCGTTGGGTTCCTTACTCTCAGGAAGGCTGGTTACTATAACCTCGGGTAGGGTCAGTGGTCTGCGGACATTGACTTTGACTTTGAGAAGACTTGGGTTTGAGACCCTAGGTAGCAGGCGCGTATCTTTGGGAACCGTGACAGGATTGGTTGTGTGAATTATATGTGTATGTGATATAAATATGATATATGATATGTGGATACAGGATTTGAGCATGTGCTCGTGTACTTGGTTTCATTATGGTTCTTTCAATCTTGGTTTTGTGCTTAGTTCCCACATATGGTTTCTTTGGTTAAATGGTTTTCGAATGCATGCATGCTTTTTAGTGAAGGGTACAAATGTCTTCTTATGAAATGTTTTTATAAACTTTGGTTTTGTCCACTTACAGCTTTTAATGGTTTGACTGCCCTTCAGGTTGACATCGGATGTGGACTGTAACAGGGACCGAGATATCACATACCTCCTCCAGATCCTGGCGTACTCTGATAGCCCAGGAGGGCAAAGGTCGGAAATATCCCTTGTCTGATACTTCGTGTTAGACGGGAGCAGGGTCATCCAGCACTAATCCCGGAGGGATTGGGATGGGACCTGTCATCTAGGCTATCTACCTTTTGAATTATGTGTACCCTAATGACATAGATAGTGAAATCTTGGTCAAAGTAACATTTGATGGCCAGTTGTTCAAACTCTGTGTTATGCAAAGAGTAGTGCTTGTATCCCTCTATATATGCAAAAATGAAGGGGTGATGGGTTCAAACTTCCAGGGCATGTGGAGATTGGAAGTGAGGCTGTGGATATGAGAAAGGTGAGTGCACCGAGAAGTTGGCCAAGAGAAACAGATTCATTCTTCTTCTACTGAATCTGATCCAAAGACTACTGGTGAGGAAGATGATGAAGATGGTCAAGATAGTGAAGTTCTTAAGTAGGTTGTTGATGACTTTACGTAAGAGGCTGAGGTAAACATCGATGAGTATGATGAGAACTTGTTTTCATCATATGTGGATATTGAAGATATTAAAGATGAGGGGTGAGGCAGCCCAAGAACAAGATGAAGCACCTAATTCGCAAAGGCTCAATGTATTTGAGTTGGAACCAGTGAGGACGAGGAGCCTCCTCCTCCTCAAAAAAACTGTCAAGGATGAGGAAATCTGTTGGGCCATTTAGGGAGTTTAACAATGAGGTGGATATGAAAAATCCAAAGTTTGCTCTTAGGATGCAGTTCTCAAGTGCTGGAGTTTTTAGAGAAGCTGTGAGGACATATTCTATCAATTCTCATAAAAAGATTGTGTTCAACGTGAATAAAGGAGACCATATTAGGGCCAAGTATGTCAAAGTAGAAGGATGTCCCTTTGTGATATATGTCTCTAAGGTAAACATGAGGGAGTACCTGCAAGTCAAAACTTACAATGACTTACATTTATGTGGCAAATGTACTGTCAATTATCACGCCAATACAAAGTGGATGAAGTAGAAGTATATGAGGCAGCTCACAAGAAAAAAATGGGATATTGGTGAATTTCAGGAGTTCGTGGTTCCGAAAACTGGATATAGGCTTGGTAGGACTCAATGTTATAGGGCAAGAAGGATAGCCTTTTAGATTTCTGAGGGGGGCTACTTGTCCTAATATGAGAGACACATGGACTATTATAAGGAGCTTGTTAAAGTCAACAGAGGGAGCACAATGAAAATCAAGGCAGAAATGGAAGGTGATGGACAGTTTAGATTCCAAAGAGTATATGTCTACTTGGGTGCTTCCAAAGAAGGTTGGCTGACTGGTTGTAGGCATTTCATTGCGCGCTTGATGGTGCTCACATTAAACGTCCTCACATTAGGAAAATATTGAGTGATATTTCAGTTGATGCAAACAATGGCATGTTCCCTGTGGCTTATTGTAACGACCCGTCCCGTAAACCGGGATTAGATTAGAGATTAATGAAGGATTAGTGAAGTTAATCAATGACTAGTGGGACGAATTCGGACGGACGGTGCAAAATGACGATTTTGCCCCTAGAACGGGCAAAAATGTTGACTTTTCGTTCGAGCGGTCAAATGGACTTTGATCGGTGACCGTGATGTATTTTGGGACGTCACGAGTTCATAGACAAGTGGCACGTCCGATTCCGACATCCGAGGAGAAAGTTATGACATTCGGAAGTTCGAGGGCATTTTGGTAATATTGTTGAATAGGGGCAATTGTGTTGACTTTTCAAATGACATGGATTTTTCACGTAACTCGAGAACCGTTAGGAAGGTCTCGATGTCCTGAGTACAACGACAGGTGGCACTTGTCGATTGGAGTTTGGACGATAAAGTTATGGATCTAGGAACACGAAGGGCAGAACGGTAATTTATGCAACAAGGGTAAAATGGTCATTGTGATTCCTTGGGATCTGTGCCCAGTTAGTGGTTAACAAGTGGTTGTTCTGGGGAGTTCTAACCACAGAGAAGTGGACACATGTCCTTCTCTAGATGGTGGTAGAACTTTGCACCAATCAGTTTAAACTGGAGATATTGTGTGCACGAGTTAAGCAAAAACCAGAGAAAAATGAGACAGGGAGGAGCTTGGAACCTTAACCCCTTAAACATTGATCAGATGAAGATGGAGTGTGAAGGAAAGATGGAGGAGAGGGTGGAAGTGACTAGTGGCCACAGTGAAGCCACGACGGAGCCCACGACAGCGAAAGGAGGAACAAACCGTAAATCCCCTGTTTTTCCTTTAATTGGGAAAACCATGTTTTTTCTTGAGTTTTGCCCAATTCAATCACTAAGATGTGTTGCTGGAGGTCTTGTGAGTCGACTGAGGTTGGTTACGAAGCCTGCCGTGGTCGGGGGACGTAAAAGCCGTGAGAGGTAACTTTCAATTCAAAAATGGTAAGTCGTTACTTATTGATTGTCGATCGATTTGGTTACTTGAGTGTTGGTGAACTCCTAGGACGTGAACCCATAGCCAATGGTGGCCGGAGAAGCTAGAACAGAGAATGGAAAGTTCATTTGTGTTTCCCGATTTGGTGAGTAACAAATAGACCCCAAGTCCTTGTTTTGTTTGTGTAAATGTATAGGGAAGACATGGACGAACCTAATGGATTAATTGGGATTAAAAATGGCTGAAAATGGAATGAAAACCATGAACGCCGGTCTAGCCTAGACCGAACCGATTCGAACTGGGTTCACCAGAGGTTGAAGGTGACACTGTAGCAGGCGCGTGAAGCCCACACGCAGCCACTTCAGGCGGCGCGTGTGGGCGCGTTACACTCTTTTTGAGGATTTTGGGATTGGTTTCGAGTCGATCGGACATTGTCTCGATATATTTCAGGATGTCCGAAGGTTTTAGGCCTCAGTTAAAAATAGTTAAAAATTTGGGAAAATTACGGGGCTTTAGTATGATCATTGTGAAGTAGTTAGTGACCTTATTATGGGATTTGGACAGGTTCGAGAAAGCCGAGGATAGCAGATTAACCGGGAAAGGTGTAATTGCACGCGTATCGAGGCGACAGTATAATGGTCTGTGAGTGAACTTTGCTTTCTAACTTATGATGCATGCATATATATTTTTTATATGTTTTCATACTTGATTCTATGATTTGACTTATGATCTTGATGGTTTACAGTTTTGCACGTTTTTCGAAGTATTTACGGTTTTGCACGTTTTACGAGATTCTAAATAAGGTTGTGATTTGAATATGGTTTTAATGATTTGATTTCGGGAATGAAACTAGGATTTGATTTCAAAGATTTAAAACGGATTTTGGAAAAGTGATTTCGGGCTTGAAGCCCAGTTCAGAAAAGTTGTTTTAAAGAACGTGATTTCAGGTTTTTGAATCGGATTTCCGGTTGACGATTTGGAATTCGGTTTGGAACTTGAAAGTGGATTTCGGGTTTGGGTTCGGAATGGTTATTCTGGATGCTAGCTTACGGAATGATGGTTTCAGACTCGGATTTGGAAATGGATGATGGATATGATACTAGGTTTGGATTCGGGATCCTGATGAGATTGCAGATTCGGATTCGGAAATGGAAAAAAGTTTTCAAACGGTTTTGGATTGGATTTCCTGGATCTGGTTATTGGGTTTAAAGACCCGGATATGATTATGACGGGGGTGGGCCGGGATTGGGTTTAAAGACCCGGATTGAGTTTAAAGACTCGGATATTGATATTTCCGTATGCCTATTGAGTTTAAAGACTCGGGAGTTTAAAGACTAGGATAAATCTAGCAGGTTCGATGAATGGATATGTGGTTTCAAATATGTTTTGGATTTCACTGAGTTTTGATGTTGATTGGTTTTCAATAACGGTTTTTCAATGTTTTGGGCACTTCCCGGATGATATGGCTTTGATGGTTTTGGGCTGAGGCCCGGGATTTGAGAAAAGGAAACTGTGTTCGGGTTTTCTTACATGGTTTGCTTAACCGGAAAATTAAATGGTTTTATGACATGAATTTGATATGCATGCATTGGTTTTTAATTGGAGGGTAAAGATGTAAATGTTTTTGTTGAACTGTTTTTATACTTATACTTTATTTTATGCACTCACAGTCTCTTCGTGTTTTCGATACCCTCCAGGTTGTTGCGGTGCAGGCTGTTGGTCGAGAGAGACGGAGACATCACACCCGCGATTCACAGTAGATTCGGTGCACTTTGGGAAGTCCGAATACTTTTAGGACGGTCGGGTCGAGAATCCCTTGTCCCACTTACGTGTCACATGGAGGTTGGACGTCGGTTTAACCTTCATGTCATGCGTAAGTTAGACGGGAGCAGGATTTAGCCCTTAATCCCGGGGGATTAAGGGTGGGTCCTGTCACTTATTCCATTGTGGAGGTTGAGTTATACTCATCCTAGAAGTGGTTCCTTGAACTATTGGCAGTGGACTTGAAGATTCAAAACAGTGAAGGATACCTTTCCATCACTGATAAGCAGAAAGGTTTACTTGAGGCTGTGGGGGAGTTATTTTCAAGAGTAAAGGCATTGTACTAGACACATGTATCCAAATTTTAATGCCCTTCACAACAGATTTGCACTGAATGACCAGTTTGAAAAGATCTTAAGATGCATCACTGTGGTCTGGTACCATACTAAGATGAACAAAATGGATGCTTTGAGTCCTGGTGCCTATGATTGGTTAAGCAAGATGGATCCAAGATAGTGGACAAGGTCACATTTCAACGTAGCTTTCAAGTGTGATATTGTACTTAACAACCTCAATAAGGCATTCAAAGAATTAGGACGTATTTGATGATGTTGTCCTCTACAAAAGGAAGCACTAAGTTGTGATTTTTTTTTTTGGGAGGAGGGGGGGGGGGGGGGGGGGGGGGCTGGCTCACCAAATAGGTCCAATGATAAGATAGATTTTGAAGAAGAAATAGAAAGAAGGACAATGGTAAGTTACAAGGCATGCATGGAATGGAGTATTCAAAGTCACTCATCAAAGTGAGAGGCAGTTTAGAGTGGAGTTGAAATTGAAGAAATGTTCATGTAGGGACTGGGATCTATCTGGTATCCCATGCCCTCATGCTTGTGCAACAATAGCCTTTCTGCGTGGGAAAACAGAAGCTTATCTCCATGAATGCTATAAGAAGGAGGCTTACATGAGATGCTATGACAAAATCATTGAGCCAATGATGAGTGAAGATCAACGGCAGTGCTCGGGTTTGCCTCCTTTGAAGTCCCCAACATACCATAGACAACCAAAAAGACCAAGGAAAAGCAAGAAGAAGTCTAATGGTGAGGCAGACCTACCTCAAAATCCAACCAAATACAAGGTATAAATCACCTTAGTTAAGAATGATTATTTACCTCATTTGGATGCTTATTTGATTGCTTGTTTGCTGTTTGTTTTACAGGAGCCTATTATAGAAAATACCAAAAGCGTGAGAAGGAAAAGAATAGAGGCGAAAGCAAGGAGGGAACAAGCCAAGGCAAGTGGATCAAGTGCAAGTAAGCAAGAAGGATCCCAGCCCCAATACCAAATAGAACCCCAGCCCAAATTTAATCCCAAACCCAATATGAACCCCAAACTCAACCAGAACCTAATCCCTAACCCGAATCAGTACCCCAAACCCAACCAGAACCTAATCTAGAACCCCAACCTCAACTCTAGACCCAATCACAACCCCCTCCAGCTATGCCAGACTTTTCTTGGATCACTAGATCTCCTTAACCACAAACATAACCTACACCAAATCCTTTTACATTGGCTGAAGTCTCTCCTCATGAGAAACTTAGGTTTAAATCTTCAGTAAGAAGGAAGAAGTAGCATCGACAATAAAGATTAGGGTTTTGTAGGCTGGTTTGTGAATTTTGTTAGGTTAGGTGTACGATTGTTAGGTGTAGGCTGATGGGTGTAGGGTACTGGGTTCATGCTGGTTGATGCATGTTTTGTTTGGTGTACTCGCATTTATGTGTCACTTTGCACCCTGGACTACAGCTTTTGTGTTTAATTGCACCATGTAACGAGAAAAATGGCCTACTTATGCACTATTTGACATTGTTATTATATCTTATCTGCTTCAATTGTTGTTTGTGTAATGTATTATGTTTTCACTTTCAAATTCTCTTCCTTACATATTTCAAGATTAGTTGAGTCATTTTAAATGCACCTATATGATGTACTACTATATTTGTGTGTCACTTTGCACCCTGTACTACTAAGGGTGTATCACTTTGCATCCTGTCTTGTAATACTAATTGTGTTCACTTTGCACGCTGTACTACTAATGTATGTTTCACTTTGCACCCTGTACTACCAAATTTGCACCCTGTAACAGATTGATTGCCCCAATTTGACAGATAATCCATAGAATTACATTGCAAAAAGACTTAAATAACCATCGATACATTTCCAGAACAATCCATAGATGACATGCCAATTGCATTGCCATTACAAGTCATGTTCTTAGCATCTATTACAAAATTGGATTGTTAGGTAACCCCTAAACCCTAAACTTCAATTTTCTTAAACATCGCCACAATACAGACTACAATTAGGGAAACTCATAGCATCCTTGTCCTAGCTCTGCTCTTCTTCAAATCATCTTCCAATTTACCAGTTTCCCTCAACAATCCTGGTATGATTGCCTTGCACCGATGGCACATTTCAGGATCAAACCATTCCTAAAACCCACAATCACTTCCTTGCATCAAAAGAGACTGGATTATCTTAAACTTACATAGAATCCCAACAATTGAATGAAATTCGAACATATTTCATCTAACATTTGAAGCACTAAACCTAATTTAGATTGTAGGTCTACCATATGAAGAAATTCTTGAGCATTCATCTTAATTTCAACAAAGAACACAAATTTGTGATTTTTCATTACCCGAGAACATGGACACACTTGGAATCTCCTCCCAAGATGTCTGACAGTCCATGAAGTCATGATTTTACATTTTTTCTTGCAGTAGCAACTTTGGACTTCAAGCTCGTCCATCTCTTCTTCTTCGAAGGTCGCGTGGATGATTAGAGAATAGAATGACTAGAAATAAGGCCCCATTGATGAATGGAGAATAGAATGAATGGAAATTGGGTCGCGACGATGAGGAAAGGATAGAAGATGGGTCGCACCAATGAGGGCAGGGAGGATATGGGCAGCGTCGAAGCCTTGGTCACGTCGAATCCTAAAGGTTCTTTGATTTTGGGTTTCTCAATTTGGGATTCCAAATTGAAAGGGCGTCAATTGTGAAGTTCCATAATTTCTCTTTCCAAATTTATTATATTTTAATCCACGTAGGTACCATGACACACCCGGGCCCAAAAAATCCGCTTAAGGCACATGAATCGAGGCGTTTATAGCGATCGAGTGAAACATAACCAGCCAAAAGCGATTACATTTCAACCACTGTGGAAGGTTTAAAGCGGGGACAGAAGTTTGATGATCACACTATTACTTTGCTACATGTAACTACATGTAATACCCGATCTTCGTCAATTTACTCCAAGACTCTTGAGCAAATGTCAGAGCAATTACTAAGCCTCCTCAAAGTGCATGCATACCAGCAGTATCTAAGCAGTTCATAAACCAAGGGTGAGTGGACCCAAAACTTTATTTCAATGTAAAACCAATAGTAGTAATAAGTTTAACCCCTAGTTTTTCTCAAAAATAAAACAGTAATTCAGACTTGTACATTCTTCGAGGAATAATAATAAAATAATAAAATCTCATAATATTCAAATAGGTCAGGCCAAATCATGAATAGATCACCATGCCAACCCACTAATCACTTGCTCATGAGTCGCTCTAGTCATACGCATATGACTAAAGCTGAGTATCTTTTCTCGTTACCTCGACCACGTGAAAGGTGGGTGCCATGCATCTTCACCTCATGTCCCCTAGAGCTCGGGAACAAGTTGACACATTTTTAACTAGTATTACAAGTTGCGCGGGCGAACAATCACGTGGAAGCTGGTATATGGCCATACAGACGGGTACTAGATCCTAGCGACTCCTAATTGGGTTCTAACATCTCAATCTCATTAATGTCATATGGACTAATATGGAATGCAACATGTGACTCGATAAACATACAAATATGAATGACCATCATATTGTAGTATACCACAATAACTAAGTAAGCACTATAAACCAATTAACACCATCAAATACCACAATTAGCACATAATAAGTCATGCATGCTGAACAATTATCATAAGTGCAAGCATTGTATAACGTGTGAGTATAAACATTATAAAATCAGTTTAGGAAAAAAAGGGCCTACTCACTCTAGTCGGGGAGTCGGATCACCGGAAAAATCACGCTAATCTCAAGCTTCAAATCGGTCCAACCCTAAGGAGACCATTCATTAGGGTCAGAATCATCTCAACATACATCCTATACGTAAAACCCTTTGAGGGTAGCCAAAAACGGGCCTAGAATCACTTGATATGGACTTAAATAGGATCTAAGTTGTCCAACACCTTGGGAAACAGTGCCCATACACTGACGACGACCAGAAAATAGCGTTTATACGCTACCGAAAGTCAAAAATTGACTCTACATGCCTTATTGAGGCTGGAAAACCACCCCACGCATCTCCATGGGCTGTAAAATAGCCCCATGCGCCGACTTGGGTTAGAGGAAGTGGCCCATGTGCCGCCACATGTTGGCAGGAACCCACACGCGCTTGCCACGTGCTCTTACGGGTGGCCATGCCTGTCAGGACCCACCCCGGTTTCACCCCGAAATCCGAGGTAAATCCTGCTCCCGTCTGACTCCCCGACGCAACATTTAGATAAAACTCACTCAAACCCAGTCAGACGCAGGAGTAATTAACCACAATGTTCCCAAGTTATAGTTTTACAGTGTATAGCACGAAATCCAAGAAAAATAAAAACCGATAAAGTACACGCACACGGAAGACTTCCAACTACTCCGGGATCCCTCACGTCATTTCTATGCCTCGGACACTGCCTCGACGTCAAGACCCCTCGCTCGCTCCACAACCTGGAGGGCAAGTTAAAAAAAACAAAAGGTGTGAGTGGACCATAATAAAAGAAAAGTTCTAAACCATTTATCAGAAAACCGAGTTTAACCCTCCGTTTTGAAAACCACATGCATAACCAACAATCATTAACACAGTTATAACTCAATTCTCATAAAACATCATAAGAAACAGAAACACTATAAAACAGGTATGGAAATCATGGCATGAGTATCAAAACCCGTATCATAAACCATAAAGCTCAAATCATCATTTCCCGATCAAACCTGCTGGACCTATCCGAGTCTTTAAACTCCCGAGTCTTTAAACTCAATCCAGGCCTTAATCATATCCGAGTCTTTAAACTCAAGGCCTACGGGGGAAAATCAACATATCCGAGTCTTTAAACTCACGAGTCTTTAAACTCAATCCGGGCCCGTCCCCCGTCAAATATATCCGGGTCTTTAAACCCAATAACCAGATCCAGCAAATCCAATCCCAAAACCGTTTGAAAACCACTGGAAATCCATATCCAAACTCGAATCCGAAATCCCCGGTCTGAAGCCCTTCCGGCGTTCAGAACCGTCATTCCGAACCCAAATCCGGAATCCACTTTTCCACTTGAAAAACCAATCCTTTTTCCGAAATCCGTTTCTAAAACCGAAAACCTTTAATCATCGAAATCATGTTCCAAAATCCCGTTCTAATCATTAGAAATCCTTTATCATTTAAAATTCCAAAACCATATCATCAATTTCAAAAACCAACCATTTCTCGTAAAACGTGCAAAAACCGAACTTCCTCGAAAAACGTGCAATCATGTAAAACCAACCAAAACATATTCGATAAACATAGAATGATGATTAAAACCATAAAACAATTATAGAAAACCGTTATGCATGCTCGAGTTTAGAGAAGGGGTCCACTCACATTACTGAGCCCTACTCGCGTCCTGAACGTCCTGTACGTTCCTCGGCTTCCTCGGGAAATCCCGATCCTGTCAATCACCGTCAAAATACATCACTAATACGTCTACCAAAGTTCACCTAAATTTCCTCAAAATTCCTCCACCTAAATTTCCTCAAAATTCCCCGAATCGAAAACGTACAACCCGAGACCTTAAACCTTCACCCTCGAGGAACTAAACTCAAACGACGTCCGATTGACCCGAAACCAACTCCATTGAACTCACCATAACTCCTAGACCAACAACCATGTTGACTACTTCTCCAACCGTCGCCGCACGCGCCCCCACGCGCCGCCCAAAGTGGCTGCGCGTGGCCCTCACGCGCTGCTACAGTGCACCGTCATCAACCTCGACTCACTGTGTTGAACCGGCGCTGCAACCTGGACCGGCGAGAAGAAATCTCCACCGTCCGGCCACCATTTCATCTCCTCTCTTTTCCTATAGCTTCGTCCAGGCACCATGAATTCATCCCCCTACTCCTCTAACCTCGACATGGCCCCATCATCGTCGATTCAAGCTCGAACCAGACGGCCATACTCCCCCTGTTTCACGATCCATCCGCTCCGGTCACCCCCCGTCACGGTGGCAACACCAGACTCTTCCTAGGGCCTTACTGATCCTAGACCAACACTCCTAGACCTTCGACTCAGCCCCAACCTCGACGACTTTGGGTTCGAACATCACGGGAAAACAGAGCACCAGAGTGCCTGCCGTCGTCTGATCTCCGCCGTGTACACCCCCGTCACGGCGACCATCCTAGTCGACGCCTAGGACCCTCCTGAACCTCACCCTGACCTTCATTCCTCTCGACTCTAAGCCCAACCTCACTACTTCCAAATTGAACATCACGGGAAAAACAGAGCAAGAGATCTCACTTTTCGATTGCGTCTCCGCCGTGCGTACCGCCGCGTGCCACGGTGTTCGTTGGACTCCCTGCAGCCTCCTGAACTTCCCACGGTCGTGGTTTGAGTCACCACACGGCGTAGCCACCACCAACTCTCTCACGGTCTCCCTGTTTCCCCAAAACTTTGCCGCACCACCACCGTGCTGCCGTGCACGATTCCTCCGCCAAAACACGATCACTAGTACAAACACTCCTCCCTGTCACTCTCACAAGCACTCTTCACTCCCCCCTTGCACTGAGTCGATCAATTGCTCCCAATTCCTCACCCTCTGTTTCTGTCTGTGTCGAAGAACAACACACGGGCACACACAGTTGCACCCAAATAATTGGGACCGCGCACGTACAGGATTCCACCAGAATCCTCTAGTCCTGTGCCACATGTCACCAATCACTCAACCCTTCTCCCACCTGGTTCAATCTCAGCCTTCCATTTCTTCTCTCTCTGCACAAATCCCAATGTGCCACAAAGACCAAAATACCCTCCAATTTAACTCATTTTTTTTTACGATTTTGCCACAACTTCCTAGACCCGTATCTCTCGCCTCGTAAGTCCGATGAATACGTGCCACCTGTCATCGAACTCAGGACGACGAGATCTACCTAACCATCCTAGGTCAACATACCAAAACCCGATTATTCAAAAAGTCAACTTTTCCCCCTATTTTACCAAAACTACGATAATACCCTCGACCTTCCGATCATCACAACTTCCTCCTCGGATGTCGGAATCGAACGTACCACATGTCTACGGGTTCGTGACGTCCTAAACTACGTCCTAGTCACCGGTCAAAGTCCATCCGACCACCCGAACTAAAGTCAACATTTTTGCCCAAACTAGGGGCAAAATCGTCATTCTCCACTAGTGACCTTATCGGGACCAACTAACCACCGGTTAACCTTACTAATCACACCTTAATCACTCTACTAATCTCGATTCTCGAGACGGGTTGTTACAATGCCCGCGTCACGTGCCCCTTCTTGTGAAGCTACAATAACCCTATGCACCACACGTGTGCTGTACAGTATGGGAATATTCCTTGAATATTCCATGTAATATTCAATTAACCGCCCGGTAGTTTGACTGTTAGTTTCGACAATAACCTGCTGTTCACTAACGGTTGACTAACAACAACCACCGTCAATGGAGCATCATTGAAGACAGTGACTAGACCACCGCTAACGCCACTGCCCACGGTGGCCGAATTCTGGGATTTTCTCCAGAAAATTCCTAGAATACGATGAAGCCTAAGTCCTTCAATTTCTACCCAAATTCAACATGGAACCCAGGAATCTGGACTTATTTTTCACCAGGAATCCGAAAACCTAGGTCTAAGGTTCAGTTGATACCTACATTGGCCGTGAGAAAGCCGAGAAGACGCCGGCTCTGTACTTCCTATGGTGCTCTGATGAAGGCCCAAACGACCTCAAAATTGACATGTAGCAAGGGCTTAGAGTCATCGTGAAGAGGGATGTTCGTTAAACTAAAAAGTCGGTAAACATCATACCTAAACCGTCGCAAAACACTACTTCTGGTGATCCTTGCAATTTCCAGCCGTCGTCGCCTCCGCCATGGACGTCTCATAATCAACATGCAATTAAGCCATTAGGCTGCTCTCAACATGGGGATTTCAAAAACCAAGCTAATAGGGTTCGAGATTACCTGAATTTCTCTAGATACCTAACGAGTTGAGACAAGGTCGTATCGGGTCTGAGTCGGGTCTTTGTCATTATCGTCGATTCACACCTCGAAATCAACATCCACGTTGTTAATCAAAATGTTTTCAACCTCAAATGGATAATAACGACTAAGTGGATCATTTTTTTTTACCTCCAATGGGGGTTGTCTGATAGGACCCGTCCCAATTGGACTTTGATAACCGTGCCCGGTCCTGCTCCCGTCTGACAAGTCAACTGAAGTCTCATAACTACCCCTCATCACCTGTCAGACAAGGGATAACTGCACTGATTTTCCACTCATACCTCCGCCTCTCGATCAGCCCCGAACGTCGTGCCACGACCTGGAGGGTCATAAAAACATAAAAGGTGTGAGTGGACAAAAATATTATCATTTGAAAATACATTTCAAATAGACCATTTTCCCCCTCCAGTTATAAGACCATGCATGCATAGGGTAAAACATATGAATAACCATCACCGCCTTTCTAGCCAAATCACATGAAAACACTAACCTGGCCACAAAGACCAAAACCCGTACTCATTACCAGTACGCAAAGAATCAAAATAAAATCAACATCAAGCAGCATTACTCACAAGTGTACAATTAATCACACAATCACATCCGCACAACACGTAGGCAATATCCGGTGCCTCAGTCGTTTGGGAAGCCACCCCTAGCTCCGACTGTCCAAGCACACATATCCCCGAGCATCAGTCGTTTGGGAATCACCTCGAGCTCCGACTGCCTGGGCTCCGACTGTAAACCGCCTGGGAATACCCCCTAGCATCGGCTGCCTGGGAACAATCAGAATCATATCACTCGAGCTCCGGTCGTCTGGGTAATACCCCTAGCTTCGACCATCTGGGCACTCACAATCACAATGAAAACCATCCGGGGATTACATCCCAAAACATTTCAATCAAATCCTTGACTCAAAATCCAAGTCAAAATCATTCCTGACAGGGTCTCAAGCTCAAATGCCATTTACACATAATCTGTAAAATCTCATTTGAAAACATTAAAATAATCCAAAAATTATCCTTGACTCACCAACTAAGTCAAAATATCCTTTTTGAAACCTTTTTGACTATGGGCCTAGCCCAAAACATCATTTCCACATTCCTCGTAAAAATGTGCCCGAAAGACTTATTTCAACATCAAACAGCACTACTCACAAGTGCATAATCAATCACACAATCACATTCGCACTACGCGTAGGCAATATCCCGTGCCTCAGTCATTTGGGAAGCCACCCCTAGCTCCGATTGTCCAGGTACACATATCCCCGAGCATCAGTCGTCTGGGAATCACCTCGAGCTCCGACTGCCTGGGCCCTGAGTGTCAACCTCCTGGGAATACCCCCTAGCATCTGCTGCTTGGGAACAATCACAATCATATCCCCCGAGATCCGGTCGTCTGGGTAATACCCCTAGCTTCGACTGTCTGGGCACTCACAATCACAATGAAAACCATCCCGGGATTACATCCCAAAACATTTTAATCAAATCCTTGACTCAAAATCCAAGTCAAAATCATTCCCGACAGGGTCTCAAGCCCAAACGCCATTTACACATAAATTCGTAAAATCTCATTTGAAAACATTAAAATAATCCAGAAATCATCCTTGACTCACCAACTAAGTTAAAATATCCTTTTTGAAACCTTTTTTACTCCGGGCCTAGCCCAAAACATCATTTGCACATTCCTCGTAAAAACGTGCCCGAAAGACTGATTAAAATAATCATTAAATCACAAATAATCATGCCAAATCACCATGACATCATTGCAAACCAAATCATGCAATTAATCATATATAACATTTAAATATGCATGCATAACAGTTTTTAAAACAAACGTCCACTCACACACCGTCCAAACCGCTCGATTCTGAGCTGCACGCTTTTCCGTAATTTCTGACATTTTTCAGGAATCATGAATCATGTCCAAAATCATCATTAAGGGTCAATAATGACTCAATGAATATCATATTAATTTCCCATAATTTTCCGGGAATTAATTTCGAATTCAAAACGTAACATAAGCCTTCAGACCCTCGAAACAATATCGAAACGGTGTCCGATCGACTCGAAATCAACCCCTGGTTACTGTTCATTGTCACATCTACCTGTTTCCCCTGCAAACGGGTCCTGCGGTGCAACCCAGTCTAATCCTGTTCAATTCTCAGTCGATTTGCATAATTAATTCCGCAAACAGAATTGTTAAAAATCTAATTAAAGCTCTGTAATCTTAATTTCATGGATACTCACCTCAATCCGTCCAACTCTACCATGATTTTCGAATGACTTAGTGAGCACTATTTATCATTCGCACTTCTTCACCCTTACTTGTTTTCTTCACCCCCTCTGTTCTAAGCCAAAACGACACCAATTCTCGTCAAATTTGATTTGTTTCCAGTCGAAATGATCCCAGAAGACTCAATCGATGGTCAATTTCACTCATCACAGCCTCTCATTTCAATTTTGAATTTTGGAAGATTTGGACTTCCACGGTTTTGGGTCTTCGAGTTTTACCAGGTAATTCTCTCATTTCTTCCCTTATTCTCCCTCGTTTTCCTTTCTTAATTTCTCTCCCAATCTCAGTTTTGCACACTCAAGCTTATCCTTGTCGAATTGATTGAAGATTGGATGAAGAGGCTTACGGTTTTGTTAATGTTCATACACGTACAGGGCCACTAATCCATCCAATTTCAGTGACATGTGCCACTTACTGGCCAGCTAAGTCACCAAATGTTGATTCATCAAATAGGCCAGCCAAAATTACCATTTTACCTTTACCAACAAAATGACCAAAATGCCCTTCGCAGTTCGAGACCCATAACTTTTCCATTTGGACTCCGATTGACGCATGTCGCCTGTCTACGGACTCAGCGTCGTGAGACCTACCCAACGGTCTTTACGATCAGTCCAAAAAGTGTCCCAATAAAAAAGTCAACTTTCGGTCCCCATAACCAAGGGTAAAATCATCATTTTTTTTCCAATTTTTCCAAATTTTTCCTTTTTCGAATTTCCGGGTCGTCACATTGTCCTTCTCGGTTTAAAGCTCTCGGCTCTAAATGGTTCATAGATCACCATAGTGAGGCAGCAGCCCTCATGGCTCGTAGCTCAGTCTGTTGAGTTCGTAAGGGCGACGCGAACATCATGGGCATATTTGAGCGTCCTGGTTCGAGACATTTCAGGTGGATTGTAGGGTAGCTTTGCTGTGACTTTATCACCCTCCATCATGTCCCACGCAGTCTTGATTGAACTCGATTGAACCAAGTGATGACCGTGAGGTTGTAATGCGACATCTAGCATGGCCTGGTAGTTAAGGAAAATGGGGATATGGGTTTATTGCTGAATTTTTTATGGTGAAGGTAGAGATTAAGTTACAATTGTAACGTATCAAAGTGTGGCGAAGGAGAGGGTATTAGACAGGACCGCCCCCGAAAGGGGCATCGATAACCATGCCCGGTCCTGCTCTCGTCTGGCAAGATGACTGAAAATCCCAAGTTACCCTCAGTACTTGCCAAACCAGGGATAGCCACACGTACTTACTCATGCCTCCGCCCCTCGTACAGCCTCGAACAACGCGCCACGACTTGGAGGGTCAATAAAAACCAAAAGGTGTGAGTGGACAAAAATAAATCAGTTTATCAAAACAGTTACAACAAACGTTTTTACCCTCCGCGTAAAAACGAATGCATGCATACAAAAATCATTTCGCAATCGGTTAAGATTTCCCACATAAGAAAAACTGTGTATCAAATTCCAACATAAGGTAAAACTCGTATGAACCTCAAAATCATTTTTTTTTCTTTCTCAACCACCGGGTCTTAGCCCGCAATCATGAACACCGGGCCTCAGCCCAAATCCACGAATCAAACCAAATGCACAACATGATCCAAAACCATCAACCATATACCGGACCACTGCCCAACTCAACCGAACATCAGAAATCATCAATAAATCACAAGTCATTCATTTTGCTGGATATCAAGTGCGCCCGAGTCTTTAAACTCAAAACCATGCGCATAAACAGGCCTTCCCGGGATATCAACGAGTCTTTAAACTCAAATCATAATCAATAGGCCTCGGGGGTATCACAGTAACCGAGTATTTAACTCACGAGTCTTTAAACTCATTAAGGGCCCTCCCCCGTCATCAATTAACCGAGTCTTTAAACTCAAAACGTGCTCCAGCAATAGCACCCGGGTTTTTAAACCCAAAACAGTTTTCAACGGGTCTTTAAACCCCAAAACAGTTTTCAAACCCAAGAACGTGGGATCCCTCCCAAAATCACATTTTTCACAACAAGACTCATGGTCCGAGTTTCCACATTCGAATTCCCAATCATACTTCGCAAAACATATTCAAATCACCATTACACACGGGGCATGTACAATCATACCAAATCACTTTATTAAATCCTTTTTCATTCCCGAATTCGAATTCGCAATAATGATTCCGTAAGCCGGCATCCGGAAGCATCATCCCGAACCCAAACCAAGAATCCGCTTTAAATTTTCGAAAACCGAAATTTCGTAAATCAAAAATACTTTTGTGCCCCGACCATCAAGCCCGAAATCACCTTTTTCAAATCCATTTTAATTCTTAGAAATCACTTCTTTTTCAAATCTCATTTTCAACACATCAAAACCACAACCAAAATCACCAAAATCACGATCCAAGCAAAACATACTCAAAACCCATTTTTAAAATCCTCAAAATCACAAGTCTCATTTTAATTCCCCGATTCAAACATCAACAATGATCAAATCACAATAACTCGAAATCTCGTAAAACGTGCAAATCCGGAACGTTCTCGAAAAACGTGTCAAAATCGTAAGTCACACTCGCAAATCATAAAAAACCTTCTTAAATCATTTTACACCCATTTCGTATAACTTCTTTCATTAAACCATCATTAAGCACATGGGTGACCATAGTCTCGAAATACGTGTAATTTCACATGTATAGTAAAAATACGTATAAATACGGGAATCGAATACATATAAACACGGAAATCAAAATCAATCACAACTTATAATCATAATCATAAAATCATAGAAATAATTTATGCATGCATTAAATTTTGAAAGCAACGTCCACTCACACACCAATTTTAAGGCTCGGTTTCGCGCCGCACGCATTCCCGTAATTTTCGGCATTTTCCAGAAACTCGAATCCTGTCCGGAAATACATTCTCGGGTCATTAAGGTCTCAAATAACACCATACTAATTGCCCATAATTTTTCGGGAATTTAATCGTTAATTAAAAACGTAGCCTAAACTTTCGAACCCTCGAAACCACATTGAAACGGTGTCCGATAAATTCGAAACCAATGCTAAAATATTCGTAACATTGTGTAGGACAAAAGTCGTGTTGAACTCACCTTGAAATTCGGGTCCACGCGCCGCCGTGAGTGGCTGCGCGTGACACCCACGCGCCGGCTACAGTAACAGGCACTGTTCATCTCCTCCTTCACCCGTTTCTCTGATAAACGGGTCCGGTAACCCGCGAAGCGACCCGGCCGAGTCTCCCTTAATTCCGGCTTGTTTCCTAAAGTTAAACCATCGATTAGCCTCGCTTTGGACTTAATTAAGGTTCTGTGAGATCATACAAGTCTAACTCACCTCAGACTATCTAATTGGGCTCAATTTCCCCGATGAACGACCACACACTGTTTTTCCTTGGAGTCCATTGATCCTTATCGTTCTTCTGCAATTGGTCGAACTAGCAGCTTCGCAGGACTACCAGGAACCAACATTCGATCACAATTGTGAGCTTGGATCCCTCGAACCATTCCAACTCAACTGGGATTCCAAAAGCTGAACTCACAAGCTGTCTGGGCTCATATCCTCACCAATTCCCTCGCTGCCGATCCCGTTCGACTCGTTTGAACATCTAGAAGCTCGAACTCAGCTCCAATTCCATCAATTGGCCACCCAAATCAAAATTTGAAAACGAGACTCGGAATTGTAGTTTTTCGGGTTTCAGATTCCCTTCCACCCTCTCACTCTCAACTCATTCTCTCCCCATCTCACTCACCACCTAGAGACTGATCCAAACCCTCCAATTAATCGATCAACACGGCCCGTGCTCTACTCAGTGTGAAAAGAAACTCAAATGCTCTGTTTTCTGTTTTTCAATTCAAACTCACCGCCCAGTTTACAGTCCCCACACCACCACCATCAACAGCGTGAAATGTCTTCTGTCCCTGTGTCCTCACTCCACCTAAAGAATTTACTAGCACTCACCTCTCCAATGGCCTTGGGAAATCGATCACGCGTGGGGGACAATCTCAGTTTCTTTTCTCCCAATTTTCGGACACACCAGCAGCCTGCTCAACCCACCATTGCACCCGTGCACTGATCAACCCACTCAAAACATTAACAATTGCTAACACTAAGTCCAAGCAGGTGCCCCATAAACAAATTCAGCCGTGCTCTGCCGCCTGAAAGGAACCCCACAGTGCCATACACGGCTGTCCCAAAACCCACAGCCAAATTACCATTTTCCCCTCCCATGACAATTTACCAAAATGCCCCTCACGCGTCCTAGACCCGTAACTTGGTCATTCGAACTCCGATCGATGCGTTCCGTCTGTCTACGGACTCAGGGCATCGAGACCATCCTAACGGTCCTCGGTCCTCGGCCATCGGACCCCCCGATCAAAAAGTCAACATTTTCCCTTATTTCATCCAAATTACGAAAATGCCCTTGGACTTCCGAACGTCATAACTTCCACCACGAACGTCGGAATCGAACGTGCCACCTGTCTATGAACTCGTGACGTCCCGGACTACGTCACGGTCATCGGTCAAAGTCCATTTGACCGCCCGAATAAAAAGTCAACGTTTTTCCCACAACTAGGGGCAAAACGGTCATTTTACCACGTTCGTCCGATTTCGTCCAACTAATCACCGATTAACTCTGCTAATCATGATTAGTTACTAATCTAATCCCGAATTCCGGGATGGGTCGTTACAATCTTCCCCCCTTAAAGAATTTCGTCCCCGAAATTCCAACCGATCAAAACTCAACCGTTTCTCCCTCCTAAAACCAGTTTCGTTCTCGAAATTTCCAATTATCCTTATTCCACATCTACCACGTGGAAAACTTTTTGACCTCGCAACACGTGTACACCCGTACATCAACTAACTCTTCTGTACCCAGACGTCCCAGTACCGACCACACTCGACCAGCTCGAGTGAAAATGATCACTTGACGTCTGCTCCCTCTAGGAGTCACCAACTCTCACTCGTCAGTCCGTGCTGACGCTACCAGCCCAACGGTCATCACTAAACCTCCCTAATAAAGCGGCAATCACAGCCACTGGGTATCACTTCAGGTAGCGTAAGATCAATAACACGTTCTCATCTCGCAGGGCAAGCCCAACCCTGCGACATATATCAAGCTCAAAGTCCAATTCACGCAAATCCCAGGTGTGTCGGAACTAAGCCGAATGCCAACACGTACAACCACACCACTGGTACCTCCCACGTACCGTCACTAGATACCACTCGACCTGTCCGGTACCAATCCTCGTACACCGTACAGGGTACGCACACCCATCTCCATATAGGGTACGCACACCCATCTCCAACAAATCCACTACAAGGTTCACAGTTGATCACAACCTGACACCGGGGTTTCTTGTCCAATCTCATACTAGAAAAATTGATCATTCTAACTCATCATCCATTCTGGATCCCATGGCCACCCGACCAGTAACACAAAATCAACCCCCAAACACGTCATCCAAGATGTACCAATCCAAGCACGCTCGCCAAGGCATGTACAGTCATGCCGAAAGGGCATCTAATCTTCCTCACAATTACCGAGGCGCACCACCCCGAATCTATACTCGCTCAACTGTTACCACATCACATCCGATTGACTTCGAAAAGAAGCCAATCCCAATCGCCCATCTCTATGACTGACCAATTAGACCCTGTTGGATATCCACTCATCCACAGGCCAAGCCTCGGTTCCAAAACATAAACGTTCCCACTCGCTCGAGTACGGATTAACTTTGAAAAGAAGTTCGGTCCAACTATTCCCATACCCAAACATTCACAACAGAGCGATAAGCTCTTCACCTAGCCTGATCAAGGCGATCACAATTCGACTCCGTTACCGCGTCACCCGACTGGTAACACCACGATCCTAGATCGTCACCACGTCCAAGGCCCACAACCTCATCAACCAGATCCACCTAGGATCCACACATGCTCACAGCTAGCAATCCACCTGGAACCCGATAATAGGGTCTTACACCCACTAGATTTCTTGTCAACCACCCAACACTCCTCAACTATTTACTCCTCCAATCAATCATTCAACAACGTAACACATCCACTATGTGGATCCCCTCCATTACCTTATATCGATCCCTGCCACTCCACCTAGGAGAGACCAAGGATGATCCAATACGATGTCATCAACATCCATCCTCTGTGAGTGCAAACATAACTCGCTGCACCCACCGTACCGAATATCCAACATCGTCTGCCACCAAGCAGAAAATGGGAATCCCGTTTACCCCAACCTCGAGAATTGCAACTCCACCCAATGACCCCAAAACACACATGGGTCCACCACCCAATACACGCTCATCGTACTGGTATCCGCGATCAACGTCTGCCAGGACAGAAGGTAAGAAGTCAACCCCGATGAATTCCGAATACCAATCACCAATGATTTTCCTCATGTCTCAAATATATCGTTTAATCCACCCATCTCTCGTCACTCATCACTGTTGGGACTTATCCCAACACCTCACCATCTCTGCTGGATCCCATCCAGTCCATGACTCGAGCACTACTGAATCTCAAATACCGAACATGTGCCCATCATAACAGATTCACATCCCAAATCGTGGCTCACACAACCTCCCTCACGGACACCAGCACCGGCGCTAGCGCACCAACATACAAACATCCACACTAGCATACCGTGTGCAAAGTGGGTAGCCCTGGATCTCCGCTCATACCGAGCGACGATCCCGCATCATCACCCGTACCCCGCAACCATGGGTACCACCATTCTGACAATCCACATCAGAAATAATGAACGTTCCCTGAACGCTCCCTGATCCTCAACCACTACCACTACACCAAGCACCCACGACAATTAGCTATCTCCACAAAACCACCGTTCCACAAAACCAAGCCATAATTTCCTAACTCATCCAATAAATGACCATAAATCGGTCTTTGGCATCCTAAGTGCCAAACGTTCCTCACTCCGCCTTTCTGGCTCCACTCAAGCCTTGACACCATATCATGACTCACCTCACGTTCCTAACCCAAAGTCCTGACTCATCGTGAGTCCCACATCCACATCTTGACTCCTCCTGAGTCTAAACTCATACCAAACCAATCATGTCATCACTGACATACCCAATCCCCGAGCAATATCCAATGCTCAACCACTTCCTATACCACCAATAGGACCTATGAGAAGGTACAATTTGTCCAACAATGCGGCCTTCCAGCCACCAGTCTCGTTCGTCCTTGCGACCCACACAATTCTACGTCTAACAAATCGCAGTTCGCAGCGTACACTACCCGACATCTGACCCTCAAACCAGGGTCAATCTCACCTGAGATCTAACACGAGGTCCCAAACACCTTCGCCTACACGTCTCACTACCAGGTCGCGCACGAGGCTTACGCTCCGGAGGCATGATGTGGAAACAGAGTCAGCAACCTAGTGCTCTGATACCAAAATTGACAGGACCGCCCCCGAAAGGGGCATCGATAACCGTGCCCGGTCCTGCTTTCGTCTAGCAAGATGACTGAAAATCCCAAGTTACCCTCAGTACTTGCCAAACCAGGGATAGCCACACGTACTTACTCATGCCTCCGCCCCTCGTACAGCCTCGAACAACGCGCCACGACCTGGAGGGTCAATAAAAACCAAAAGGTGTGAGTGGACAAAAATAAATCAGTTTAGCAAAACAGTTATAACAAACGTTTTTAGCCTCCGCGTAAAAACGAATGCATGCATACAAAAATCATTTCGCAATCGGTTAAGATTTCCCACATAAGAAAAACTGTGTATCAAATTCCAACATAAGGTAAAACTCGTATGAACCTCAAAATCATTTTTTTTTTCTTTCTCAACCACCGGGTCTTAGCCCGCAATCATGAACACCGGGCCTCAGCCCAAATCCACGAATCAAACCAAATGCACAACATGATCCAAAACCATCAACCATATACCGGACCACTGCCCAACTCAACCGAACATCAGAAATCATCAATAAATCACAAGTCAGTCATTTTGCTGGATATCAAGTGCGCCCGAGTCTTTAAACTCAAAACCATGCGCATAAACAGGCCTTCCCGGGATATCAACGAGTCTTTAAACTCAAATCATAATCAATAGGCCTCGGGGGTATCACAGTAACCGAGTCTTTAAACTCACGAGTCTTTAAACTCATTAAGGGCCCTCCCCCGTCATCAATTAACCGAGTCTTTAAACTCAAAACGTGCTCCAGCAATAGCACCCGGGTTTTTAAACCCAAAACAGTTTTCAACGGGTCTTTAAACCCCAAAAGAGTTTTCAAACCCAACAACGTGGGATCCCTCCCAAAATCACATTTTTCACAACAAGACTCATGGTCCGAGTTTCCACATTCGAATTCCCAATCATACTTCACAAAACATATTCAAATCACCATTACACACGGGGCATGTACAATCATACCAAATCACTTTATTAAATCCTTTTTCATTCCCGAATTCGAATTCGCAATAATGATTCCGTAAGCCGGCATCCGGAAGCATCATCCCGAACCCAAATCAAGAATCCGCTTTAAATTTTCGAAAACCGATATTTCGTAAATCAAAGTTACTTTTGTGCCCCAACCATCAAGCCCGAAATCACCTTTTTCAAATCCATTTTAATTCTTAGAAATCACTTCTTTCTCAAATCTCATTTTCAACACATCAAAACCACAACCAAAATCACCAAAATCACGATCCAAGCAAAACATACTCAAAACCCATTTTTAAAATCCTCAAAATCACAAGTCTCATTTTAATTCCCCGATTCAAACATCAACAGTGATCAAATCACAATAACTCGAAATCTCGTAAAACGTGCAAATCCGGAACATTCTCAAAAAACGTGTCAAAATCGTAAGTCACACTCGCAAATCATAAACAACCTTCTTAAATCATTTTACACCCTTTTCATATAACTTCTTTCATTAAACCATCATTAAGCACACGGGTGACCATAGTCTCGAAATACGTGTAATTTCACATGTATAGTAAAAATACGTATAAATACGGGAATCGAATACGTATAAACACGGAAATCAAAATCAATCACAACTTATAATCATAATTATAAAATCATAGAAATAATTTATGCATGCATTAAATTTTGAAAGCAACGTCCACTCACACACCAATTTTAAGGCTCGGTTTCGCGCCGCACGCATTCCCGTAATTTCCGGCATTTTCCAGAAACTCGAATCCTGTCCGAAAATACATTCTCGGGTCATTAAGGTCTCAAATAACACCATACTAATTCCCCATAATTTCCCGGGAATTTAATCGTTAATTAAAAACGTAGCCTAAACTTTTGAACCCTCGAAACCACATCGAAACGGTGTCCGATAAATTCGAAACCAATGCTAAAATATTCGCTACATTGTGTAGGACAAAAGTCGTGTTGAACTCACCTTGAAATTCGGGTCCACGCGCCGCCGTGAGTGGCTGCGCGTGACACCCACGCGCCGGCTACAGTAACAGGCACTGTTCATCTCCTCCTTCACCCGTTTCTCTGATAAACGGGTCCGGTAACCCGCGAAGCGACCCGGCTGAGTCTCCCTTAATTCCGGCTTGTTTCCTAAAATTAAACCATCGATTAGCCTCGCTTTGGACTTAATTAAGGTTCTGTGAGATCATACAAGTCTAACTCACCTCAGACCATCTAATTGGGCTCAATTTCCCCGATGAACGACCACACACTGTTTTTCCTTGGAGTCCATTGATCCTTATCGTTCTTCTGCAATTGGTCGAACCAGCAGCTTCGCAGGACTACCAGGAACCAACATTCGATCACAATTGTGAGCTTGGATCCCTCGAACCATTCCAACTCAACTGGGATTCCAAAAGCTGAACTCACAAGCTGTCTGGGCTCATATCCTCAGCAATTCCCTCGCTGCCGATCCCGTTCGACTCGTTTGAACATCTAGAAGCTCGAACTCAGCTCCAATTCCATCAATTGGCCGCCGAAATCAAAATTTGAAAACGAGACTCGAAATTGTAGTTTTTCAGGTTTCAGATTCCCTTCCACCCCCTCACTCTCAACTCATTCTCTCCCCATCTCACTCACCACCCAGAGACTGATCCAAAACCTCCAATTAATCGATCGAAACGACCCGTGCTCTGCTCAGTGTGAAAAGATACTCAAGTGCTATGTTTTCTGTTTTTCAATTCAAACTCACCGCCCAGTTTACAGTCCCCACACCACCACCATCAACAGCGTGAAATGTCTTCTGTCCCTGTGTCCTCATTCCACCTAAAGAATTTACTAGCACTCACCTCTCCAATGGCCTTGGGAAATCGATCACGCGTGGGGGACAATCTCAGTTTCTTTTCTCCCAATTTTCGGACACACCAGCAGCCTGCTCAACCCACCATTGCACCCGTGCACTGATCAACCCACTCAAAACATTAACAATTGCTAACACTAAGTCCAAGCAGGTGCCCCATAAACAAATTCAGCCGTGCTCTGCCGCCTGAAAGGAACCCCAGTGCCATACACGGCTGTCCCAAAACCCACAGCCAAATTACCATTTTGCCCTCCCTTGACAATTTACCAAAATGCCCCTCACGCGTCCTAGACCCGTAACTTGGTCATTCGAACTCCGATCGACGCGTTCCGCCTGTCTACGGACTCAGGGCATCGAGACCATCCTAACGGTCCTCGGTCCTCGGCCATCGGACCCCCCGATCAAAAAGTCAACATTTTCCCTTATTTCATCCAAATTACGAAAATGCCCTTGGACTTCCGAACGTCATAACTTCCACCACGAATGTCGGAATCGAACGTGCCACCTGTCTATGAACTCGTGACATCCCGGACTACGTCACGGTCATCGGTCAAAGTCCATTTGACCGCCCGAATAAAAAGTCAACGTTTTGCCCACAACCAGGGGCAAAACGGTCATTTTGCCACGTTCGTCCGATTTCGCCCAACTAATCACCGATTAACCCTGCTAATCATGATTAGTTACTAATCTAATCCCGAATTCCGGGATGGGTCGTTACAATCTTCCCCCTTAAAGAATTTCGTCCCCGAAATTCCAACCGATCAAAACTCAACCGTTTCTCCCTCCTAAAACCAGTTTCGTTCTCGAAATTTCCAATTATCCTTATTCCACATCTACCACGTGGAAAACTTTTTGACCTCGCAACACGTGTACACCCGTACATCAACTAACTCTTCTGTACCCAGACGTCCCAGTACCGACCACACTCGACCAGCTCGAGTGAAAATGATCACTTGACGTCTGCTTCCTCTGGGAGTCACCAACTCTCACTCGTCAGTCCGTGCTGACGCTACCAGCCCAACGGTCATCACTAAACCTCCCTAATAAAGCGGCAATCACAGCCACTGGGTATCACTTCAGGTAGCGTAAGATCAATAACACGTTCTCATCTCGCAGGGCAAGCCCAACCCTGCGGCATATATCAAGCTCAAAGTCCAATTCACGCAAATCCCAGGTGTGTCGGAACTAAGCCGAATGCCAACACGTACAACCACACCACTGGTACCTCCCACGTACCGTCACTAGATACCACTCGACCTGTCCGGTACCAATCCTCGTACACCGTACAGGGTACGCACACCCATCTCCATATAGGGTACGCACACCCATCTCCAACAAATCCACTACAAGGTTCACAGTTGATCACAACCTGACACCGGGGTTTCTTGTCCAATCTCATACTAGAAAAATTGATCATTCTAACTCATCATCCATTCTGGATCCCATGGCCACCCGACCAGTAACACAAAATCAACCCCCAAACACGTCATCCAAGATGTACCAATCCAAGCACGCTCGCCAAGGCATGTACAGTCATGCCGAAAGGGCATCTAATCTTCCTCACAATTACCGAGGCGCACCACCCCGAATCTATACTCGCTCAACTGTTACCACATCACATCCGATTGACTTCGAAAAGAAGCCAATCCCAATCGCCCATCTCTATGACTGACCAATTAGACCCTGTTGGATATCCACTCATCCACAGGCCAAGCCTCGGTTCCAAAACATAAACGTTCCCACTCGCTCGAGTACGGATTAACTTTGAAAAGAAGTTCGGTCCAACTATTCCCATACCCAAACATTCACAACAGAGCGATAAGCTCTTCACCTAGCCTGATCAAGGCGATCACAATTCGACTCCGTTACCGCGTCACCCGACTGGTAACACCACGATCCTAGATCGTCACCACGTCCAAGGCCCACAACCTCATCAACCAGATCCACCTAGGATCCACACATGCTCACAGCTAGCAATCCACCTGGAACCCGATAATAGGGTCTTACACCCACTAGATTTCTTGTCAACCACCCAACACTCCTCAACTATTTACTCCTCCAATCAATCATTCAACAACATAACACATCCACTATGTGGATCCCCTCCATTACCTTATATCGATCCCTGCCACTCCACCTAGGAGAGACCAAGGATGATCCAATACGATGTCATCAACATCCATCCTCTGTGAGTGCAAACATAACTCGCTGCACCCACCGTACCGAATATCCAACATCGTCTGCCACCAAGCAGAAAATGGGAATCCCGTTTACCCCAACCTCGAGAATTGCAACTCCACCCAATGACCCCAAAACACACATGGGTCCACCACCCAATACACGCTCATCGTACTGGTATCCGCGATCAACGTCTGCCAGGACAGAAGGTAAGAAGTCAACCCCGATGAATTCCGAATACCAATCACCAATGATTTTCCTCATGTCTCAAATATATCGTTTAATCCACCCATCTCTCGTCACTCATCACTGTTGGGACTTATCCCAACACCTCACCATCTCTGCTGGATCCCATCCAGTCCATGACTCGAGCACTACTGAATCTCAAATACCGAACATGTGCCCATCATAACAGATTCACATCCCAAATCGTGGCTCACACAACCTCCCTCACGGACACCAGCACCGGCGCTAGCGCACCAACATACAAACATCCACACTAGCATACCGTGTGCAAAGTGGGTAGCCCTGGATCTCCGCTCATACCGAGCGACGATCCCGCATCATCACCCGTACCCCGCAACCATGGGTACCACCATTCTGACAATCCACATCAGAAATAATGAACGTTCCCTGAACGCTCCCTGATCCTCAACCACTACCACTACACCAAGCACCCACGACAATTAGCTATCTCCACAAAACCACCGTTCCACAAAACCAAGCCATAATTTCCTAACTCATCCAATAAATGACCATAAATCGGTCTTTGGCATCCTAAGTGCCAAACGTTCCTCACTCCGCCTTTCTGGCTCCACTCAAGCCTTGACACCATATCATGACTCACCTCACGTTCCTAACCCAAAGTCCTGACTCATCGTGAGTCCCACATCCACATCTTGACTCCTCCTGAGTCTAAACTCATACCAAACCAATCATGTCATCACTGACATACCCAATCCCCGAGCAATATCCAATGCTCAACCACTTCCTATACCACCAATAGGACCTATGAGAAGGTACAATTTGTCCAACAATGCGGCCTTCCAGCCACCAGTCTCGTTCGTCCTTGCGACCCACACAATTCTACGTCTAACAAATCGCAGTTCGCAGCGTACACTACCCGACATCTGACCCTCAAACCAGGGTCAATCTCACCTGAGATCTAACACGAGGTCCCAAACACCCTCGCCTACACGTCTCACTACCAGGTCGCGCACGAGGCTTACGCTCCGGAGGCATGATGTGGAAACAGAGTCAGCAACCTAGTGCTCTGATACCAAAATTGACAGGACCGCCCCCGAAAGGGGCATCGATAACCGTGCCCGGTCCTGCTCTCGTCTAGCAAGATGACTGAAAATCCCAAGTTACCCTCAGTACTTGCCAAACCAGGGATAGCCACACGTACTTACTCATGCCTCCGCCCCTCGTACAGCCTCGAACAACGCGCCACGACCTGGAGGGTCAATAAAAACCAAAAGGTGTGAGTGGACAAAAATAAATCAGTTTAGCAAAACAGTTATAACAAACGTTTTTAGCCTCCGCGTAAAAACGAATGCATGCATACAAAAATCATTTCGCAATCGGTTAAGATTTCCCACATAAGAAAAACTGTGTATCAAATTCCAACATAAGGTAAAACTCGTATGAACCTCAAAATCATTTTTTTTTTCTTTCTCAACCACCGGGTCTTAGCCCGCAATCATGAACACCGGGCCTCAGCCCAAATCCACGAATCAAACCAAATGCACAACATGATCCAAAACCATCAACCATATACCGGACCACTGCCCAACTCAACCGAACATCAGAAATCATCAATAAATCACAAGTCAGTCATTTTGCTGGATATCAAGTGCGCCCGAGTCTTTAAACTCAAAACCATGCGCATAAACAGGCCTTCCCGGGATATCAACGAGTCTTTAAACTCAAATCATAATCAATAGGCCTCGGGGGTATCACAGTAACCGAGTCTTTAAACTCACGAGTCTTTAAACTCATTAAGGGCCCTCCCCCGTCATCAATTAACCGAGTCTTTAAACTCAAAACGTGCTCCAGCAATAGCACCCGGGTTTTTAAACCCAAAACAGTTTTCAACGGGTCTTTAAACCCCAAAAGAGTTTTCAAACCCAACAACGTGGGATCCCTCCCAAAATCACATTTTTCACAACAAGACTCATGGTCCGAGTTTCCACATTCGAATTCCCAATCATACTTCACAAAACATATTCAAATCACCATTACACACGGGGCATGTACAATCATACCAAATCACTTTATTAAATCCTTTTTCATTCCCGAATTCGAATTCGCAATAATGATTCCGTAAGCCGGCATCCGGAAGCATCATCCCGAACCCAAATCAAGAATCCGCTTTAAATTTTCGAAAACCGATATTTCGTAAATCAAAGTTACTTTTGTGCCCCAACCATCAAGCCCGAAATCACCTTTTTCAAATCCATTTTAATTCTTAGAAATCACTTCTTTCTCAAATCTCATTTTCAACACATCAAAACCACAACCAAAATCACCAAAATCACGATCCAAGCAAAACATACTCAAAACCCATTTTTAAAATCCTCAAAATCACAAGTCTCATTTTAATTCCCCGATTCAAACATCAACAGTGATCAAATCACAATAACTCGAAATCTCGTAAAACGTGCAAATCCGGAACATTCTCGAAAAACGTGTCAAAATCGTAAGTCACACTCGCAAATCATAAACAACCTTCTTAAATAATTTTACACCCTTTTCATATAACTTCTTTCATTAAACCATCATTAAGCACACGGGTGACCATAGTCTCGAAATACGTGTAATTTCACATGTATAGTAAAAATACGTATAAATACGGGAATCGAATACGTATAAACACGGAAATCAAAATCAATCACAACTTATAATCATAATTATAAAATCATAGAAATAATTTATGCATGCATTAAATTTTGAAAGCAACGTCCACTCACACACCAATTTTAAGGCTCGGTTTCGCGCCGCACGCATTCCCGTAATTTCCGGCATTTTCCAGAAACTCGAATCCTGTCCGAAAATACATTCTCGGGTCATTAAGGTCTCAAATAACACCATACTAATTCCCCATAATTTCCCGGGAATTTAATCGTTAATTAAAAACGTAGCCTAAACTTTTGAACCCTCGAAACCACATCGAAACGGTGTCCGATAAATTCGAAACCAATGCTAAAATATTCGCTACATTGTGTAGGACAAAAGTCGTGTTGAACTCACCTTGAAATTCGGGTCCACGCGCCGCCGTGAGTGGCTGCGCGTGACACCCACGCGCCGGCTACAGTAACAGGCACTGTTCATCTCCTCCTTCACCCGTTTCTCTGATAAACGGGTCCGGTAACCCGCGAAGCGACCCGGCTGAGTCTCCCTTAATTCCGGCTTGTTTCCTAAAATTAAACCATCGATTAGCCTCGCTTTGGACTTAATTAAGGTTCTGTGAGATCATACAAGTCTAACTCACCTCAGACCATCTAATTGGGCTCAATTTCCCCGATGAACGACCACACACTGTTTTTCCTTGGAGTCCATTGATCCTTATCGTTCTTCTGCAATTGGTCGAACCAGCAGCTTCGCAGGACTACCAGGAACCAACATTCGATCACAATTGTGAGCTTGGATCCCTCGAACCATTCCAACTCAACTGGGATTCCAAAAGCTGAACTCACAAGCTGTCTGGGCTCATATCCTCAGCAATTCCCTCGCTGCCGATCCCGTTCGACTCGTTTGAACATCTAGAAGCTCGAACTCAGCTCCAATTCCATCAATTGGCCGCCGAAATCAAAATTTGAAAACGAGACTCGAAATTGTAGTTTTTCAGGTTTCAGATTCCCTTCCACCCCCTCACTCTCAACTCATTCTCTCCCCATCTCACTCACCACCCAGAGACTGATCCAAAACCTCCAATTAATCGATCGAAACGACCCGTGCTCTGCTCAGTGTGAAAAGATACTCAAGTGCTATGTTTTCTGTTTTTCAATTCAAACTCACCGCCCAGTTTACAGTCCCCACACCACCACCATCAACAGCGTGAAATGTCTTCTGTCCCTGTGTCCTCATTCCACCTAAAGAATTTACTAGCACTCACCTCTCCAATGGCCTTGGGAAATCGATCACGCGTGGGGGACAATCTCAGTTTCTTTTCTCCCAATTTTCGGACACACCAGCAGCCTGCTCAACCCACCATTGCACCCGTGCACTGATCAACCCACTCAAAACATTAACAATTGCTAACACTAAGTCCAAGCAGGTGCCCCATAAACAAATTCAGCCGTGCTCTGCCGCCTGAAAGGAACCCCAGTGCCATACACGGCTGTCCCAAAACCCACAGCCAAATTACCATTTTGCCCTCCCTTGACAATTTACCAAAATGCCCCTCACGCGTCCTAGACCCGTAACTTGGTCATTCGAACTCCGATCGACGCGTTCCGCCTGTCTACGGACTCAGGGCATCGAGACCATCCTAACGGTCCTCGGTCCTCGGCCATCGGACCCCCCGATCAAAAAGTCAACATTTTCCCTTATTTCATCCAAATTACAAAAATGCCCTTGGACTTCCGAACGTCATAACTTCCACCACGAACGTCGGAATCGAACGTGCCACCTGTCTATGAACTCGTGACATCCCGGACTACGTCACGGTCATCGGTCAAAGTCCATTTGACCGCCCGAATAAAAAGTCAACGTTTTGCCCACAACCAGGGGCAAAACGGTCATTTTGCCACGTTCGTCCGATTTCGCCCAACTAATCACCGATTAACCCTGCTAATCATGATTAGTTACTAATCTAATCCCGAATTCCGGGATGGGTCGTTACAATCTTCCCCCCTTAAAGAATTTCGTCCCCGAAATTCCAACCGATCAAAACTCAACCGTTTCTCCCTCCTAAAACCAGTTTCGTTCTCGAAATTTCCAATTATCCTTATTCCACATCTACCACGTGGAAAACTTTTTGACCTCGCAACACGTGTACACCCGTACATCAACTAACTCTTCTGTACCCAGACGTCCCAGTACCGACCACACTCGACCAGCTCGAGTGAAAATGATCACTTGACGTCTGCTTCCTCTGGGAGTCACCAACTCTCACTCGTCAGTCCGTGCTGACGCTACCAGCCCAACGGTCATCACTAAACCTCCCTAATAAAGCGGCAATCACAGCCACTGGGTATCACTTCAGGTAGCGTAAGATCAATAACACGTTCTCATCTCGCAGGGCAAGCCCAACCCTGCGGCATATATCAAGCTCAAAGTCCAATTCACGCAAATCCCAGGTGTGTCGGAACTAAGCCGAATGCCAACACGTACAACCACACCACTGGTACCTCCCACGTACCGTCACTAGATACCACTCGACCTGTCCGGTACCAATCCTCGTACACCGTACAGGGTACGCACACCCATCTCCATATAGGGTACGCACACCCATCTCCAACAAATCCACTACAAGGTTCACAGTTGATCACAACCTGACACCGGGGTTTCTTGTCCAATCTCATACTAGAAAAATTGATCATTCTAACTCATCATCCATTCTGGATCCCATGGCCACCCGACCAGTAACACAAAATCAACCCCCAAACACGTCATCCAAGATGTACCAATCCAAGCACGCTCGCCAAGGCATGTACAGTCATGCCGAAAGGGCATCTAATCTTCCTCACAATTACCGAGGCGCACCACCCCGAATCTATACTCGCTCAACTGTTACCACATCACATCCGATTGACTTCGAAAAGAAGCCAATCCCAATCGCCCATCTCTATGACTGACCAATTAGACCCTGTTGGATATCCACTCATCCACAGGCCAAGCCTCGGTTCCAAAACATAAACGTTCCCACTCGCTCGAGTACGGATTAACTTTGAAAAGAAGTTCGGTCCAACTATTCCCATACCCAAACATTCACAACAGAGCGATAAGCTCTTCACCTAGCCTGATCAAGGCGATCACAATTCGACTCCGTTACCGCGTCACCCGACTGGTAACACCACGATCCTAGATCGTCACCACGTCCAAGGCCCACAACCTCATCAACCAGATCCACCTAGGATCCACACATGCTCACAGCTAGCAATCCACCTGGAACCCGATAATAGGGTCTTACACCCACTAGATTTCTTGTCAACCACCCAACACTCCTCAACTATTTACTCCTCCAATCAATCATTCAACAACATAACACATCCACTATGTGGATCCCCTCCATTACCTTATATCGATCCCTGCCACTCCACCTAGGAGAGACCAAGGATGATCCAATACGATGTCATCAACATCCATCCTCTGTGAGTGCAAACATAACTCGCTGCACCCACCGTACCGAATATCCAACATCGTCTGCCACCAAGCAGAAAATGGGAATCCCGTTTACCCCAACCTCGAGAATTGCAACTCCACCCAATGACCCCAAAACACACATGGGTCCACCACCCAATACACGCTCATCGTACTGGTATCCGCGATCAACGTCTGCCAGGACAGAAGGTAAGAAGTCAACCCCGATGAATTCCGAATACCAATCACCAATGATTTTCCTCATGTCTCAAATATATCGTTTAATCCACCCATCTCTCGTCACTCATCACTGTTGGGACTTATCCCAACACCTCACCATCTCTGCTGGATCCCATCCAGTCCATGACTCGAGCACTACTGAATCTCAAATACCGAACATGTGCCCATCATAACAGATTCACATCCCAAATCGTGGCTCACACAACCTCCCTCACGGACACCAGCACCGGCGCTAGCGCACCAACATACAAACATCCACACTAGCATACCGTGTGCAAAGTGGGTAGCCCTGGATCTCCGCTCATACCGAGCGACGATCCCGCATCATCACCCGTACCCCGCAACCATGGGTACCACCATTCTGACAATCCACATCAGAAATAATGAACGTTCCCTGAACGCTCCCTGATCCTCAACCACTACCACTACACCAAGCACCCACGACAATTAGCTATCTCCACAAAACCACCGTTCCACAAAACCAAGCCATAATTTCCTAACTCATCCAATAAATGACCATAAATCGGTCTTTGGCATCCTAAGTGCCAAACGTTCCTCACTCCGCCTTTCTGGCTCCACTCAAGCCTTGACACCATATCATGACTCACCTCACGTTCCTAACCCAAAGTCCTGACTCATCGTGAGTCCCACATCCACATCTTGACTCCTCCTGAGTCTAAACTCATACCAAACCAATCATGTCATCACTGACATACCCAATCCCCGAGCAATATCCAATGCTCAACCACTTCCTATACCACCAATAGGACCTATGAGAAGGTACAATTTGTCCAACAATGCGGCCTTCCAGCCACCAGTCTCGTTCGTCCTTGCGACCCACACAATTCTACGTCTAACAAATCGCAGTTCGCAGCGTACACTACCCGACATCTGACCCTCAAACCAGGGTCAATCTCACCTGAGATCTAACACGAGGTCCCAAACACCCTCGCCTACACGTCTCACTACCAGGTCGCGCACGAGGCTTACGCTCCGGAGGCATGATGTGGAAACAGAGTCAGCAACCTAGTGCTCTGATACCAAAATTGACAGGACCGCCCCCGAAAGGGGCATCGATAACCGTGCCCGGTCCTGCTCTCGTCTAGCAAGATGACTGAAAATCCCAAGTTACCCTCAGTACTTGCCAAACCAGGGATAGCCACACGTACTTACTCATGCCTCCGCCCCTCGTACAGCCTCGAACAACGCGCCACGACCTGGAGGGTCAATAAAAACCAAAAGGTGTGAGTGGACAAAAATAAATCAGTTTAGCAAAACAGTTATAACAAACGTTTTTAGCCTCCGCGTAAAAACGAATGCATGCATACAAAAATCATTTCGCAATCGGTTAAGATTTCCCACATAAGAAAAAACTGTGTATCAAATTCCAACATAAGGTAAAACTCGTATGAACCTCAAAATCATTTTTTTTTTCTTTCTCAACCACCGGGTCTTAGCCCGCAATCATGAACACCGGGCCTCAGCCCAAATCCACGAATCAAACCAAATGCACAACATGATCCAAAACCATCAACCATATACCCGGACCACTGCCCAACTCAACCGAACATCAGAAATCATCACTAAATCACAAGTCAGTCATTTTGCTGGATATCAAGTGCGCCCGAGTCTTTAAACTCAAAACCATGCGCATAAACAGGCCTTCCCGGGATATCAACGAGTCTTTAAACTCAAATCATAATCAATAGGCCTCGGGGGTATCACAGTAACCGAGTCTTTAAACTCACGAGTCTTTAAACTCATTAAGGGCCCTCCCCCGTCATCAATTAACCGAGTCTTTAAACTCAAAACGGTGCTCCAGCAATAGCACCCGGGTTTTTAAACCCAAAAACAGTTTTCAACGGGTCTTTAAACCCCAAAAGAGTTTTCAAACCCAACAACGTGGGATCCCTCCCAAAATCACATTTTTCCACAACAAAGACTCATGGTCCGAGTTTCCACATTCGAATTCCCAATCATACTTCACAAAACATATTCAAATCACCATTACACACGGGGCATGTACAATCATACCAAATCACTTTATTAAATCCTTTTTCATTCCCGAATTCGAATTCGCAATAATGATTCCGTAAGCCGGCATCCGGAAGCATCATCCCGAACCCAAATCAAGAATCCGCTTTAAATTTTCGAAACCGATATTTCGTAAATCAAAGTTACTTTTGTGCCCCAACCATCAAGCCCGAAATCACCTTTTTCAAATCCATTTTAATTCTTAGAAATCACTTCTTTCTCAAATCTCATTTTCAACACATCAAAACCACAACCAAAATCACCAAAATCACGATCCAAGCAAAACATACTCAAAACCCATTTTTAAAATCCTCAAAATCACAAGTCTCATTTTAATTCCCCGATTCAAACATCAACAGTGATCAAATCACAATAACTCGAAATCTCGTAAAACGTGCAAATCCGGAACATTCTCGAAAAACGTGTCAAAATCGTAAGTCCACACTCGCAAATCATAAACAACCCTTAATAAATCGTTTTACACCCTTTTCATATAACTTCTTTCATTAAACCATCATTAAGCACACGGGTGACCATAGTCTCGAAATACGTGTAATTTCACATGTATAGTAAAAATACGTATAAATACGGGAATCGAATACGTATAAACACGGAAATCAAAATCAATCACAACTTATAATCATAATTATAAAATCATAGAAATAATTTATGCATGCATTAAATTTTGAAAGCAACGTCCACTCACACACCAATTTTAAGGCTCGGTTTCGCGCCGCACGCATTCCCGTAATTTCCGGCATTTTCCAGAAACTCGAATACTGTCCGAAAATACATTCTCGGGTCATTAAGGTCTCAAATAACACCATACTAATTCCCCATAATTTCCCGGGAATTTAATCGTTAATTAAAAACGTAGCCTAAACTTTTGAACCCTCGAAACCACATCGAAACGGTGTCCGATAAATTCGAAACCAATGCTAAAATATTCGCTACATTGTGTAGGACAAAAAGTCGTGTTGAACTCACCTTGAAATTCGGGTCCACGCGCCGCCGTGAGTGGCGTGCGCGTGACACCCACGCGCCGGCTACAGTAACAGGCACTGTTCATCTCCTCCTTCACCCGTTTCTCTGATAAACGGGTCCGGTAACCCGCGAAGCGACCCGGCTGAGTCTCCCTTAATTCCGGCTTGTTTCCTAAAATTAAACCATCGATTAGCCTCGCTTTGGACTTAATTAAGGTTCTGTGAGATCATACAAGTCTAACTCACCTCAGACCATCTAATTGGGCTCAATTTCCCCGATGAACGACCACACACTGTTTTTCCTTGGAGTCCATTGATCCTTATCGTTCTTCTGCAATTGGTCGAACCAGCAGCTTCGCAGGACTACCAGGAACCAACATTCGATCACAATTGTGAGCTTGGATCCCTCGAACCATTCCAACTCAACTGGGATTCCAAAAGCTGAACTCACAAGCTGTCTGGGGCTCATATCCTCAGCAATTCCCTCGCTGCCGATCCCGTTCGACTCGTTTGAACATCTAGAAGCTCGAACTCAGCTCCAATTCCATCAATTGGCCGCCGAAATCAAAATTTGAAAACGAGACTCGAAATTGTAGTTTTTCAGGTTTCAGATTCCCTTCCACCCCCCTCACTTCTCAACTCATTCTCTCCCCATCTCACTCACCACCCAGAGACTGATCCAAAACCTCCAATTAATCGATCGAAACGACCCGTGCTCTGCTCAGTGTGAAAAGATACTCAAGTGCTATGTTTTCTGTTTTTCAATTCAAACTCACCGCCCAGTTTACAGTCCCCACACCACCACCATCAACAGCGTGAAATGTCTTCTGTCCCTGTGTCCTCATTCCACCTAAAGAATTTACTAGCACTCACCTCTCCAATGGCCTTGGGAAAATCGATCACGCGTGGGGGACAATCTCAGTTTCTTTTCTCCCAATTTTCGGACACACCAGCAGCCTGCTCAACCCACCATTGCAACCCGTGCACTGATCAACCCACTCAAAACATTAACAATTGCTAACACTAAGTCCAAGCAGGTGCCCCATAAACAAATTCAGCCGTGCTCTGCCGCCTGAAAGGAACCCCCAGTGGCCATACACGGCTGTCCCAAAACCCACAACCAAATTACCATTTTGCCCTCCCTTGACAATTTACCAAAATGCCCCTCACGCGTCCCTAGACCCGTAACTTGGTCATTCGAACTCCGATCGACGCGTTCCGCCTGTCTACGGACTCAGGGCATCGAGACCATCCTAAC